>CM051001.1:12268288-12378435 GCA_027704905.1 Muraenolepis orangiensis
CTGAAAAAATGTGTGTCAAGTGAAAGGAAAAGACATTGAAAAAAATGTTCATTGTTTATTGTGAATCAGTATTTTCTGTTTTTGTTGACATTAAATAAGTTTAAAAAAAACTAAAAAAAAAAGAGAGATGTATTTCAATGTAATGGGGAAAGCTGTTCAAAATATTTCTGGTTTTGGGAGGGGGGCGCAACTTCCTGGTTTGGAATTATTTAACTCTCCAGTTGCTGGTTTGGGGAGGGGTGCACCGCTGTTTAACTCTTTTGTTGCAAGTCCAGGCGACATGATGTCGCCAGCGCCCAGCTACACCCGCCCAGTTATTGTTCCAGACAATGGAGGTTCCCCAGTTCTCACCTCCACCCGTCTACCTAGCCACCCGTCCCTTACCGACAGACCTACCTTTTCACTTTCGGCCATCCCAGACAAGAGTGACCCAGCTTTGAGTGATCTCATCGCACACATCGCCCAGCAAGTGGGACAGTCTATATCAGCTCAGTTAAAGGAAGAGAGTCAAGCGAATGAAGGCAGTCAAGCACGGGTTCAGAACTCAGGTGCAGGCCAGTCGCGCGTTGACTCCACACTTAACCTGACTGGTGTGAAGTTAGTCATGCAGTCCGATGTGAGAGAGCCTCCTGTGTACAGAGGAGATGGGTCTGACAAGCTCTCAGTGCATGAGTGGGAGGAGCTCATGGACACGTACTTGAGGAAGAGGAGCATACAGCTGGGTGAGCAGCATCAGGAGATGTTGACTAGATTGATGGGCAAAGCCAGAGACATTGTGAAGATAACGCTCCGTAGCAATCTGTTATTGAAGCCTCACGAGAACCCAAAAGTTATAACTGACATATTGAAACAGCATTTTAGTGGTGTGTCATGTTCGAGTATGCCCCTTGCAGACTTCTACAGCACTGTGCCTGTAGCAGGAGAGGACCCTGTCGAGTACTGGATCCGCCTTAACAAAGCTGTTGATGCAGCTGAGGAGGGCTTGAGCAGACATGGGAGACATATTGATGATCCCCGTCGAGAAGTAACCATGATGTTTGTCAAGTATTGTCCAGATCCCTCCCTGGCTGCAGTGTTGCGGTTCAAAGCGCCAGAGAAGTGGACAGCTGGTGAAATACAGGAGCATGTTGACCGTTATCAAATCGAAAGGAGAGAACAGCTGAACACCAGACCAAACCGCCCCAGCGCAGCAAGACATGTGGCAGCTCATGTTCAAACACCTGTGCCTGAGGAGGTGTCTATGCCTAGCCTTCCAGTGTTGCCCCCAGTCCAGGCTGAAGCGAATGTCACATCTGTTCCTCAGTTTGATGGTAATTGCCTAAAGACTTTGATTGGCCTGCTTGACCGCACACTAGCTCAGAACAGCCAGGCGATGGCTCAGAACAGCCAGGCGATGGCTCAGAACAGCCAGCCGATGGCTCAAAACAACCAGCCAATGTATAGGCAGCACCCGTCTGACCAGAGAAAACACTGCAAGGTATGCAAGTCTATGGAACACTCCACTCTAGCACACTGCTGGCGGGAGCGCCTGTGCTTGTCTTGTTTTAAGCCTGGCCATATCAAGAAAGACTGTCAGAGTTACACTCCCGGACGGGAGGACCAGGCCGCACATTCACCTCGAGAGCAGCAGCCTTTAAACTGACTGGCCCGCATTTGGAGAGGGGACGTGCGGGTGAGGACAAACAAACCCTCAGAAGTGACAGTGAATATGAACAGTGTTATGTGAAGTTGTGCGGTGCAGCACCGGCTGGTGTGACGATAATAGCACAGAACACGCATAGAGTTGAGCCATATGATGAGCTATTCTATGCTCCAGTCAATGTGAATAATATGTTCCAGATGCAGGGAATGCTTGATTCAGGTTCCATGGCCTGTACTTTCAGTGAAGAAGCAGTGGAAAAGATGCTGAGTGAAAAAGTATTGTCAGAACCAAGACCCAGGAAGTGGTTTTAGTTGGGTGTGGAGGAAAACTCACTAAACCGAAGTGCATGTACGAAGTTGAACTGAAGGTGTATGGGGAGAGCTGCATCGTTCCAGTTCTTGTGGTGCCAGGCCAGCGAGATGATCTCATCATTGGCACAAATGTGATCAAGTTTCTCATGCGCAAGTTGAAGAACAGTGATGATTACTGGCGGCTTATCTCCGTTTGCAGTCTTTCCTCATCCCCAGAGTGTGAACAGTTCTTGGACCTCATGGCGAACACATCCCGTTGGAGGGGTGAGGAGCTACCAGACAAAATTGGCACAGTCAAGCTGAAGCAGTCAGTCACTCTCCTAGCAATGCAAGAACACCTCGTTTGGGGTAAGCTACCTAACGATACTCCCATGTCACCGGGAAGCACTGTGATAGTTGAGCCGACCTCATCCAAGTCCATGCCACATAACATCATGGTTGGCCGGATCGTGACACCTCTGTGGGGTGATAGGTGGGTCCCCATGAAGGTCACCAATCTGTCTGATAGACCAGTTACGCTGAAGAGGAACTGTAAACTGGCAGATGTGTCCCCCTGCTTAGCTGTAGAAGATTTTGAGCTCCTCCAAGGCTCTAGTCAGATTGACAAGGCTGTCCCAGGCAAGCACCATACACCAACCAGTCCTTCAGATCTCGAACAGAGGCTGCGAGATGTTGGCCTTGACAAACTTGACATACAACCTTGTCATACTAGCCACACAGGGAAGGAGAAGTTAGTCCAACTGCTCGAGTGTTACAACGATGTCTTCTCCAAGCATGAAATGGACTGCGGTGAGACGAAGGGCTTTGTCCACCGCATTCGACTTACCGATGATCGCCCATTCCGCCTTCCTTACCGGAGAGTACCCCCTGCTCACTACCAGAAACTACGTCAAGTCTTGACAGACATGGAGGAGCAAGGGATCATTCGGAAATCTATGAGTGAGTATGCCTCACCACTGGTGATGGTATGGAAGAAGGACGGAAACTTGAGGATCTGCACCGATTTCCGGTGGTTGAATGCGAGAACACTCAAGGACGCCCATCCTCTTCCACATCAGTCAGACTGCTTGGCTGCCTTGGGAGGGAACACCTTCTTCAGCACGATGGACTTAACGTCCGGCTTCTACAACGTCCCCATGGCTGAAGAGGACAAAAAATACACAGCCTTCACCACACCGCTAGGCTTGCATGAGTATAACAGGATGCCGCAGGGACTGTGCAATAGTCCTGCCTCATTTATGCACATGATGCTGAGTATATTTGGGGACATGAACTTCAGCAGCTTATTATGTTATTTGGATGACTTGCTTGTTTTCGCATCAACTGAAGAGGAGGCCCTACAGAGACTGGAGGTCGTCTTCCAGCGCCTGCGAGACAACAACCTCAAGTTGAGTCCTAAGAAGTGTCACCTGATGCGATCGTCTGTCAAGTTTCTGGGTCATATCATAGATGGCGGCGGAGTAGCTGTGGATCCCACAAAGGTGGAAGTCATATCCACGATGACGAAGTCTGATCTCATGGAAGATGACGGATGTACACCCTCAGTAAGGAGGATCAAATCCTATTTGGGCATGGTGTTCTTCTACCAGCACTTCATCCCTAGTTGCTCTTCCATTGCCAAGCCACTCTTTGCTCTGACTGCTGGACAAAAGAGAAGAGGAAGGATGAAAGTGAAAGTGAATGTGAAGGCAGGAACATTCAGGAAACTGAAATCTGATGACTGGACTCCAGAGTGTGACATCGCCTTTGACAGTCTTAAAGAAAGTCTGCTGGACTGTGTGGTCCTTGCACATCCTGATTTCTCACGTCCCCTGATTCTGTCAACTGATGCTTCCTTGGACGGGCTTGGCGCAGTGTTGTCACAAGTAGCAGCTGGTGAAAGTAAAGCCCGTCCCATAGCTTTCGCAAGTAAGACACTGAGCAGCTCTCAGAAGAATTATCCAGCTCACCGGCTTGAGTTTTTGGCGTTGAAGTGGAGTGTGTGTGACAAATTCAGCCATTGGCTGAAGGGCAATTTCTTCACAGTATGGACGGACAATAATCCACTCACATACATAATGACTAAGCCCAAACTCGACGCCTGCGAACAACGATGGGTCGCAAAGCTCGCTCCTTATACTTTCAGTCTGAAGCACATTGCAGGAACCAAGAACGTAGTGGCTGATGCTCTCAGTCGGGACCCGTTTGCCAAGACAGTTGGGCGTAGACTTGTTACAGAGTCCTATGGCAATCTGCTTGCCGAATCTGATGAAGTTGGAGAAAATGGAGTTCAGGATGTCTTTCGCTTAAAGGTCCAGTGTCAGCGGACGAAGAGGTCAAAACAAGGTGCTGTGACTCAGTCCCATTGTTTTCCGCCCCTGTGTAACAACATTGTGAAAGCTGTCCTTGATTCTCATGACCACTGGGATGCAGCTGCAGAGTCCAGGGCGACAGAGTTGATCCAGTCCGTTCAACACCTTGTTCCACCAGGGCAGGATCTGCTACCTGCCTTCTCCCTGGAAGAGCTCCGAAAAAGCCAAGAGCTTGACCTGGCATCTCTAGAGTCATGCCTTGTCTGAGTCGACAGAGAAGACCCTCAAGGCGGGAGAGAGACGGTCTGGACACAAGTGCTCTGGTACTCATCAAGCAGTGGGAGAGACTTAATGTCATTGATGGAGTGCTCTATAGAGTCACCAAGGATCCCTTGAGCAAACAGAAGAGGCGTCAGTTTGTCTTGCCCCAAAGTCTGGTAGACAAGGCCTTGCGTGGTGTACATGACTTGGCCGGTCATCAAGGGCAGGCAAGAATGATTTACCTGACAAGACAACGCTTCTTCTGGCCTAGAATGGAGCACCAAATTAAGGACTATGTGAAGTGCTGCCAGAGGTGCATCCTGGCCAAGACACCGGATCCTTCTGCCAGAGCTCCGCTTGAAAGTATCAGGACTACCGCTCCTATGGAACTAGTGTGTTTGGATTTCTGGAGTGCGGAAGATAGCAAGCAGCGTTCAGTAGATGTTCTTGTCCTGACAGATCACTTCACAAAGTTGGCCCATGCCTTTCCCTGCACAAACCAACAAGCGAAACAAGTTGCTAAGAAGTTGTGGGATAACGTCTTCTGTGTGTATGGGTTTGCGGGGCGCATACATACAGATCAAGGAGCCAACTTTGAGAGTGAGCTCATCGCAGAACTGCTTAGACTATCGGGTGTCTCCAAGTCACACACTACAGCCTACCACCCCATGGGGAACGGAGGGACTGAGAGATTTAACAGGACTCTGGGGGGTATGCTCCATTCACTGCCATTGAGAGAGAAGGCCAAGTGGCCCCAGCAAATCCAGACCCTGACATTTGCATACAATGCGACAGTGCATGAGACGACTGGGTACGCACCCTTCCACCTAATGTTTGGTCGGGTTCCAAGGCTCCCCGTTGATGTGATGTTCAAACAGGTCCTACACGACCCAGTGGTTGTTGACTATGGCAGCTATGTAACAACGCTTATGTCCCACCTCCATGAAGCAGCAGACATTGCTCGAAAGCATGCCATCAAAGAGCAAGACAAGCAAGCCAGAGGTTACAATCGAAAGATCAAGGGGACTTGCCTGAACGTGGGAGACAGAGTACTTCTCGCCAACAAAGGCGAGAGGGGAAAGAAGAAACTTGCGGACAAGTGGGAACCAACAGTCTATACTGTCGTGGACAGCAACCCACAGACTCATGTCTACATGTTGGAAGATGACAAGGGTAAAACAAAGGTAGTGCATCGCAACCTTATCCTGGATATCAGCTTCCTGCCCATAGAGTCTGATCAAGGAGACATGCCGGAGACTGAGGACAGTCTTGATGATTCAGAGGACGGGTCTTGGATGGAGGATCTCGTCAACTCTTTGGAAGAGGAAGAGGGTTCGGAGGATAGGACAAGCGCATGGGCACTGAGTGGGGCGGAAGACACTGCCAGTCACCGGTCCTGTGACGAAGCTGATACAGACGAAGATCAGTCTGATGCAGAGCTAGATCAGTCAAGTGTACCAGATACAGCATCAGTGATCGACGCAAGCAGTGTCCAGTCATTCAGACCGGTTACAGCGTCAGCAGTTGACACATCAGACTCAGTGTCGATGGTTGACACAGGCCATGTCCCGACCGTTATTTCTGACACTTTACCAACAGTAGCAGAACAGGGCCGAGACAGCCAAGCACCCACTCAAGCAGACACGCAGGGTGTGGTCAGGACACGTGCTGGCAGGGTTGTTAAGAGAGTCAGCCGTTTTGTAGAGACAATGGCTCAGAGGCCGACCAGCATGAGGGGGTTCGCAAACTCTTTCAGTAAGAGATCCCAGTCTCTTCTTACCCTGTTCTAAAGGGGCTGTATTATTTCTTCTTGTTTGTTTTCTTTTATTGAGATGTTTCTTTTTTTAATCGTTGCCTTGTTTTTTTTTTACGTTTTGCAATGTGTCACTGTAAGTGATGTACTGTTTACTGTATGTGCTCACGAGTATGGTTTGGGACTCAAGTAGGCCGGGTAGTTTGATGTACACGGCACCAAGCAATTCTAAGAGGGGACTAAGGGTTGATATCACCCTTTTGATTTCTCTGAACCTGTTTACCAGGTAGCTTCTAGCTGATTGTGAAGATGGTATCTTTATGTGAACCCGTGCCAGTTTTAACGCAGTGTTAATGTCCCTGTCAGCCGCTCAGGATTTTGGTGTAATTCAGGAGGGGTGAATGTAGCAGGTATATAAATATACAGGAATGCATTCCACCAATAATCCCTCACGTTTTATTTTATTGTTCCAATATTATTTATTGTCACTTTTATTTTGGTATGTTTACTACAAAAGACCGTTTTGGGAGCTAATGCTTTTATTTTGAACGTCATCTACCTGCGTTGCACCCTCTCTCACTCAGTTGTTTGCATGGCAGACTGAGGTGAGGAGAGTTTGTCATGTGCTCTTTGTAGATTTCTGTTCTAAATTATGTTTACAGTGTTTATATAATCTTAAACTGTGAAACAAGGTTATAATATCATTCCATGGTGCTAATGTGTTGCTGTGTAGTTGTTTTGCAGAAGTTTGAGTGTTTTAGCAAACTTTTAGTTAAGTGTACTGTTTAGCAGCACGTGCGAGGACTCACGCACAACACAACGCAGAGTCGTAGCAAGGGTCTGCTGAGAAGTAGGCCCAGACCGGCTACATGTGCAGGGTAGGCTTTAATAGCATGGTTAACTGTGATGCGCTGCAGCTGCAGGTGCGAACTAACATGGGGGGCGTGGCTATCCGGTAGTGCGTAGTGGGAGCGAGGACACTGGAATGATCTAAGGGGGCGTGGCTATCCGGTAGTGCGCAGTGGGAGCGAGGAGACTGGAATGATGTAAGGGGGCGTGGCTATCCGGTAGTGCGTAGTGGGAGCGAGGAGACTGTAATGATCTAAGGGGGCGTGGCTATCCGGTAGTGCGTAGTGGGAGCGAGGAGACTGGAATGTGGAACGATATAAGGGGGCGTGGCTATTCGGGCGAGTGCTGTGGAAGCGAGGAGGCAGTACAACCTCTGACAATAAACACCACTATATACTACATACTATATATTGTAACGCTGTGGCCTGGCCGACCATGGGTCTCCCTCCAGGACAAAGGGGGTTTGGGAGTTCATTGGGTGTTGTATGTGTGTGTTCGTTTACCTGCATGTGTTTGAGGGGAAGTGTCCACTATAGAGGGTCATTGGCTGCGAGCGCTAGGGGGAACAGGTTGCGTGGGAACGGGAGTGAGAGAGTCACGCGAGAGTTGGAACGGGAACGGGAACGGGATTGGGAGGAGAGGAAAGGGGGGTGTGGGGAGACGGCGTGGAGTAGGTGGGGAGAAAGAGAGACAGACTATTTGCGTTGGAGGAATATCGTTTTGGGCTTGCCACCCTGGTTTATTGTTTTGAAGAGTGGACATTTCAACCCCCGGGTTAGTTGTGAGCTGCGGCAGGGAATAAATCTGGGCCAGTTTGGCTATCAAATAAGAACATTGTCTCAGTCTTCTGTATCAAGCTGGCTACCACCGCTAAAGCGTCACAATATATTATACTACATACTATAAACAACACTATATACCACCTACTATATGTGACACAAGCCCAGGGCTTACTTTATTTATACAGCGCAACCTCCTGTGTAGGAGAAGTAAAACCCTTAATATGAGCTTGTGCGGAATTAAATATATATATAGCCAATGTTTCCCCACTAGAAGGTGTTCAAATGAATGAATGAGAGGAAAAGACTGTATACCAAAAGTAAATCGCTTTAATCTCACAGGGTTCTATTAAACACATAGGCATGGCCCAGCACAGAGGTGACAGACCACACACCGAAAATCACATGGACTGACCAAAACAAGACAAATCCATCAAAGATGAGCACCACACATCTAAGAGGGCACTCAACAAAAGGCACACAAAACAATGCACGCATAAAGCACACAAAATAATGCACACATAAGACACGCAGCATAATGCACACATAAGACACGCAGCACAATGCACACATGAGACACGCAGCACAATGCACACATAAGACACGCAGCACAATGCACACAAAGCACAAAGAATAATGTCCCGTCTAACTAGTGATCTAAGCGGTATGCGTCGTCATTTAGTATGGGAAAAACAGTGATTGCAAGAGATGCCTGAAACAAAGGAAACATACATAAACTTCCTATCTAATACACAAACACATTTAGATTTACTACACAACAATTCATATACATTTCCCTTTACCCAAACGGTTTTCCTTTAATTAACATGCGTTTTACCTCGTTAAAACTCCAGTAAAAACACTGGACACATGTGTTGCCAGTCCGTCCCTCTTGCTCTATCCCCTTAAGCACAAAGCACAATACGTGTGAGTACTGTGGAAGCGACAGGATACTGGACTAGATATTAAAAATGGAAAAACGGTGCATCAAGCTATAAAAGATAAATAGTTAAAACGTTATCCTGCTTACCGATTACGTCTTTCACCGCCGGCAACCACAAACCTAGGCAATCAGTTCAACCTGCGTTTGGCGGGTGAGTCATTTAAATACCCAGAACACGGAAGTACAGGGCGGCCAACTACCTGTCTTTGGCCTGTCACGTGAACCAGGAGCTGTCAGGTAACCCACTCCCACATGTCACATATAAACTATACTATATACTATAAACAGCACTATACTAGCATACTGGCATACTTTACACAATAAAAATGACAATAAAGTGACTAAGATTCACCAAGCATGATCATATGAGCTTAGCAGCAGCTTTCAGAGATGGTGCACTCCCCAAACCCCAGGGGATCCCCTGGTGCCGGTCAAGCCCAGGATTTAGTCAGCATGTGGCCGGTTCTTCAATTGCCTTCACACAACAAACACCCACGGGTGACACCAGGCGGGAGATGTGTGGAAGTACTGTGGGCAGCAGTGGGCCTGCTATTGTGAAGTGTGTGTGTGGGAGAGTTTGGGAAAACTCACAAAAAACACATTTGTAGGAGTTGAAGCCCATTAAGGGAGGTATTTTTGGCTTTTGTTACATCCACCTCACCGGATCCAGGAGACTCCATCGATGGTATGGAACAGCTCCTGAGGTGTGGAGGAGGAGGAGGTGCGGTGGAGTCGTGTAGGACGCAGCATCCCTCTCCTCCGCCACTCTGTAAGTGATGGGGTCTCTTGCTAGGACTCTAATTGTGTCTCCCAGGTACACGTAGGAGGATTAAGAGACACGGTGAGAACATATTCCCAGCGCTTGTTATATTCTCGAAACATCGAGGAATTATACTTCTTAATTACGTGATGATGTAATGGACAGTTATCTAAATCTAATACAGAGCTTGTCTGTGTGTAAAGTATGCAACGTATATAAAATACATAATTTGATATCATCTCTTTTTTTCTAAATAACACTTTGCCCGGTTTCCATTGCATTTTCACACAGATCTTATGGGATCATTATGTGATATCTTTACTTACTCAGGGAAAGAAAGCCTTTAGATTTAAGAACTATTCTGGAGTAACACTTTATTGAACCAAACACAGCGGTGGTCCTTATAGGTTAGAGACAATAGTGCACATTATCCTCCTCCAGAGCAAGTGGATGGTGATATGGGCGGTGGGCCGAGGTAGCCCAGGTGTGCTCTTTATTGTGTGTGTGTGTGTTTACATGTGTGTGTGTGTGTGTGTGTGTGTGTGTGTGTGTGTGTGTTTACACGTGTGTGTGTGTGTGTGTGTGTGTGTGTGTGTGTGTGTGTGTGTGTGTGTGTGCATGCATGTGTGTGTGTGAGAACTCTGCTTTGAAGTGTTCAATTTTCTCCCACTTGCTCTCCCCTGTTCCCTGCTCCTGGGACGTCTCTCTTCCTTTCTCCTGTCCCTCTCTCCATCTCCATCACCCCCCCCCCTCTCCTCCATCCACCCATCCATATGTCCCTCCATCCCTCCATGCACATCCATCCCTCCATCCCTCCCATGTGTCCGTCCAGGCGTTCGTCCCTGCATGCCCCGCTTGTTTTCTGTATGTTCCACCCTTCCAGCTCCACTCTCTGTGGTTCATTGGGCCTCTCTTCCATTCTTCCATCACTTTCTGGAGTTGTCCAGACGTGCAGAATAACAGAACATCTCTTGTTTTATTTGGCCCATTTCCTTTGATATATTTGGCTTCTTTCTTACTCCTCTTCATCATTCTAACCCACGCACCCCCCCCCCCACACACACACACACCCACACGCCGTTTGTAATACGATACTGTCTCTATTTTCTTCTGTTTATCGACGCCACGTCTCTATCTGGGCACCCTTACGTCCTTACCAGAGTGGTGCAGTTCTCCTACTACGTAACAGCTTGTGATATCTTTGAGCTCTTGGGGAGATATTGTACCACCACCACCATCCCCAACAAAATCTCTACCTATGTTATGATTTATATGAATTTCATATTCATTCTTTGACCAGACAGCGTTTACAATTATCCCGCCAACGATGGCCAGACGGTTGTTAATAGTCCACTCAAAAACCTTCCATCTACAGCTCCGGGTTAACCCTGCTATTAACCTACAGATACATCACAGCTAGCCCACTCCCGTCCAGCTCCACGGCGATGCAGCTTGAACTCTGCCAGGGTACATATATTAGTTTAGCCTTATCTAATGACCATAATGTGCTTTGAATTATAAACCTTTTCAACGCTTATCTAAGTAGCATTAATTAACCGGAAAGCTGCCAAGGCCATAGACAGCCCAAATCCTTGTGATTCAGTGTGAGTTGAATGTAGATTTAATAGCATCCAATCTTCTCAGTTCAAGTTAACCTCACCACAGCAATACCAGCTTGAATATGTCTAGTCTATGGTGAACATCACACACACACACACACACACACACACACACACACACACACACAAAACAGAATAATCTTTGTACACAAGACTTGTCCTTTGCCCCCCCTCCACCACCCCCTCCTCCCCCATCCCTCCTTACTCTCTCCCCCTCCAGGCTGTAAGGTCTAATCCTGCTGTCCCTTTGAAGCGGGTCCCGTGTGCAACGAGACGTTGATCAGCTCGACGATGTTATCTAAAAGACAGCTTGTATCAGTGGGCTGTCTCGTGGTTCTATTCTGTGGCTGCTCCTGGCTCGTTAGCATGCACCAGCATCTGCAGCAGAGCAGGATGGCATCCCTCAGATGCAGCAGCGGTTGGTCCATGATTTCATCATGACCCAACCGGGTCAAAGCCTGTGTCACGCCCTCCAAAGTCCAAAGATCTGAAAGGGATTATTAGGCTCTACCTCTGGTGTGTGTGTGTATGTGTGTGTGGGTGCGTGCAGGCATGTTACACCAGATTCCAGCGATACGGTTGGAAGTTGACAGTAGCCAACATGAGCTCAGTAAGGTTTGCAGACGACAAAGCATGACACACATTACCACCACAAACCTTCACCAGGTCCTGTGAGCTTTGACTTAAAACAAGGGTTCTAATCTAGCAAGTTCAGGCATACAAAGAGCCACGCCTCCTCCTCTCTCACCTACAGACATAGCCACGCCTCCTCCTCTCTTATCCATGAAGACAGAGCCATGTCCCTCCTATCCCTCCCCTACGGGCAGAGCCACTTCCCCTCTTCTCTCCCCTACAGACAGAGTCACGCCCCCTCCTGTCACTCCACTAAATACAGAGCCGTGCTCCCTCCTCTCACACATTGAGATTAGACCATTGAGATTGGCCATTAGAACACACAGAGAGAAGCAGCAGCCCATATCCTCTCCTGTATGAAGACAGCTGGTTTCCAAATTGTTTTCTCTATCACACACACACACACACACACACACACACACACACACACACACACACACACCACACACACACACACACACACACACACACACACACACTGAAAAAAACACAATGTTTTGATTTTATGGCCCTCAGTCATCCCCGCACCCCATACTCCTGCAGCACCCCCCACAGTATTTCCCGGGGAAGCCGGTCATATGCCTTCTCCAAATCCACAAAACACATAAAGACCGTATGGGCCTACTCCCAAGCACCCTCCAAGATCCTTGCAAGAGTGAAAATCTGGTTCGTTGTTCCTCCTTTCCAGCTCCTTGGAGTAGACTTTCCCATGGAGGCTGAGTTATGTAATACCGCTGTAATTGGGACACACCCTCTGGCCCCCTTTTTGAACAGGGGTTCACACCCCCGTTTGTCACTCCTTAGGCACTGTCCCAGACTTCCACACAATGTCATCCATGACGCCCCTCAACACCCAGAGCCTTCAGCTCATCAAACCCAGGGCATTGCCACTGTGGAGATGTTTGACCACCGCAGTGACTTCCTCCCGGTAGATTGATGTTTGCAATCCATCATCCTCCAGCTCTGCCTCTACCGTAGAGGGTGGGTGAGTTGGGTTAAGGAGTTCCTCAAAGTGCTCATTCCACCGCCCGATCACCTCCTCAGTTAAGGTATACTGTGTCCCATCCTTACTTTAAACAGCTTGGATGGTTCCCCGCTTCACCCTCCTAAGGTGCCGGAAAGTTTGCCAGAACAACTTTGGTGCCGACTGAAAGTCCTTCTCCATGGCTTCTTCAAATTCCTCCCACACCCACTGCTTTGCTTCCGTAACGGCTGCGGCTGCAGTCCTCTTGGCCTGTCGATACCTTGCAAATTAGTCTGGAGTCTCTCGGGTCTCTGCATACTTTTATACAAAACGAGTCATGCCTCACATTCACCCGTTCATACACACATTCATCCACCGACGGCGGAGTCAGCCATCAAGGAGACAGCCAACACGTTGGGAGCAGTTAGGGTTAGGGTGTCTTGCTCAGGGACACCTGGACACTTTGCTCAGGAGGAGCCGGGAGATCAAAGTTTCGAACCAGCAACCTTCCGGTGGTCAGACAACCTGCTCTCCCCTCTGAGCTACTGCCCCCCCGGACGACCCTGCTGTTCCATAACGTAATTACATACTAAGAACATGCTGTGACATGTTGTTGTATTGCTTATTGCAAAATACTTGACCAGTGATTACAACAAGAATCAAGATTCAAAATGTGTAACAAATACAATGGAATGCTTACTCCCCAGTCCCTTCCGCCGTATGGATTTCTAAAACACAATACTATAAAAATAAAAATAAAGTGACTGACGGATGATATGTACATGTATTGAATTGTGCAAAAAGATTTAAATGCATTTAAAGTGCCAGTAGTGCAGCAGCATCATGAGTAAAGTGGAGTACAGTGCAAAACCGTGCAGTAACTAGTAAGTAAGTAAGTCCAGTAATTAGTCCAGAAAGTCCAGCAAATATGACAATGTAATGTTAGTGCAGTCCAGTAGGCACACTGCCTGTGGATAAAAACAATCCCACACACAACACACAACAGATGTGACAACAGAACACACTTATCTAAATTAAGACAAATAGTTTTCCCTTTTCCTTCATATCATATATTGGATGTTTTCTGCATTCAGTTTGTGTTTGTGTTGTGTTGGTTATCACTGGTTATGTAATGATGAATGAAGAGTGGACAACAATGTGAGCCAATCAGCTGAGACCTTCTCTACACCCTTTAGCCTGGCCTGGCTCTCCCTTCAATTCTCTCTCTCTCTCTCTCTCTCTCTCTCTCTCTCTCTCTCTCTCTCTCTCTCTCTCTCTCTCTCTCTCTCTCTCTCTCTCTCTCTCTCTCTCTCTCTCTCTCTCTCTCTCTCTCTCTCTCTCTCTCTTTCATTGAAGCTGTTTATGTAACAGTGCAGCGCTAATGTGATGAACCATTAGCTAAAATAACATCAAACAATCCCTGCTCCCCATCTCTGTGTATGTGTGTGTGTGTGTGGGTGTCTTGGAATCATCGCCTTTACCATTGCAGTTGTGTGTGTGTGCATGTGGGTGTGCATGTGTGTGTGTGTGTGTGGGTGGGTGTGTGTGTAGGTTTGTGTGTGGGTGTGTGTGAGTGGGTGTGTGTGTTCTCGTGGGTGTGTGTACGTAGGTGTGTGTGTGTATGTGTGTGTGTCTACATATACACACACACATACACACACACATACATTATACACTGCTCCCATTTTAAGGGCATACTAATCAAGGAGGGCCCTGGGATATCAGCTTAGTAAACATCCAAAACATGGTTTTATGAAGACATTATTATTTTTTAAATAGTTCGAAAGGTTATGTGAGGGAGAGAGACATAAGTTCACATAAGGTGATCCTGTTCAATTAAACAGGCAATTAACAATTAATTCACGGCAAAAGATAACGTAAATCAGGACTTAGTGTGACAGCTTTAATCCGGTGATTCAATTGCACTACGATTTGCTAGTGGTCCTGCACTACGATTTGCTAGTGGTCCTGCACTATGATTGGCTCGTGGTCCTGCACTATGATTGGCTAGTGGTCTTGCACTATGATTGGCTAGTGGTCTTGCACTATGATTGGCTAATGGTCCTGCACTAGATTCAAGATTTAGGATTTTAAGTACAATATAAGTACAATTTAAGTCCCTCCTGCAGCATTATTTTCCTACAATGTAATACTATATACTATAGAATATAATAACTTTACTTTTGCATTACAACACATGTTGTATAACTAGTTTAACTGTAGAGTTAGTGGCTTGTTTTTATGACAGGTCTTTGGCTTCATGGATGAATATGACGTGGCTCACCCAAGTTGAAGCTGCACTATGTCACGTAGCCATCACTGTTCAAAGAGATTCAAAAGTACGAGCGTCAACTAAATACAATTCAGCCACCGACGGGGTCATTTTACCCGGGGATTGTCTCTCTCAAAATCGATTTGGTCTGTGGAGAAGCATGGCTAGACCAAGTGGCAGCCATCACCCACTGTTATTAGCAGCCCTGGTGGATGAAACCATGCATGTCATTCCTCTAACGGCCTCTAGGTGGTGAGAATGCAGAAAGATATCTCAACAGCAATAAATGTGTTTTCTTTAATATATTAGGACAAAGCCAATCATTCTTTGCGTTGGTCGGTTAGGATCTCAGTGGCCTGTTCATCTCCACATTAGGTATTTTGAGAGGTCCCGCTGTGACATTTCATTAAAAAATGATCAAGGATTGAATATGAATGAGTTCTGGACATGGACATTCAGGTGCCACCCTCTAAGTGCTAAGTATGGATATTTTTCGCTGCTGGTTGCAAAAGGTCCCAAACAATGGCAACACAAAAAGGTAGACCCTGAAACGGTCACGTGTAAACCAACGGTCCACATCACGGATGCTACATCCCTATTTACTCCTCCCTTTAAAGCACGTCCCTCTTCTAACTTAAAGGTTGTACACGTGGGTTGAGGCCAGGATAATGATGGGTCAACGGTGGCAGACCAGTGTCTCAGAGAGGGAGACATTCAATGGAGTTGAGAACTGAGAGGAGAAAAAATGACTTCTGCCAGAGGCCTTGAGAGGCATGTGTGTAAGGAGGGACACACACAGGTTAAGAGAAAGACAGAGTTGAAGACTGTTGTGCCCCAACGCTCAAATCTCGGATCTACCCTAATTAAGGCTGCCGAAGACCGACGTCGGGGCTTGATCATTGTGAACCTTCCTGAGAACCATCCTGACGAAGACCGGCGTCGGGGGCGTGTTCACTGAGAACCTTATGGCGCCCTCCAACTCGAGAACCTGTGTCTCCAGCTCCTACGTCGCGTCTCGTCCTACCCCCCCCCCCCCCCCTCCAAGGACCCTCTCCGCGTTCCACCCTCTGGACCATCTCCCCGTGTCGACCATACCTCGTAACCTATCCAACACTACCCTGTTGTTTTTGTGTTTCTGGATCCCTCAGTAAATCGGTTGTTTTGGGTGTCCTGTCTTTTGCCCTCGAGTACCCCACCAGCACCTCGTAGTTCCCGAGCCCACCATTTCCCGGGCTGGTTCCACATCTGCTCCGTGGCTACACCTGCCCTCGAGGACGCCACCAGCTCCTGGTGGTTCCGAGCCCGATCGTTTCGTGGCGTGCATCAGGATGTTCTATTGTATTGCATAAACCGGTAGCACCAGGAAGGACCATTTGCGGACTCGTTCCTCCAGTTCAGCCATCGAGCTTTCAGACATTTTATAAGCGATGAAAAGCCTTCTTTGTTTTCATTTAAATAAGCGGTGCCTCAGCTTTGCGCCAGTCCCTGACTGGTGAGTTTTTTCACTCACTCCAAACTTTCTTTCTGCTGGTCGATTACCGTTTTCGGCTGCATAGTTTATAAAATGGAATTTAACATTTGCAGTATAAATTTTATTTATTTATTTTGTTTGTGTTCAGAGTTTATTTCAGTTGTGTGTATCGCCTATATGTTTTAATGTAAACGTTGTTCTCTTTCGGTGGTAGGCTACGGTAGTTTTCAGTTGTTATGAGTGGTATACAGCGCCATCTCTTAGTTAGGCCTTAGTTTGAACGCAGTCAGAAAAATATATATAAAAGTTGCTTCAGAGTATTGACGCCGGACCAGCCGACAGCTCCAAAAAGTGTGAGTTAATATCCGAAAAATACGTTTTATCATAGTACCATATGCCATAGTTGAATACTTATCTGCCAGCCTTATAAACGAAGAACGAGGCCATCAACATGCTAGGCCTTTTGGTTTGTTTACATGCTTACATCGGTCCACACTCTGCTTGTTTCCCATCGTAAATTAGACAGGTAACGCTAACTATAGTAAACAATGATTATTTTAAATGGCTATTTCGCAACTGTTACTTTATTAATGTTTCAGGAGAAAACCTTAACTGAAACGGCACGGCACTGCAGAGACTGACGATCAGCTGCTTCCGCCTGGGTGGTGGTCTACGCAGAGGGTAACCTGGAGTTTTACAGCTTAAAAAATGATCTGCGTTTGTAGACCAAATACAATGTTGTTGTGTTGTTACCGACCCTAACTTATCGTTGAATTCTAGCAATAAACTTTATTCTCATCGCGCACGCTTATCATTGGTATATTATTGTCCGTTCGTGTACCATAATGTCTTAAACACACAATCGATTTACATGAAATCACATTGTAGACATTGAGTATAGATCCCACTGTTTATTTAAAGAGATCACCCCACCCCCATTATCATTATCATCATCATCGTCGTCATCTTCACCATGTCCACCCATCTGTGTGTGTATGTGTGTGTGCGCGTGTGTGTGTGTGTGTGTGTGTGTGTTAGTCCTCCAGTTCTGGTATCCAGTGAGCCGTCATGGAGATAAAACATGGACCTTTGACCTTCACGCTCACTGCTCCATCAACTGATTTAACCCCCTCTACCCTTATATACATAGGTTATGGTAAATTATATATAAATATATAGATAATACTAATATATGTGCTACAGTGTACACAAATAAATAATAAATAAAATAATTTAAGAGAACTTTTCCCTATTTCCAACATTATTTAACATTAATACTGTATCTGTGTATTTCATGATTAAACAAATGGTGCATTGTGTTTCAGATAAGTAGTTTGTGTGTATTTTATTGTTTGACTGAACATTATGGTTATGCGTTTGTTGAGTGCAGGGGACGGTAGATGCACACTTCAGGTGGTTATTACACTCCTACTGTGTGACGTCACCAAGAAACAGACCAGATTTTAGCACCATGACAATTTTGAATGGCTAATCACACTCACACCTGGAGGTTGTGATAATAGGACCCCTTTAAAGTGATTGACAACAGGATCATCAGAATGCACAGAATGGGCTGTAGAAGATGCAGCAGACGGTCCTCATAGAGCCCTAACAGGTCCCTGAGCAGCAGTAAGCAGTAAGTGGAGATTCTGCATCGACTACAGGCTGCTGAACGCAGTTAACCAGGGAAGGACTCCTACCCGAATCCCATGCATCAACAAGGCCCTACTGAACTGTCAGGAGTGCTGCCAGTGGCATAATTTGACTTTAAATTGACTCATTACAGTTACTGCACTGTTCTGCACTGCACTGTATTCATGATGAATAAAAACATCTAGAACAGTTTTAACAATTTATTTAAATTTATTATTTTTTAATTAATTAATATTAATTTATTATTATTATTATTGTTAAAAATAACGTGAGTGACAAATAAAGGAATTCTGATTCCCACAGAATCACGATCTGCATTGAAAAAAAGCCACACACAATGTTCGCGATCGTGATTATCCCCCCCCGTTGGACTTCACGATCGGATTTTCAGCGTAATATCATATTTTATTTTTCCTATTACGAAGGGTTCGGTGAATGCGCGTATGAAACTTGCGGGGTTCAGTACCTCCAAAAAGGTTAAGAACCACTGATCTACAATCTTGAATCTCGGCGTCGTAGTTAGGACGTCCTGGTTCTCCTCATGTGACCTCCGCTACGTCAGGTCTCCGAAACTTGTTTCTGCACTAGCAGAGGTTTGTGGCAACTCCATGACAATAGCAGTAACGTTGGTTGACATGATACGACTGCATTGAACAAGGTTCCTGACAGGCTACCATGTTCAATCATACAAGTAACATGCTAATGTAAACTCAAAAAATATTATTGAAACAATACCAATAAATAGAACACAAGGAAATAAACATATAGCCATTGGTTGTGGGTATCACCTCTTAGTCTCTGGACCTCAACAGTACACCAAATACATGTTACTTTTATCCAATTAACCGTTGAGGAAGCTGAGGAGCTGGAGACAGAGGGAGCTAGCCTGCGAGCTAGGAACTGGAGACACAGAGAGCTAGCCTGGAAGATAGGAACCTGAGCCACAAGGAGCAAGCCTGGAAGCTAGGGACTGGAGACACAGAGAGCTAGCCTGGAAGCTAGGAACTGGAGACAGAGGGAGCTAGCCTGGGAGCTAGGACACTGGAGACACAGGGAGCTAGGAACTAGAGACGTGGGGAGCTAGCGTACCTCGGGTGGTGTCCCGCTCCCTGCTTCTGGGTTTCTGGCTTGGTTCAATTTAGGCTCGACCATTCTGTTAGGACCCAACGAGACCGGCGAGCCAAATGTGCCAGAGAACCCAGAAGAAGAGACACAGGACAACCAAAACAACGGAAAATGTCTTTACTGAAAAATCTCCTTAAACTCAAAACACAACAAGGTAGGGTAGGATAGGTTACGTGGTGTGGTCGACGCGGGGAGATGGTCCAGAGGGTGGAACGCGGAGAGGGTCCTTGGAGCTTGGGGGGGCATATGGTTCTCAGTAAGGTGCGCAATGGTCAAGCCCCGACGTCGGTCTTTGACAGCCTTAAGTAGGGTAGATCCCAGGTGTTCATTGGCCTCAGCCAGCCTGATTATGATGGGAAACACCTGGGATCAATTAGAGCGCGGGGGCACAACACATTGCCTTCCGCAGTATGAATCTCCAAAACAATACCATAAAAATCTAAATAATAGATACAATACAAATGAACAAAAACAGAACAGCAAAGTGACTGATAGATGATATGTATGTGTTGAATTGTGCAAAAATATTCAAAAGCATTAAAAGTGCCAGTAGCGCAGCAGCATCATGAATACAGTGCAGTAACTATGATGAGTCCAGAAAGTCCAGCAAAGTATGAAAGTGTGATGTTAATGACAATTTTATGATAGTGTCCTAGTAGTTCAGTAGGCGCACTGCCTGTGGATAAAAAATATCCTTAAACCTGGAAGTACTTGTACGGATGCTGCGTAACCGGCGACCAGACGGTAGGGGGGAGAAGAGATGGTGCCCAGGGTGGTAGCGATCCTTAGTTATGGACATGGCCTTCTTCCGACAACTGGTCCTAAATATCTCGTCAATGCGTGGAAGTGCACACCCGATGATCTTCTCTGCCGTCCTCACAACCCTCTGGATGGCTTTCTTGTCCTGTGTAGTGGTGTGGCCGTACCACACAGTGACGCCACTCTTCAGGACTCTACAGTTCCACGGTAAAAGTTCACCAGCCACCGTTGGCCTATTCCGCTTTTTCTGAGGCACCGCAGGGCATAGAGGCACTTGTCAAGCATGTGTGTGTGTGTCTCACTTGTTATTTGACCCTGGATGCATGGCAGCTCTTTATGTACGATGCCATCCTTGGTCTGGAAGGGGTAGCATCCAGTCAAGAGGTCAAGAGGTCAAACGAAAGCCCCCAGATGATGTTTTAAAGGCGGTTCTCTGATGTGGCCCAGCTCTGGAATACGGATCTGAGCCGATAGGGTCAAAAATAATTAATTAAACAAAATTTAAGTGTGGGGTACACCTAAACTGGTCACTTTTGTCTACGATAAAGCTGAGATTAAGCTATTCTATAATTGTGTTGTGCTAAATCGTTGTGTGTACTGTAACCCAGGGGGTCCCAACCTTTTTTGAGCCACGGACCGGCAGATACATGAAAAAAATCTCGGGGACGGGTTGTCAATTTTCGCGGACCGGTTGTCAAAGTGTGTTATCAACACACACCCCTAACAAAACGGCAGGGCTTGATTTCAGTATAAACGCACATGTACGAGGAGCACCTGTAACAAAAGCACCAGGCCCGGCGGTTGGTGACCCCTGCTGTAACCCATGTAAAGGGATAGTACGTTTTGGATTTGTGTAGTCCTGCATCCAAGTTTGGATTCGCCAAGTAGTTGGATTTGTGTGAGTGACCATTACAACCATTTTCTAATAAAATTCCATGTGAATGCATGGTTTTTGTTTTAAGTTTACAGCAGAGCTGTAGATCTATGGCTGTGGTTTACGGAACTCAGCCGAAAGCACAGTGAGAGCCTGTTTGACTGCCATTATACTGATCTGGCCCAAGTCCGTCATACAGATTTGAGCCGCAAGCGCCAGAAATCATTGGAATGGACCAAATATAAAATAATATGGAGGTGTAATGTCTTCATATATTTCTTTGATTATTGAATTGAAACTCAAAAATGAAATAAGAAATTACATTAAAAACTAAAAGCTTAATACAAAAATAATCTCCTTCAGTAATGTGCCATTGTACGATTGTATTACAAATTAAACGATGGATTAATAATGTTTTCAGTACGCTAATGCCCCCTATCCATAATCCAAGTAGCTCTGTCACTCAGTCACGAGCTGTCACACCGGCAAATTCACTCCAGAAACTCAAGTAAGTAGCTTACATTTTGGTTCTGTATTTGTTGTTTGCTGTTATATATATGTATTATATGTATATGTATGTATTATATGAATATGTATGCGGCGATTGATAAGCAAATGACTCAAAATGCTGAACTATTTTGTCAAAACTCTGTTGTAGTTTATCATAGTTTAGCTAACGTTAGCCAGTGGATAGCCGAGCAAGTTACAGTTTCGAAGAGTTAATATTAACTTAACAGTTAAAAAAATGCACGATTAACGTGTAACTTTAATATTGAACTTTGGTTTGAACAGTGGATGTAAACGTTACTGTGAGTTGCGGCATTGTGCTTTTAAAGGCGGGCTCAGGTGGCAGGAGAGTAGTTTGCTGAAGACTGAATTGGGCATTCAACTTGGTAACACGAAAATAAGTTTAACTTGTAGTAGACTAAGACGTCCATATACATGACTTTAATTAGAGATGCTTTTATTGTGTAGTAGGAGATATAACGGAGATATAACGTCCAGTCCAATGAGGTGCACCTGTGCTGTATAACACAGGTAGACTGGTGCACCTGTGCTGTATAACACAGGTAGAATGGTGCACCTGTACTGTATAACACAGGTAGACTGGTGCACCTGTGCTGTATAACACAGGTAGACTGGTGCACCTGTGCTGTATAACACAGGTAGACTGGTGCACCTGTGCTGTATAACACAGGTAGACTGGTGCCATGTGGGGATCGGAGTGTTGGTTGGTGCCTGCGTCCGTTCGCCGTCCGTTCCCCTCGGTGGCGTCTCCGTTCGTCGTCCTCCGGTCTGTCTGCGGGTGATTACAGCTAAGCTGTGATCTTTACTTGCAGGTATGTGGTTGTCTTTTGGTGGGAGATGTGTAGTGCTGCGGGAAGGGAAAGTGAGACGACTGTTTTGTAATCTAGGTTTGCGCCCTGTGTTGTCCAGTTGCTACCCAGGTATGACGGTCGGGATTGTAAGTAGTGGGCAACGAAGTTCATTGTGGTCGTGGTTTATTTTTTAATATCAATCGCCTGCTGCTCTCTCTGTTGTTCTCTGGTCCCCGAGAACAGAGGCGATATTAATAGCATGAATTGCTCTTTTGAGACTTTATATTACTGTCGTTACAGGAGCTACCAGGTCGGCTCTGCTCCTGCTGCTTTGTTTTGACCCATCGTCGCGTCTCCCTGCGTCCGGGCTTCACCTGTTGCTGTCTGTTTGTTTTGATTTGCCCTTTTCTTGCATGTAGTGTTATTTTCTTTGTTTATTAGTAGTTTTGTTGTTTTTTTTTTCCCACCGCCCTGTGCCCAACTTAGTCTCTCCTGGCAGCCTCCTGGAACTCTGAAGTGGGGAGGCTGATCACTAATTACGTGTGTAGTGTGTGTAGTGTGTGTGTGTAGTGTGTGTGTGTGTGTGTGTGTGTGTGTGTGTGTGTGTGTGTGTGTGTGTGTGTGTAGTGTGTGTGTGTGTGTGGCCCTTGGCGGCATTCCCCCTGAATTGGTGTGTTCACCTCTCTGCCTAGAGGAACCCCCTCCGTCTCCACCTGGTTGGCTTGTTGGGCCAGCATGTGAAAGTGTTTTCATATAGTCATTTGTGTTCAGTATATATTTTCTGTTTGAATCAATTATTGTAAATATGAACTGGAGACACGTCTCAAGCCTTTTAATTAAGGCAACAAATCTGTGTGACCTTGATTGAGGTAAAACCCTAAAAACATTTCCTTGGGTAAAACTCCCAAGGTGGCGTTGTCGGCTAACTCCATCGTCACGCCACATGATTTAACGTATTAGCACCCCCCCCCCCCCAAGAGGCACAAGGTTTGTTTATGCTGTAAGACTGAAATGCAGAGATGTGGTTTTGCATATAATTCGTTTTGTACTGTATAAACTTAATTGTTTGTTTAAATCAGTTAGCGTTAGCTTCAGCTGTGTGTAATGTGAAGGCTACGGTGATGTTAAGAGTAAGCTAACGCATGTATTGTTTCATGTCTCTGAACACAGCTCTTATGTTGGTTTGTGGATTTGGAATACGTCTAAAATCATCAATCCGAATCGGAGGGATATGCTACAAAGGTAATGTTAAAAATCGGTTTCAGTAATCATTTTAGGTTGTTGGGTTACTTTAATTTAAGTTCATGTTAAGTGCCGAAGTTGCCATTTGGTCCTTTTCTCATTATCTTGAAGATCAGCAGCAGTGATAAAGCGTTTGCTCTACGATGATTTGTAACTGGTTGAGTCCAGTAGCCTATGTGCAGACTATCTATGGTTTAAACGATGACACTGCAGGCGCAGTACGGTATGTACGTTTAACTCTCAAATTATATTTGAAAGAGGTCAAAAGAAAAACATATCTGATGTTCACTAGGGAAGTGTACGATGGTGGGTGATAACTGCCATGTTCTTTCATCAAACTAGAGGACTTCATTGAAGCCACCCACAAATTGAAGGAGTATCTCAATAATGGCACTGCTGGTCTTCAGTCCAAAGAGGAAGATGAAGACCAGCCAAGAAAATTAAAAGAAGGAAAACAAGTATGCACACAGTTAGTTAGTAGTTAGATATATGCATATATATATATATATATATATATATATATATATATATATATATATATATATATATACATATATATATATATATACATATATATATATGTATGTGTATATACATGTGTGTGTATATATATATCTCAATACAAATTGAAATTAGCCCATATATGGTTTTCTTTTTCCCTCCAATGTGATATTTTTCAGCCTCAATAAAGTATTGCAGTATTGTGATACCATCATTATTGTGGGCCACGTATCGTGATAGTTTTGTATCTTGAGTTACTCTGCGACTGCTCCATCAAAATTTTCTTTCTACATTAATTCAGCTGCGGAGCTGCATGGCCTGTTGCTGTTGAAAATATTAAGCAGCAGGTCAACCAATTAGCAGGAACTGTGAATATACTCATGGCAAAAGTTGGGTCAGGCCTGCACGCTCATGCCTGAAGAGTTCCAATTCCCCTTCGACAGCGAGGAGAAATTGGCGCATTATGAAGAGTGGCTCTGCAACCCTGTGAATAAAAGGATGAAGCCAAATCTTGTTTGTATTTTCCTAGGTTTTCATATGCTCAATACAAATGTTTTGCCTTGTTTGTCTTTAAGGTTGTTGCAGTAATGTTGACATGTCTATTCAGTTCAGTTTCCATTCCATTCTGGGGGGGGTGGACACAAAGAGGGTTACGTGGAACGTTCTGGCCAGAATGATTTCCTGCACCGTGGCTTGTAGGATCAATTGGAAGGGGGTAAATGGCAAAAGTCTAAACTCTAAGCTTGTGAAAAGTACTTAATGTTTACAAATGTACCTCCTTCATTTGATTGGTCCACTAACTTTAGATAAAAGGTGACATGGCAACACTTCCATGCATTGAGGAGATCTGTAGGACCAGATGTCGGAAGAAGGCCATGTCCATCATAAAGGACTGTAACCACCCTGGGCACCATCTCTTCTCCCCCCTACCGTCCTACTACCAGGTTTAAGGTTCGTTTTTATCAGACAGTGACCTACTGAACTGCTAGGCGTGCTTTCACTTTCATAACATTGTCATTAACATTACACTGACATACTTTGCTGGACTTTCTTACATATCATTTATCAGTCACTTTGCTGCTCTTTTTTTGTTTATTTTTATTGTATATATTATTTTTATGGTATTGTTTTAGAGATGTATACTGTGGGAGGGAATCGGGAGTAAGCATTCCTATGTACCTGTTGCAATTGGCCAATAAAATATCTTGTATGATGACTTAAATATAGGCAATATTTCTAATAGCCAATATTTGCATGGTTTAAATGCCGAAAATAAGGCAAAATTGTATTTGGTAGTAGTCTGGTAAACAGATCCGTATCGCATCTGGAACGCGTGTCCGTACCGGATCTGGAACGTGGAGGGAGAACCGTACTGAAACGGAGCTGGGCCAGTGCTGGCCCATATTCGCTGCAGATCCGTTATACAGATCAGGACCACGTGTGGGCCGATGTGCGTTTAGACTACGGAACAAGTCTGTTTGGCGGATCCGGGCCAGATCGTGTGGTAGATGTGGCCCGCATCCGGACCAGTGTCTATTTGCTATCTGGGTTGTGATAAACCAAACATAATGCCGTGGCATTACTCGGACCGAAACAGGATTTTATATTAAAAGTGGGTTCATTTAAAAGGAGCTTCCTGCAGCAAAACACTTCTCAAATAATAGTTATTTAGGCGGGACGTGAACCCGCAACGCACAAAATAATCTCGGATTACACCATGTGTGCTAATTTGCACTAAGATCCCGTATGTACTGATGAAACACGCTATGCATCATCATGGGATACAGTGAGAAAATACGTGTGCACTTAACTGTAAATCATGGGCATGAAGTAGTAAATATATAGGCACTATAGGGAACCACATTCGTACAAGCTACAAAATAGTTACGCCTTAAGAAGTGCACTAGGCCTACATAGGGCACAAGGGAGTGAATTCAAACTGCCGATGTTCAACCAAGCCCCCAGGGAGTAGGCCAACCAAGCCCCCAGGGAGTAGGCCAACCAAGCCCCCAGGGAGTAGGCCAACCAAGCCCCCAGGGAGTAGGCCAAGCGTTGAAGCAAATTTTCGTAGTGGCCAAACGGTGGAATTACAAGTGACATGATGTCACTTGGTGCCGTGGTGCCCAAAACAATTTTTTTCCATTGACTTGCATGGGGAAAGAGACGTTAGGTTTAATACCTGTTGGAGTAGCGACCGGTATTAGACCGGCGAGTGACGCGGGACAGGCAAGGAGTCTGGATAACGATTCCGTCCAGAGAGTACAAAGTACGACCTAGCCCCGAAGTAACGGGACGCCACGGTATATATACACCCCGGTGAGGTGATTGTCATTATCGGCAATTGCCGACAGTTGTGTGTGTGTGCGCCGCCAAAGCCCGCGCCTTGGCCACTCCCCCTGTCAACCACCGTAACCGTGACACAAACTACACAACATAAACAGAGTTGAATGTAGCTGTATGTCATTTACTATTGACTATTTACTACTATCATGCAGGTCAAAGCCACAGCGGAACATCATACATCTTTTTGAATCTGATTATTTATTTTTTCTCCGATCCTGATTGTGATGTTGGTTTATGTGTCTCATTGATACATCCATGGATGGTTTTAGCCCAATAGTTTAATGTTGTAATATTGTTTACTTTACTTTATAACATATATAACAGCCTATAATGTACAATCTATGATAGATTATACATTATTATTATTATAGGCGGTTATTTATGCAGATAGATGATGTGGGTGAACAGAGAGATGGGCAAATTAGTTCAGGATTTAGGTGGAGAAAGTGTCAGGCATCCTTGCATTAAATTTGACTGCCCTGGCGTATTTTTTAAAGATCGAGTTCATTTTACAGATTTGGGGAATGATATTTTTTTAAGTGCCATAAAACAATCCATTGAGGCTTGGGGATAAAGCTCTTAAGTTCTCCCCATACTAGATTGTAGCCAAATAGGCCTGCATAGTTCTATGTTCAAACAGTGACAAAAAAAGATGAATTATATTAACATTCAATTAAAGTTATGATGTACACAGTGGTTGAAAGTCATTTAATTAATTTACTCTCATTTGATATTACTTTAGACTTCTAATCAGAAGTCTAAATCGTCTTTTATTTACAGAGAGAAATATGTATTCATCTACATGAATATGATTAGAATGATACATTAAAGATGTTTCACATAATTGATAATATATAATAATATAACAAGCTTTCAAAATACGACACATTCTCAAAGATTAAACCGGCAAATATCCGTTTTAAGTGTAAAATTGTGTCATATTAAGCTTTATTATCAATGTTAACTTACCTCTGTTGCATTGACATTACCAATAGCGGCTAGATCAGAATGAATATTATTAAATGTTAATGTTATTTATAATCCATGACCGTTCATTTAATACATCCATGTCCAAGACTCACTATGATTAAACCTTAATACATCCATGTCCAAGACTCACCATGATTAAACCTTAATACATCCATGTCCAAGACTCACTATGATTAAACCTTAATACATCCATGTCCAAG
This sequence comes from Muraenolepis orangiensis, assembly GCA_027704905.1. Taxonomy (NCBI): domain Eukaryota; kingdom Metazoa; phylum Chordata; class Actinopteri; order Gadiformes; family Muraenolepididae; genus Muraenolepis; species Muraenolepis orangiensis. The sequence goes on from CM051001.1 coordinate 12,295,843, forward strand.
ACTCACTATGATTAAACCTTAATACATCCATGTCCAAGACTCACTATGATTAAACCTTAATACATCCATGTCCAAGACTCACTATGATTAAACCTTAATACATCCATGTCCAAGACTCACTATGATTAAACCTTAATACATCCATGTCCAAGACTCACTATGATTAAACCTTAATACATCCATGTCCAAGACTCACTATGATTAAACCTTAATACATCCATGTCCAAGACTCACTATGATTAAACCTTAATACATCCATGTCCAAGACTCACCATGATTAAACCTTAATACATCCATGTCCAAGACTCACTATGATTAAACCTTAATACATCCATGTCCAAGACTCACTATGATTAAACCTTAATACATCCATGTCCAAGACTCACCATGATTAAACCTTAATACATCCATGTCCAAGACTCGCCTGATTCTACGATCGAGCAAGCTTGTGAATGCGCAGTGCTGCTACGTGAACGCGGACTGCCGTTCACGTGAACGAGCTGCCGAGAGGCATTGTGGGAGGGGTGTGGCTAAAATAACCAGTATATAACAAAAAATCAACGACCGGAATCCGCCGACAGAACATCCATGAGACCCTTTTTGGCTTCATGCGCCACTGAGCAGCTTCCATAGGAATGAATGGAGCTGCCAACATTGGATCCAATTATTTTAATACATCCATGAAAGTGAGTGAAGAAGTGAGCGATGGCGGCAGCAGCCTCAGCGTCCAATCATCTTTGTGTTAAGTGATTGACAGGTGTCAGTACACGCCCCCGTTAGGGCTTATTTCATTCAGCCCCGGCCTCTGACTTTTGACATCGCAGCGGACGTACAGTGTGTACAGTGATATGAGAAGTTAGCGATGGCGGCAGCGGGGCGATAGTATGACCATGAACGAGGTGGATTATTTAATAAAACATTTTCTTCAATGACTTTGGAGGAAAAATTGAAAGTGAAGAGATTGGGGACACATTGTCTAAACGATGTTCAAATAACGCAGGACAGACAACGGAATCTCAAGTGTTGCGTTAAGTGGTTTGAAAGAAAGGACTGGCTAGTGTAACGGCAAGTGTAGCTAAGAATTCACTTCTGTTTCCCCTGCTTTTTGGAGGAGACACGGCTTGGACCCAAAAAGGAATAGTGGATTTGAAACATTTATCCGACAAGAGTGCAGGGACTTCATCCAAAAATCACGGGACTTCAATGACGTGTTGATTAACCTGTTTGCAGCCCTTGTTAAAAACGGCGTGTGTTAAAAAAGGCATGTGCTAATGTGTAAAAAGAATAGTGAAATCGTTTTGGTGAGAGAGGGAGAGGGAGAGGGGGGGGAGCGTTTTTTGGTTTCAGGCCATTCTTGAGGGTGCTTCTCTATAATGTTGTTGTAGAGCACATGCTATATTGCTGTAACTTCAAATACTGCGAGAGTGCAGTGTCTGAGCTAAGACTTTTTTATTTTTTATTTATCTAACAATCAGTGGCTGCTCAATGTTTGACATAAAAAAATGTAAAAAATCACCCAAACCATGCTCCTTTGATGTGCCGTAATGGGCTACTTGCACTAAGCTGTGTGAAGTACTTCCTGCTTCAAGCCTGTGTCATCCATACGAGATGAGATATTGGCTTATTTGTTACAGCTAACATTATTTTGGTGACCGTGTATGATTGTATTTACTTTGTTAATTAATGACTGACATGATGTATGTCTTTTTGTAAATAGATTTCCAAGCTATGACCACCTGATGGCGTTTTGGGGTTTGATTGAGCCTTCAATTGACTAAATGGTTCGGGTCTCCAGAGCCAAGAGCCTCCAGAGCACGTCCATCACCAGTAGGTTGGGGTCTGAGCTGCTTTGTAGTTACAGAGGGTGGGATGCCATTGCATTTACAGAAGGCTACACTAAAGGACTCAGCCCCCTTTAAATACAACAGTGCACTACAGCAACTCAGTTTTCCCCATGGTATGGTACACATAACCATTATATAACATTTAGCCAAACAAGAGCACAGCCTTACTAGTTTATAACTTAAAGCAGTAACCTTTTTTTTAACTCCACCTACAAATCTCACTGCACCATGAAAGGGCTTATTGGCAGACGTTTACAGTGGCATGCCTGTTATCAAACTACCAAAACAAGGCATTAGTTAAGGCATGGGTTAAGTAAAGCATTGGTTCAACACCAGGTTTTTGTAATTTAATTTAGTGAACTTTGTTTATTCCAGTGGCAGATCATTTTGTTAAACATTCTGTAAATCTTATGTACACAAACATTATCAATGTAAGCAAACCGTTGAATGTAAAGTAATTTGTATAGATTTGTAAAAATGAACATTGTAACATATTGTACATATCATATTGAACTATTGTAACATATTGGCTAAAAATGAATGAAATAAAAAATGAACTAATCAAATATTTTATAACATTTTGTCATTCCAATCTTTCATTGAAGAACCTTGGTTTTGCTCATGTTCATTTCTCAAAGACAGGTATCTTGGCAGGTATATGTCGAAAAATAGCCAGCATTTTCTCTAATTGATCTTCGTTGCACACCTGTTTGGAACAGCAATGCCACTATGTGATTGCACACAACACTGCCTGCCACACAGGAGCATCGGCTGTGTCAACACCACTGGCGATGAATCAAGAAGCATAATCTAAGAAAGAGAAAAAAAATAGAAACATACCCTCTGCTTCATGGTAATGAGCAAGTTGGTTATTATGAGTTTAATTATATATTACAAAACAACACTGGAGGATTGAATCCTCTTTATTGGTCACATACATGTAAACATACAGTGAATGTGTTCTCTGCATTTAACGCATCCTAGTATTAGGAGCAGTGGGGTAGCTATTCATACAGAGGGAGCAGTTAGGGTTAGGGTCTTCCTCAAAGACACCTCGACAGTTTTTGCGAGGAGGAGCCGGGGATCGAACCAGCAACCTTCCAGTTGTGAGGCGACCGCTCTACCTCCTGAGCTATACGATGACTACCCCCCTAAATGCTTAGCTTTACATTGGCTCCCTACTCAAACAAACTTGAATAACCTTCCTTGATAACAATTATGCCTTAGATGGTGTATATTAGCAGTGTTAACTTATGTAAATATGTTTCTAAACACTCAAACACGTTTCCACCTTATCCTTATTACCTTGATCAAATTATCTGACCAATGTGCAGAACGACAAACATTGAAGTTGGTGAGTCTTTAGGAATAAACTTAGCTATAATGCTCCACTGAACGAGGATGAACAACGTTACACAGCTTCCTGCCTCCACTTAAACGGTGTGGTGTCTCACTCTACCTCATTGTCATGTAGCATAAGGCTCTCACCACCTGCCCTGACAGCCTGTCTTTATTGGACACTGAATAAAATAACATAAGTGTCGTTAGCGTTAGTCAGTCAGTCAGTTCACAATAGTTTCTTTTCTTGTTTTCTTATTTTCTTTCTAGTTGTGTATGTATGACGCCGCATACAATTTACAACCTTTATCCAACTTGCTTGTTGGGGTTTTGGTCGTCCTACAAATCCGTCGAACATCGGTGATGTTAAACTTTGGGAGCTCTTGTAAACAGTCGAGCAGCATTAAGTCGTATTAAGTAGAACACGGAAGTGTTTGTGCAAGTGGCCCATTACATTGCCTAAAATATATTTTGAAATCAGTTTAAAAATGTTATTTCACCACTTTTCACAACCTTGTTTGTATCAGTTGTTTAGCCAATGACCTGGCTCCACAAATATTGTATTGCTGCTTGTGGAGTGTGTGTGTTAGGTGGCTGGTTTAAGCAGCCTCACCTGACCCCTGTCAGACTGATGAGACTCTGGGGTTGGTGAGGCTGCACACCTGTGGGTCCTTGGTAATCAAGGCCCACCGGTTCAACCAGCCATCACCGCACACCCGCAGGAGGACAGTGGACATGTCAGCACGTACCACCTGCTCTGCTTGATGAACCATTCTTAAACTGCAATAAACTGATCATTTAGTCAACGTCCACCTGTGTCTTTGTCATCAGAGGAGCCCATAGAAGCAGCATCGTCGATGGCTAGATGGTTATAACACAGCCTTTCTAAAAGTCTAAAAGTGAAGGCATGTGTTCACTGTCCTTGAGCAAGGCTGCCTCCTTGATGGCTGACTCGGCCGTCGGTGGTTGAATGTGTGTATGAATGGGTGAATGTGTGTATGAATGGGTGAATGTGTGTATGAATGGGTGAATGTGATGCATGACTTTGGATAAAAGCGCTATATAAAAGCAGTCCATTACCATTACTGTTGCATTATTTGTTTTCAGAGTTAAACGAAATATGCCGAGTCTTGCTTCTTCTACCCAAAATGGCCGACTCATAGTGATCATGTGGGCAGAGGACCTTGTCAAAGAGCAGCGGAGGCTCCTGAGGTTCTGCTATAGAGGGAGGCTGCTTACCCCAAGCACTTCTCCTGTTTTAGGAGATGTCAGCTGTCATTTAAAGGGCCCCTATTTCACCACCAGGTGTGTGGGTGTGATTAGGCATTGCAAGCTGTTGCAAAGTTTCCAAAATGATCATGTGACTATAATTGTAATTGACATAGTGACATTAGGTGGGAGTGTCCATCCAGATGCATGGATCAGCCTACCAGTTGATATGATGAGTCCACTGGGTAGGCTGGTAGGCTGATCTAGTTATCATACATGTGGGTTGTATAGTTTGGATAATGTTTATCAGTGTATCATAGAAGTGAATAGCATAGAAACAATGAAAACAAACCAGCAAATACATCAAAAATGGTAATAGCACATTTCTATACGTATTCATCTATGAAAGATGCAGATTTATGTGTGTGTCTGTAGACAAATAAATAAGACAGCCAACAACATAATCATGTATTCTGATTATTAGGCTATAACCATTCATACCCAAACATCATACATGACCATGGATCTTTATTGCTGTGATAACGTTATATATATATATATATATATATATATATATATTATATATAAAGATGTGGGTTTGTTGTGATATTTTGGGAAATACATTAGGTCTATGTGAAGTTGTCTGGCCTGTTTTGTCTTGTGTTCACAATCACAACAATCTATTATCACAGAATTTATGTTGTTATAATGTTATGTTTAATAACATTTAATATGGACACTTATTACAAAACATACAAGCAAAACAAACGATAATCAAACAACTATTCTACACGCGCACGCACGCAAGCACGCACGCAAGCACGCAAGCACGCACGCAAGCATGCACCGCACGCAAGCAAGCACGCACGCAAGCACGCAAGCATGCACCGCACGCAAGCAAGAACGCACGCACGCAAGCACGCACGCAAGCAAGAACGCGCGCGCGCGCACGCAAGCAAAGACGCACGCACGCAAGCACGCACGCAAAGACGCGCGCACACAAGCACGCACGCAAAGACGCACGCACGCAAGCACGCACGCAAAGACGCACGCACGCAAGCACGCACGCAAAGACGCGCGCACACAAGCACGCACGCACGCAAAGACGCACGCACGCACACAAGCACGCACGCGCAAGCACGTGTTCTGAATGTTCAGACCACTATGACCTCATTCTAAAAATGAAGTCAAGAGGTCATAGAATGGAATGCGTTCCACTATGACGTCATTTTTAGAATTCTGGCCCACTATATAAGGCTGGACCAAATGTGCAGAAATCATTTACACATGATGGAACGAACGAACTGGAAGCATTGAGTGATTTTAGCTAGTGAGTTATGAATGTCTACCAGCCACCTCTGACCAACGGAGGAGTGGAGAGCGCGCCAGAGAAGCGGCTCCGCTCCTCCTCACCACAGAGACCGTCCACAGCCAGGACAGCTAAAAGACACATGGCCTGTATTCAGGATGTACCACCTGAGATTGTAAGAAACCCCCTTTGCCCTCCCTTACCTGACATTTTTTGATAACTTGTGAGCCTGTTGATCGATGAAGCTTACATTATTCATTTTATTAAATGTAAGGTCTTCAATGATTCAATACAGATTACAAAAAGCAGGGCTACTTACCCCATAGTTTACAGATTATAAAAATGGGTTAGAGTTAAGGTGTTTACAACATTGGATACGAACATACTGTATATACTTACTGTGTACATACATCTACTGATGCCTAGTCTGGACACATCTTCAGTGATGTTCCTGGAATCATAGGACGTTTCGGGTCTCGCAACATCATACGCCCTCCTCCAGGTGACCCAGCCGGGGCTGATCAGACCCCAGCTTGTGTCCAGATGGCTAGCTAGCTACCATGACTCCATGGCTCCCCTCTTTTGAGCCACAACCATCTTGAGGCCCTCTCTGCCGCATCGGTGGTACTGCGGATGGCTCTCCTCTTTCTCACTCCCTCGATGCCTAAACTGCTGAAGGCTCTGACCAAGGAACGGGCTGCAAATCCTCTGCATCCAACTTCCACCGGGAAACACCTTGCTCTCCAACCAGCCTGCTGACAGTCGCTGACCAGTCCTGCGTACTTGGAGAGCTTCCTTTCAAAGGCTTCTTCCAAGCGATCTTCCCACGGGACTGTCAGCTCCAGCAGCACAGCTTGCTTGGTGGACTCAGACACAAGAACAATGTCTGGTCGCAGGGTGGTGACTGCAATATGGCTGGGGAACTTCAGCTGATGTTCAAGGTCCACCAACAACTGCCAGTCTCTTGCAGACGTCAGGATGCCTGCAGATGTTTTTCTGGCAGAAGTTGGCTTGTCCCCAGCTCTGATAAAGGCGATGGTGTCCTTGGAGTGTCGGAACTGCTTTGACCACGCCAGTCCTGCGCTGATGGCTTCAGCAATGGTCTTCAGGACTTGGTCATGCCTCCACCTGTACCGTCCATCTCCAAGTGCCCTTGTACAGCAACTGAGGATGTGTTCCAGGGTTCCTCGCTTGGAACACAATGGGCATGCTGGTGTCTCTGCTATGCCCCATGTGTGCAGATTTGACGGGCTTGGAAGCACATCATACACTGCCTGGATTAGGAATTTGATGCGGTGAGGCTCGGCTTTCCAAAGCTCAGCCCAGGTCACTTTCCTCTCAACCGCATTCTCCCATCTCGTCCAAGCTCCCTGTTGCTTCATTCCCACTGCCTTGCAGGTTCTTGTCTCCTCCACTGCTGCTCTCACCTCCTCCTGAACAAGACGGCGCCCTTCCTTCCCCCTGGTGTTCATTTGGGGAGTTGGAAAGGATCCTAGCCCAGCTCGACCTCGTGTGACCACTCCCACCAGGCTCTTGTGATGCAGCCTTGCCTCTGCCTCTTGAACTGCTTCCTCTGCCCTCCATTTCCTGCCAGTCCTCACTTGGATCCCTGCTTTAGCCACCTTCGGATCACTTGAGTCCCTGTATTGAACCACTTCTCTGGCTCTAGTTACCTTGAATTCCTCCTCCAAGGATTTGAAAGGCAGTTGCAGCTTGTTGGTGTTCCCGTAGAGTGCAATGCTGCTCAGGCTCCTTGGTAACCCAAGCCATCTCCGGAGGTGGTAGTGCTGACCCTCCTCTCTAGGGTCTCAACTGTTGAGATAGGGACCGCATAGACAAGGAGGGGCCACAGAATCCTGGGAAGAATGCCATGTTGGTAGACCCAGGCTTTAAACTTCCCAGGTAGGCCTGACTTGTCCACGGATTTCAGCCAGCCATCCAACTCAGTGCAGGTCGACTGGATAGATGTTGTGTCTCTCAGAGAGCAGTCAAAAACTTTTCCCAAGCTCTTGACTGGCTTCTCTGAGATAGATGGGATGGCTGTGTCTGCGATGTTAAACCGGAACTTGTCCACCACCTTCCCTTTCCTCAGCACCATTGATCTGGATTTGGCGGGTTTGAAACGCATCCGGGCCCACTCCACCAGCTCTTCAAGCCCCTTCAGAATCCACCGGCAGCCTGGGACTGATTCTGTCATGACTGTGAGGTCATCCATGAATGCCCTGATGGGTGGTTGCCGTTGTCCGGAATTTGTGCGGGGCCCTCTGCACTCTGGCTTTTCTATAGATACATACATATCTATAGAAAATTTAAATATATGATTGACATATTTAAGCATGAATATGATCTGTTTTTATTCACCCAGGCTACGTTCAAATCATATAATCCAATGCATACTGTGTATCTCTATACCATAGATCGAGGTCATTCTGGGCAACCTCTCCCCACCGGACATCCAGTCCTTCAGAGCGACCTGCTCCAGGTTCCAGGAGCAGAGCCCCTGGGTCTGGAAGAGGGTCTACAGCCCCATGCCGGACCACTCAGTGCCCACAGACTGGCAGCGACTGGCCATCCTCAAATGTACGGTGGAGTGTTGGTACAGCCGTCAAGAAAATAATAGAGAAATAAATATCGTCATCATGGAGCAAATAATATTAGCAACTTTAGTCGAGAGAATCACGTTCACAACAATGCAATACTTTCAGGGAAAATCATCACAAAACCCAATTTGACCGGCAAACTACTAATCTAGTGCTCAACCAAATAAAAATAATTTGGCAATAGTGATTGAAATAATAGTAGAGGTGTTTAATGATAGTTTTGCTTTTCCTGAAGTCTAAAATTTATGATGATACAAAATATTGCTAACTCATGAGAATAGTCAATGCGAGAGCTTTGAGTATAGAGTACTAGACTATCGTAGCTGCAGCGATCCAAATGATCCCACTCTTCCCTGACAGACACCCAGGGGCTGCACATGCAGGGACTGGGCAGGGGGACCCAGGCCTCCCCCTACAGAGCCATCGACCCCTCCGGGGCTTACGGATACAAGCAGATGGTGTCTGGTCCGAATTGCGTGATGGTCTTGGACTACCAGGGCACCCTCCACCTGCTGATGGAGGTGAAAGGTGAAGAGAGTCTGACCCCGCCCACCGTCTTCTGCCATGACGTCGTGGATGTAAGAAGTACACAGTAACCTGCTGCAGGATGTTTCATTTCATTTGTTCATTTGTAACATTCCTTTGTTACTAATTCTCAAGAGGAACTAGGAAATAGGGACCTAGGGAGGAATAGTTCCTTCATTGGCTTTTTCTGTTGGCATTCCCACAGCCAATAGGAACGTAACGTCAACGTCCATTTCATTCTGTTACCGTTAAAGCGCTGTTTTTGTACCTTATTTTTTTAAAGTTTACGGTAAAGATATTAATTATACAGATATTTCAAATAAATCGGTGGTGTATCGGCTCGTGTTTGACCAATCTCTATACACCAACATCACCAAAGGTTCCTCTTTGCTGGGAGAGTACCTGCTCTGATTTAGGAGCTAAAAATGGCCCTAAAAACAGCGATCTGGGAACTACGATGGTTCCTAGTTCCTGTGGTGCGAACACAACAAAATGAGGACAGCACCTATTGACACTGCCCCCCCACAACCTTACCGTTATTTATCTTCTATTTTTCAGTTTGCCATTGAGCCTCGCAAGGACAACGGCATATTCGTAGTTGTCTTGGTCAGGACCAAGGATAACGGCAGAGCTGTGAGGATCTACTTCGAGGGCCCGCGTAGAGACATATACAATTGGGTCATTCAAGGCTCTGTGGTCTTCAGTCAGATTCACATCACAGGCCCTGAGTTCCCCCGGATGCTGCTGTTGCTCTCTGGTCAGTGGTTTAAGAAAGGAGATACAACGTTTGAATGTATTATTATTTAAGTATTTGCCTTTAGATTCAAAACTGATTCACTTTATGGTGGCATTTTATTGACTGATGGTATATTAGATCAAAAAATACTCAAGTGTAGAAGCCTGTACCCGACCAATGAGTAACACCCACCAACGCCACCACACCATATTTCCTGGTAGATCCAGTGTGTTTTGTACTCATGCATGTCCAGTGCAGGGTTACAGTCCAATCCTCCAATCAACACGTTTTGCTCTTTCTCTCAGACACCGGGGAGGTGTACGAGTTCAACTACGACCAGTTCACTGTGCAGCTGTTCTGGCACAGCGGCGGTCCCATCAACATAGCAGACATGAACCCCTGGATCATCAGAGACCCTCACCAGACACCCATCCGCAAAATCCACAGCAGCCATGGCAGCGCTCTCTACCTGACTGGTATGTGTAACAACTCGCAATCATACTTACCCCTAAACCTAACCATTAACCCATATTGGCAACATCTAACCCTGAACCCTAAACTACCCTAAACCCTGAATCCTATCCTACCCTCAACCCTAGCGTTAATCCCTAAAACCCTAACCCCCCAACACTTAACCCTAACCCTGAACCATAACCTAACCCTACTGATCCACTTGAATGGATATCATTTCATGGTTAGGATATCATTTCCGTGGCATGTCCCATCAGGGTGCACGTCCTCTGAAGTTAAACCAGTTTGAGAGCCTCTGAGATACCTATTATAGATATTTACTGCTTTTGCTGTATTATGTTTTCTCTAAAGGTGGCGGCACAGCGATTCTGGAGGTCTTCACCAAAGAAAGCGAAATAAGGATGTTTAGGGAACAGCTTCCCCTCGATAGGCACATGGTTTTTAACAAGGTAACAATGTCAACATTGTCACTATATGACAAAAACTTTTGTAATTTGCCTGACTTTTTAAGTTTTTGGGATTTTGTGTGTATTGCAGGTGGTGAATGGTTGGCTCGGCCCGGGACATCTCTTCCTGGTGGATGATCAGGGGTTTTTGTTCACAATGGGAGAGAACAGCTTTGGACAGTTGGGTACTGGGGATAGAGTTCACTGTGGACAATTCACTCAGGTGTGTGTGTGTGTGTGTGTGTGTGTGGTGTGTGTGTGTGCGTGCGTGTGCGTGTGTGTGTGTGTGTGTGTGTGTGTGTGTGTGTGTGTGTGTGTGACAATGGGTGTGATAACATTGAATGATGTTAATGTTTTATGTAAATGCAAGAATTGTTCATAATAGTATTTTGTTTTTTTCAAAGGCTATTGGAGCTTGTTTACACTTAAATGATGTCCATGTCTGTTTGAGCTTATCGTGGCCTCCTTCGCTCTAGGTGGCATTGTCCATGAGGCCTCTAGATGTGTGGTGCGGGCTCAGCCACACTCTGGTCCTGGTGCAGAATGAGTCCGGTGCCAAGGAGCTCCACGGCTGTGGCCAGGGCCACGGAGGCCGGCTGCCGGGCTACCCTGAAGGCAGCGACATATTTGTCAAGCTTGACGTCCAGGTGTGCAATTGTTTTCTTCCCATCTTGACAATCGTAACTTTTTATGCACTTCTGTCACCAACAACCGGCAGCTCACAGTCCTCTCCCCCCCTATGACACACACACACACACACACACACACTCTACTATAAGAGGTTGAGCCTTTCCATAAAAATTACAATCTCATTTCCTTTTTTTTTGTGTTTTTGTCAGGTGCCCAGGACTGCTCAGTCCATCTGCTCCAACCTGAACTGTCTGTACATGCTCAGCAGCCACGACATCACGGAGCCGCTGCTCGGCCATGCCATGATTTTAAATAAAAAATAAATAAATAAACACTAAATACCTAAATTATTTTTTGTGTTCTTTCCTTGTCTTGTACCCTTAATCTGTGAATTAACACGTGCAAATTAAGTTTCAATTCAACACATTTTAACAATGTTGTGCATATCATATTATATATACATTAATAAATTGAATATAGTCTCAAATTTGAAGTAGATAGTCAATGCAGGGATGTGATCAAAAATAAACGTATATAACCCATTGTGGCACCTTTTTGGAGGGAGGCATGAGCTCCAATGTGGTCACTGAGAAATTGTTTTGAAAATGTGTATTTTTAAACAGCCATTTTCTGCAATCTAACCAGAGACTGTACACGGCTCGTTTGCTGCTTGATAATCGCCAAGCTATGTGTACGCCAAGACGTGCAGTCCTCCCAGAGCTAATAACAAAAACTAAAAATTGTTTGTTTCCTCTACCTGCCAAAATGCAACATGAACAGCTAATCACGCTGCAGAAATAGGCTTGCCCTTTGTTGACGCTGCACCCACTTACAACAACAACAACGTGTTTTCAGCCATTAGCCCTTAAGGAAAGAAGTTCAAGCGATACAAGGGCAAAACACGTTCAATTACTATTGCATCGTGCTGCCTGGGGCAAGACATGTCTCACAACCTGCGCTAGCTCAGCTTTACGCCGAGTGCGGGGGAAAGTTGGAAGAGCGGCTCAGAAATTGCACCTACTTTGCTACCGCAAGTGGTTTCACCCTGAACTATGAATGAGTCTCATATATATATATATATATATACATATACACATATATATATATATATATGTGTATATGGACAATGTATATATATGGACAATGGAACGCTTACTGCTTATTCCGGACAGTTAGTGCTATTTATTATAATATCACACAGACGGGGACAGGCAGGTGATCAGGACCCGGGCTGGGTAGACGAACCAGGCAGGGACAGGCAGAGGCGTGGTCAGGGACAGGCAGTAGATCGGAAACCAGGCAGGGCAGAAGAACCAGGCAGGAACAGGCGGAAGTGTAATCGGGGACAGGCAGTGGATCAGGAACATGACCGGGAATCAGAACGCTGAAATGTCTGCATAGTCCGTAGAATCTGGCCCCATGTGAGTGTGCAGGGTAGGCTTTAATAGCATGGTTAACTGTGATGCGCTGCAGCTGCAGGTGCGAACTAACATGGGGGGCGTGGCTATCCGGTAGTGCGTAGTGGGAGCGAGGAGACTGTAATGATATAAGGGGGCGTGGCTATCCGGTAGTGCGTAGTGGGAGCGAGGAGACTGTAATGATATAAGGGGGCGTGGCTATCCGGTAGTGTGTAGTGGGAGCGAGGAGACTGTAATGCTATAAGGGGGCGTGGCTATCCGGTAGTGCGTAGTGGGAGCGAGGAGACTGTAATGATATAAGGGGGCGTGGCTATCCGGTAGTACTTAGTGGGAGCGAGGAGACAGGAATGCTATAAGGGGGCGTGGCTATCTTAATATGAGCTTGTGCAGAATTAAATATATATATAGCCCAGTGGCGAAGCGTGTCTATCACAACTGGACCGTCTGTAGGGGGGGGGGGGGGGGGGGTAATCGTGATATTGAAAATTGTGTGGGGCTTTTTTTTCAGCTGCAAATGATAGTCGTGAATCTGTCGGAATCAAAATTCCTTTATTCGTCACCCGTACATATATAAAAATATCTATGCACACGTTATTATTACCAATAAAAACCTCATGGTCACATCAAGAGGATTCTGAAATCATCTCGCGACACCCCCCCCCCCCCCCCCCTCGGGGTCCCGCGACCCCCTTTGGGAACCCCTGCTGTAGACCACCCCCACCATCACCACCCCCCCCATTCGAAAATTCAGTTGTTCTAGTCAGACGGACGTCACGGAGGAGTCACTTTATGCCTTATCTCATTTAGGCAGATCAGATTGTCGCAACCAATTTCCAAGTGTACCATAGTTGTAAAGCAGTGTCCATGTAGTGAAGTAACAGACCACCACACACAGGCTATCGGTTAAAGAGACAGTCTAACACGCTTCACGTGAAAAGGCTGAACGTAACTTTGGAACTTTAAGTTCCAAAATAGCGATCAATAATCACCAAATGTCTCTGGCATATGTCTTGTCATTAGCACTTTCACCTGTCAAAATGAAAGTGAAAAGGTGAAAGTGCTAATGACAAAACATATGCAAATTAGGTGATTATTGATCGCGGTTTTGTAACTCTTAGTTACGTTAAGTCTTTTCACGTTAAGCGATGCAAAGAAAGATCAAGTCAAAACTCTCAATTCAAATGCATAACAATACTTAACAAACCCAAGACAGCCATTAACTAATCAGTCAACAAGTGTGTGGAAACAAAATGCAACAACCAGACGCAACACTGAGACAAAACCAGCAAAGACAAATGAGTGTCACTCACCAATGATGTTCACTTAAAGACCAAATCCATTCTCCTGTCCTTCTGGATGAGTTGTCCGACCACCATCAGGTCATAAAGATGATCGCTTTTCAGATCCAAAATATGTTCCAATTCCCTGCTCTCTTGTCGGTCCCAAATAGCAAGCACTCCCATCAGTAGAGCCTCTTGTGGCTAGTAGAGCCCGTTAGCCACGTATATCGTTCCCAGTTGCTACTCTGAAAATGGCGAACATAGCCTGCTTTAACTACTTGAGTCAGCTCCAGATTGTCAGGTGTTGGACGGCCTTTTTTAATAATGTCCATCTTAACATTAAATGGTCGTCTTGAAAATGGTTCAGACAATAAATCCGCCACGACACATCAACTTCACCTGTTGCCATTTTGACGTAAAAAAAACAACGTAGAAAACGTAACATTACGCTAGATCCACTCTCGCGCCAGCCACCACCTTGCACCTTCTAGCTCCCTATTGAGCTGCGGGGAAATCTAAAAGAATACACCCATTGGCTACAAATCACGATATGATTGGTTGATCAAATTGTCAATCCAAACGTACGCTCTCATTTAGTCTAAGGGCCAAAGTCAGCGGGAATACTTTGGTTGAAGGATATTCTTCCCAGCAACACAGAAAAATATCTGATTGGTTGCATTGTTTTTCCAACACAAAACCACTCAAATGCGTCGTGCATGGACCGAGAAAGACAAACAAATCAACGTAACACTGTAATATAACACAGATACGATTCTCATTTATTCATTTTATTTAAATTGTATTAAATGTTATTAAATTGTATTACATTTTATTAATACAATTAATTCGATTTTTTTGGTTTCATCTGAGAGTTCCAGGGTCTTCTCTGAATACCTTGAAGGCCCTGACGCTTCACCACTGATATAGCCAATGTTTCCCCACTAGAAGGTGTTCAAATGAATGAATGAGAGGTGACAGACCACACACCGAAAATCACATGGACTGACCAAAACAAGACAAATCAATCAAAGATGAGCACCACACATCTAAGAGGGCACTCAACAAAAGGCACACAAAACAATGCACGCACAAAGCACACAAAATAGACGCAGCAGCACAATGCACACAAAAACACAAAGCTCGCCCCGTGTGTTGCTCTTTATGTGTTGGTAGAACTTTGGAAGAAGGTTCTCCCGAAGTTCTACCAACACATAAAGAGCAACACACGGGGCGAGCGGATCCTCGACCACTGCTACACTCCCTTCCGTGATGGCTACAAGGCCCTCCTCCGCCCACCGTTCGGCAAATCAGATCACCGCTCTATCCAGCTACTCCCCGCCTATAGGCAGAGACTGAAGCAGCAACCGATCGCTGTGAGGGAGGTCCAATGCTGGTCGGACCAATCAGATTCTACGCTGCAGGATTGTTTTGATCACGCTGACTGGCACATGTTCCGCGTTGCCTCGGACAATAACATCAACGAGTACGCGTCGTCGGTCACCGGGTTCATCAAGAAGTGCATAGATGACGTTGTTCCGACCAAGTCGGTTCGGATATATCCCAACCAGAAACCGTGGATTAACGGCGATGTTCGCGCTGCCCTACATGCGCGTAACGCCGCCTTTGGTTCCGGGAATACGGAGGAATATACGAGAGCCCGTTACGACCTCCGTAAGACCATCGTCACTGCCAAGCGGGAGTATAAGGACAGAGTGGAAGATAAATTCAAGAAACACGATGCGAGGGGTATGTGGCAGGGGCTGCAGACGATAACGAACTTCAGAGGGAGAACCAGTTGTGTAGAGAACTCCTCTACCTCCCTCCCAGGAGAGCTAAATACATTTTTTGCTCGGTTCGACGTAAACGGCAGCCCGCCGAAGCCAGCACCGACTGGGGAGACCAGCCAGCTGCGCATCTCGGAGGCGGATGTGCGCCGCACCTTTAAGCGGCTGAACATCCGTAAGGCGGCAGGCCCCGATGACATCCCGGGCCGCGTCCTCAGAGCATGCGCAGACCAGTTGGCAGGAGTCTTTGCAGACATCTTCAACCTCTCCCTGTCCCAGGCTGTTGTCCCCGCAGTCTTCAAGATATCCACCATCGTGCCTGTCCCTAAACAAACCAAAGTAACATGCCTGAATGACTACAGACCTGTGGCCCTCACCTCGATCGTTAGCAAATGCTTCGAGAGGTTGGTCAAGGACTTTATTTGCTCCGTGTTACCTACCACGCTGGACCCATGGCAATTTGCATATCGTCAAAATAGATCCACGGACGACGCAATTGCCATGGCCCTCCACACTGCCCTTTCCCACCTGGAGGGAAAGAACTGTTATGTGCGAATGCTGTTTGTGGACTACAGCTCAGCATTCAACACAATAGTTCCTGCCAAGCTAGACACCAAGCTGAGAGGTCTAGGCGTACCCCCATCCATGTGCAGCTGGATACTGAACCTCCTGTCGGACCGCCGCCAGGTGGTGAGGATGGGCAGCACCACATCAGAGCCACTGACCCTCAACACGGGAGCCCCCCAGGGATGCGTGCTGAGCCCTCTCCTCTACTCCCTCTACACCCACGACTGCATGGCTATGCACAGCTCCAACGTCATCGTCAAGTTTGCTGACGACACGACAGTGATGGGCCTGATCGCCGGCGACGACGAGACAGCCTACAGGGAGGAGGTCGGATCGCTGGAGCAGTGGTGCCAGGAGAACAGCCTCGCCCTCAACGTCAAGAAGACCAAGGAGCTGATCGTGGACTTCAGGAGGCAGAGGGGAGAGCACAGCCCTATCTCCATCGACGGCGTTGCAGTAGAGAGGGTCAGCAGCTGTTCCTCAAGTTCCTCGGCGTGCACATCTCCGAGGACCTCACATGGTCCACGCACACCACACACGTGGTGAAAAGGGCCCAACAACGCCTGTATTTTCTCAGGCGTCTGAAGAAATTCAGCATGGGCCCCCGCATCCTGAGAACATTCTACAACGGCACCATCGAGAGTGTTCTTACAGGGTGTATCACCGCCTGGTACGGGAACTGCACGGCACTCGAGCGCAGAGCGCTTCAAAGGGTGGTGCGGACGGCCCAGTATATCGTTGGAGGTGAGCTCCCCTCCCTCCTGGACATTTACAACCAGCGGTGCGTGGCCAAGGCCAAACAAATTATAAAAGACATTGCCCACCCCAGCCACGAACTGTACTCACTATTACCGTCAGGCAGGCGATACCGCAGTATCAAGTGTCGTACAAATAGGCTTAGAGATAGCTTCCACAGTCAGGCCATCAGGCTGCTGAATAAGGGCGTATAACATATAACAATGTATATTTTATTACATTGATTTATATATACATATTGCTCTTTTCTGTGCTGATTTTTGCATTTTATAAATTGCATTTTTTATTTTTATTTTATTTTATATTCTTTATTCTATTTTTATTCTATTTTTTATCTATTTT
The DNA here is from genome assembly GCA_027704905.1 of Muraenolepis orangiensis. Taxonomy (NCBI): domain Eukaryota; kingdom Metazoa; phylum Chordata; class Actinopteri; order Gadiformes; family Muraenolepididae; genus Muraenolepis; species Muraenolepis orangiensis. The sequence goes on from CM051001.1 coordinate 12,313,098, forward strand.
TATTTTATCTTATTTTATAACTGCTGTCTGTCGTCGGGTATTGCACACAAGATTTTCACATCACTGCTTTATACTAAACTGTAAACTGTGAAGTGACAATAAACTTGACTTGACTTGACTTGACTTGAATAATGTCCCGTCTAACTAGTGATCTAAGCGGTATGCGTCGTCATTTAGTATGGGAAAAACAGTGATTGCAAGAGATGCCTGAAACAAAGGAAACATACATAAACTTCCTATCTAATACACAAACACATTTAGATTTACTACACAACAATTCATATACATTTCCCTTTACCCAAACGGTTTTCCTTTAATTAACATGCGTTTTACCTCGTTAAAACTAACTTAAAACGTTATCCTGCTTACCGATTACGTCTTTCACCGCCGGCAACCACAAACCTAGGCAATCAGTTCAACCTGCGTTTGCCGGGTGAGTAATTTAAATACCCAGAACACGGAACCTGTCACGTGAACCAGGAGCTGTCAGGTAACCCACTCCCACATGTCACATATAAACTATACTATATACTATAAACAGCACTATACTAGCATACTGGCATACTTTACACAATAAAAATGACAATAAAGTGACTAAGATTCACCAAGCATGATCATATGAGCTTAGCAGTAGCATTTACTTATTTTTTGTAAACTACTTTCAGAGATGGTGCACTCACCAAAACCCAGGGGATCCCCTGGTGCCCGTCAAGCCCAGGATTTAGTCAGCAGTTCACATAACAACACCCATGGGTGACAGGAGAGCGGTGGGAGATGTGTGGAAGTACTGTGGGCAGCAGTGGGCCTGCTATTGTGAAGTGTGTGTGGGAGAGTTTGGGAAAACTCACAAAAAACATATTTGTAAGAGTTGAAGCCCATTAAGGGAGGTATTTTTGGCTTTTGTTACATCCACCTCACCGGATCCAGGAGACTCCATCGATGGTATGGAACAGCTCCTGAGGTGTGGAGGAGGAGGAGGTGCGGTGGAGACGTAAAGGACGCAGCATCCCTCTCCTCCGCCACTCTGTAAGTGATGGGGTCTCTTGCTAGGACTCTAATTGTGTCTCCCAGGTACATGTAGGAGGATTAAGAGACACAGTGAGAACATATTCCCAGCGCTTGTTATATTCTCGAAACATCGAGGAATTATACTTCTTAATTACGTGATGATGTAATGGACAGTTATCTAAATCTAATACAGAGCTTGTCTGTGTGTAAAGTATGCAACGTATATAAAATACATAATTTGATATCATCTCTTTTTTTCTAAATAACACTTTGCCCGGTTTCCATTGCATTTTCACACAGATCTTATGGGATCATTATGTGATATCTTTACTTACTCAGGGAAAGAAAGCCTTTAGATTTAAGAACTATTCTGGAGTAACACTTTATTGAACCAAACACAGCGGTGGTCCTTATAGGTTAGAGACAATAGTGCACATTATCCTCCTCCAGAGCAGGTGGATGGTGATATGGGCGGTGGGCCGAGGTAGCCCAGGTGTGCTCTTTATTGTGTGTGTGTGTTCATGTGTGTGTGTGTGGTGTGTGTGTGTGTGTTTACGTGTGTGTGTGTGTGTGTGTGTGTGTGTGTGTGCATGCATGTGTGTGTGTGAGAATTCTGCTTTGAAGTGTTCAATTTTCTCCCACTTGCTCTCCCCTGTTCCCTGCTCCTGGGACGTCTCTCTTCCTTTCTCCTGTCCCTCTCTCCATCTCCATCACCCCCCCCCCTCTCCTCCATCCACCCATCCATATGTCCCTCCATCCCTCCATGCACATCCATCCCTCCATCCCTCCCATGTGTCCGTCCAGGCGTTCGTCCCTGCATGCCCCGCTTGTTTACTGTATGTTCCACCCTTCCAGCTCCACTCTCTGTGGTTCATTGGGCCTCTCTTCCATTCTTCCATCACTTTCTGGAGTTGTCCAGACGTTGCAGAATAACAGAACATCTCTTGTTTCATTTGGCCCATTTCCTTTGATCTATTTGGCTTCTTTCTTACTCCTCTTCATCATTCTAACCCACGCACCCCCCCCCCCACACACACACACCCACACGCCGTTTGTAATACGATACTGTCTCTATTTTCTTCTGTTTATCGACGCCACGTCCCTTACGTCCTTACCAGAGTGGTGCAGTTCTCCTACTACGTAACAGCTTGTGATATCTTTGAGCTCTTGGGGAGATATTGTACCACCACCACCATCCCCAACAAAATCTCTACCTATGTTATGATTTATATGAATTTCATATTCATTCTTTGACCAGACAGCGTTTACAATTATCCCGCCGACGATGGCCAGACGGTTGTAAATAGTCCACTCAAAAAACCTTCCATCTACAGCTCCGGGTTAACCCTGCTATTAACCTACAGATACATCACAGCTAGCCCACTCCCGTCCAGCTCCACGGCGATGCAGCTTGAACTCTGCCAGGGTACATATATTAGTTTAGCCTTATCTAATGACCATAATGTGCTTTGAATTATAAACCTTTTCAACGCTTATCTAAGTAGCATTAATTAACCGGAAAGCTGCCAAGGCCATAGACAGCCCAAATCCTTGTGATTCAGTGTGAGTTGAATGTAGATTTAATAGCATCCAATCTTCTCAGTTGAAGTTAACCTCACCACAGCAATACCAGCTTGAATATATCACACACACACACACACACACACACACACACACACACACACACACACACACACACACACACACAAAACAGAATAATCTTTGTACACAAGACTTGTCCTTTGCCTGTGTCACACCCTCCAAAGTCCAAAGATCTGAAAGGGATTATTAGGCTCTCTCTACCTCTGGTGTGTGTGTGTGTGTGTGCTTGTGTACGTGCGTGTGTGTATGTGTGTGTGGGTGCGTGCAGGCATGGTACACCAGATTCCAGCGATACGGTTGGAAGTTGACAGTAGCCAACATGAGCTCAGTAAGGTTTGCAGAGGACAAAGCATGACACACATTACCACCACAAACCTTCACCAGGTCCTGTGAGCTTTGACTTAAAACAAGGGTTCTAATCTAGCAAGTTCAGGCATACAAAGAGCCACGCCCCCTCCTCTCTCACCTACAGACATAGCCACGCCTCCTCCTCTCTTATCCATGAAGACAGAGCCATGTCCCTCCTATCCCTCCCCTATGGGCAGAGCCACTTCCCCTCTTCTCTCCCCTACAGACAGAGTCACGCCCCCTCCTGTCACTCCACTAAATAGAGAGCCACGGTCCCTCCTCTCTCTCCACTAAGGACAAAGCCACGCCCTCTATTCTCTCTTCCCTACAGATCCACACTTTCTCATCTCTCTCCCCTACAGACAGAGCCACGCCCCCTCCTCTCACTCCACTAAATACAGAGCCATGCTCCCTCCTCTCTCTCCACTAAAGACAAAGCCACACCCTCTCTTCCCTAGAGAGCCACACCCTCTCCTCTCTCAGATAGAGCCGCACTCCCTCTTCTCTCTCCCCGATGACATCGAGTTGGGTCGGTGAAAAACTGTCGAGAGACACATTGAGATAAGACCATTGAGATTGGCCATTAGAACACACATAGAGAAGCAGCAGCCCATATCCTCTCCTGTATGAAGACAGCTGGTTTCCAAATAGTTTTCTCTATCACACACACACACACACACACACACACACACACACACACACACACACACACACACACACGCACACGCACTGATCAGAGGGGGTGGGTGCTGGTATGTTCTCCTTTGATCCAGCACTGTTTATTTCTCTAATGAGGCGGGCAGAGCCACTATAGCCGCTGTGCTGGTGTAATCGGCCCCGTGGACCTCATCCTCCTCCTGCTGCCGACGGCAACGAGGACGACGAGCCCTCCACTCACTCACCCCTCAAGCCCCCACAAGAGGGCTTGCCTTTCCCATTTGGACGCTCGGTCACACGTTACATCATAAGCGTCTTTTGTTCGCCTGGGTTTACACTTCGTGACACGGCAAGGATAAATGCACATACCTCTCCACAAATTTGTTAACTCGTACCCAACACGGCTTTCCCGGCCCCCGACCGTGAGTCTGCTCTGTTGAAATCATGATAAAACACAATATATTCATGTGAATACGATAAAATAAAAAGCACACGCAACCGGCTGAAAAAAACACAATGTTTTGATTTTATGGCCCTCAGTCATCCCCGCACCCCATACTCCTGCAGCACCCCCCACAGTATTTCCCGGGGAAGCCGGTCATATGCCTTCTCCAAATCCACAAAACACATAAAGACCGTATGGGCATACTCCCAAGATCCTTGCAAGAGTGAAAATCTGGTTCGTTGTTCCTCCTTTCCAGCACCTTGGAGTAGACTTTCCCATGGAGGCTGAGTTATGTAATACCGTTGTAATTGGGACACACCCTCTGGCCCCCTTTTTGAACAGGGGTTCACACCCCCGTTTGTCACTCCTTAGGCACTGTCCCAGATTTCCACACAATGTCATCCATGACGCCCCTCAACCCCCAGAGCCTTCAGCTCATCAAACCCCAGGGCCTTGCCACTGTGGAGATGTTTGACCACCGCAGTGACTTCCTCCCGGTAGATTGATGTTTGCAATCCATCATCCTCCAGCTCTGCCTCTACCGTAGAGGGTGGGTGAGTTGGGTTAAGGAGTTCCTCAAAGTGCTCATTCCACCGCCCGATCACCTCCTCAGTTAAGGTATACTGTGTCCCATCCTTACTTTAAACAGCTTGGATGGTTCCCCGCTTCACCCTCCTAAGGTGCCGGAAAGCACAACTTTGGTGCCGACTGAAAGTCCTTCTCCATGGCTTCTTCAAATTCCTCCCACACCCACTGCTTTGCTTCCGTAACGGCTGCGGCTGCAGTCCTCTTGGCCTGTCGATACCTTGCAAATTAGTCTGGAGTCTCTCGGGTCTCTGCATACTTTTATACAAAACGAGTCATGCCTCACATTCACCCGTTCATACACACATTCATCCACCGACGGCGGAGTCAGCCATGCAAGGAGACAGCCAACACGTCGGGAGCAGTTAGGGTTAGGGTGTCTTGCTCAGGGACACCTGGACACTTTGCTCAGGGAGATCAAAGTTTCGAACCAGCAACCTTCCGGTGGTCAGACAACCTGCTCTCCCCTCTGAGCTACTGCCCCCCCGGACGACCCTGCTGTTCCATAACGTAATTACATACTAAGAACATGCTGTGACATGTTGTTGTATTGCTTATTGCAAAATACTTGACCAGTGATTACAACAAGAATCAAGATTCAAAATGTGTAACAAATACAATGGAATGCTTACTCCCCACTCCCTTCCGCCGTATGGATTTCTAAAACACAATACTAGAAAAATAAAAATAAAGTGACTGACGGATGATATGTACATGTATTGAATTGTGCAAAAAGATTTAAATGCATTTAAAGTGCCAGTAGTGCAGCAGCATCATGAGTACAGTGCAAAACCGTGCAGTGACTAGTAAGTAAGTCCAGTAATTAGTCCAGAAAGTCCAGCAAATATGACAATGTAATGTTAGTGCAGTCCAGTAGGCACACTGCCTGTGGATAAAAACAATCCCACACACAACACACAACATATCATATATTGGATGTTTTCTGCATTCAGTTTGTGTTTGTGTTGTGTTGGTTATCACTGGTTATGTAATGATGAATGAAGAGCAGACAACAATGTGAGCCAATCAGCTTAGACCTTCTCTACACCCTTTAGCCTGGCCTGGCTCTCCCTTCAATTCTCTCTCTCTCTCTCTCTCTCTCTCTCTCTCTCTCTCTCTCTCTCTCTCTCTCTCTCTCTCTCTCTCTCTCTCTCTCTCTCTCTCTCTCTCTCTCTCTCTCTCTCTCTCTCTCTCTCTCTCTCTCTCTCTCTTTCATTGAAGCGCTAATGTGATGAACCATTAGCTAAAATAACATCAACAATCCCTGCTCCCCATCTCTGTGTATGTGTGTGTATGTGTGTGGGTGTCTTGGAATCATCGCTTTTACCATTGCAGTTGTGTGTGTGTGCATGTGGGTGTGCATGTGTGTGTGTGTGTGTGTAGGTTTGTGTGTGAGTGGGTGTGTGTGTTCTCGTGGGTGTGTGTACGTAGGTGTGTGTGTGTGTGTGTGTGTGTGTGTGTGTGTGTGTGTGTGTGTGTGTGTGTGTGTGTGTGTGTGTGTGTGTGTGAGTGGGTGTGGGTGTTCTCGTGGGTGTGTGTACGTAGGTGTGTGTGTGTGTGTCTACATATACACACACACATACACACACACATATTTATTATTATTATACACTGCTCCCATTTTAAGGGCATACTAATCAAGGAGGGCCCTGGGATATCAGCTTAGTAAACATCCAAAACATGGTTTTATGAAGACATTATTCTTTTTTAAATAGTTCAAAAGGTTATGTGAGGGAGAGAGACATAAGTTCACATAAGGTGATCCTGTTCAATTAAAATATGTGAGAATGAAATTTACATTTTGTATACAGCCTGCTTCCGTTTTTTTATTCAGTTGTCAATTCAGCGTATATGTTTGTCCAACAGATTAAAATGCCGCGACCACAACAACAACAAAAAATGAAAAACCTTCACACGAGACAAATGTGTCACACGTTGATGCAACAACCTTGACACAAACACAAAGTGTGAAGCTCATGAGTTGGTGGAATGGATGGGTGATGCCTGCGCTGGTTCCCTCGTGTGCCGTTAAACGGGGCCGATGCATCTGGACTGAATAACGGTACGATTTAGAACTAGAATGAGGGGGGAAACATCCACCAGGAGTGTGTAAATCATTCAGGTATTCACGGCAAAAGATAACGTAAATCAGGACTTAGTGTGACAGCTTTAATCCGGTGATTCAATTGCACTACGATTGGCTAGTGGTCCTGCACTACGATTTGCTAGTGGTCCTGCACTACGATTTGCTAGTGGTCCTGCACTATGATTGGCTAGTGGTCCTGCACTATGATTGGCTAGTGGTCCTGCACTATGATTTGCTAGTGGTCCTGCACTACGATTTGCTAGTGGTCCTGCACTATGATTGGCTAGTGGTCTTGCACTATGATTGGCTAATGGTCCTGCACTAGATTCAAGATTTAGGATTTTAAGTACAATATAAGTACAATTTAAGTCCCTCCTGCAGCATTAATTTCCTACAATGTAATACTATATACTATACAATATAATAACTTTACTTTTGCATTACAACACATGTTGTATAACTAGTTTAACTGTAGAGTTAGTGGCTTGTTTTTATGAAAGGTCTTTGGCTTCATGGATGAATATGACGTGGCTCACCCAAGTTGATGACGTTAAAGCTGCACTATGTCACGTAGCCATCACTTTTATTCAAAGAGATTCAAAAGTACGAGCGTCAACTAAATACAATTCAGCCACCGACGGGGTCATTTTACCCGGGGATTGTCTCTCTCAAAATCGATTTGGTCTGTGGAGAAGCATGGCTAGACCAAGTGGCAGCCATCACCCACTGTTTTTAGCAGCCCTGGTGGATGAAACCATGCATGTCATTCCTCTAACGGCCTCTAGGTGGTGAGAACGCAGAAAGATATCTCAACAGCAATAAATGTGTTTTCTTTAATATATTAGGACAAAGCCAATCATTCTTTGCGTTGGTCGGTTAGGATCTCAGTGGCCTGTTCATCTCCACATTAGGTATTTTGAGAGGTCCCGCTGTGACATTTCATTAAAAAATGATCAAGGATTGAATATGAATGAGTTCTGGACATGGACATTCAGGTGCCACCCTCTAAGTGCTAAGTATGGATATTTTTCGCTGCTGGTTGCAAAAGGTCCCAAACTATGGCAACACAAAAAGGTAGACCCTGAAACGGTCACGTGTAAACCAACGGTCCACATCACGGATGCTACATCCCTATTTACTCCTCCCTTTAAAGCACGTCCCTCTTCTAACTTAAAGGTTGTACACGTGGGTTGAGGCCAGGATAATGATGGGTCAACGGTGGCAGACCAGTGTCTCAGAGAAAAAATGACTTCTGCCAGAGGCCTTGAGAGGCATGTGTGTAAGGAGGGTTAAGAGACAGAGAATGAGAGAGAGGCAGAGAGAGAGAGAGAGAGAGAGAGAGAGAGAGAGAGAGAGAGAGAGAGAGAGAGAGAGAGAGAGAGAGAGAGAGAGAGAGAGAGAGAGAGAGAGAGAGAGAGAGAGAGAATGAAAGACAGAGAGAAAGACAGAGTTGAAGACTGTTGTGCCCCAACGCTCAAATCTCGGATCTACCCTAATTAAGGCTGCCGAAGACCGACGTCGGGGCTTGATCATTGTGAACCTTCCTGAGAACCATCCTGACGAAGACCGGCGTCGGGGGCGCGTTCACTGAGAACCTTATGGCGCCCTCCAACTCGAGAACCTGTGTCTCCAGCTCCTACGTCGCGTCTCGTCCTACCCCCCCCCCCCCCTCCAAGGACCCTCTCCGCGTTCCACCCTCTGGACCATCTCCCCGTGTCGACCATACCTCGTAACCTATCCAACACTACCCTGTTGTTTTTGTGTTTCTGGATCCCTCAGTAAAGTCTTTATCGGTTGTTTTGGGTGTCCTGTCTTTTGCCCTCGAGTACCCCACCAGCACCTCGTAGTTCCCGAGCCCACCATTTCCCGGGCTGGTTCCACATCTGCTCCGTGGCTACACCTGCCCTCGAGGACGCCACCAGCTCCTGGTGGTTCCGAGCCCGATCGTTTCGTGGCGTGCATCAGGATGTTCTATTGTATTGCATAAACCGGTAGCACCAGGAAGGACCATTTGCGGACTCGTTCCTCCAGTTCAGCCATCGAGCTTTCAGACATTTTATAAGCGATGAAAAGCCTTCTTTGTTTTCATTTAAATAAGCGGTGCCTCAGCTTTGCGCCAGTCCCTGACTGGTGAGTTTTTTCACTCACTCCAAACTTTCTTTCTGCTGGTCGATTACCGTTTTCGGCTGCATAGTTTATAAAATGGAATTTAACATTTGCAGTATAAATTTTATTTATTTATTTTGTTTGTGTTCAGAGTTTATTTCAGTTGTGTGTATCGCCTATATGTTTTAATGTAAACGTTGTTCTCTTTCGGTGGTAGGCTACGGTAGTTTTCAGTTGTTATGAGTGGTATACAGCGCCATCTCTTAGTTAGGCCTTAGTTTGAACGCAGTCAGAAAAATATATATAAGTATAGACGCCGGACCAGCCAGACAGCTCAAAAAAGTGTGAGTTAATATCCGAAAAATACGTTTTATCATAGTACCATATGCCATAGTTGAATACTTATCTGCCAGCCTTATAAACGAAGAACGAGGCCATCAACATGCTAGGCCTTTTGGTTTGTTTACATGCTTACATCGGTCCACACTCTGCTTGTTTCCCATCGTAAATTAGACAGGTAACGCTAACTGTAGTAAACAATGATTATTTTAAATGGCTGTTTCGCAACTGTTACTTTATTAATGTTTCAGGAGAAAACCTTAACTGAAACGGCACGGCACTGCAGAGACTGACGATCAGCTGCTTCCGCCTGGGTGGTGGTCTACGCAGAGGGTAACCTGGAGTTTTACAGCTTAAAAAATGATCAGCGTTTGTAGACCAAATACAATGGTGTTGTGTTGTTACCGACCCTAACTTATCGTTGAATTCTAGCAATAAACATAATCTCATCGCGCACGCTTATCATTGGTATATTATTGTCCGTTCTTGTACCATAATGTCTTAAACACACAATCGATTTACATGAAATCACATTGTAGACACTGAGTATAGATCCCACTGTTTATTTAAAGAGATCACCCCACCCCCATTATCATTATCATCATCATCATCGTCGTCATCTTCACCATGTCCACCCATCTGTGTGTGTATGTGTGTGTGCGCGTGTGTGTGTGTGTGTGTGTTAGTCCTCCAGTTCTGGTATCCAGTGAGCCGTCATGGAGATAAAACATGGACCTTTGACCTTCACGCTCACTGCTCCATCAACTGATTTAACCCCCTCTACCCTCATATACATAGTTTATGGTAAATTATATATAAATATATAGATAATAATAATATATGTGCTACAGTGTACACAAATAAATAATAAATAAAATAATTTAAGAGAACTTTTCCCTATTTCCAACATTATTTAACATTAATACTGTATCTGTGTATTTCATGATTAAACAAATGGTGCATTGTGTTTCAGATAAGTAGTTTGTGTGTATTTTATTGTTTGACTGAACATTATGGTTATGCGTTTGTTGAGTGCAGGGGACGGTAGATGCACACTTCAAGTGGTTATTACACTCCTACTGTGTGACGTCACCAAGAAACAGACCAGATTTTAGCCACATGACAATTTTGAATGGCTAATCACACTCACACCTGGAGGTTGTGATAATAGGACCCCTTTAAAGTGATTGACAACAGGATAATCAGAATGCACAGAATGGGCTGTAGAAGATGCAGCAGACGGTCCTCATAGAGCCCTAACAGGTCCCTGAGCAGCAGTAAGCAGTAAGTGGAGATTCTGTGTCGACTACAGGCTGCTGAACGCAGTTAACCAGGGAAGGACTCCTACCCGAATCCCATGCATCAACGAGGCCCTACTGAACTGTCAGGAGTGCTGCCAGTGGCATAATTTGACTTTAAATTGACTCATTACAGTTACTGCACTGTTCTGCACTGCACTGTATTCATGATGAATAAAAACATCTAGAACAGCGGTTCTTAACCTGGGTTCGGTCGAACCCCGATTTTTTATTTTTCCTATTACGAAGGGTTCGGTGAATGCGCGTATGAAACTTGCGGGGTTCAGTACCTCCAAAAAGGTTAAGAACCACTGATCTAGAATCTTGAATCTCGGCGTCGTAGTTAGGACGTCCTGGTTCTCCTCATGTGACCTCCGCTACGTCAGGTCTCCGAAACTTGTTTCTGCACTAGCAGAGGTTTGTGGCAACTCCATGACTACAGCAGTAACATTGGTTGACATGATACGACGGGCGATGGGCTCAGAACCACAAGGTGCTGGCGTAGCCACGGAGCTAGCCTGGGAGCTAGGAGCTAGAGACACGGGGAGCAAGCCTGGAAGCTAGGAACTGGAGACACAAGGAGCTAGCCTGGAAACTAGGAGCTGGAGACACAGGGAGCTCGCCCGGGAGCTAGGAACTGGAGACACACAGAGCTAGCCTGGAAGCTAGGAGCTGGAGACAGAGGGAGCTAGCCTGCGAGCTAGGAACTGGAGACACAGAGAGCTAGCCTGGAAGCTAGGAACCTGAGCCACAAGGAGCTAGCCTGGAAGCTAGGGACTGGAGACACAGAGAGCTAGCCTGGAAGCTAGGAACTGGAGACAGAGGGAGCTAGCCTGGGAGCTAGGACACTGGAGACACAGGGAGCTAGGAACTAGAGACGTGGGGAGCTAGCGTACCTCGGGTGGTGTCCCGCTCCCTGCTTCTGGGTTTCTGGCTTGGCTCAATTTAGGCTCGACCATTCTGTTAGGACCCAACGAGACCGGCGAGCCAAATGTGCCAGAGAACCCAGAAGAAGAGACACAGGACAACAAAGACAACGGAAAATGTCTTTACTGAAAAATCTCCTTAAACTCAAAACACAACAAGGTAGGGTAGGATAGGTTACGTGGTGTGGTCGACGCGGGGAGATGGTCCAGAGGGTGGAACGTGGAGAGGGTCCTTGGAGCTTGGGGGGGCATATGGTTCTCAGTAAGGTGCGCAATGGTCAAGCTCCGACGTCGGTCTTTGACAGCCTTAAGCAGGGTAGATCCCAGGTGTTCATTGGCCTCAGCCAGCCTGATTATGATGGGAAACACCTGGGATCAATTAGAGCGCGGGGGCACAACACATTCCCTTCCGTAGTATGAATCTCCAAAACAATACCATAAAAATCAAAATAATAGATACAATAAAAATAAACAAAAACAGAACAGCAAAGTGACTGATAGATGATATGTATGTGTTGAATTGTGCAAAAATATTCAAAAGCATTAAAAGTGCCAGTAGCGCAGCAGCATCATGAGTACAGTGCAGTAACTATGATGAGTCCAGAAAGTCCAGCAAAGTATGAAAGTGTGATGTTAATGACAATTGTATGATAGTGTCTTAGTAGTTCAGTAGGCACACTGCCTGTGGATAAAAAAAATCCTTAAACCTGCTAGTACTTGTACGGATGCTGCGTAACCGGCGACCAGACGGTAGGGGGGAGAAGAGATGGTGCCCAGGGTGGTAGCGATCCTTAGTTATGGACATGGCCTTCCGACAACTGGTCCTAAATATCTCGTCAATGCGTGGAAGTGCACACCCGATGATCTTCTCTGCCGTCCTCACAACCCTCTGGATGGCTTTCTTGTCCTGTGTAGTGGTGTGGCCGTACCACACAGTGACGCCACTCTTCAGGACTCTACAGTTCCACGGTAAAAGTTCACCAGCCACCGTTGGCCTATTCCGCTTTTTCTGAGGCACCGCAGGGCATAGAGGCACTTGTCAAGCATGTGTGTGTGTGTCTCACTTGTTATTTGACCCTGGATGCATGGCAGCTCTTTATGTACGATGCCATCCTTGGTCTGGAAGGGGTAGCATCCAGTCAAGAGGTCGAAGAGCAGCCCCCCCCCCCCCCCCCACCCGCGCCACACGGTCATGGGACCGGCCCTGTAGGACCACCATGCACCATCCACTCTGGAGGGGTGTACCAGGAAGTGGCTGGGAGCACAAAGTGTACATATTTAGCAATTACCTTTGGGCCAGATCCACACAAAAGCCTTTATATCCGTTTGTAGCTCACACACGGTTTTGGACTGTGGGCCAGATCCACGCCAGATATGGTTTCAGCCTTAACATTCCAATTGCAAGTAGTGACGTATTTTCGCTGATTTACAGATTTGGTCCAGATCCGTTTTCCTCCACTCAAACGAAAGCCCTCAGATGATGTTTTAAAGGCGGTTCTCTGATGTGGCCCAGCTCTGGAATACGGATCTGAGCCGATAGGGTCAAAAATAATTAATTAAACAAAATTTAAGTGTGGGATACACCTAAACTGGTCACTTTTGTCTACGATAAAGCTGAGATTAAGCTATTCTGTAATTGTGTTGTGCTAAATCGTTGTGTGTACTGTAACCCAGGGGTTCCCAACCTTTTTTGTGCCACGGACCGGCAGATACATGAAAAAAATCTCGGGGACCGGTTGTCAATTTTCGCGGACCGGTTGTCAAAGTGTGTTATCAACACACACCCCTAACAAAACGGCAGGGCTCGATTTCAGTATAAACGCGCATGTACGCGGAGCGCCCGTAACAACAGCACCCGGCCCGGCGGTTGGGGACCCCTGCTGTAACCCATGTAAAGGGATAGTACGTTTTGGATTTGTGTAGTCCTGCATCCAAGTTTGGATTCGCCAAGTAGTTGGATTTGTGTGAGTGACCATTACAACCATTTTCTAATAAAATTCCATGTGAATGCATGGTTTTTGTTTTAAGTTTACAGCAGGGCTGTAGATCTATGGCTGTGGTTTACGGAACTCAGCCGAAAGCACAGTGAGAGCCTGTTTGACTGCCATTATACTGATCTGGCCCAAGTCCGTCATACGGATTTGAGCCGCAAGCGCCAGAAATCATTGGAATGGACCAAATATAAAATAATATGGAGGTGTAATGTCTTCATATATTTCTTTGATTATTGAATTGAAACTCAAAAATGAAATAAAAAATGACATTAAAAACTAAATGCTTAATACAAAAATAATCTCCTTCAGTAATGTGCCATTGTACGATTGTATTACAAATTAAACGATGGATTAATAATGTTTTCAGTACGCTAATGCCCCCTATCCATAACCCAAGTAGCCTACACATTCACTCCAGAAACTCAAGTAAGTAGCTTACATTTTGGTTCTGTATTTGTTGTTTGCTGTTATATATATGTATTATATGTATATGTATGTATTATATGAATATGTATGCGGCGATTGATAAGCAAATGACTCAAAATGCTGAACTATTTTGTCAAAACTCTGTTGTAGTTTATCATAGTTTAGCTAACGTTAGCCAGTGGATAGCCGAGCAAGTTACAGTTTCGAAGAGTTAATATTAACTTAACGGTTAAAAAAAAGCACGATTAACGTATAACTTTAATATTGAACTTTGGTTTGAATAGTGGATGTAAACGTTACTGTGAGTTGCGGCATTGTGCTTTTAAAGGCGGGCTCAGGTGGCAGGAGAGTCGTTTGCTGAAGACTGAATTGGGCATTCAACTTGGTAACACGAAAAGAAGTTTAACTTGTAGTAGACTAAGACGTCCATATAAATTACTTTAATTAGAGATGCTTTTATTGTGAAGGCGACGCTAAGGTATTGACGGGAAGTGGATCCTGCATGAACGGGTAGACGAAGTACGGAGATATAACGGAGATATAACGTCCAGTCCAATGAGGTGCACCTGTGCTGTATAACACAGGTAGACTGGTGCACCTGTGCTGTATAACACAGGTAGACTGGTGCACCTGTGCTGTATAACACAGGTAGACTGGTGCACCTGTGCTGTATAACACAGGTAGACTGGTGCCATGTGGGGATCGGAGTGTTGGTTGGTGCCTGCGTCCGTTCGCCGTCCGTTCCCCTCGGTGGCGTCTCCGTTCGTCGTCCTCCGGTCTGTCTGCGGGTGATTACAGCTAAGCTGTGATCTTTACTTGCAGGTATGTGGTTGTCTTTTGGTGGGAGATGTGTAGTGCTGCGGGAAGGGAAAGTGAGACGACTGTTTTGTAATCTAGGTTTGCGCCCTGTGTTGTCCAGGTGCTCCCCAGGTATGACGGTCGGGATTGTAAGTAGTGGGCAACGAAGTTCATTGTGGTCGTGGTTTATTTTTTAATATCAATCGCCTGCTGCTCTCTCTGTTGTCTGGTCCCCGAGAACAGAGGCGATATTAATAGCATGAATTGCTCTTTTGAGACTGTATATTACTGTCGTTACAGGAGCTACTGGGTCGGCTCTGCTCCTGCTGGTTTGTTTTGACCCATCGTCGCGTCTCCCTGCGTCCGGGCTTCACCTGTTGCGGTCTGTTTGTTTTGATTTGCCCTTTTCTTGCATGGAGTGTTATTTTCTTTGTTTATTAGTAGTTTTGTTGTATTTTTTTTCCCACCGCCCTGTCCCCAACTTAGTCTCTCCTGGCAGCCTCCTGGAACTCTGAAGTGGGGAGGCTGATCACTAATTACGTGTGTAGTGTAGTGTGTGTGTAGTGTGTGTGTGTGTGTAGTGTGTGTGTGTATGTGGCCCTTGGCGGCATTCCCCCTGAATTGGTGTGTTCACCTCTCTGCCTAGAGGAACCCCCTCCGTCTCCACCTGGTTGGCTTGTTGGGCCAGCATGTGAAAGTGTTTTCATATAGTCATTTGTGTTCAGTATATATTTTCTGTTTGAATCAATTATTGTAAATATGAACTGGAGACACGTCTCAAGCCTTTTTATTAAGGCAACAAATCTGTGTGACCTTGATTGAGGTAAAACCCTAAAAACATTTCCTTGGGTGAAACTCCCAAGGTGGCGTTGTCGGCTAACTCCATCGTCACGCCACATGATTTAACGTATTGGCACCCCCCCCCCCCCCCCAAGAGGCACAAGGTTTGTTTATGCTGTAAGACTGAAATGCAGAGATGTGGTTTTGCATATAATTCGTTTTGTACTGTATAAACTTAATTGTTTGTTTAAATCAGTTAGCGTTAGCTTCAGCTGTGTGTAATGTGAAGGCTACGGTGATGTTAAGAGTAAGCTAACTCATGTATTGTTTCATGTCTCTGTACACCGCTCTTACGTTGGTTTGTGGATTTGGAATACGTCTAAAATCATCAATCAGATTCGGAGGGATATGCTACAAAGGTAATGTTAAAAAGCTGTTTCAGTAAGCATTTTAGGTTGTTGGGTTACTTTAATTTAAGTTCATGTTAAGTGCCGAAGTTGCCATTTGGTCCTTTTCTCATTATCTTGATGATCAGCAGCAGTGATAAAGCGTTTGCTCTACGATGATGTGTAACTGGTTGAGTCCAGTAGCCTATGTGCAGACTATCTATGGTTTAAACGATGATACTGCAGGCACAGTACGGTATGTACGTTTAACTCAGAAAAGAAAAAGGCATCTGATGTTCACCAGGGAAGTGTACGATGGTGGGTGATAACTGCCATGTTCTTTCATCAAACTAGAGGACTTCATTGAAGCCACCCACAAATTGAAGGAGTATCTCAATAATGGCACTGCTGGTCTTCAGTCCAAAGAGGAAGATGAAGACCAGCCAAGAAAATTAAAAGAAGGAAAACAAGTATGCACACAGTTAGTTAGTAGTTAGATATATGCATATACATATATATATATGTATGTGTATATACATATGTGTGTGTATATATATATATATATATATATATATATATCAATACAAATTGAAATTAGCCCATATATGGTTTTCTTTTTCCCTCCAATGTGATATTTTTCAGCCTCAATAAAGTATTGCAGTATTGTGATACCATCATTATTGTGGGCCACGTATCGTGATAGTTTTGTATCTTGAGTTACTCTGCGACTGCTCCATCAAAATTTTCTTTCTACATTAATTCAGCTGCGGAGCTGCATGGCCTGTTGCTGTTGAAAATATTAAGCAGCAGGTCAACCAATTAGCAGGAACTATGAATATACTCATGGCAAAAGTTGGGTCAGGCCTGCACGCTCATGCCTGAAGAGTTCCAATTCCCCTTCGACAGCGAGGAGAAATTGGCGCATTATGAAGAGTGGCTCTGCAACCCTGTGAATAAAAGGATGAAGCCAAATCTTGTTTGTATTTTCCTAGGTTTTCATATGCTCAATACAAATGTTTTGCCTTGTTTTCTTTAAGGTTGTTGCAGTAATGTTGACATGTCTATTCAGTTCAGTTTCCATTCCATTCTGGGGAGGGTGGACACAAAGAGGGTTACGTGGAACGTTCTGGCCAGAATGATTTCCTGCACCGTGGCTTGTAGGATCAATTGGAAGGGGGTAAACGGCAAAAGTCTAAACTCTAAGCTTGTGAAAAGTACTTAATGTTTACAAATGTACCTCCTTCATTTTATTGGTCCACTAACTTTAGATAAAAGGTGACATGGCAACACTTCCATGCATTGAGGAGATCTGTAGGACCAGATGTCGGAAGAAGTCCATCATAAAGGACTGCAACCACCCTGGGCACCATCTCTTCTCCCCCCTACCGTCTGGTACTACCATGTTTAAGGTTCGTTTTTATCAGACAGTGACCTACTGAACTGCTAGGCGTGCTTTCACTTTCATAACATTGTCATTAACTACACTTACATACTTTGCTGGACTTTCTGGACTCACGGCTACTGCACTGTATTCATGATGCTGCTGCACTACTGGCACTTTAAATGCTTTTAAAGATTTTTGTAAAAAACATTCAACATTGTACATTCAACATGTACATTCAACACATGTACATATCATTTATCAGTCACTTTGCTGCTCTTTTTTTGTTTATTTTTATTGTATATATTATTTTTATGGTATTGTTTTAGAGATGTATACTGTGGGAGGGAATCGGGAGTAAGCATTCCTATGTACCTGTTGCAATTGGCCAATAAAATATCTTGTATGATGACTTAAATATAGGCAATATTGCTAATAGCCAATATTTGCATGGTTTAAATGCCGAAAATAAGGCAAAATTGTATTTGGCAGTAGTCTGGTAAACAGATCCGTATCGCATCTGGAACGCGTGTCCGTACCGGATCTGGAACGTGGAGGGAGAACCATACTGAAACGGAGCTGGGCCAGTGCTGGCCCATATTCACTGCAGATCCGTTATACAGATCAGGACCACTTGTCCTGTTGATGTGCGTTTAGACTACGGAACGAGTCCGTTTGGCGGATCCAGGCCAGATCGTGTGGTAGATGTGGCCCGCATCCGGACCAGTGTCTATTTGCTATCTGGGTTGTGATAAACCAAACATAATGCCGTGGCATTACTCGGACCGAAACAGGATTTTATATTAAAAGTGGGTTAATTTAAAATGAGCTTCCTGCAGCAAAACACTACTCAAATAATAGTTATTTAGGCGGGACGTGAACCCGCAACGCACAAAATAATCTCGGATTACACAAACCATGTGTGCTAATTTGCACTAAGATCCCGTATGTACTGATGAAACACGCTATGCATCATCATGGGATACAGTGAGAAAATACGTGTGCACTTAACTGTAAATCATGGGCATGAAGTAGTAAATGCACTATAGGGAACCACATTCGTATAAGCTACAAAATAGTTACGCCTTAAGAAGTGCACTAGGCCTACATAGGGCACAAGGGAGTGAATTCAAACTGCCGATGTTCAACCAAGCCCCCAGGGAGTAGGCCAACCAAGCCCCCAGGGAGTAGGCCAACCAAGCCCCCAGGGAGTAGGCCAACCAAGCCCCCAGGGAGTAGGCCAACCAAGCCCCCAGGGAGTAGGCCAAGCGTTGAAGCTAATTTTCGTAGTGGCCAAACGGTGGAATTACAAGTGACATGATGTCACTTGGTGCCGTTGGGCCCAAAACTATTTTTTTCCATTGACTTACATGGGGAAAGAGACGTTAGGTTTAATACCTGTCGGAGTAGCGACCGGTATTAGACCGGAGAGTAGTCCGGGACAGGAGAGGAGTCTGGATACCGGGAGGTCGGAGTAACGATTCCGTCCAGAGAGTACAAAGTACGACCTAGCCCCGAAGTAATGGGACGCCACGGTATATATACACCCCGGTGAGCTGATTGTCATTATCGGCAATTGCCGACAGTTGTGTGTGTGTGTGCGCGCCGCCAAAGCCCGTGCCTTGGCCACTCCCCCTGCCAACCACCGTAACCGTGACACAAACTACACAACATGAACGGAGTTTAATGTAGCTGTATGTCATTTACTATTTACTATGTACTACTATCATGCAGGTCAAAGCCACAGTGGAACGTCATACATCTATGGATACAGCATGTTTTGAATCTGATTATTGATTTTTTTCTCCGATCCTGATTATGATGTTGGTTTATGTGTCTCATTGATACATC
Organism: Muraenolepis orangiensis; assembly: GCA_027704905.1. NCBI lineage: Eukaryota > Metazoa > Chordata > Actinopteri > Gadiformes > Muraenolepididae > Muraenolepis > Muraenolepis orangiensis. The sequence goes on from CM051001.1 coordinate 12,332,114, forward strand.
CATGGATGGTTTTAGCCCAATAGTTTAATGTTTTAATATTGTTACGTTACTTTATAACATATATAACAGCCTATAATGTATAATCTATGATAGATTATACATTATTATTATAGGCGGTTATTTATGCAGATAGATGATGTGGGTGAACAGAGAGATGGGCAAATTAGTTCAGGATTTAGGTGGAGAAAGTGTCAGGCATCCTTGCATTAAATTTGACTGCCCTGACGTATTTTTTAAAGATCGAGTTCATTTTACAGATTTGGGGAATGATATGTTTTTAAGTGCCATAAAACAATCCATTGAGGCTACAATCCAAAGGGCAAGGGCCGAAGCATAATAAAAGCAGTTTGGAGGCACATTCTCATTTGTCCATTGGTTATTACAGTTGTACCAAATCAGTTAGTCCATTTCTCCCATTTGTCTTCAAATTGTGATTCTTGTAGTCTCAGTCGATGTGTACTTTTTTTCCATTATATAAATGAGATGATATATTTCCATTCTTTGTGAGTAGGAGGTTCCACCTTGTACCATGTTCTAGTGATTGGCTTGGGGATAAAGCTCTTAAGTTCTCCCCATACTAGATTGTAGCCAAATAGGCCTGCATAGTTCTATGTTCAAACAGTGACAAAAAACGATGAATTATATTAACATTAAATTAAAGTTATGATGTACACAGTGGTTGAAAGTCATTTAATTAATTTACTCTCATTTGATATTACTTTAGACTTCTAATCAGAAGTCTAAATCGTCTTTTATTTACAGAGAGAAATATGTATTCATCTACATGAATATGATTAGAATGATACATTAAAGATGTTTCACATAATTGATAATATATAATAATATAACAAGCTTTCAAAATACGACACATTCTCAAAGATTAAACCGGCATATATCCGTTTTAAGTGTAAAATTGTGTCATATTAAGCTTTATTATCAATGTTAACTTACCTCTGTTGCATTGACATTACCAATAGCGGCTAGATCAGAATGAATATTATTAAATGTTAATGTTATTTATAATCCATGACCGTTCATTTAATACATCCATGTCCAAGACTCACTATGATTAAACCTTAATACATCCATGTCCAAGACTCACTATGATTAAACCTTAATACATCCAAGTCCAAGACTCACTATGATTAAACCTTAATACATCAATGTCCAAGACTCACTATGATTAAACCTTAATACATCAATGTCCAAGACTCACTATGATTAAACCTTAATACATCCATGTCCAAGACTCACTATTATTAAACCTTAATACATCCATGTCCAAGACTCACTATGATTAAACCTTAATACATCCATGTCCAAGACTCACTATGATTAAACCTTAATACATCCATGTCCAAGACTCACTATGATTAAACCTTAATACATCCATGTCCAAGACTCACCATGATTAAACCTTAATACATCCATGTCCAAGACTCACCATGATTAAACATTAATACATCCATGTCCAAGACTCACTATGATTAAACCTTAATACATCCATGTCCAAGACTCACTATGATTAAACCTTAATACATCCATGTCCAAGACTCACTATGATTAAACCTTAATACATCCATGTCCAAGACTCACTATGATTAAACCTTAATACATCCATGTCCAAGACTCACTATGATTAAACCTTAATACATCCATGTCCAAGACTCACTATGATTAAACCTTAATACATCCATGTCCAAGACTCACTATGATTAAACCTTAATACATCCATGTCCAAGACTCACTATGATTAAACCTTAATACATCCATGTCCAAGACTCGCCTGATTCTACGATCGAGCAAGCTTGTGAACGCGCAGTGCTGCTACGTGAACGCGGACTGCCGTTCACGTGAACGAGCTGCTGAGAGGCATTGTGGGAGGGGTGTGGCTAAAATAACCAGTATATAAGGAAAATCAACGACCGGAAACCGCCGACAGAACATCCATGAGACCCTTTTTGGCTTCATGCGCCACTGAGCAGCTTCCATAGGAATGAATGGAGCTGCCAACATTGGATCCAATTATTTTAATACATCCATGAAAGTGATATGAGAAGTGAGCGATGGCGGCAGCAGCCTCAGCGTCCAATCATCTTTGTCAAGTCAAGTCAAGTCAAGTCAAGTTTATTGTCACTTCACAGTTTACAGTTTAGTATAAAGCAGTGATGTGAAATTCTTGTGTGCAATACCCGACGACAGACAGCAGTTATAAAATAAGATAAAATAAAAATAGATAAAAATAGATAAAAATAGAATAAAAAATAGAATAAAAAATAGAATAAGGAATATAAAATAAAAATAAAAAATGCAATTTATAAAATGCAAAAATCAGCACAGAAAAGAGCAATATATATATATAAATCAATGTAATAAAATATACATTGTTATATGTTATACGCCCTTGTTCAGCAGCCTGATGGCCTGACTGTGGAAGCTATCTCTAAGCCTATTTGTACGACACTTGATACTGCGGTATCGCCTGCCTGACGGTAATAGTGAGTAAAGTTTGTGGCTGGGGTGGGCAATGTCTTTTATAATTCTTTTGGCCTTGGCCACGCACCGCTGGTTGTAAATGTCCAGGAGGGAGGGGAGCTCACCTCCAACGATATACTGGGCCGTCCGCACCACCCTTTGAAGCGCTCTGCGCTCGAGTGCCGTGCAGTTCCCGTACCAGGCGGTGATACACCCTGTCAGAACACTCTCGATGGTGCCGTTGTAGAATGTTCTCAGGATGCGGGGGCCCATGCTGAATTTCTTCAGACGCCTGAGAAAATACAGGCGTTGTTGGGCCTTTTTCACCACGTGTGTGGTGTGCGTGGACCATGTGAGGTCCTCGGAGATGTGCACGCCGAGGAACTTGAAGCTGCTGACCCTCTCTACTGCAACGCCGTCGATGGAGATAGGGCTGTGCTCTCCCCTCTGCCTCCTGAAGTCCACGATCAGCTCCTTGGTCTTCTTGACGTTGAGGGCGAGGCTGTTCTCCTGGCACCACTGCTCCAGCGATCCGACCTCCTCCCTGTAGGCTGTCTCGTCGTCGCCGGCGATCAGGCCCATCACTGTCGTGTCGTCAGCAAACTTGACGATGACGTTGGAGCTGTGCATAGCCATGCAGTCGTGGGTGTAGAGGGAGTAGAGGAGAGGGCTCAGCACGCATCCCTGGGGGGCTCCCGTGTTGAGGGTCAGTGGCTCTGATGTGGTGCTGCCCATCCTCACCACCTGGCGGCGGTCCGACAGGAGGTTCAGTATCCAGCTGCACATGGATGGGGGTACGCCTAGACCTCTCAGCTTGGTGTCGAGCTTGGCAGGAACTATTGTGTTGAATGCTGAGCTGTAGTCCACAAACAGCATTCGCACATAACAGTTCTTCCCCTCCAGGTGGGAAAGGGCAGTGTGGAGGGCCATGGCAATTGCGTCGTCCGTGGATCTATTTTGACGATATGCAAATTGCCATGGGTCCAGCGTGGTAGGTAACACGGAGCAAATAAAGTCCTTGACCAACCTCTCGAAGCATTTGCTAACGATCGAGGTGAGGGCCACAGGTCTGTAGTCATTCAGGCATGTTACCTTGGTTTGTTTAGGGACAGGCACGATGGTGGATATCTTGAAGACCGCGGGGACAACAGCCTGGGACAGGGAGAGGTTGAAGATGTCTGCAAAGACTCCTGCCAACTGGTCTGCGCATGCTCTGAGGACGCGGCCCGGGATGTCGTCGGGGCCTGCCGCCTTACGGATGTTCAGCCGCTTAAAGGTGCGGCGCACATCCGCCTCCGAGATGCGCAGCTGGCTGGTCTCCCCAGTCGGTGCTGGCTTCGGCGGGCTGCCGTTTACGTCGAACCGAGCAAAAAATGTATTTAGCTCTCCTGGGAGGGAGGTAGAGGAGTTCTCTACACAACTGGTTCTCCCTCTGAAGTTCGTTATCTTCTGCAGCCCCTGCCACATACCCCTCGCATCGTGTTTCTTGAATTTATCTTCCACTCTGTCCTTATACTCCCGCTTGGCAGTGACGATGGTCTTACGGAGGTCGTAACGGGCTCTCGTATATTCCTCCGTATTCCCGGAACCAAAGGCGGCGTTACGCGCATGTAGGGCAGCACGAACATCGCCGTTAATCCACGGTTTCTGGTTGGGATATATCCGAACCGACTTGGTCGGAACAACGTCATCTATGCACTTCTTGATGAACCCGGTGACCGACGACGCGTACTCGTTGATGTTATTGTCCGAGGCAACGCGGAACATGTGCCAGTCAGCGTGATCAAAACAATCCTGCAGCGTAGAATCTGATTGGTCCGACCAGCATTGGACCTCCCTCACAGCGATCGGTTGCTGCTTCAGTCTCTGCCTGTAGGCGGGGAGCAGCTGGATAGAGCGGTGATCTGATTTGCCGAACGGTGGGCGGAGGAGGGCCTTGTAGCCATCACGGAAGGGAGTGTAGCAGTGGTCGAGGATCCGCTCGCCCCGTGTGTTGCTCTTTATGTGTTGGTAGAACTTCGGGAGAACCTTCTTCAGGTTCGCCTTGTTGAAGTCCCCCGCTACGATGAGAGCAGCCTCGGGGTGGGCCGACTCCTGTTCGCTGATAGCCCCGTACAGTTCCTTCAGCGCTGTGTCCGTGTTGGCTTGTGGGGGAATGTAAACAGCGGTCACGGTTACCGCTGTAAACTCCCGAGGTAGCCAGTATGGACGGCACATAAGCATCAGGTACTCCAGGTCCGGGGAACAGAAAGACTTGAGGGGATGTACATGACTTTGGTTGCACCAAGATCTGTTTATCATGAGACATACCCCCCCTCCGCGATCTTTACCGGAGAGAGCCTTTGTTCTGTCCGCCCGGTGTACGGAAAATCCCGTCGGCTCGATAGCTGCGTCGGTAACCCCCTCCGACATCCATGTCTCCGTAAGGCAGATAATACAATTGTCCCTAGTTTCCCGGTGGAATTGAATACGAGCCTGTAGTTCGCTTAACTTATTGTCCAGAGACTGTACATTAGCCAGTAGAATGGTGGGTAGTGGGGGGCGATCGGATCGACATCTCAGCCTGACTAGCACGCCGGCTCGCTTCCCTCGCTTCCTCCGGCGACGCTTGCGCGTAATCGTGCCCAAAATGGATGGAGATAATCCAGCTGTGACTTCGGGCGGGACGTCCGAGTCGAAAGAATGAAAAAACTCCGGTAGGCGGCGAGCGACTGTCGATCTGATCTCCCAAAGTGTGCAAAAGTTATAAGTGAACTTGCTGCTAACATCCTGAACTAAAATAGTTGCAATAAAAAGAATAAATAACAAAAAACTGCGTCGTCGTGCGGGAGCTCGCGACACGGCAGCCATCTCGTACGGCGCCATACTCGCGCCATACTCCTACTGTGTTGTGTTAAGTGATTGACAGGTGTCAGTACACGCCCCCGTTAGGGCTTATTTCATTCAGCCCCGGCCTCTGACTTTTGACATCGCAGCGGACGTACAGTGTGTACAGTGATATGAGAAGTTAGCGATGGCGGCAGCGGGCGATAGTATGACCATGAACAAGGTGGATTATTTAATAAAACATTTTCTTCAATGACTTTGGAGGAAAAATTGAAAGTGAAGAGATTGGGGACACATTGTCTAAACGATGTTCAAATAACGCAGGACAGACAACGGAATCTTAAATGTTGCGTTAAGTGGTTTGAAAGAAACGACTGGCTAGTGTAACGGCAAGTGTAGCTAAGAATTCACTTCTGTTTCCCCTGCTTTTTGGAGGAGACACGGCTTGGACCCAACAAGGAATAGTGGATTTGAAACATTTATCCGACAAGAGTGCAGGGACTTCATCCAAAAATCGCGGGACTTCAATGACGTGTTGATTAACCAGTTTGCAGCCCTTGTTAAAAACGGCGTGTGTTAAAAAAGGCATGTGCTAATGTGCCATTCAGGCCATTCTTGAGGGTGCTTCTCTATAATGTTGTTGTAGAGCACATGTTATATTGCTGTAACTTCAAATACTGCGAGAGTGCAGTGTCTGAGCTAAGACTTTTTTATTTTTTATTTATCTAACAATCAGTGGCTGCTCAATGTTTGACATAAAAAAATGTAAAAAATCACCCAAACCATGCTCCTTTGATGTGCCGTAATGGGCTACTTGCACTAAGCTGTGTGAAGTACTTCCTGCTTCAAGCCTGTGTCATGCATACGAGATGAGATATTGGCTTATTTGTTACAGCTAACATTATTTTGGTGACCGTGTATGATTGTATTTACTTTTAATTAATGACTGACATGATGTATGTCTTTTTGTAAATAGATTTCCAAGCTATGACCACCTGATGGCGTTTTGGGGTTTGATTGATCCTTCAATTGACTAAATGGTTCGGGTCTCCAGAGCCAAGAGCCTCCAGAGCACGTCCATCAACGGTAGGTTAGGGTCTGAGCTGCTTTGTAGTAACAGAGGGTGGGATGCCATTGCATTTACAGAAGGCTACACTAAAGGACTCAGCCCCCTTTAAATACAACAGTGCACTACAGCAACTCAGTTTTCCCCATGGTATGGTACACATAACCATTATATAACATTTAGCCAAACAAGAGCACAGCCTTACTAGTTTATAACTTAAAGCAGTAACCTTTTTTTTAACTCCACCTACAAATCTCACTGCACCATGAAAGGGCTTATTGGCAGACGTTTACAGTGGCATGCCTGTTGTCAAACTACCAAAACAAGGCATTAGTTAAGGCATGGGTTAAGTAAAGCATTGGTTCAACACCAGGTTTTTGTAATTTAATTGAGTGAACTTTGTTTATTCCAGTGGCAGATCATTTTGTTAAACATTCTGTAAATCTTATGTACACAAACATTATCAATGTAAGCAAACCATTGAATGTAAAGTAATTTGTATAGATTTGTAAAAATGAACATTGTAACATATTGTACATATCATATTGAACTATTGTAACATATTGGCTAAAAATGAATGAAATTAAAAATGAACTAATAAAATATTTTATAACATTTTGTCATTCCAATCTTTCATTGAAGAACCTTGGTTTTGCTCATGTTCATTTCTCAAAGACAGGTATCTTGGCATGTATATGTAGAAAAATAGCCAGCATTTTCTCTAATTGATCTTCGTTGCACACCTGTTTGGAACAGCAATGCCACTATGTGATTGCACACAACACTGCCTGCCACACAGGAGCATCGGCTGTGTCAACACCACTTGCGATGAATCAAGAAGCATAATCTAAGAAAGAGAAAAAAAATAGAAACATACCCTCTGCTTCATGGTAATGAGCAAGTTGAGTTTAATTATATATTACAAAATGGGAGGATTGAATCCTCTTGATTGGTCTCATACATGTAAACATACTGTGAATGTGTTGTCTGCATTTAACCGATCATAGTATTAGGAGCAGTGAGCAGCTATTCATACAGAGGGGAGCAGTTAGGGTTAGGGTCTTCCTCTAGGACACCTCGACAGTTTTTGCTAGGAGGAGCCGGGGTTCGAACCAGCAACCTTCCAGTTGTGAGGCGACCGCTCTACCTCCTGAGCTATACGATGACTACCCCCCTAAATGCTTAGCTTTACATTGGCTCCCTACTCAAACAAACTTGAATAACCTTCCTTGATAACAATTATGCCTTAGATGGTGTATATTAGCAGTGTTAACTTATGTAAATATGTTTCTAAACACTCAAACACGTTTCCACCTTATCCTTATTACCTTGATCAAATTATCTGACCAATGTGCAGAACGACAAACATTGAAGTTGGTGAGTCTTTAGGAATAAACTTAGCTATAATGCTCCACTGAACGAGGATGAACAACGTTACACAGCTTCCTGCCTCCACTTAAACGGTGTGGTGTCTCACTCTACCTCATTGTCATGTAGCACAAGGCTCTCACCACCTGCCCTGACAGCCTGTCTTCATTGGACACTGAATAAATAAATAAAAATGTCGTTAGCGTTAGTCAGTCAGTCAGTTCACAATTGTTTCTTTTCTTGTTTTCTTTCTAGTTGTGTATGTATGACGCCGCATACAATTTACAACCTTTATCCAACTTGCTTGTTGGGGTTTTGGTCGTCCTACAAATCCGTCGAACATCGGTGATGTTAAACTTTGGGAGCTCTTGTAAACAGTCGAGCAGCATTAAGTCGTATTAAGTAGAACACGGAAGTGTTTGTGCAAGTGGCCCATTACATTGCCTAAAATATATTTTGAAATCAGTTTAAAAATGTTATTTCACCACTTTTCACAACCTTGTTTGTATCAGTTGTTTAGCCAATGACCTGGCTCCACAAATATTGTATTGCTGCTTGTGGAGTGTGTGTGGTTGGTGGCTGGTTGAAGCAGCCTCACCTGACCCCTGTCAGACTGATGAGACTCTGGGGTTGGTGAGGCTGCACACCTGTGGGTCCTTGGTAATCAAGTCCCACCGGTTCAACCAGCCATCACCGCACACCCGCAGGAGGACAGTGGACATGTCAGCACGTACCACCTGCTCTGCTTGATGAACCATTCTTAAACTGCAATAAACTGATCATTTAGTCAACGTCCACCTGTGTCTTTGTCATCAGAGGAGCCCATAGAAGCAGCATCGTCGATGGCTAGATGGTTATAACACAGCCTTTCTAAAAGTCTAAAAGTGAAGGCATGTGTTCACTGTGTCCTCCTGCCGAGGTGTCCTTGAGCAAGGCTGCCTCCTTGCATGGCTGACTCCTCCGTCGGTGGTTGAATGTGTGTATGAATGTGTGTATGAATGGGTGAATGTGTGTATGAATGGGTGAATGGATAAAAGCGCTGTATAAAAGCAGTCCATTACCATTACTGTTGCATTATTTGTTTTCAGAGTTAAACGAAATATGCCGAGTCTTGCTTCTTCTACCCAAAATGGCCGACTCATAGTGATCATGTGGGCAGAGGACCTTGTCAAAGAGCAGCGGAGGCTCCTGAGGTTCTGCTATAGAGGGAGGCTGCTTACCCCAAGCACTTCTCCTGTTTTAGGAGATGTCAGCTGTCATTTAAAGGGCCCCTATTTCACCACCAGGTGTGGGTGTGATTAGGCATTGCAAGCTGTTGCAAAGTTTCCAAAATGATCATGTGACTATAATTGTAATTGACATACATAGTGACATTAGGTGGGAGTGTCCATCCAGATGCATGGATAAGCCTACCAGTTGATATGATGAGTCCACTGGGTAGGCTGGTAGGCTGATCTAGTTATCATACATGTGGGTTGTATAGTTTGGATAATGTTTATCAGTGTATCATAGAAGTGAATAGCATAGAAACAATGAAAACAAACCAGCAAATACATCAAAAATGGTAATAGCACATTTCTATACGTATTCATCTATGAAAGATGCAGATTTATGTGTGTGTCTGTAGACAAATAAATAAGACAGCCAACAACATAATCATGTATTCTGATTATTAGGCTATAACCATTCATACCCAAACATCATACATGACCATGGATCTTTATTGCTGTGATAACGTTATATATATATATATATATATATATATATATATATATATATATATATATATATATATATATATTATATATATATATATATATATATATATATATATATATATATATTATATATAAAGATGTGGGCTTGAAATACATTAGGTCTATGTGAAGTTGTCTGGCCTGTTTTGTCTTGTGTTCACAATCACAACAATCTATTATCACAGAATTTATGTTGTTATAATGTTATGTTTAATAACATTTAATATGGACACTTATTACAAAACATACAAGCAAAACAAACAATAATCAAACAACTATTCTACACGCGCACGCACGCAAGCACGCACGCAAGCACGCACGCAAGCACGCACGCAAGCACGCACGCAAGCACGCACGCAAGCACGCACGCAAGCAAGCACCGCACGCAAGCACCGCACGCACGCAAGCACGCACGCAAGCACGCACCGCACGCAAGCAAGAACGCACGCAAGCACGCACGCAAGCAAGAACGCGCGCGCGCGCGCACTCACCAAAGACGCACGCACGCAAGCACGCACGCAAAGACGCACGCATGCACGCACGCACACAAGCACGCACGCACGCGCAAGCAGTGTTCTGAGTGTTCAGACCACTATGACCTCATTCAAAAAATGAGGTCAAGAGATCATAGAATGGAATGCGTTCCATTATGACGTCATTTTTAGAATTCTGGCCCACTATATAAGGCTGGACCAAATGTGCAGAAATCATTTACACACGAAGGAACGAAGGAACTGGAAGCAGTATCTGAGTTTAGCTAGTGAGTTATGAAAGTCTACCAGCCACCTCTTACCAACGGAGGAGTGGAGAGCGCGCCAGAGAAGCGGCTCCGCTCCTACTCACAACAGAGACCGTCCACAGCCAGGAGAGCTAAAAGACACATGGCCTGTATTCAGGATGTACCACCTGAGATTGTAAGAAACCCCCTTTGCCCTCCCTTAACTGACATTTTTTGATAACTTGTGAGCCTGTTGATCGATGAAGTGTACATTATTGATTTTATTAAATGTAAGGTCTTCAATGATTCAATACAGATTACAAAAAGCAGTTCCCACAGGCCTACTTACCCCATAGATTCCAGATTATAAAAAAGGGTTAGAGTTAAGGTGTTTACAACATTGGATATGAACATACTGTACATACATACATACATACATATATCTATAGAAATTTTAAATATATGATTGCCATATTTAAGCATTAATATGATCTGTTTTTATTCACCCAGGCTACGTTCAAATCATATAATCCAATGCATACTGTGTATCTCTATACCATAGATCGAGGTCATTCTGGGCAAACTCTCCCCACCGGACATCCAGTCTTTCAGAGCGACCTGCTCCAGGTTCCAGGAGCAGAGCCCCTGGGTCTGGAAGAGGGTCTGCAGCCCCATGCCGGACCACTCAGTGCCCAAAGACTGGCAGCGACTGGCCATCCTCAAATGTACGGTGGAGTGTTGGTAGCTGTGTACATACATCTACTGATGCCTAGTCTGGACACATCTTCAGTGATGTTCCTGGAATCATAGGACGTTTCGGGTCTCGCAACATCATACGCCCTCCTCCAGGTGACCCAGCCGGGGCTGATCATACCCCAGCTTGTGTCCAGATGGCTAGCTAGCTACCATGACTCCATGGCTCCCCTCTTTTGAGGCACAGCCATCTTGAGGCCCTCTCTGCCGCATCGGTGGTACTGCGGATGGCTCTCCTCTTTCTCACTCCCTCGATGCCTAAACTGCTGAAGGCTCTGACCAAGGAACGGGCTGCGAATCCTCTGCATCCAACTTCCACCGGGAAACACCTTGCTCTCCAACCAGCCTGCTGACAGTCGCTGATCAGTCCTGCGTACTTGGAGAGCTTCCTTTCAAAGGCTTCTTCCAAGCGATCTTCCCACGCAGCACAGCTTGCTTGGTGGACTCAGACACAAGAACAATGTCTGGTCGCAGGGTGGTGACTGCAATATGGCTGGGGAACTTCAGCTGATGTTCAAGGTCCACCAACAACTGCCAGTCTCTTGCAGACGTCAGGATGCCTGCAGATGTTTTTCTGGCAGAAGTTGGCTTGTCCCCAGCTCTGACAAAGGCGATGGTGTCCTTGGAGTGTCGGAACTGCTTTGACCACGCCAGTCCTGCGCTGATGGCTTCAGCAATGGTCTTCAGGACTTGGTCATGCCTCCACCTGTACCGTCCATCTCCAAGTGCCTTTGTACAGCAACTGAGGATGTGTTCCAGGGTTCCTCGCTTGGAACACAATGGGCATGCTGGTGTCTCTGCTATGCCCCATGTGTTTGACGGGCTTGGAAGCACATCATACACCTGGATTAGGAATTTGATGCGGTGAGGCTCGGCTTTCCAAAGCTCAGCCCATGTCACTTTCCTCTCAACCGCATTCTCCCATCTCGTCCAAGCTCCCTGTTGCTTCATTCCCACTGCCTTGCAGGTTCTTGTCTCCTCCACTGCTGCTCTCACCTCCTCCTGAACAAGACGGCGCCCTTCCTTCCCCCTGGTGTTCATTTGGGGAGTTGGAAAGGATCCTAGCCCAGCTCGACCTCGTGTGACCACTCCCACCAGGCTCTTGTGACGCAGCCTTGCCTCTGCCTCTTGAACTGCTTCCTCTGCCCTCCATTTCCTGCCAGTCCTCACTTGGATCCCTGCTTCAGCCACCTTCGGATCACTTGAGTCCCTGTATTGAACCACTTATCTGGCTCTAGTTACCTTGAATTCCTCCTCCAAGGATTTGAAAGGCAGTTGCAGCTTGTTGGTGTTCCCGTAGAGTGCAATGCTGCTCAGGCTCATTGGTAACCCAAGCCATCTCCGGAGGTGGTTGCTGACCCTCCTTTCTAGGGTCTCAACTGTTGAGATAGGGACCGCACTTGTCCACGGATTTCAGCCAGCCATCCAACTCAGTGCAGGTCGAATGGATATATGTTGTGTCTCTCAGAGAGCAGTCAAAAACTTTTCCTAAACTCTTGACTGGCTTCTCTGAGATAGATGGGATGGCAGTGTCTGCGATGTTAAACCGGAACTTGTCCACCACCTTCCCTTTCCTCAGCACCATTGATCTGGATTTGGCGGGTTTGAAACGCATCCGGGCCCACTCCACCAGCTCTTCAAGCCCCTTCAGAATCCACCGGCAGCCTGGGACTGATTCTGTCATGACTGTGAGGTCATCCATGAATGCCCTGATGGGTGGTTGCCGTTGTCCGGAATTCGTGCGGGGCCCTCTGCACTCTGGCTCAGCAGACTTAGTGAGCATGTTGGCTAGGGAGAACAATGTCACAGAGATAGTACACCCTGTGATGATACCGATCTCCACCTTGTGCCAACTGGATGTTATTGCTCCTGAAGAGACCCTCATCCTGAAATTGCTGTAATAATCAGCGATGAGGTCTCTACACCTGCTTGGGACATGATGTTTTGTCAAAGTGAACTGAACCAGCCTGTGTGGAATGGAGCCGAATGCATTCTCCAGGTCAAGCCACAGCACTGACAGGTTGCCCTTGTTCTCTCTGGCCTCCCGAATAAGCTGTGTCACCACACCGGTATGCTCCAGACATCCTGGCATTCCTGAAATGCCACCTTTCTGGACAGATGTATCGATGTAGGTGTTCTCTGCCAGGTAGGTACACAGCCGTTTGGAAACAGCGCTGAAGAAAACCTTTGCCTCAACACACAGCAGGGAGATGATGCGGAACTGGTCTAGCTGAGTGGAGTTTTCCTCCTTCGGGATCCATACCCCTTCAGCCACTCTCCATTGATCAGGGATCCTCCCCCTTCTCCAGACGACTCGCAAGATGTACCACAGACGCAGCAGGAGTTTGGGACAATACTTATACACTTTGTATGAAGTGCCACTCGGTCCTGGAGCAGAGCTTGCCCTTGCTTTGCGGACAACCTCCCTGACTTCCTTCAGCTGCAGCTCCGACATTGAACTGCACTTCTGGTTCAGGGGGGTCTATGAGGTTGTTACACTCTCCCAACTCCTGCTCTCTTGCGGGGTCGCTGTACGTCTGCTTCAGATGTTGGTCTATGTCATCCTGCGAGGAGGCCAGTTTGCCACTGCGCTTCTGCCCCAGCAAATCCTTAGTGAACTTGAAGGGGTTAGCGATGAAAGCAGCACGTTTACGTGCTCTCTCGCGCCGCCGCCTCCGATGCCACTCAGCCCGGCGGAGAATTCTGATGTTTTTCCGAAGGATGCACATTAGCTGGGCTAGGCCAGTGCGTTCCTCTTCTTCTGCCGCCTTGTACTGGGACTTCAGAACTTTCATCTCCTTTCTGATGTTGTGGATCCTTACAGCTCTTTGATTCTTTGAGTAAGATGTTCCGGAGCTTTTCGTTCTCCTCCTCGCCGAACCGTTAAGCTGCGATGCTGACAATGATTGTTGTCATAGCTTGTAGCTTCCTGTCGGCCTCTCCCTTCGCCATTGCCTCCAGAATTTGGTCGACATCGTCATCGAACTGCTTCCAGAGTGAGGTCATGCTAGCTGCAGGCCATTTGATCCGCCTCCTGTCAGACTTGATGCTCGAGGGAGTTGTCTGCAACACTTGGAGGTTCTGGGCACTATGGGGTGACTCCGGGCCTGGCATCCTGCGTCTCACCAGGTGTAACACCTGTGCGTTGTGTTGCTTCTGCTCCCAACGGGCACTTCATCCTCGCTCGGTGGATCTTTAAGCCATGGATGTTCTTGCAGACTCTACCGCATGTACACTGCTTGCTCATAGTCGTTTGTCCGTTGCCTGGGTCTGTTACCGTTGTGTCGGTCAGACTGGGGTGCTCATCCTCCCCCCCTCTCGGGCACCCCTGGGGGTATTTTTCCATTAAGTTCATCGTAGCTTGGTTGGGTTCCTCCTCTCAGAGGATGCAGATTGGGTTGCCGACCCTTTCTGCCCCGGTTGCCGTCTCTCCGGGCTGTCACTGACTCTCCAGTAGTCGCCACACTATTCATGGTTGTCATCCAGTCTTTCCTGGCTGTCACTGATCACTCAGGGTATTCGCTGTGTACATACATCTACTGATGCCTAGTCTGGACACATCTTCAGTGATGTTCCTGGAATCATAGGACGTTTCGGGTCTCGCAACATCATACGCCCTCCTCCGTACAGCCGTCAAGAAAATAATAGAGAAATAAATATCGTTATCATAGAGCAAATTATATTAGCAACTTTAGTCGAGAGAATCACGTTCACAACAATGCAATACTTTCAGGGAAAATCATCACAAAACCCAATTTGACCGGCAAACTACTAATCTAGTGCTCAACCAAAAGCCAAAAATGATTTGGCAATAGTGATTGAAATAATAGTAGAGGTGTTTAATGATAGTTTTGCTTTTTCTGAAGTCTAAAATTTAAAAGAACTTAAGTATATTAATGATACAAAATATTGCTAACTCATGAGAATAGTCAATGCGAGAGCTTTGAGTATAGAGTACTAGACTATCGTAGCTGCAGCGATCCAAATGATCCCCACTCTTCCCTGACAGACACCCAGGGGCTGCACATGCAGGGACTGGGCAGGGAGACCCAGGCCTCCCCCTACAGAGCCATCGACCCCTCCGGGGCTTACGGATACAAGCGGATGATGTCTGGTCCGAATTGCGTGATGGTCTTGGACTACCAGGGCACCCTCCACGTGCTGATGGAGGTGAATGGTGAAGAGAGGCTGACCCCGCCCACCGTCTTCTGCCATTACGTTGTGGATGTAAGAAGTACACAGTAACCTGCTGCAGGATGTTTCATTTCATTTGTTCATTTGTAACATTCCTTTGTTACTAATTCTCAAGACTCTTGCAATTTGAATTTGTTAGTAAGCATGTGGTAATGTGCGCTATTAATGTTAAGAGATGTTAAGAGAACCACATAAGTACTTAAGTACCAATAATAGGTGCTTTCTGACCAAACATTTCTGGGCACTGGGGAACTAGGAAATAGGGACCTAGGGAGGAATAGTTCCTTCATTGGCTTTTTCTGTTGGCATTCCCACAGCCAATTGGAACGTAACGTCAACGTCCATTTCATTCTGTTACCGTTAAAGCGCTGTTTTTGTACCTTATTTTTTTTTAATTTACGGTAAAGATATTTATTATACAGATATTTCAAATAAATCGGTGGTGTATCGGCTCGTGTTCGACCAATCTCTATACACCAACGTCACCAAAGGTTCCTCTTTGCTGGGAGAGTACCTGCTCTGATTTAGGAGCTAAAAATGGCCCTCAAAACAGCGATCTGGGAACTACGATGGTTCCTAGTTCCTGTGGTGCGAACACAACAAAATGAGGACAGCACCTATTGACACTGCCCCCCACAACCTTACCTTTATTTATCTTCTATTTTTCAGTTTGCCATTGAGCCTCGCAAGGACAACGGCATATTCGTAGTTGTCTTGGCCAGGACCAAGGATAACGGCAGAGCTGTGAGGATCTACTTCGAGGGCCCGCGTGGAGACATATACAATTGGGTCATTCAAGGCTCTGTGGTCTTCACTCAGATTCACATCACAGGCCCTGAGTTCCCCCGGATGCTGCTGTTGCTCTCTGGTCAGTGGTTTAAGAAAGGAGATACAACGTTTGAATGTATTATTATTTAAGTATTTGCCTTTAGATTCAAAACTGATTCACTTTATGGTGGCATTTTATTGACTGATGGTATATTAGATAAAAAAAGTGTAGAAGCCTGTACCCGACCAATGTGTAACACCCACCAACGCCACCACACCATATTTCCTGGTAGATCCAGTGTGTTTTGTACTCATGCATGTCCAGTGCAGGGTTACAGTCCAATCCTCCAATCAACACGTTTTGCTCTTTCTCTCAGACACCGGGGAGGTGTACGAGTTCAACTACGACCAGTTCACTGTGCAGCTGTTCGGGCACAGCGGCGGTCCCATCAACATAGCAGACATGAACCCCAGGATCATCAGGGACCCTCACCAGACACCCATCCGCAAAATCCACAGCAGCCATGGCAGCGCTCTCTACCTGACTGGTATGTGTAACAACTCGCAATCATACTTACCCCTAAACCTAACCATTAACCCATATTGGCAACATCTAACCCTGAACCCTAAACTACCCTAAACCCTGAATCCTATCCTACCCTCAACCCTAGCGTTAATCCCTAAAACCCTAACCCCCCAACACTTAACCCTAACCCTGAACCCTAACCTAACCCTACTGATCCACTTGAATGGATATCATTTCATGGTTAGGATATCATTTCCGTGGCATGTCCCATCAGGGTGCACGTCCTCTGAAGTTAAACCAGTTTGAGAGCCTCTGAGATACCTATTATAGATACTGCTTTTGCTGTATTATGTTTTCTCTAAAGGTGGCGGCACAGCGATTCTGGAGGTCTTCACCAAAGAAAGCGAAATAAGGATGTTTAGGGAACAGCTTCCCCTCGATAGGCACATGGTTTTTAACAAGGTAACAATGTCAACATTGTCACTATATGACAAAAACTTTTGTAATTTGCCTGACTTTTTAAGTTTTTGGGATTTTCTGTGTATTGCAGGTGGTGAATGGTTGGCTCGGCCCGGGACATCTCTTCCTGGTGGATGATCAGGGGTTTCTGTTCACAATGGGAGAGAACAGCTTTGGGCAGTTGGGTACTGGGGATAGAGTTCACTGTGGACAACTCACTCAGGTGTGTGTGTGTGTGTGTGTGTGTGTGTGTGTGTGTGTGTGTGTGTGTGTGTGTGTGTGTGTGTGTGTGTGTGTGTGTGTGTGTGTGTGTTTGTGTGTGTGTGTGTGTGTGTGTGTGTGTGTGTGTGACAATGGGTGTGATAACATTGGATGATGTTAATGTTTTATGTAAATCCAAGAATTGTTCATAATAGTATTTTGTTTTTTTCAAAGGCTATTGGAGCTTTTACACTTAAATGATGTCCATGTCTGTTTGAGCTTATCGTGGCCTCCTTCGCTCTAGGTGGCATTGTCCATGAGGCCTCTAGATGTGTGGTGCGGGCTCAGCCACACTCTGGTCCTGGTGCAGAATGAGTCTGGTGCCAAGGAGCTCCACGGCTGTGGCCAGGGCCACGGAGGCCGGCTGCCGGGCTACCCTGAAGGCAGCGACATATTTGTCAAGCTTGACGTCCAGGTGTGCAATTGTTTTCTTCCCATCTTGACAATCGTAACTTTTTATGCACTTCTGTCACCAACAACCGGCAGCTCACAGTCCTCTCCCCCCCTATGACACACACACACACACACTACTATAAGAGGTTGAGCCTTTCCATAAAAATTACAATCTCATTTCCTTTTTAAAATCGAATTATCTTTCTCTGTGTTTCTGTCAGGTGCCCTGGACTGCTCAGTCCATCTGCTCCAACCTGAACTGTCTGTACATGCTCAGCAGCCACGACATCACTGAGTTTGGCGATGCTTTTTTTTATTTATTTTAAATTAAAAAATATATATATATTGTGTTCTTTCCTTGTCTTGTACCCTTAATCTGTGAATTAACACGTGCAAATTAAGTTTCAATTCAACACATTTTAACAATGTTGTGCATATTATATTATATTTTCATTAAAAAATTGAATATAGTCTCAAATTTGAAGTAGATAGTCAATGCAGGGATGTGATCAAAAATAAACGTATATAACCCATTGTGGCACCTTTTTGGAGGGAGGCATGAGCTCCAATGTGGTCACTCAGAAATTGTTTTGAAAATGTGTTTTTTTAAACAGCCATTTTCTGCAATCTAACCAGAGACTGTACACGGCTCGTTTGCTGCATGATAATCGCCAACCTATGTGTACGCCAAGACGTGCAGTCCTCCCAGAGCTAATAACAAAAACTAAAAACATTTATTCTGTTTCCTCTACCTGCCAAAATGCAACATGAACAGCTAATCACGCTGCAGAAATAGGCTTGCCCTTTGTTGACGCTGCACCCACTTACAACAACAACAACGTGTTTTCAGCCATTAGCCCTTAAGGAAAGAAGTTCGATACAAGGGCAAAACACGTTCAATTACTATTGCATCGTGCTGCTTGGGGCAAGACATGTCTCACAACCTGCGCTACCTCAGGGGAAAGTTCGAAGAGCGGCTCAGAAATTTCACCTACTTTGCTACCGCAAGTGGTTTCACCCTGAACTATGCTCCGAACTATGAATGAGTCTCATTATTTATATATATATATATATATCAGTGGTGAAGCGTGGTGGGGTCGCGGGACCCACGAGGGGGGGGTCACGAGATGATTTCAGAATCCTCTTGATGTGACCCATTATTTATTTTTTATTATTATTATTTTTTATTATTTGTATTATTATTATTGTTAATAATAACGTGAGTGACAAATAAAGGATGTCCGATTCCCACAGATTCAAGACAGTATCATCATTGAAAAAAAGCCACACACAATGTTCGTGATCGCGATTACCTCCCTCCCCCCCCCGTTGAACTCCACGATGTTCGCGATCGCGATTACCCCCCCCCCCCACCCTGTCGGACGGTGATAGTGGGGGGTTGCCAGTCTCCAGCACTGTTATTTTGGGGGTCGCGGGCTGAAAAGTTTGGGAAACCCTGGTCTACAGAAGGTCCAGTTGTGATAGACACGCTTCGCCACTGATATATATATATATATATATATATATATACAGGGATGACTGGTATCAATGGGCTATCAGGGCTAAGCCCTCCCTATATTTTACAATACAGAGCACAACATAGTCACAAGAAAAACAGAGGATATATCTATCCTCTATATCTATTATTTTTTACAGACCAAACAGCAGCTTCAGCGTCCAATCATCTTCGTGTTAAGTGATTGACAGGTGTCATTACCCGCCCCCTTGATTTGCTGACTGTTAGGGCTAATTTCATTCAGCCCAGGCCTCTGACTTTTGACCAATGACAGCGCAGCAGACGTACAGTGATATGATAAGTTAGCGATGGCTGCTGACTGCCTTTCCTCCCTTGCCCTTATCCCTGTCGACTCCCACTCAGGGCAACTTCTCACCTGTCACCCCCAGTCTGTGCCACCCAGCCCCAGCTCTGTCGCGGACTGCCCCAATCCATCACAACCAAAAGCAGCTGAATAGTTTATTGGGCCTGGCCTCGTACTACAGGTTTGTACAGGGTTTTGCTTGCACTGCTACACCCCTGTTCCAGCTGCTGCAGAAGGACAGGGACTATGTTTGGACTGAACAATGTCAAGGAGCGTTTGACAGCCTTTGGCAAACTTTGAGTGAGACCCCAGTTCTTGCTCCAGCCGACCCCACCCTGCCATTCACCCTGGACATGGACGCGAGCTTCGTGGGTGTCGGAGGAGTGCTTTCCCAGACAACACCAGAGGGAGAGAGGGTGGTGGCGTACTTCAGCCGGACGTTCAACAAAGCGGAGCGGCGATACTGCGTCATACGCAGGGAACTCTTGGCAGTGGTGCTGTCAATCAGACATTTCAAATACTACCTGTGTGGCCAGCCTTTCATTGTGAGGACTGACCACTCTGCACTACAGTGGCTCATGACTTTTAAGGAGCCAGAAGGGAAGGTCGCCAGGTTGTTAGAAGAGCTCCAAGCTTTCGAGTTAAAGGTGGAGCACAGGGCTGGGGTGCGTCACACCAATGCAGATGCTCTCTCCCGTCACCCATGTGCGTCGACAAATGCCGCTACTGTGAGCGGAGAGAGACCTGTGAAAAAAAGCTGCTGGAGGAGGACATCGTCTATGCTGCAGCTCGACAAGTGGAAGAGTAAATTTGCCGGGAGGTCCAGACAGTGGACTTGGCAGAGTGGAAGCAACTACAAGGGCTGGACACAGACCTACAGCCTGCACTGCAGTGGGTGGAGGCGCAGCAGCGGCCACCGTGGGAGGAAGTGGCAGGGTTCTCCAAAGCAACCAAGGGGCTGTGGTCTCAGTTTGAGGCTCTGCGTCTGTGTCAGGGCGTACTGCAGCGTGTGTGGAAGGAGCCAGCAACAGGGGAGAAGATGGCAGGTGGTGGTCCCAAAGGGTCTGCAAGATGCTGTGCTCAAGGCCATGCATTGAACGGCAGGTTCTGGACACCTTGGCGTCACTAAGACTCTCTGCTGCCTTCGCCAGAGTTTCTACTGGGGGCAGTGCAGGAGGGATGTTGAAGACCATTGTCACCGCTGTGACCCCTGTATGGCTCGTAAGGGCCCCCCTGGTCGTTCCCATGCGCTGCTTCAACAGTTTCCCATGGGGGTCCGAATGGAGAGAGTAGCAGTTGATGTGGTGGGGCCGCTACCTCGGTCAGGGGTAGCGGCCCCACCAGGGGTAACCGCTACGTCCTCACCGCCATAGACCACTTCACAAAATGGCCAGAGGCATATGCATATGCATATCCTGATCATTAGGCAAAAACAGTCGCAGATGCCGTGGATGGGGGCATGTTCAGCCGGTTTGGAGTGCCGGAGACCCTGCATAGTGAACAGGCGAGGAACTTCGAGTCCCGGGTGTTTGCCTCCATGTGCACACAACTGGGCATGCACAAAACTTGCGGCCTCGATTCAGCTCACGTTTTTGCCTGAGGCCAGCAGCAAAGTGCTGGCATGAGACAGAAACAGAACTATGACAAAAGGGCAGCACTTCAAGGCTGGGTCTACAGCCCCCAACGAAAAAAGCGCCGGTGCCTGAAGCTTGAAAGCCAGTGGGTGGGTCCTTGCAGAGTACTGGAGAGGGTGGGGGAGGTTGTCTACAGGGTGTAGCTGCCACCCAAGGGGAGAAAATATGTGCTCCAAAGAGACAGATTGGCCCCTTACAGAGGAGTCGCTTCCCCACATGCACAAGGGACCCCGGGGCCTTTGTCTACAGCTCCCCCCTTGACACCTTCACTCAGGTCCCCAGGCGGTCAGAGCAGCGGCCCCCCATCAGTGACTGAGTCCTTCCCCATTGTTCGTCCTGGTCCAGAACCGGTGACCCCTGTCCCTTTGACCCCAGCCCCCCTGCCGAGAAGGCAGAATAAACCCCCAAGTCGGTTCAGAGACTTTGTGTGTTAGGTTAGAAGAGTTAGGGTTAGTAGTGAGATCCCTCAATTTCTGTACAGGGAAAGAATGTGCCCTGGTCTCACTGGAAGTGAGATCATCCTGGTTTAACATGTTTTTGTAAAAAAATAATAATAATAATAAAAATAAAAGCTGTTTATTGCACTTTATCTGTTTGTTTTGATGTGGTGTTTAGTTGTTGTTAATGTTATTTATAATCCATGACCGTTCATTTAACATTTACATCCATGTCCAAGACTCACCATGATTAAACCTTAATACATCCATGTCCAAGACTCACCATGATTAAACCTTAATACATCCATGTCCAAGACTCACTATGATTAAACCTTAATACATCCATGTCCAAGACTCACTATGATTAAACCTTAATACATCCATGTCCAAGACTCACTTTGATTCAACCTTAATACATCCATGTCCAAGACTCACTATGATTAAACCTTAATACATCCATGTCCAAGACTCACTATGATTAAACCTTAATACATCCATGTCCAAGACTCACTATGATTAAACCTTAATACATCCATGTCCAAGACTCACCATGATTAAACCTTAATACATCCATGTCCAAGACTCACTATGATTAAACCTTAATACATCCATGTCCAAGACTCACTATGATTAAACCTTAATACATCCATGTCCAAGACTCACTATGATTGAACCTTAATACATCCATGTCCAAGACTCACTATGATTAAACCTTAATACATCCATGTCCAAGACTCACTATGATTAAACCTTAATACATCCATGTCCAAGACTCACTATGATTAAACCTTAATACATCCATGTCCAAGACTCACCATGATTAAACCTTAATACATCCATGTCCAAGACTCACTATGATTCAACCTTAATACATCCATGTCCAAGACTCACTATGATTCAACCTTAATACATCCATGTCCAAGACTCACTATGATTAAACCTTAATACATCCATGTCCAAGACTCACTATGATTAAACCTTAATACATCCATGTCCAAGACTCACTATGATTAAACCTTAATACATCCATGTCCAAGACTCACCTGATTAAACAGCTACGATCGAGCAAGCTTGTGAACGCGCAGTGCTGCTACGTGAACGCGGACTGCCGTTCACGTGAACGAGCTGCCGAGAGGCATTGTGGGAGGGGTGTGGCTAAAATAACCAGTATATAAGGAAAATCAACGACCGGAAACCGCCGACAGAACATCCATGAGACCCTTTTCGGCTTCATGCGCCACTGAGCAGCTTCCATAGGAATGAATGGGGCCTCCAACACTGTATCCAGTTATTTTAAAACGTTCATGGTCTCGACGGCTCGTCGGGTTAAAGAGTGACCGGGTATTCGTACTCTGGTTACGGTTTGTAACCGGCATTAGAATATCCCGCCAACTCTTTATTGATGATATGCATGTGTCTTTTGTATGCGTTGCGTTGATAGACATGTTGCGTGCAATATGATGTGTGGGACAAGCCCATAATAGCCCTAGACGGCTACGCCTATAATCATAGAACTAGAGTTATGATAACATAACTATTGTTCTGTAGCATATCCCTCTGAAATATGGTCTGACACTTGACTGGTGGCTTTGTATTTAATCCATATCCAAAAACCAACGTAAGAGCTGTATACAGAGAAACAAAACAAATATATGTAAGCTTTTTCTTCATATTACCTTCAAATTACACACAGAGCTAAAGCTAACATTAACTTATTTACTATTATGACACTAACTATAACAATTTATTAAGTTTATACAATACAAAACAAATTATATACAAAACAACATCTCTGCATTACAGTCTTACAACTTAAACAAACTTTATGCCTCATCGGGGGGCGGTGCTAATACATTAAATATGTCACACGTTTTACTTTTGCCGTTATTAAACCGTAAATCTCCGTCTCTGTATATCTTCCTGTCAACACATCAATGTCTCCTTCAAAATTAAAGCATCTCCAAATAAAACAAATTAAGCTTTAGTGGTGGAGTGACATTATTCACCCAAGGAACTACGGGTGGTGGGGTATTGTGTTGCCGGGGACATAAGTGCACGGGACCTTTCTAGTTCCTCTTCCGGTAGAAAGTCATGGTCGCGGTTACGGTGGTTGGCAGGGGGCTTGGCCAAGCCGCGTGCACTCACACACCTGTCAGCAATTGCCGTGGCTGATTGCTAATCCCCTCACCTGGGGTATATAGACCCTGGCTTCCTGTTACCCCGGCGTTAGGTCGTACGTCGTACTTTGTGCTTACTACGTGGTACATTCTGGACAGAATCGCCACGGCGATGTCCCGGAAATCAGATTCAGATTCATTGCCTGTCCCGTGTCACTCGCCTGTCTCGCGTTACTCCCGTCTATACGAGCTTCCCGGTAATTATAATTACCTGTCTAGTACCTGTCTCTACTCCTGTCTCGACCTCCCGGTACCCAGACTCCTCTCCTGTCCCAGACAACTCGCCGGTCTACTACCTGCCAGTACTCCGCGGATCGACTTCCCGGTATCCAGACCCCTGGCCTGTCCCCGACTGTTCTCTGATGCTTAAGCAATAAAGCCTCACGTTACCGCTTCATTGTGTCTTGGTCTGCGTTCTGGGTCCTACCAACACTACACCCTGACAGAACGACCTAGCCATGATGGATCCCCGCAACCTCGACCTGGTGGAGCAAATTACGCTGGAGCTGAGGGAGGACCGGTTAGCCGACATGGGCTAGACGGTGCAATCTTGAACGTGTGAAGCACGCGATCGATTCCCTGAGGGGCCGTGTCGGATCACGGGTTCAATAACTGCGGGAGCTGGAAGAGGAATGCAAGGACCTGTTAGCCAACATGGGCCCCGGCACCCATGTTGACACTGAGCGCCCGTCACGGACGGTTGGGTCAACTGTCTCCATCTGCCGACGTCGCGCGGTCCCTGCCTGCCGACGTTGCGCTGTCCCCGTCTGACATCGCCGTGCTGCCCGACGCTGCACTGCCCCACGTTGCGCTTTCCCTGCCTGCCGACGCTGCCGATGTCATGCGGTCCAGAGAAGACCTCAGAGGGGAGGTCCAGAGCAGACCCTAGAGGAGACCTCAGAGGAGACCCCCAGAGGAGACCCCCAGAGGAGGCCCCCAGAGGAGACCCCAGAGGAGACCCCCAGAGGAGGCCCCAGAGGAGACCCCCAGAAGAAGTTCCAGAGGAGACCCTGCAGTCAGGGAGGACATGGACGTGTACTACTGTGCGGATGCCGTCCTCGAAGACTCCTACCGACCTGGGTAGAAGGGGTGGCTCTCCCGGGACCCGCCCGCCCACCGAATGTCCTCCACCCCCACGGATCATCGACTGGGAGGTATACGGCCCAGAGGAGCGGGGTTGGCTCCCGTGCCGTTACATTCTGGACCCGTCCCGGACTACTCGCCTGTCTAATACCTGTTGCTACTTCGACCTCCCGGGATCCAGACTCCTCTCCCGTCCCGGACTACTCGTCTGTCTAATACCTGTCGCTACTTCGACCTCCCGGTATCCAGACTCCTCTCCCATCCCGGACTACTCGCCGGTCTACTACCCGTCGGTACTCCGCGGATCGACCTCCCGGTATCCAGACCCCACTCTCGCCGAGCATGGAATCGCTGGAACTGCGTTATCCTGGTTCACCTCCTACCTTGCAGATCGCACTTATGGAACGGTTCCCTGTCCAGACCCTGCACCCTGGACACCGGAGTCCCCCAAGGCTCAGTATTGGGACCCCTTCTGTTTTCTCTTTACACTAAATCGCTAGGCTCTGTAATCACATCTCATGGCTTCTCCTATCACTGCTATGCAGATGACACTCAACTGTTTCTCTCCTTTCCCCCCTCAGAAACCCAAATCGCAACACACATCTCTAAATGCCTGGCCGACATCAGCAGATGGACAGCCGCCAACCACCTGAAGCTCAACCTTGACAAGACTGAGCTCCTCTTCATACCGGGGAAAGACTGCCCTCAGATGGACCTACTGGTCACCATCGAGAACACCCAAGTCTCCCCCTCAACCACAACAAGAGACCTTGGTGTGGTGGTAGATGACCAGCAATGCCAACGTCACTGCGGTGGCCCAATCTTGCAGAATTGCCCTCTACAACATCCGCAGGATCCGGCCCTTCCTCACACGTGAAGCGGCGCAGATCCTGGTCCAAGCGCTCGTCATCACCCACCTCGACTACTGCAACTCTCTCCTGGCGGGACTCCCCGCCTCTGCAACCAAGCCTCTCCAACGCATCCAGAACGCAGCAGCACGCCTGGTATTCAACCTACCAAAATTCTCCCACGTGACCCCTCTCTTCCGCGAGCTCCACTGGCTTCCGGTAAATGCTTGCATCAAGTTCAAGACTCTGGTGCTGACCTTTAGGGCAGTCAATGGAACTGCTCCAGCCTACCTCCAGGCGTTGGTCAAGCCCTACATCCCAGCCAGAGCGCTCCGCTCAACTTCTGCCAGGCGACTTGTTCGACCTTCACTGATGACAACCAAGCATCGCTCGTCCAAGACCCAGCTCTTCACGGCTCTGGCTCCACAGTGGTGGAATGAACTCCTGTCTCATGTCAGGACGGCAGAGTCCCTCGCCAGCTTCCGCAAGAGACTCAAGACCCATCTGTTCAGAGTCCACCTGGACTCTCCTTGAACCCTCCGTCTCCTTTGTGAACCCCTAACTTGCTTAAGTCCTGACATTAATAGCTCTTAGCATGTTGTATATTCTAGCAAGTAAATATCCTTAATGTTGATAACACGCTCTTATCACAGCTACTTAAGCAGGTGACCTGGCAGTACGAAATTGTGTTATTCATCTTGTTAATATGAATGCTTGTGAACTGCTCTATTTTTATGTTTGCGTACCTCAGCGTTATGCTATTGTCTGCTTCAGCAAATGTACACCTTGTAAGTCGCTTTGGATAAAAGCGTCTGCCAAATGCCCTAAATGAAAATGTAAATGGCCTGTCCCCGACTGTTCTCTGATGCTTAAGCAATAAAGCCTCACGTTACCGCTTCATTGTGTCTTGGTCTGCGTTCTGGGTCCTACCAACACTACACCCTGATAGCTACAAGCAGAAGTTCCCTCCTATATCCTCTTCTTCTCCAAGAGCTCCTTCCCTGGAGGAGGAACTTCAGGAGGAAGGAGGATCAGGAGACCAGACTTCACCAGGGACCGGTGTAGCCACTTCACCGGCACCACGGCCACCAGAGGGAATCTCATCTCCCAGGCAAATTTGCTGTTTTTTCATCATCCCTCAAGGAACAAATCTCAATGGGGTCTAATTTAATGTTGTGTTTAAAACATTTAACTTGTCTCTCCTCAATTCATTGTTACTTCTGCCATCAAAGCTGGAACAGAGGTTATGTTTTCACCCCGTTTGTCAATCTGTCTGTCTGTCGGTTTGTTTGTAAGTTATGTGTCTGTCTGTTAGCAAGATAACCCAAGATAAAAAAAGTTATATCCGTAATCTGACCAAACGTGGTAGTTAGATTACCATCAAGGAATAGGTTTTGGCGCAGATCTGGATTACGAATCCGGTTCCAGGGGACTTTTTAGTGTGGTGAACGTATGCGCTCTACTGAGGGCCCTCTAGTTTAGTAAAAAAAACGGATGTTTGCCTCAAACTCTCACTCTGGTGGAAGGTGTGTTCAGTCAGACACCCATGTGTGGTTCCGTTGTTTTCCTATGAATGAGAATTTGCCATCTTCAGGGAGGGGAGGGGCCATGCACCCAAAGTGTCAACCTTGCAAATCAGCCCAAAGAGCCACAATGTTTAAAGCAGTGGCTGATGTTGGACCGCCCACCTAGAATGCACATTAATAAATCACGTACAAATGATACAACAATTATACAAAAATGATACCCGCAATTTAAATGTGATCATTTAAATAAACCACATTTTCAGAATGCCGTATAAAAAAAGAAGAGATGTATATATATAAAAACTCATTTTTGGAATGTTGCTCTCCTCTCTCGCCTCTCTCAATACAGCACACAGCATTTTGAGCTCATATTCTCTCCGCATATAAAAATAGGAGCAGGAGGTAGAGCTTCAGGGGAGAGGAGATGAAGCAGCTTTGTTGCTACCCCACTACCCCACACCTTCCCCATGCCCACACACACCTCAGGTTGGAGGGGTCCGGTGGTTGAAAATAATAGCATCTTGCAGGCCGAACAGGTTGTGAGGTATCAAGGCAGCGGGGAGCATCGGAGACACCGTGACCATGATGATCACTGCTCCACCTGCTCCATGAATAAAGATCAGGAAACATTCTTTGGATTGAGATCCAATTAATAAATTAATTGCCGGCAACTCAGTCATATACACAGGAAGTGAGAGCAGTTCAATGGTGCATTGTCTTGATCATCCAATTAAGACAGACTGAGATTCCCCCAGAGGATGCATCCCATTATCCTATTAACCCCCCCCCCCCCCCCCCCCCCCCACAGAGGACCAGCATCTGGACTGAGAACCCAAGAACCCAAGTTTTTGGGTCTGTGATTATGCAACACCGCTTTGCAACTCCTCTGCCCCCACTGTCCTCCTTGAGAAAGGAGACAGTGGATGCTGGAATCAGCATGTGGTCCTACTGGAGGCTGTGTCCTCCATGCTCCCTCCTCCCCTCTTGGCAGTGACTATATGTTTCCTCTGCACCAGTGTGTGTGAGTGACAGGTTCATCTGCAACTGAAGGATGGAAAGACAAAAATAAAAAGCTTGGCCTGCATGAGTTATCAGACCTGCTTTTACATTCATTCTGTGTTAGCTAAGGTTACTCAGTGCTGTGCTGTCAGCAATAACAGCTAGGAATGATCAAAAATAATGATGCCAGCTTGTTGGCACTTATAATTAAATTCCTGGGCAAAGACAAAATACCTCTCAGATTGCACAGCTCTGGTGATGCTGTACGTTGGCAGGTTATATGAGACAGAATGCACTCCGGAAGCTTCTCCGGAAGAGAAAACACATTTTTACATTTCCCAGATCAGCCGAGGGCACAGCATTAGTCACGAGTGCAAATTGATCTGCTGACAGACTGCAGAAGAACACTTTAATGGATCTCCTAGTGACTGGAGTAGGAGGAGCCTGTCTGATCTGAACACAAGGTGGATGCTCTGTAGTCACAGAGTCACCTGAGGAAACTCAGGCTGAGGAAACTCAGGTGAAGGTGTGGAGCACAGCCACCCCCTGCCGCATCTGGTTGCGAGTTTTATCAGGTGTTGAGAAGAACGGCTGGTATCTTCTGCTAAACCCGAGCACATGATGCTGATGATGATGATGATGATGATGATGATGATGATGATGATGATGATGATGATGATGATGAGGATGATGGTTGTCTGGGAGCGGCTTACAGGGGATTCTTTCCAGACTGATTTGGAAGGAATGGGGAGAAAGTACGAACTCAGAAAAGCCATCAAGAAGGGTAAATTGGATTACAAAAAACAAATTGGAATTACAGTTTGGGGGCTCTATGTGGCATATGTGGCAATGTCTGAGGGTCCTCTCCAACTACAAGGAGAGCTCAGGGGCAGTGACCAACAACGACCCTACCCTACCAGACGAGTTAAACAAGTTTTTTGCTTGCTTTGAAAGGGACCATGAGCCGACAAACAACTTGAACATCAGTCCAGAGGACTACGTTCTACAACTGTCCAAGTTCGAGGTCCGCAGAATCTTCAGGAGGGTGAAGGCAGGGAAGGCAGCCGGCTCAGACGAAGACCTGCCATGACCCGCTGGCTCCTGTGTTCACCGACATCTACAATGCATCACTGCAACAGTCTGCCGTCCCAGCGTGCTTCAAAGCGACAACCATTGTGCCGTTACCTAAAAAGACCAAGGTAACAAGCCTCAATGATTATGGTCCAGTGGCTTTAACACCCATAGCCATGAAGTGCCTGGAGAAACTTGTAATGTTGCATATAAACGTTTCTATCCCTGAGTCACTAGACCCTCTCCAGTTTGCATACAGACCAAACAGGTCTGCAACACTTACAATGGAATGCTTTCAAGATACAAGATACATGATACAAGATATTTATTTGCCATTTGTAACAAGTACATAGGAACGCTTACTCCCCATTCCCTCCCTCAGTATAAATCTTAAAAACAACACCATAAACATATAAATTATATATACAATAAAATAAACCAAAAAGAGCAGCAAAGTGACATAAATGATATGTACATCGGTGGAAGTACAAGTACTTCGGTGGAAGTTGTCAGCTGCTTCCTTTTCCTGTGACTACAGATTTCCGATGACCTGGCGTGGACACGCAACACGGAGGTCATGCAGAAGAAAGCCAGCGCCTCTATGCTCTGCGGTGCCTCAGAAAAAGCGGTATAGGCCAGAGGTGGCTAGTGAACTTCTACCGTGCCACCGTAGAGAGCGTCCTGACGGGTGGCGTCACTGTGTGGTACGGCAACACCACTGCACAGGACAAGAAAGCCATCCAGAGGGTCGTGAGGACGGCAGAGAAGATCATCGGGTGTGCACTTCCATGCATTGAGGAGATCTTTAGGACCAGATGTCGGAAGTAGGCCATGTCCATCATATAGGACTGCAACCACCCTGGGCACCATCTCTTCTCCCCCCTACCGTCTGGTCGACGGTTGTGCAGCATCCGTACAAGTACTACCAGGTTTAAGGATAGTTTTAATGCACAGGCAGTGGCCTACTGAACTGCTAGCAGTGCTGCCACTTTCACTTTCATAACAGAGTCATTACCATTACACTATCATACTTTGCTGGATTCTCTGGACTCATTATAGTTACTGCACTGTACTGCACTGTATTCACAATGCTGCTGCACTACTGGCAATTCAAATGTTTTTGAAAAATATTTGTAAAAAAAAAAAAAAAAAAAAACAAAACATGTACATATCATTTATGTCACTTTGCTGCTCTTTTTGGTTAATTTGATTGCATATACAGTATAATTCTTATTTTTATGGTGTTGTTTTTAAGATTTATACTGCGGGAGGGAATTGGGGAGTAAGCGATCTATGTACTTCTTACAAATGGCAAATAAAAATCTTGTATCTTGTATCTTGTTTCTTGAAAGCATTCCATTGTAAGTGTTGCACATGGCAAATAAAAAAATCTTTAATCTTGAATCTTGAATCTTGAACTTATTAACTGTCTCCCAACAGACAGTTGACAGAGTTCAATGCTTTAAACAAAGGAAACATGTATTTGAGTTTCAAAATCAGGAAAACAGTCTGTTGGTTCTAGAACATCAAACAAAGCTGCAATCTGATTGGACGCTTTTCGAGAGGTCAGCGTCAACCGAGGGTCAAAGATGAAATTGTTTTGAACTTTGAGCGTGGGGGGGTGGGGTGCCCTGCAGGGTCTGTGGTACCCAGACGATGGATGATCTGGAAGCCTCAAATTACCCCACGGCAGTCTCTATAGGAGGGCTGGGAGTTCACTCCCCTCTTCGGCTCTGTTCCGTTGTGAGGAGGTGGCGGCTGTATTACCCACAGCCAGCAATACATATGGAACAGCCACTTTTGACAAAGGGAATTATGCATTTCTCCCCCCCCCCCCCACCTCCCCACCTTTTTCCTCCATGCACCACAGGAACATCCCTCCACACACACACACACACACACACACACACACACACACACACACACACACACACACACACACACACACACACACACACACACACACACACACACACACACACACACACACAGTAGTTAGATTCTGCAGTGCAAGGAGACTCGTCTCAGCGCTGCCACCTCTCGAGGACGATGGCAGGAGAAGCCGAGCGGTTCCCCCAGAAGAGAGGGTTTGTGTCATGCCGACGTGCTGCTGGGAGACAGGGCTGGTATTTGGGAAAAAAAGAATTGTGTGTTCACTACAGCGGGCACACAGATCCTCCTCTGGACTAATGGTGGTTATTTGTGTAAATGAAAGGTGGGGGGCAGAAAGCATTAGGTTATACTTATGTATACTTATGTGCATTGTATATATGTTTTGTTATAAATACCTATCTGTGTCTGTGTCTAATTCTAAATGTGTGTGTGTGCATGGGTGTTTGTGTGCATGTGGGTGCGTGCATGTGTGTCTATAGGGTTCTTTCGTACCTACAGTTCAGCAGATTTGGTCAGGCCCAGGCCAAAGATTGCGACTTCCTTTTTCACGTTTATGCTTTTTGTTTAAGTTAGACATTCCTAAATGATTGTGTATTTGTTTATTTGTCGATGCTGTACAGAGAGCACAGGCCTTTGCGTTAGACCAGCATACCAAACGTTGTCAATCGATGCCAGACATGAATGATTCCCATCTAAACAGAACAGGGGGGTGCAGGTGAGGGAGATGCTAGTTTCATGACAGGAAAAGGTTCACTCCTCTGGACTACAGGAAAACCCTTCACATAGATCTAGTAGCAGGATAATGTTAAGGGTATTGGTCTATTATGCCTGACATTCTTATCACTGACTAATAAATGACTGATAAGACAACAGGCATCATCATTCGCTTCAGCTCTGATATGGATGCTGGTGTTTTTGGAGGGTTTACCGACAGTACCTACCGCTTTCCCTCTCTCTCTCTCTCATTAGGGTTCATAGAGAGAGAGACAGAGACAAACACACACACTCATGCACACGCACAGACACAAACACACAGACACAAACACAGACACATGCACACAGACACATACAGACACATACAGACACACAGTAACGCAGTAAGCTGTCACACCGATGGATCACTGTAACAGAAACCACTCCTCTGACTCACGTGCACACAAACACACACACACACACACACACACACACACACACACACAAACACACACACACACACATGCGCGTCAAGCAGTGTTGAAGATGTGTTACTCACGCAGCAGCTGAGCTGAGGTTGTCATGTCGAGACCAAAGACAAGGATGGACGGATGGATGAAACTTGACCTGTCGTGACAACCGGATTCAAAGACATCCTGAACAGTATTACAACTAAACAAACACAACCTCATGAACGCTTCTTTACAGATGATGGTGAAATGTGGGATTCCACATTAGATCAACTCATCATTTGTACTTTATTCCCATTTATCATTATTCAATTACTTGGCTAGTTATGGTTTAACAAAATGTCAGATAAACATACATACATATATATATATATATATATATATATATATATATATATATATATATATATATACA
This sequence comes from Muraenolepis orangiensis, assembly GCA_027704905.1. NCBI lineage: Eukaryota > Metazoa > Chordata > Actinopteri > Gadiformes > Muraenolepididae > Muraenolepis > Muraenolepis orangiensis. The sequence goes on from CM051001.1 coordinate 12,364,744, forward strand.
TGTTTATTAGAAAATCACCAAGCTTTTGTGTGCAAATATTTTAAATAGTTATTGCAGTTGCAGCAAAACTGGGGTCAAACAATGTGTGTGTGTGTGTGTGTTTGTGTGTGTGTGTGTGTGTGTGTGTATGTGTGTACACACTGACGACCATTGGACTATTTCTCTTGTTTGATACTTTTGTTGGATTTTGCCCTGGATTTTTTTGTGTTTGTTTTGGACTTTAGCCTGTTTCCTGAAGCACATTATACAACACCCTCTTGTTGGATTTCCATTTCACACACATGTTAGTTGCTTTACACATGGTATTAATTATTTCTGTAATTATATATATAGTATATATCATAGTTGTTATATCACATCTCATATCAGATTATTCCCTGGTGCACCATATACGCAGTTTCTACCCGAGAAAATAAAGATGCCTGGTGGTTTAAACTCCTTTTACGCCTCCGACAGCTATGATCTGTGTGTGGCACAACATACTGTGCAATAACAATACAATCAAATGTAATGTCATCTGTAAAGCATCATATAATACAATTGATAAAGTCAATATTTTTTCTTTTGAATGTTTTTTTGTACTTTAGCTTGAACATGCTTGAGCAACACACAACTTAGTCGTTGTAAATGAAAATACCTAATTTAGGGACTTTGAACGTGTAATCACACCATCAATTTTCACATAAACTAGTAGCTTACTGGATCTCCTCATCATACTGATACACACCTAGACAGACAGAGAGAGACAGGCACAAAGAGAGAAAGTGTGAGTGAGTGTGTGCACGCAAGACAATGGGAAGATAGTATATGAAGGTTTGGGAAAGCGGAAGAGGAAGAGAGAACACAGAGAGAAACAACTCCCATTGTTAGACTTCCAGCTGACCAAGCCCAGCCCTCCTCCTCCTTCCAGTATTGTTCTGCTCTCCAAATAGAAGCATTAGGAGACAGTATTGGATATCAAAGTAGGCAAGAGTTGGATGTTGACACAAGTTTCTGACACACACACAAATATTTATTACAATATAATTTATTAAAATAGATACACATTAAAACAAAAATATTTACAGCAAATCCATGAAAACATTCAGTCAAGACCCTAATCGTGATGGTTGGTCCGATGATGGACAGCGTAAACATGATCATGTACATATGTACATATATTTGGATATTTGGACAAACTCATTCCACGTATTGTGTGTTTTAAACCAGAGAGGGTGGTACTCAATGGTGGTACTCTGTGGTGGCTGTGGAGACAGGGGGCGGGGCTTCCTCTTAGGGGGTGGAGCCGCGGCCAGCAGGCCACTCCCTCCTGAGCAGGTAGTGGTCGGTGATTTGCTGCAGCGTGTCTGCCGCCTGGGGCCGTGCCCACAGGTCCACTGACTCCACTGACTAGGATGAGGCTTAATTGGCTCTGGCCAACTAAACCTGAAGTACATTTAAAAAAAGCTTTTAAAGGCCAATTTCATATCCCGATCTGCTTCAAATGAACAAGAGTGTAACAAACCAAAGAGCACAAAATGTTTTGAGTCTTGGTAGCTCCCTCCTTGCAACGCTCTCCACACCGCTGATGATAAAACAAGCAGCACTCTACACCAGGAAAGAGGAATGCTTTCTGCAGCCCATTTCCTCCTCGGCCCCAGAACCCAATCACTGTGATTTGGAAGGAGGTGAGCTTGGCGGCAGGGCACAGCACGCCATGCAAAGGTTTGCATTTAGCGTCAGCCCCATTTGAAGAGGCTCTATCTTGATTAACTGTTATTGGTGGAACTCTAATCCTCTAAATGCTACATATGAACGTATGTGTTCGCCGTGTCTCTCTGGCCCACAGCAAACCGTCACTGCCACTTAAGATGTCTCTGAAGCCACAGCAACCAAGAAGACAGATGAGATGCGGAGACACGTTGATGATTTTTAAAGAGCAAAACCATCCGCCGTGGCACCGAGCAGTAGAGAGCCGGTTCACCACCGGGTGAGAGTGTGATTTAGCCAACCCCCACCGGGTTGGTACCGGATCTATCCATCATGCATCCGGGTTGACACTCCGACTGTGTGATGTCACTAGAGGGGGAGTCCCAGGACGATTTGGAAATGGCTCCTTAAAGGGAAGAAAACGTGTTATAATTGACCTATCAATTGTACCGTATGAAGCCAGCTTAAGCTTACTCGACCGTCTGAGGCAACACAAGGTAAGCGGCACAGGAATATAATATTCCACTTGAAGATTGGCCAGTGTGAATAATAACACGTCCTCAGCAGGGGATGGAGGTTTAGAGCACAAAAAAAAGAAAAAAAGAAATAAACATCAAGTTGAATGGGAAATGATTTGTGGAGAACAGCCGGGGCTTCCATTAAACAACGTTTAACAGCTTGGGAAAACAGCAAGAAGCGCCGGAGGAGGCTTCATACCCGGGGTGGCTCTGCAGCGGGGAGTGGGATAGAGAGAGAGAGAGAGGATGGATGGATGGATGGGAGGGAGGAGGAGAGGACAGAGCCCGGCACCCTGGGGTGATGATGGGGCTGTGGCTGAGATGTCTACGCCATCTGACCTCTCCATCAAATCAACTGTGAGTGTGTGTTGCTGTGTGTGTGTGTTGCCATGTGTGTGTGTGTGTGTGTGTGTGTGTGGCGAGCGGTGACATTTGACTAGAGGCATAGCGATGTCACACACACACACACACACACGTGTGCGGCTATAACACCATGAAACGCAATGAAAATAATATTACAATGAACAATGAAAATATTCCACACACAACCCATGACATTGAGTGGGTTATGTATTGGATTTATAGCTACAGCTTCAATAACATTCTTATATCACATTAGACATTTTATTACTGCTGTGACAAATCTGGGATAAATAAAAATAAAGTAAAGACAAAGTACTCTGTCATCGTAACATCTGAATCTGCATTGTTACGCTTATTGTGCTGCTCATTTCAAACGTCTCCTGTTACAAAGTGCTGCAATACCATTTAATACAAGACATGGAAGGGGAATTAATTGATAAGAAACTAGAGACAACACAGTATGTATATTTAGAAATGTTATTTTGGTAACATCTCTAAACACTTCACATGGAACAGCAACATTCACTATAAAATATACTGGGACTTTTTCACCAGCAACAGCAAGAGAAGAAAAGGAAAGTATAAAGCTAATCTCTTCATCCCTTTAGCAGCTCTTACTTATGCAGGAGAAGATGGCAGCCAGACAAATACATCTGCTACCTATAGCCCCTTGATATTGAGACCAGGGAATTTCTTTGGCCGGTATTATGGTTATTTTAATGCCGTAATAAAGCTTTAGGACGTTTCTTTTCCTGTCCCCCCCCCCCCCCCCGGGCTTACAGACTCTCAGTGTGAAGTGACCTTGTTCTCTGGTATTAACATAACGCCGTCCTTGTGGAGAATGGATGGTTCTCTCCCCGTTGGACCCAGGGCATCCCGTCTCATAATGTGCTCGTGTTGGAACCCCGGTCGTTTACATTCAGAACAAAGTATACGACAACAAGGACAGAAGACACGAGGGCCAGGACTCGTAGAGAGTTAGGACTCGTAGAGTGCTAGGACTCGTAGAGGGCCAGGACTCGTAGAGGGCTAGGACTCGTAGAGGGCTAGGACTCGTAGAGGGCTAGGACTCGTAGAGTCTCTGCTGGGGCAGGTCCAGGTCACCTGACGAGGGCTAGGACTCGTAGTGTCTCTGCTGGGGCAGGTCCAGGTCACCTGACGAGGGCTAGGACTCGTAGTGTCTCTGCTGGGGCAGGTCCATGTCACCTGACGAGGGCCAGAACTCGTAGAGTCTCTGCTGGGGCAGGTCCAGGTCACCTGGGACATGAGGAAGAGGGGGGGACAGCTCATATTTCTGGAGGATATCTGGGGGATTAATATAAGGAACAAAAAAAAAAAATATATATATATATATATATATATATATATCTGTCACACACGTCTTTGTGTCAAACAGAAACATTTTCACTCACACACACGCATGTGTGTGTGTAGTCATGAGTATTCATGATGCTGGTGCACTACTGGCACTTTAAAATGTGTTTTGAAAAAGTATACACATGTACGTATCATTTATGTTCATTTTTTATTGTGTATAGTATTTTTTATAATATTGAGTTTAAGAAAACTCCTACTGCAGGAAGGAATGGGGAGTAAGCATTCCATTTTACTTGTTGCAAATGGCAAATAACAATCTTGAATCTTGAATACACACACAGACAAAATGTAAGATACTCCATGTTAGCGAGACGTATCTTGCATCCGGTCTGACTGGCATCACTCACAATCAGTTTTTTATTGGGTGTCAAGGGAAGCAGACCGTTTCTCTCCATGATTTGACAGGTCCCTGCTTCATTGCCAACATATTATTCACCATGTTTGGAATCAACTTTGGATTCCATTAAAGTTAATTTCATGTCCAAAATGGTAGATGTGCTTGGCCTGCTTGCCAAGGTGGCTCAAATGCAGATTACAGAGGAGCAGAACATGAGACTGACCATCCCGGGCAGTTCTCTGGCTACTGGTCATGTGATGATGCTGGTCCCTGTAGCCCCGCCTCCTCTGGCTGGCCACGCCTCCTTCTACATCGCCGACTCTGGGAAACTCACCCGAGAATGCCCTAAACTCGCCATCCGAGGGGAAACCCACACACACACACACACACACACACACACACACACACACACACACACACACACACACACACACAAACACACAAACACACACACACACACACACACACACACACACACACACACATACACATGTGTAATGAAAACTGTCTCCACTGCAGCTCAACCCTCCATTTAAGATGACAAATGTGGCATGAATTTAAAAACAAACATATTATTGTCTTCATTGTCTCTTTTAGTCAATTATATGCCCAACTCTTCACATGTCAACAAAATTCTGCGATGTTATTACCATTTGAATGTAATTTTATTCGTACCCATATTCAGATTTGGCTGCCCGAAAATAACACTCCCGGCCAACCTGATTTATTCAAGAAGAAGCACAGATAAAACACATGAAAAAAAACGCTCCCTCCAAAACTAGCCACAACGGTTGGTCACACCGCGATCACCTTATCGCTGCCCCCTCAGAAAAATATATACTTTTTAGTTTGAGTTTAGAGATGAATTTACAGAAAGAACGTGCAAGTTGGCCCAACGACAACCCCGTAATGCTAATGTTGTAATGCTAATGTTAGCTTGCTGATGCAATGAGACCTGGGAGCCTGACATGACATGAATAGAAGCTCTGTTACGCACTCTGAGGCATGTAGCCCAAACCATCTAATGCCCTCTGGGAGTACACCTCACAACCCGTTACGGCTCCCATGTACTTCAATTGAAAATGGTCTGTTGTTTGCTCAGACCGAATGGCCAGTAAAATATAGCGCTGCATTGGGCTTCTATTGAGTTGAAACAGCCAAACCCACACCCCACCGATACCCCTGATTTCTGCATACCAAGTAAAACATTCCCATTTGTTATTCAAAGAGCCTCACCACACATCCCGGCATTCAGGGCCTTTTTTAAGTCTGACTTCCAGAGTTGTCGATTTGGCAGTTCCTAAAATGAAGTGAAATATTGATTTGGGAGTAATGCTTTAACTGAGGACCTGACTGGATACTAACAGAAACCTTTGCACTGGAGCCACTGCTGCAATCGCCACTGGCCTCCTTCTAAGTCTCCGGCTGGTCTCCTCCTTCTCCATTGTACCCACTGTTCTGTTTTCAGTTGTGAAATGCACGACAATAAGCTAAACTGGCCACCAAATCACGTCTGGATACAACGGTGTATCCTAACATGAAACGTTTTAGCCATTCTTCACCTAGGTCATCAGATCTTAACATATCATGCCATTTAATTCACAACTTGAATAAGCTACTAAAGTATTGAAATTGACCATATGGCGCCGTTGTGAAAATTGTTCCTAATGTTCGAGCTAAGGCTTGATTTCACAAGCTTCGAGTAGTCATGGAGCTTCGAGGAAAGGAACAGTAGTTATGGAGCATTAGGAAAGGAGCAGTAGTCATGAAGCATGAAGAAAGGAGCAGTAGTCATGGAGCTTCGAGGTAAGGAGCAGTTGTCATGGAGCTTCAAGGTAAGGAGCAGTAGTCATTAGATTCATTACATTACATTACAGGTATTTAGCAGACGCTTTTTATCCAAAGCGACTTACAATGGTGTGTTTCAACAAAGGAAGCAAAGAGAACAACTCGTCACCAGAAGTCCAAGTCTCCAAGAACTGAACCAGTGCTCAGGTAGAAGTACAATAAGTTCAGATAAAAGTACAGTAAGGGAAAAATACAATAAGTTGGCAAACTATATAACAATATCTTGAACAATATCTACCTATCTATAATATCTAATATACTTAGATAATCGACTTAGTGCTACGAGGAAGGCTCCGGGAAGTGTGTCCTGAAGAGATAGGTTTTCAGCCTGCGGTGGAAGATGGGCAATGACTCTACAGTTGTGACATCCGTGGGGAGTTTGTTCCACCAAATTGGGGCCAGGACGGAGAAGAGCCGTGACCGCGTAGATCGGCCACATGGGCCCCTAAGCGAGGGGACAAGCAGGCGGCCCGAAGAAGCAGAGCGAAGTGGACGGGTTGGGATGTAGGGCTTGACCATTGCCTGGAGGTAGGATGAAGCAGTTCCTTTTACTGCCTTGTAGGCTAGCACCAAGGTCTTGTGTGGGAGAACTTAGGTTGGTTGAACACCAGGCGAGCTGCAGCATTCTGAATGAGCTCCAGGGGCCTGATGGCGAATGCCAGCAAGTAGGGTTGCAGTAGTCCAGCCGGGAGATGACAAGAGCCTGGATGACCTGTGCAGCCTTTTCAGTGAGAAAAGGCAGAATCATACTGATGTTGTAGAGGAGGAATCTGCAGGAGCATGTCACCGATGCAATGTTTGCCGAGAACGACAGTTTGTCGTCCAGGGTCACACCCAGATTCCTTGCGGTCCGAGTAGCTGTCACCACAGCATCATCAATGGTGACAGCCAGTTCTCTGTGCGGACAGCCCTTTGCTGGGAAGAACACTAGCTCAGTCTTGTCCAGGTTGAGCTTTACGTGGTGCATCGACATCCAGTTTGAGATGTCTGCTAAGCACACGGCAATGCGTTTTTCCACTTGCGTGTCCAAGGGGGGAAACGACAAGACCAGTTTGGTGTCGTAAGCATAGCAGTCGTAGGATAAGTCATGGGAGTGGAGAACAGGACCAAGGGACGTTGTGTAGAGGGATAAGAGAAGAGGACGCAGGACCAATCTTTGTGGAACCCCAGTAGTCAATCTACGTGGTTCTGACACAGACCCTCCCAGTGCCACCTGGTAGGAGCAACCCGTCAGGTAGGATACAAACAAGGAGAGAGCTGAGCCCGAGACACCCATCCTCTCAAGGGTGGAGAGCTGAATCTGGTGGTTCACAGTGTCGAATGCTGCAGACAGGTCCAGGAGTATCAGTTCCGAGGACAACAAATTAGCTGTAGCAACAATGAGCTTGACTGGAAAACAAACAGAGACAGCATGAAATTAAAATGAAGAGGGGGAGAGCTGTGGAATGGAAACGTATTTCATCGTGCAAAATCAACAGACCAGTACCACTGCCTCGTCTTGCGGCTCTGGGAGTGTGAGAAAAAGAGTACATATCTGACAAAGCAGCGGGTGAGGCAGTGTTTTTAGAGCTGATTCAAGATTAGATTAAAATGTATTGTCATTGTACAGCACAAATACAGTACAGCAAAAATAATGTGCAAATGTTGCAGTAAAGTGCATGGTAATATATAATGTACAGTGGTTAAATCATCAATCATGGAGCATTAGGATCAGTAGTTATGGAGCTTTGAGGTAAGTAACAGTAGTCATGGAGAATGAGGAAAGGATCCGTAGTCATTGAGCGGTAGTCATGGAGCAGTAGTCATGGAGCATGAAGAAAATGAGCAGTAGTCATGGAGCATGAGGTAAGGAGCAGTAGTAAAGGAGCTTGAGGTAAGGAGCCATGTGCCATTGGAACAGCTGAGCCTGAGATGAGCTGCTTTAGCGTCATGAAAGGTGATGGCGACTGTTGATGATATGGGCCAATCACACCCTTTGTAGCCAATCATGTTTCTAAAAGGTGGTCGTATGCCGACGTGATCAAAATAAAAGATAAAAGATACAAAAAAAGTTACAGACTTATGGGCATATATCTGATGATGCAATAGAATAATCGCTTTAAGACTTCCTGTCAGGATACACTGATGGTCCCCAAGGCCGGTTAAGTCTACTGGTCTTACTTGTGTCGCTCAGAACACAAATGATGGGTCTACTACTTTTATGTAGCAGGGAACATGGTCCATGGTAAACGTGTAATATATTGACTAGTTTAGGTCCTGTGTACATGCAAGAAAGAGAGCCACAATTCATCCCATGAGTGTCTATTGCAACAGCAGCTAAAACGACGAATGAGGAAAACACCTGGAGATTGAGGGCAGGGAGCGCGGGTCAAATAGACGGGCTGTTGGAACCCTGTAGCCCTGTTGCTTCATGCACATGATCCACCAACCTCCTCCGTGGCCTCCCTGACCTCAACCACATGTCCTTCAGGTCTGAAAAATAGGAAGCTATTATTTTTTCAAACCATCTCCATTATTAATGTCAGACTAGAGAAGATTCAATACTCTTTATTGGTCACATACATGCACACACACAGTACAATGTGTTTCTCTGCATTTAACCCATCCTAGTATTAGGAGCAGTGGGCAGCTATTGTATGCACAGCGACCGGGGAGCAGTGTAGGGCTCAGGTGCCCTTCTCAAGGGCACCTTGGCAGTGCCCAGGTGTTTCGGGGACTTTTGGTTCCAAAGCCAAGTCCCTACTGACTGAGCTATCCTGACGTCCCCTTTTTTTTCCCCTTTTAAGTTTGCATTGCAAAAATTCAAAATCTTAGAGGCGATGATGAGCAGCCTATGATCTCGGAAGGGCAGGATAGGGAGAGTGAATAAGATATGAATCATTCTAAAAAGTACAAGAGACAGGAGGGCGGGGGGTCTGCTCCTCTTTGACATGTGCAGCGGTGCAGTCCACACCATCTCAGTGTCTCTGCCGGGGTCCATGGGATACATAAAGGGAACTGGCCCCTTAATTAGTACCTAAAGTACTTACAGCTGTGTGCAGCACCAAGGCCAAATGGGTCTGTGCTCAGCCTCACACAGACAGGCCTCTATTTCCAGTCTCTCTTGTGACACATTTGTTGTACAAGAGAGACTGGAGGAAAACGGTATTCACATTACACATAGCAAACATGATGGAAGGTTTGTCGGGGGTCTACGCCCATTGTTGGGTGACCTCCCCGGGGCCCCGCCCACTCCTTGTGTGGTGTCATTGGACTCAGCTCAGAACAGCCAATTGATTGGTTGGATCATGTGATGCATAGGCTGATAAAGAATGTTCCAGAACTTTGAATGTTCTAGTACTAGACTGCAATAGTTATATTGTTCTTGATTCCTGTTTCTTTACAGTATATGACCTACTGTCCGAATGTTCTAGTACTAGACCAAAAGTTATCTAGTAATGTTTATTTTCAGTATATGACCTTCAGTAAGAATTTTCTAGTCCTAGACGTCAATAGTTCTATAGTTCTGTTTCTTAGTTCAGTATATGACCCAGAATGTTCTAGTACTAGACTTCATTAGTTCTAAAGTTCTACTTTTGAACAGTATATGACCGACTGGCTGAATTGATTTATACTTGTGTAAACTGTGAAGTGACAATAAACTTGACTTGACTTGAACTAATAGTTATATAGTTATGTTTCTTAGTTCAGCATATGACCTATTCTACTGTCTGAATGTTCTAGAACTAGACTTCAATAGTTGTATAGTTATGTTTCTTAGTTCAGTATATGACTGGAGGGAGTGGAGTATGGCGCCGTACGAGATGGCTGCCGTGTCGCGAGCTCCCGCACGACGACGCAGTTTTTTGTTATTTATTATTTTTATCGCAACTATTTTAGTTCAGGATGTTAGCAGCAAGTTCACTTATAACTTCTGCACACTTTGGGAGATCAGATCGACAGTCGCTCGCCGCCTACCGGAGTTTTTTCATTCTTTCGGCTCGGACGTCCCGCCCGAAGTCACAGCTGGATTATCTCCGTCCATTTTGGGCACGATTACGCGCAAGCGTCGCCGGAGGAAGCGAGGGAAGCGAGCCGGCGTGCTAGTCAGGCTGAGATGTCGATCCGATCGCCCCCCACTACCCACCATTCTACTGGCTAATGTACAGTCTCTGGACAATAAGTTAAGCGAACTACAGGCTCGTATTCAATTCCACCGGGAAACTAGGGACAATTGTATTATCTGCCTTACGGAGACATGGATGTCGGAGGGGGTTACCGACGCAGCTATCGAGCCGACGGGATTTTCCGTACACCGGGCGGACAGAACAAAGGCTCTCTCCGGTAAAGATCGCGGAGGGGGGGTATGTCTCATGATAAACAGATCTTGGTGCAACCAAAGTCATGTACATCCCCTCAAGCCTTTCTGTTCCCCGGACCTGGAGTACCTGATGCTTATGTGCCGTCCATACTGGCTACCTCGGGAGTTTACAGCGGTAACCGTGACCGCTGTTTACATTCCCCCACAAGCCAACACGGACACAGCGCTGAAGGAACTGTACGGGGCTATCAGCGAACAGGAGTCGGCCCACCCCGAGGCTGCTCTCATCGTGGCGGGGGACTTCAACAAGGCGAACCTGAAGAAGGTTCTCCCGAAGTTCTACCAACACATAAAGAGCAACACACGGGGCGAGCGGATCCTCGACCACTGCTACACTCCCTTCCGTGATGGCTACAAGGCCCTCCTCCGCCCACCGTTCGGCAAATCAGATCACCGCTCTATCCAGCTGCTCCCCGCCTATAGGCAGACACTGAAGCAGCAACCGATCGCTGTGAGGGAGGTCCAATGCTGGTCGGACCAATCAGATTCTACGCTGCAGGATTGTTTTGATCACGCTGACTGGCACATGTTCCGCGTTGCCTCGGACAATAACATCAACGAGTACGCGTCGTCGGTCACCGGGTTCATCAAGAAGTGCATAGATGACGTTGTTCCGACCAAGTCGGTTCGGATATATCCCAACCAGAAACCGTGGATTAACGGCGATGTTCGCGCTGCCCTACATGCGCGTAACGCCGCCTTTGGTTCCGGGAATACGGAGGAATATACGAGAGCCCGTTACGACCTCCGTCAGACCATCGTCACTGCCAAGCGGGAGTATAAGGACAGAGTGGAAGATAAATTCAAGAAACACGATGCGAGGGGTATGTGGCAGGGGCTGCAGAAGATAACGAACTTCAGAGGGAGAACCAGTTGTGTAGAGAACTCCAGTTGGCAGGAGTCTTTGCAGACATCTTCAACCTCTCCCTGTCCCAGGCTGTTGTCCCCGCGGTCTTCAAGATATCCACCATCGTGCCTGTCCCTAAACAAACCAAGGTAACATGCCTGAATGACTACAGACCTGTGGCCCTCACCTCGATCGTTAGCAAATGCTTCGAGAAGTTGGTCAAGGACTTTATTTGCTCCGTGTTACCTACCACGCTGGACCCATGGCAATTTGCATATCGTCAAAATAGATCCACGGACGACGCAATTGCCATGGCCCTCCACACTGCCCTTTCCCACCTGGAGGGGAAGAACTGTTATGTGCGAATGCTGTTTGTGGACTACAGCTCAGCATTCAACACAATAGTTCCTGCCAAGCTCGACACCAAGCTGAGAGGTCTAGGCGTACCCCCATCCATGTGCAGCTGGATACTGAACCTCCTGTCGGACCGCCGCCAGGTGGTGAGGATGGGCAGCACCACATCAGAGCCACTGACCCTCAACACGGGAGCCCCCCAGGGATGCGTGCTGAGCCCTCTCCTCTACTCCCTCTACACCCACGACTGCATGGCTATGCACAGCTCCAACGTCATCGTCAAGTTTGCTGACGACACGACAGTGATGGGCCTGATCGCCGGCGACGACGAGACAGCCTACAGGGAGGAGGTCGGATCGCTGGAGCAGTGGTGCCAGGAGAACAGCCTCGCCCTCAACGTCAAGAAGACCAAGGAGCTGATCGTGGACTTCAGGAGGCAGAGGGGAGAGCACAGCCCTATCTCCATCGACGGCGTTGCAGTAGAGAGGGTCAGCAGCTTCAAGTTCCTCGGCGTGCACATCTCCGAGGACCTCACATGGTCCACGCACACCACACACGTGGTGAAAAGGGCCCAACAACGCCTGTATTTTCTCAGGCGTCTGAAGAAATTCAGCATGGGCCCCCGCATCCTGAGAACATTCTACAACGGCACCATCGAGAGTGTTCTGACAGGGTGTATCACCGCCTGGTACGGGAACTGCACGGCACTCGAGCGCAGAGCGCTTCAAAGGGTGGTGCGGACGGCCCAGTATATCGTTGGAGGTGAGCTCCCCTCCCTCCTGGACATTTACAACCAGCGGTGCGTGGCCAAGGCCAAAAGAATTATAAAAGACATTGCCCACCCCAGCCACGAACTTTACTCACTATTACCGTCAGGCAGGCGATACCGCAGTATCAAGTGTCGTACAAATAGGCTTAGAGATAGCTTCCACAGTCAGGCCATCAGGCTGCTGAACAAGGGCGTATAACATATAACAATGTATATTTTATTACATTGATTTATATATATATATTGCTCTTTTCTGTGCTGATTTTTGCATTTTATAAATTGCATTTTTTATTTTTATTTTATATTCTTTATTCTATTTTCTATTTTTTATTCTATTTTTTATCTATTTTTATTTTATCTTATTTTATAACTGCTGTCTGTCGTCGGGTATTGCACACAAGAATTTCACATCACTGCTTTATACTAAACTGTAAACTGTGAAGTGACAATAAACTTGACTTGACTTGACTTGACGTACTGTCCGAATGTTCTCGTACTAGACTACAATAGTTATATAGTTCTGTTTCTTTACAGTATGTGATCTACTGTCAGCAGATGGAGTGCGAGGATTGGAAAAAGCTGCGACAAACTGCTTACTTGGTGGAGGTCTGTGCTCCACTGAGCACATGTTCTAGTCCTCTGTGTCGGTGTAGTTGTTCTTCTTGTCATGCTCTTATTCTCCTCTCTCCGGGGGACTGTTTACATGTGTTCACGGAAGGAAGAGAGCGGAAATTGCGTCGTGGTCGTCCGCGATCACCCGACAATTCTTGACACACTTTCAGCCCACACAGGAACAACAAGTGATCAGATGGTGTATTACAGCAGAATTTGTAAAGTTTATAAAGTTATATCATAGTATACATTATTATGATGCTCTATACGATGTTAGAAGATGTAGCATAGACTCCAAACATATAGAGTAGCTGGGCTGTTGAAGTGCTCATGACTTGCTAACTAAATGAATGACAATAACACTACAACAACACATTCCAATTTCATGCATGGAGTGGATAATTGAAAGGCGTTTTTGGGTCACACCGCTGTGCCACGCTGGGTTTGTGAAAATGGTAAAAAAAGAGAAAAAAAGCTCTATCTTTTACTCATTGACTCCCTCTCGTCTTTGGCTGACCTAGCCTGGACTAGGTTGTATATATTAAGCAGCCAGTAAACCTGTGTGTGTGTGTTTATGTGTGTGTGTGTGTGTGTGTGTGCATGCAATATGTGTGTGTG
>CM051001.1:12379435-12381935 GCA_027704905.1 Muraenolepis orangiensis
GAGAGAGAGAGAGAGAGAGAGAGAGAGAGAGAGAGAGAGAGAGAGAGAGAGAGAGAGAGAGAGCATTTGGGTAATGGCGGGATGAAGTGAGAGGGGAGAAAGGAGACAGTGGATGATGGAATCAGCATGTGGTCCTACTGGAGGCTGTGTCCTCCATGCTCCCTCCTCCCCTCTTGGCAGTGACTATATGTTTCCTCTCTCTGATGTTCATAGGACGGCCAGATGAAGTGACACGTTGGTTATCCTCAGATTCACAATGGACCCAGATCAAGGATCTCTATCTGGTCTTTATCACCTCTCCTATCTCCTCATAACAGTGGAAGGAGTTCTCTGTGTGTGTGAAGAGCTGTCAACATTGTGCTCTGTTTTTATTGTCAATTTCAAGTTTTAAAAAATCAGTTATATTATATATATATATATATATATATATATATATATATATATATATATATATATTATATTATATATATAATCACATCTGTTTCTCTCCTTTCCCCCCTCAGAAACCCAAATCGCAACACGCATCTCTAAATGCCTGGCCGACATCAGCAGATGGACAGCCGCCAACCACCTGAAGCTCAACCTTGACAAGACTGAGCTCCTCTTCATACCGGGGAAAGACTGCCCTCAGATGGACCTACTGGTCACCATCGAGAACACCCAAGTCTCCCCCTCAACCACAACAAAAGACCTTGGTGTGGTGGTAGACGACCAGCTGTCCTGCAATGCCAACGTCACCGCGGTGGCCCGATCTTGCAGAATTGCCCTCTACAACATCCGCAGGATCCGGCCCTTCCTCACACGTGAAGCGGCGCAGATCAAGCGCTCATCATCACCCGCCTCGACTACTGCAACTCTCTCCTGGCGGGACTCCCCGCCTCTGCAACCAAGCCCCTCCAACGCATCCAGAACGCAGCAGCACGCCTGGTATTCAACCTACCAAAATTCTCCCACATGACCCCTCTCTTCCGCGATCTCCACTGGCTTCCGGTAAATGCTTGCATCAAGTTCAAGACTCTGGTGCTGACCTTTAGGGCAGTCAATGGAACTGCCCAAGCCTACCTCCAGGCGTTGGTCAAGCCCTACATCCCAGCCAGAGCGCTCCGCTCAACTTCTGCCAGGCGACTTGTTCGACCTTCACTGATGACAACCAAGCATCGCTCGTCCAAGACCCAGCTCTTCACGGCTCTGGCTCCACAGGTGGAATTAACTCCCGTCTCATGTCAGGACGGCAGAGTCCCTCGCCAGCTTCCGCAATAGACAAGACCCACCTGTTCAGAGTCCACCTGGACTCTCCTTGAACCCTCCTTCTCCTTTGTGAACCCCTAACTTGCTTAAGTCCTGACATGAATAGCTCTTAGCATGTTGTATATTCTAGCAAGTGTATATCCTTAATGTTGATAACACGCTCTTATCACAGCTACTTAAGCAGGTGACCTGGCAGTACGAAATTGTGTTATTCATCTTGTTAATACGAATACTTGTGAACTGCTCTATTTTTATGTTTGCGTACCTCAGTGTTATGCTACTGTCTGCTTCAACAAATGTACACCTTGTAAGTCGCTTTGGATAAAAGCGTCTGCCAAATGCCCTAAATGTAAATGTAAATGTAAATATATATAATTGACCAAACAATTGTGTGTGGCTGACGTAATTATTGTTACAATATTCCTAAATATACATGAGATTGGCATAAGTAACATAAAATGTGATTCATAAATAGATTTGTAAGATTCACAATATCCACATGGCATCTGGCTCATATTTCCCCAGTCTGTCCCAATGCTTGGGGATGGCGACTGCCATGCTCTGCCATACGCCTGGTTAAAAGCCCCGGACATCCTGAAATGCTGGATGAAATCTGTGAAACCATTCACACACACACACACACACACACACACACACACACACACACACACACACACACAAACACACACACACACACAAACACAGACACACACACACCTCGGTACACACCAGTGGCGTACACACCATTTACCAGAGATGAATTGTGCTGCTTATACAACCGTCTCTTCTTTGTCTTATCAGAAATAAATCAGCTCTTATTTTGAGAATACTGAAGTCTGACGTGGTACCCTTAACCTAAGGAGAAGTAAGGAGAAAAAATAATATACATCTTCGACCAGTTTGAGAAATGTATAATCCAATCAAGTTTCTTTTGGATCTCACTGCTGTCTCAAGAGCTGATTATTTCAGACAAATGAAAGACCAGTGCAGTGACATAAATCATTGATCTTGAATTGGGATTGGGGTGAGACAAGAAGTCTATGTCTTAGCTGGAATCAAGAAAATCTCATACTGATCTTAAATTGAGCTCAGTTTGGTTTAGGATAAATGGCTAGCGAAAGATACAATCTTATTTAGAATTTTCCTTTTCTCTGGGAGTAAGCACTAATTAAAACTTGCTAGAATTCTAATTGGTGTCTTTTTGAGATATAGTTGGCAATTTGTGCTGTGAAAGCTGTTCTTCTTACATGTT
>CM051001.1:12386935-12394686 GCA_027704905.1 Muraenolepis orangiensis
GTAGAAACATTTTTGTTGTACAGATGGTTAACGTAAAAGTGTGAAGCCTCACCATCCCTAGACCACTAGAGGCTGCTTCAACCAGACTCTAATCAGTCTGACTGGGGTCAGGTGAGGCTGCTTCAACCAGACTCTAACCAGTCTGACTGGGGCCAGATGAGGCTGCTTCAACCAGACTCTAATCAGTCTGACTGGGGCCAGGTGAGGCTGCTTCAACCAGACTCTAATCAGTCTGACTGGGGCCAGGTGAGGCTGCTTCAACCAGACTCTAATCAGTCTGACTGGGGCCAGGTGAGGCTGCTTCAACCAGACTCTAATCAGTCTGAGTGGGGCCAGGTGAGGCTGCTTCAACCAGACTCTAATCAGTGTGACTGGGGCCAGGTGAGGCTGCTTCAACCAGACTCTAATCAGTCTGACTGGGGCCAGGTGAGGCTGCTTCAACCAGACTCTTATCAGTCTGACTGGGGCCAGGTGAGGCTGCTTCAACCAGACTCTAATCAGTCTGACTGGGGCCAGGTGAGGCTGCTTCAACCAGACTCTAATCAGTCTGACTGGGGCCAGGTGAGGCTGCTTCAACCAGACTCTTATCAGTCTGACTGGGGCCAGGTGAGGCTGATTCAACCAGACTCTAACCAGTCTGACTGGGGCCAGGTGAGGCTGCTTCAACCAGACTCTAATCTGTCTGACATCTCATATCATGTGCCTATGAAAATGGAGTCTGTGACATTGACCGTACAGCAAAAATTAATTTTTCTATCATTTGGAAATTCCCATGTTAACCTGGGACGAAAGTCAGCTGTCGACGCTTTCTCTCTCTCTCTCTCTCTCTCTCTCTCTCTCTCTCTCTCTCTCTCTCTCTCTCTCTCTCTCTCTCTCTCTCTCTCTCTCTCTCTCTCTCTCTCTCTCTCTCTCTCTCTCTCTCTCTCTCTCTCTCTCTCTCTCTCTCTCTCTCTCTCGTTAAGAGAGGTGTGTAGGCCAGCTTCTCTTTGATGGATGTCTTGCAGATGGTCTCGGCTCCATATAATTATGGTGTAGACACCGGAAGAAGTCACACACATACACACACAGACGCACACAGTCCCGGACACACACACACACCCACACTCACTCAAACACACACACACACACTCACCAACATGCACACACACACACACACACACACACACATACACACACAGACGCACACAGACACAGTCACAGACCCACACAGTCCCGGACACACACACCCACACTCACTCAAACACACACACACACACACTCACCAACATGCACACACACACACACACACATACACACACACACACACACACACACACACACACACACACACACACACACACACACACACACACACACACACACACACACTGAGGAAGAAGTGTGGGGTGCTTCTTGATAACTTGACTTTTTCCAACACCCTGCAATAGTTTGAAATGTCAGTGTGGTCTATGTATGGACACGCATGCACACACACACACACACACACACACACACACACACACACACACACACACACACACACACACACACACACACACACACACACACACACACACACACACACACATCCTCTTAGACATATACGCCAACTTGACTGCACTGTTCATAATCAGCCAATGGGAACGCTGGATCTGACCTCGCTCTTTGACCGTCCAATCAGGGCACGATGTGCTGACATACAAAATGTACAGACTTTTGTATGTTTCTGGTTCTGTTTCTTGCCCACTCTCCCTTTCACTCACACACACATTGGAACCAGGATGCTAGTAGCAACCACCAAGCACATCCTGCCCTGATTGGATGAGAGCCAGGTCCAATCCAGCGTACCCATTGGCTGACACACATTTAACCCATCCTAGTATTAGGAGCAGTGGGCAGCTATTGTATATACAGCGCCCGGGGAGCAGTGTCTGGTGGACTTCCGGTTTCCAAGCCCAGTTCCCATTTCCCAAACAGACTAAGCTACTGCTGCCCACCCCCATTGGATAACAGCGTACATATCAGTCTACCAAAATCAGCAACATAGACGTTATCATATACAGTGATTAGAGGCTATCCACCCACCATAAGCAGCAGCACTTCAATCATACCCCCCCCCCCCCACCCCCAGAGAGACCTAATTCCGTGTCTTCCTAAGTGGAGGAAACCCCGGCTATTAATGGCTCACTGCAAATGAGCGCAAATTATGTTAATAAAATATATGGGGGGTGGTGGTAATGTGTGTGTGTGTGTGTGTGTGTGTGTGTGTGTGTGTGTGTGTGTGTGTGTGTGTTTGTGTGTGTGTGTGTGGAGAGAGAGAAATAAGGTCGAGGCAACCCATAAGGGGGCAATGTTTCAAATCACCTGGAATGAAAGCGGAGAGAGAGAGAGAGAGAGAGAGAGAGAGAGAGAGAGAGAGAGAGAGGGGGAGAGAGAGAGAGAGAGAGAGAGAGAGAGAGAGAGAGAGAGAGAGAGAGAGAGAGAGAGAGAGAGAGAGAGAGAGAGAGAGAGAGAGAGAGAGAGAGAGAGAGAGAGAGAGAGCAATGTTGGGGGGATTGTAGGAATAAACTAGAACAGCAGAAGAGGGGATCGAAGTGTGTTTGTGTGTATGTGTTTGTGTGTGTGTGTGTATTTGTGTGTGTGTGTGTGTATGTGTGTGTATTGGGAGAATCTGGCTCTTTACACCAATGAATGAACACGCAGCATTGCGTAGCCCTCCCATTACTGCGCTTCCTCAGCGACATGAAGCCCATCAAGTGAACATGCTTTATTTGCGGGCAAGCCCCGCCCCCTTTCTGGTGCCACCTGCTGTTCCCCCAATCAGCACCCAGCACCCTGCTGTGTGTTCAATAAACAAACCATTACCCCACAGTTTAGCCCCATCCAGCTAACACTAACACAATTCCTGTTTCGGACCAACAGAACAGCGTCCATGGGGAAGAACAAAGGTGGGGGCGTATGCTGCTTGGTGAACAGCTGGTGTACGGACGTTCAGGTGATTTCTCAACATTGCTAATAACATCTAATCTGGAATTACTGACTATCAAGTGTCTCCCTTTTTACCGCTATTCTCATGTCGGCGGTTTACATCCAACCACGGGCTGATGCGAACATCGTATTGGACGAACTTTCCATTGAAGTGAGCAAACTTCAGAATCGCTACCCAGAGGCAGTCCCCATTGAAGTGGGGGACTTTAACCAATGCAATTTTAAAAAGGTATTACCAAAATACTATGTCCGACCAGAGAGAACAAGACTATTGATCACTGTTATACCACTATTAAGCACGCTTATCACGCTGTTGCACGGCCGGCTTTCGGCAAATCAGACCACGCCTTCATGCTTCTACTTCCCGCTTACAAGCAGAAGTTGAAGTCCATGCCCACAGTTGTAAAGAACGTGCGTCGCTGGTCAGACGATGCCGTACTACACCTGCAGGGGGGGCTAGAAATCACTGACTGGAGTGTATTCAAGACCACTGACCTTGTTGTGTATGCAGATCATGTCAAAGCATACATTAACAGGCTAGTGGAAGAATGCATCCAGACCAGGTCTGTTTGCTCATTTTCAAACTGCAAACCATTGATGATTGCTGACATACGGAACAAACTTATGGAACAGAATACCGCATTCACAACAAGCAACTCCGATCACTACAAGAAGGCCAAGTACGAACTCAGAAAAGCCATCAAGAAGGGTAAATTGTATTTCTAAAAAAAACTTTTTAATAACAGTTCGGCGGCTCTGACACCAGACGTATGTGGCAATATCTGAGGGTCTTCTCCAACTACAAGGGAAGCTCAGGGGCAGTCACCAACAACAATCCAAACCTAACAGACAAGCTAAACAAGTTTTTTGCTCACTTTGAAAGGGACCATGAGCCGACCAACCACTTGAATATCAGCCCAGAGGACTACGTTCTACAACTGTCCGAGTCCGAGGTCCACAGAATCTTCAGGAGGGTGAAGGCAGGGAAGGCAGCCAGCCCAGACGGAGTTCCATCCTGCGTCTTCAAGACCTGTGCTGACCAGCTGGCTCCTGTGTTCACAGACATCTACAATGCATCACTGCAACAGTCTGTCGTCCCAGCGTGCTACAAAGCGACAACCATTGTGCCGTTACCCAAAAAGACCAAGGTAACATGCCTCAATGATTATCGTCCAGTGGCTTTAACACCCATAGCCATGAAGTGCCTGGAGAAACTTGTAATGTCGCATTGTCCCTAGACCCACACCTGTTTGTATACAGACCAAACAGGTCTGTAGACGACGGCATTTCCCACTACACAAGGCCCTGCAGCACCTAGACAGGAGGGACGCCTACGTTAGACTGCTGTTCATTGACTACAGCTCGGTGTTCAACACCATCGTTCCCTCCAAGTTGGTCCTAAAACTGAGGGACCTAGGTCTGGGCGCCCCCATCTGTAACTGGATTATAGACTTCCTAACGGGCAGGCCTCAAGTGGTGAAGATTGGGAACAACATCTCATCCACTCTGGTCTGGAGCACCCCAAGGCACCCCAGCCATGGGGTCCGGAGCACACCAAGGCTGCTGCCTCAGTTCTCGGCTGTACTCACTGTACACACATAATAATAATCGGACAATAATCGAATTATCAAGTTTGCAGACACCACAGTCATCGTCATGTGGTCCAGCTGACGTGATGATCGCACTGAATGTCAGCAAAACCAAGGAGCTCATCGTGCTCCTCTTCATACCGGGGAAAGACTGCCCTCAGATGGACCTACTGGTCACCATCGAGAACACCCAAGTCTCCCCCTCAACTACAACAAGTGACCTTGGTGTGGTGCTAGATCAGTGATTCTTAAACTAGGGGTCGCGACCCCAAACGGGGTCGGCAAAAACTTCCGTGGGGTCGCAAAATTATTTGTTACTTCAGTCGGAAATTAGCTGTTATAACACCTGGTGAAACAACGAAAAATAAAATGTCAATACAATGAAAATCTGCCTTTTTCTCATTCCTACACGCTGTTAAGAGGGAGAGAGAGAGAGAGAAAAAAAGTTCCCCAGCTTTAAATGGCGTTTCGAATCGTTTATTGGTCCTATGATAGAAACAATGTAACAATCTGCGCCCACTGTTCAAACTCAATTTCTTCCCGGTTTTTTTACAATACGTCATAGTTAACTCGCCACGTTACTAGCCACGTTTGTGATACTAGCCACTTTTTTAGCCACTAGCCTAGTTATAACTTTCATCAAAAATGGACAGGTGGCTGCTAAAAAACAATGATATGAGCTCAGAAGTGCCATCTACCTCCAGTTGTGCACCTACTCCTCCGCGATCCTCAGATGGGACAAGTTTGGCCGGTGGTGAGAATAAAAAAGACCCACCAACGAGGCGTCGCCGATACCTGAAAGAATTTCTTAAATATGGATTCACGTGCCAGGTAAAACATGAGCTCGACCACCCACAGTGTGTTATTTGCGGCGATGTTCTGGCACATGAAAGTTTAAAGCCCACAAAAATGAGACGACATCTCGAAAGCCGACATCCAGATGATGCTCAGAAACCCATGACATTTTTTTTACGAAAAGAAGCTGCGCTGCATGGGCAAAAGACCGTTGTGCATAGCCAAGCTACTGTGCCCACCAATGCCTTGGCAGCGTCATACAAAGTGGCCCACCTTGTAGCCAAAGCACAAAAGCCACACACAATTGCTGAAAGCCTCATCCTTCCTGCAGCAATTGCGATGACCACAGCAATGCATGGTGAAAAGATCGCAAGTGTGCTTAAACAGATTCCCCTCTCCAATGATACCATGTCCAAACGCATTAACGACATCGCTAATGATATGAAATGCCAGCTCATCGAGAGAGTGAAAAACAGCCGGTTTTCTTTGCAGTTAGACGAGTCTACTGACTTGACTAATGTAGCCCATTTAATGGTTTTCATTCGCTACAGTCATGACGGGAAACTGCATGAGGACATGCTGTGCTGCTCTCCGATGGAAGGAAGATGTACTGGTGGAGACATTTTTAACTGTCTTAATGGTTGGATGGAGGAGACAGGCCTGGATTGGGATAAATGCATAAGCATATGCACTGACGGTGCCGGGGCTATGATGGGAAAACACAAAGGGCTGAAAGCCAAGGTCCTTAGCGTTGCACCACATGTCAAGTTCACACACTGCATTATCCATAGGGAGGCCCTGGCATCCAAGACACTTGAACCCGAGCTTAACAATGTTCTTCAAACAGCAATCCAAATAGTGAATTCGATCAAATCGCGCCCTTTAAATTCACGACTCTTCGCCCTTCTCTGCCAGGAAATGGGGTCTGCACATGAATCCCTTCTTTTTCATTCAGAGGTAAGGTGGCTTTCACGGGGCAAAGTTCTTACACGCCTGTTCGAGTTGCGAAGCGAGGTGCGCACCTTCCTCTCAGACGTGCATTCCCCTCTTGCAGACCATCTTACTGACTCGAGATGGTTATCACGTCTTGCATACCTGGCGTGCATATTTGACAAATTAAATAGTCTCAACCTGTCACTACAAGGCCCCAGCACAAACATCCTGACCCTCTCAGACAAAGTGAATGCTTTCACAAAAAAATTGCAGCGTTGGGCAGCCCGTGCAGAGAGTGGGGACTTTGAAATGTTCTCGGAGCTGCACGACTTTTTGGAGAGTGACATGAATGCCAATTCATTGAAAGAGTCAATAACCTGTCATCTTCGTAGTCTCCTCGACAAATTCAATCAGTACTTCCTCACGGAGAATGTAGAGCCTTTTGACTGGGTACGACAACCATTCACCAACTGCTCCTCAAACAACCTGCCATCTGAGCTCGAGGATGCGCTGATTGAGCTGTCCAGCGACCGCACATTGCAGGCGTCGTTTGCCTCAAAAACTCTAGATGAATTCTGGCTGTCAGTTGTGCAGGAATACCCCGGGTTGTCCAAGGCTGCCATGGACATCCTCACGCCGTTTGGATCAACCTATCTGTGCGAAAAGACATTTTCGTCCCTGGCCTACATAAAGAACAAATACAGATGTCGTCTCAACAGCATGGAGGAGAATCTTCGTGTTGCTGTGAGCAGCATCGATCCTCGAATTGACCTGCTATGCTCGCGGAAGCAGGCCCATCCTTCTCATTGACATGGCGTCCGTTATAAGAGGAAGTGAGATCGTTCCAATCATACACACTCTCTGTTGACTCTTGACTCCCGTTTGATTTGGACATTTGTTTCATTGCTTTGTTTGTTCCAGTTCTTGTTTGCGTTAATAAATTGTTGCCGCCCAGGCCTTTTCTTACACATTGCCTATTTGTTTTTGCTTGATTGACAGTCGTTACCATGGGTTTGCAATGCATAACGTTGTCCTGGCAACGCGATTTACAGCCCGCCTCCAAACAACCAAACTGCAGATGGCATTGCTGTTTCTTTCAAAATGTAAATTAATCAATGTTACGAGGTGAAAATCACTACCAATCGAAACATGTCGAGGCATTTATGTATTCTTCTGGAGTATTAAAAGGAAAAGTTTGCGCTAGCATGAAAGATAAAGTTTATATAAAAATAATCTCTTCTGTATCACTCAAATCATTGGAGACGCAAACTCGTAAATTAATTCACACAAAATCGTTCCTTTTCCATAAAATAATCGTCCATACGTTGTTAATTTGTTTGGATTGGAACAAAAAATCGGTTGCTACGGAAACGTGACGTCACACTTACACACTTTTGGGAAAGTGGGGTCACCAAACCTCTCCAGTTTTTTTTGTGGGGTCGTCAGACAAAAAGTTTAAGAACCACT
>CM051001.1:12395686-12398186 GCA_027704905.1 Muraenolepis orangiensis
TGACTGCTATACACGGTGAATGTTGTACAAGGCAAATACACATTGTCAAATCACTCATTCTGCCCAATTTAGACGGGTGCTTTCCCTTCAATCACATTAGCCAAACGGAAAATGACTTAATTAAAATTTTAAAAACTTAACTTTTGGAAGAAGCTGTAGATCCTATGTTCAGATACTGAAGGGAATGTATGCTCCTTTCTACACTTTTAACAAAGGCTATTCATGGAAGTAAATGATTCATGAAATGCATCATCAGAGTCAGGCTATATTACTGATACTTTTTTTAATTACACAGCGTGTTATATAAATATACTGCTTGATATTCATATGTGTACCCTTGTTTGTTTGTGTGTGTGTGTGTGTGTGTGTGTGTGTGTGTGTGTGTGTGTGTGTGTGTGTGTGTGCGTTTGCATGTGTGCGTGTGTGCAGGCCCAAAATCACAGAGGGGTGAACTGAGTACATTTAATACAAGGAACCCTGTTTTTTACTTTAGTTTTATTCAAATCACAGCCAAGTCCCCCACTTAAGAATCAACCTTTAATACATGCGGGTGTGCGTGTGTGCCTAGTAATGGACCCAGCCATGTGAGGTGTTGGTGGTGGGGGATGGTGAAAAACTAAAAACTAAATGTCTGCACGCGTTAAAAAACTGGAGACGTAACAACTTCCTTATTGCCTGCCCAGTCCCCAGAAGTGGCTCCATGCATACTGCATGTCATCTCAAAGGCGGTAGGTCAGGAACAAACTCAACCAGGACCAGTTTATAAATTAAGCGTGTGAACAGTGCTATTTTTCCTTTCCTTCGGATTAGCAATCTGCACAAAACATTCAAGATTATATTCCTGCTTGCTTTTTCAGCTTGACTCCTAAAATATATTGAAACAACAACTTCCATGACCGGTAAAATCCATATTCAGGGCGTGTACCATCGGTAGATCCTCTACCTTCTCCTCATCACTAAGGGTTAACAGAATAGAGGGTTGTGTTCTAACCCTTGGCCCCCTGACAAACAGCGTGTGCCCTGCTCCTCCTTGCAGGCTCCTTGAAGGGGAACAGTTGTTAGCCTAAAGTGGCTTCAGGCGTGTCAGAGTGGACGCTGCTGCTCATTCCTCAGGTTAGCCCTCGGCCAATGGGCCGCCGTACTCCTGTGTTGCCGTCCGTAGAGCTGGCCCTGGGCTAAATGAGGGCATTACCTCGGGGGTTGCAGGTGCTGGCGGCTTCAGGGGCACAGAACATTCAGGGAGCATTTAGGGCTTGGGGGGAAGTAAAAGTCCTGCCGTAGCTTCACATAGTAGGCAGTAAGGCAGGGCAGGTCGCCCAGATGGTTGACTTGAAATTATAGGGGCAGACTTTACTCAACCTGTCAGCCTGGAAGTTCTACTTCTTGGCGAACTCATCATTCAAAGACCAAAATTAGTTTTGAATCCTCCTCATTAGTGTCCTCAGGGCCCCTCTAGAGTGTCCTCAGGGGCCACTTATGAGTGTTCTCAGGGGGCCCTCTGGAGTGTCCTCAGGGGCCCCTCTGGAGTGTCCTCAGGGACCCCTCTGGAGTGTTCTCAGGGGCCCCTCTGGTGTGTCCTCAGAGGCCCCTCTGAAGTTGTGGGGCCCCTGACGCTTATGCATGCGTGCACATAGTGCATGTAGTCATGCATACGTACACATTACAGTTTGCTCACACACACACACACACGTGTCCTATTTGTATGCACATATACAAACACACATGTACACACACACACAAGCACACACACACATGCACGCACAGATGTGTGAGCACACACACATACACACACATATGAATGTTGCTTCATACAAGAGTTAGTTAAACCAGTGTTGCAGTGGACCCTGCTACACACTACTGAATTGGCATTCCTAGGCTTTTTACTGACCACAAACCAGTCTGACTGGGGCCAGATGAGGCTGCTTCAACCAGACTCTAACCAGTCTGACTGGGGCCAGATGAGGCTGCTTCAACCAGACTCTAACCAGTCTGACTGGGGCCAGATGAGGCTGCTTCAACCAGACTCTAATCAGTCTGACTGGGGCCAGGTGAGGCTGCTTCAACCAGACTCTAATCAGTCTGACTGGGGCCAGGTGAGGCTGCTTCAACCAGACTCTAATCAGTCTGACTGGGGCCAGGTGAGGCTGCTTCAACCAGACTCTAATCAGTCTGACTGGGGCCAGGTGAGGCTGCTTCAACCAGACTCTAACCAGTCTGACTGGGGCCAGATGAGGCTGCTTCAACCAGACTCTAACCAGTCTGACTGGGGCCAGGTGAGGCTGCTTCAACCAGACTCTAATCAGTCTGACTGGGGCCAGGTGAGGCTGCTTCAACCAGACTCTAATCAGTCTGACTGGGGCCAGGTGAGGCTGCTTCAACCAGACTCTAATCAGTCTGACTGGGGCCAGGTGAGGCTGCTTCAACCAGACTCTAATCAGTCTGACTGGGGCCAGGTGAGGCTGCTTCAACCAGACTCTAATCAGTCTGACTGGGGCCAGGT
>CM051001.1:12408186-12411438 GCA_027704905.1 Muraenolepis orangiensis
ATCGACTGTTTGATGGAAACCCAGCTAGTTGCTCTAAAATGACAAAGTCAATTTATATGTATAGCTTACAGAGTGCACTTCTCTAACTAATCAAGGAAACATTTTCACATAGATGTTGTGCTCCACGGGCAAAGAGTATGAAAAAAGATGAGAATAACTTATTGTTATTGACAAAAACATCTAAGAGACTCTCAGGCATGAGACGAGTGTCTCTTCAAAATATTTATGGTCTCATTATTTTGAGCAGGGCTGTAATCTTTCAAACGCAAACCTGCTGTTGGACCCTATGGACGTCCGTCTCTCTCTCCCCTTATCTCTATTCACTCAACCCCATCCACATGAAGCACGACTACACAACCACGCTTTGAGGCTTTTTCATGAATGTCATACATTTTTTGAGAGAGAGAGTTTGGACCTCAAGTCCTGCAGAACATGATGACATGTGTCCACACACACAGACACACACAGGCACACACTTGCACACACACAGACACACTTGCACATACACACACACACACACTGTGGTGGTGACAGTGTTCTAACCAGCTATGACCAGTGGACAATTAAATTCAAGATCTCTTAAGTACCGTAAAATTGCTGAATGTACATGTAAGAGTTGGATAGGGAGTTGGAGATGAGGATGGAGATAGTGAAGAAATTACTCCATAAAGATAATAATACAGCAGATTGAGTGTAGGGGGGAGAGAGAGGCGCACGTCTACTGCAAATTAAATGGAGAGAGAGGGTGGGTTAGGAAGAGATGGAGAGAGAGGAGGGTATGTGAGGAAGAGAGGAAGAGAGGGAGAGAGAGATGATGTAGGTGAGGGAGAGAGGAAGAGAGGAAGAGAGGGAGAGAGAGATGATGTAGGTGAGGGAGAGAGGAAGAGAGGAAGAGAGGGAGAGAGAGATGGGTGAGGGAGAGATGGAGAGAGAGGAGGGTAGGTGAGCAAGAGAGGAAGAGATGGAGAGAGATAAAGTGTTGGGTGTTATTTGTTTTGAAAAGAGAAAGGAAGAAAAACCACCAAGTCACCACTTCTGGATTCTAAATCTATGCAGTCCTGGTCCCGCGGGCTGATCCACGCCTTAAGCTGCTTGTTCTGCTAGTTCTTCTGCTCTGTACTGCAGTTAGTGGTTCTACCCGTGAACAGCCGGGGGGCCCAGCGCTAGACGATATGGTATCACACATTCATGTGTTCATTTAAAGAACACACCGCTCTGGTACGATTTAGAGGGGATCTATCCTCAGCCCTTCATCTGACTCTAAACTCTTCTCCCGATCCACTCCACACAGAGTGTGTGTGTGTGAGTCTCACTCCGTCCTTCTGGTGAGGTAAGATCAGGCCAAACGCACGCTTTACAATATCAGGTTATGCAAATTATGCATGCTGCTGATGACATCAGACAAGGAGACCAATCACAGCAAACTCCCCCCCCCTTGTCTCTGTGTTTGTGTGCCCCTTATCCAGTTCATTTCCCCAGCAGTTAACTAACAGAACACATCTGCCGCCTGCTACAGCGTCATAACTGTTGGTGGAGAAGTGATTTGTTGACTGCAGCAGAGTAGTGAACAAGCCAACAATGTGCATTGATTTAATGTGTGTTTGTGTGTGTGTTTTATATAAGCAATGAATCTGTTTTAAGTCCGATTATGCACATGTCCGAGTGTGTGTGTGTGTGTGTGTGTGTGTGTGTGTGTGTGTGTGTGTGTGTGTGTGTGTGTGTGTGTGTGTGTGTGTGCGTTGTTGTGTGTGTGTGTTTCTGACTGTTTGGCAAGTGTGACTTGGTTTTTATTCTAATAAGCCTGCAAGACCGGAAAGGGACAATTAATGAGATTGTGTGTGTGTGTGTGTGTGTGTGTGTATGTGTGTGTATGTGTGTGTGTGTGTGTGTGTGTGTGTGTGTGTGTGTGTGTGTGTGTGTGTGCCTGTGTGTAATTGCATGTGCACAAGCGTGGGCCTGTGTCAATACAAATGTGATCCGTGTGCAGATGCTAAATAAACATTCATCTCTCCTCGCTGAGCCTTTAAAGGTTCAGTGTGTTCTTTAAAATGACACTGAGATCAATCTGGCAGGACGATGAACTTATCACGCTATCACCGAAGCACATGAGCACGGAGCAAGGGAGCGACACACACAGTCACACACATACGCTACCTGAGGTCTCCTCCTCCACCTCCACCTCCACCTCCACCTCCACCTCCACCTCCACCTCCACCTCCACCTCCACCTCCACCTCCACCTCCACCTCCACCTCCACCTCCACCTCCACCTCCACCTCCACCTCCTCCTCCACCTCCACCTCCACCTCCACCTCCACCTCCTCCTCCACCTCCTCCTCCTCCTCCTCCTCCTCCTCCTCCTCCTCCTCCTCCTCCTCCTCCTCCTCCTCCTCCTCCTCCTCCTCCTCCTCCTCCTCCTCTTTCTCCTTGTGGGGAGTTGCTCTGTGTGTGTCCAAAGGGAGGCGAAGTGGAGAAAAGAGGAGGTACCGAGGGGAGAAATTGTAAAGGAGGAAAAAGGGGCGGGAGAAGAGTGAATTGCATACGAGTCGTTTTTTTAAGCTTCGAACAGGGGAGGAAGAGAGAGGAGGAGAGAGGAGGGGAGAGGAGGTAAGGAGAGAGGAGGAGTGATGAGAGGAGGAGAGATGAGGAGAGTTAAGAGGAGGAGAGAGTAGAAGAGCAGAGGGAAGTAGAGAGGAGGAGAGAGGAGGAGAGATGAGGAGAGATGAAAGGAGGAGAGAAGAGAGGAGGAGAGAGTAGAAAAGCGAAGGGGAGGAAAAGGGAGGAGAGAGGAGGAGAAAGAAGGGGATAAGGAGGGAAGGAGAGAGGAGGAGAGATGAGTGACGGAGAGAGTAGAAGAGTTGAGGGGAGGAGAAGGGGATAGGAGAAGAGGAGAGAGAAGTGGAGACAGTAGGCCTTTAATAACCGGAGTCCTGTGCTCGTGTAGCTGCTACAAAAAGTCTGGTTTCTTCGCACCACACCTTGGATCTCAGTCGAGTTGAGAGGTCGCCGTTTGTGCTGAACCAATAAGATGATGTTATTGCCGACAGGCGTGCAGCATTGTGGCGGGAAGGTCATATGCTGCTGTTCAGCTCCTGGTTATATGGAGCTGCTGGATTTTAAGTAGGCTGGTGTCAGACTGCATTTCCATCTCCATCTCCATCTCCCTCTCTCTCTCGCTCTCTCTCTCTCTCTCTCTCTCTCTCTCTCTCTCTCTCTCTCTCTCTCTCTCTCTCTCTCTCTCTCTCTCTCTCTC
>CM051001.1:12419938-12422438 GCA_027704905.1 Muraenolepis orangiensis
TTTTGGAAATGGAAATTCCATTTGTGGTGTGTGTTAATAATCATTAAACGTCTGCAGCTTCAGGCAACACACTTTGTTCTCCAAGTGGCTTAGATCTCCAAAGCCCCCCCTTGGTGATCGGTGACCTACACTCCACCACCTAGAGGAGAGCTTATAAACCCTCTGATAGCCTCTTAAGAGTCTCCTCGGTGGACCCCGGCCTGAGCTCCAATCAGGCACACGTTTAGACAAACACTATGTACGACCCCTAAGAAATCCTTAACTGGTCGGTGGTTAGAGACTAAAAAGTTTGTCTTTTTCTTGTTGTTAAACAAAAAAAAGTACAAGAGTCTGATCAAATCCTGTATCTAGAGGGAGTATCATCACCCCCGCGCTAAAAAGCACACTCCTACGTGTGAAGGTGTGCTTGGCCTCCGTCGATTGTCAAAATGTTCACACAGAGACACACACACACATACTGTGTATGTGTGAATCTCTCCGGTCTGTCTCTCTCACCTCTCTGTCTGTCTGCTGTTCTATTTATTGTTATTGTTCTTATTGTGTACAGTTAAATTGTACAGTACAATTTTTATTATTATTATTATTTATTAGTATAGTGTGTGAGAAAAGTCATACTGCAGGAGGGAATGAGGAGTAAGTATTCCATTAGACTTGTTGCCTATGGCAAATACAAATCTTGAATCTTGAATCTTGATAGATAATAGAACTACACAGAATAAATAATACCGTTTTTTTCAATTGCTAACACGCATTGTTCAATACAGAAGTCACTTTTTCAAAACTCTTCACACAGTCAGAAAAAAAAGGCTATTTCTGCTGCAGCCACATTGAAATCTATGGAAAATAATATAAAAATATTGACAATAAAATGAAATAATTCCAGACACAGCTCACTACACTACATGTCACAGTACAGTACACTATGTTTATATTTTACATCTCCTACATTTTTCAATTATATTGATTGTTTTGTGTTTTACTGTGTATTACTATATGTAGGATTCAAAGGTTGCCTCCTACAGGAGGGAGAGGCCGCATTTTTTCAGATGCCCAGGAGACTGCCATCATTGATATGGTCATTGCTAACAATGCTACTGTAAACTTAGACCCATTGGGGACCGAGTGCTGGCAGACAATGTGACTTTTGCCAATGTCAACACGGTCAGCATTACAACAATTGCCAGAGTCCTGGATAAACATAAGGTAAGGATGAAGCAGTTATACACTGTACCGTTTGAAAGGAATGGAGAGCGGGTAAAAGAGATCCGTTATCAATATGTCCAGGTCAGATGTTTGTTCAAAAACTAAGTAGAATACATACATAGCTATGCATAACGTGCTGTACTAAAACGGTGGTTTTATTTCATTTTAGACGGTAATGGAGATTGAGGCCAGACCAAATATATTTATCTTTGTGGATGAAGCTGGATTTACTAACCTGGCAAAAACGAGACGGAGAGGAAGAAAAGTCATTGGGCAGCGGGCCACTGTGAATGTTCCAGGCCAGAGAGGAGCAAATATAACCATGTGTGCAGCCCTCTCCAGTGATGGCTTGCTTTTGCACAAACCTCTGATAGGACCCTATAATACAGAGAGGCTAATTTCTTTCTTAGACGACCTCCATAATCACCTTGTGCCAGTAGGTGTGAGAGGTCCAAGGGCAAGGAATACATTTGTTGTTTTCTCCGCGTGGAGGTGGAAAGTGTGTGACCACTCCCCACATGACCAGCTGTCCTTGCTGGATGCAATGAATGCAGGGTGTGGAGATGTTTCTCCTGAAGCCTGCCAGGGTTGGATCAGACATTCAAAGAGATTCTTTGAAGGTGCATTGCCAGAGAGGATATAAGGTGTGATGTGGATGAAAACATGTGGCCAAATGCAGAAGACAGGGAGTGAATGTGATGCATAAAGTACTGTAAATCACTATGTAAAGACATAAAAAAAAAAAATGTAACTGAAGCAAATTGTTGCATTGCTGATTCATTCTTGTTTCAATATACAATACAATATACAATCATTCAGTACACTCAACAATATGTTAAGATCGTATTCTATAATAAAATTATTCTAAAATTAAAAACATCATTCAAACTTCAAAGATAAAAGTTCATTATTTATGTAATGCTCCCTGTTGTTAGTGTTTTGTAGGTCAGTGTGATATGAATGACAATGTATGCTTTCTGAGTGAGAACTGTTGCTAGTGTTATGGACGAAGTATGAAGTGTTTTGGTGGTTTGAGTGAGTTTTGGAAGTGAGATTAACTGTTTGGCCAAGATGCGTGTTGGTATGCAGACTGTGTGAAGAGTTTTGAAAAAGTGACTTCTGTAGTGAACAATGCATGTTAGCAATTGAAAAAAACTGTAATTGACTACCGTTTATTTATAATAATAAAAAAATGTGTACATCGTTTTTTTAGTCTGGATTGTAAGTGGATTTTCACACACACACACACACACACACGACGCACGCACGCACACACACATGTACACACAAATACACA
>CM051001.1:12434938-12472438 GCA_027704905.1 Muraenolepis orangiensis
ACCTGACACTTCAGACATACATTTTAAGGTAACAATGTTATAAAACTTAATATTCTGATTATTATCCCACCAAATATAAGGGTAAACAAAAACATTTAATATCTCAGGCAGACCCTCGAGGCCAGGTCAGAATAATGTCCTGTGGTCATATATTTTATTTTTTATTTTATTTAATCTATCTTATCTGTTTTATTTTAATCTATGTAACAAATAAATTATTTTACTGTGATTGTAGTTTTACCCTGTCTGTAAAGTTGCTTGGGTATCCAGAAAAGCGCTATATAAAAATGGAATGTATTATTATTATTATTATTATATGGTGCATTTCTAACCTATCATTTCTAAAATAATAATAATCTCACAATTCATACTGTATGTCTCACATTCCTCCCTTCACACACTCCACCGACGGCTAGCTGGGGAGCAGGTGGGGTTAGGGGTGTCTTAGCTCAGGCTGCTAGACCAGGGGTTCCCAAAGTGGGGGTCGCGGGACCCCGAGGGGGGGTCGCGAGATCATTTCAGAATCCTCTTGATGTGACCCATGAGGTGTATTTTTTTAAATAATTTGTATTATTATTATTATTATTATTTAATGATAACGTGAGCATAGATATTTGTATTATGCAATTCTGTTTAATATGTAAGGGTGACAAATAAAGGAATTCTGATTCCGACAGATTCACGACAGTATCATTTGCAGCTGAAAAAAAGCCACACACACAATGGGGGAAACCCTAATTAAACCTGCTGCTATTGCTATGTGTAGGACAATGGGGATACACAGGGGCTATGTGTAGGACAATGGGGATACACAGGGGCTATGTGTAGGACAATGGGGATACACAGGGGCTATGTGTAGGACAATGGGGATACACAGGGGCTATGTGTAGGACAATGGGGATACACAGGGGCTATGTGTAGGACAATGGGGACACACAGGGGCTATGTGTAGGACAATGGGGATACACAGGCGCTATGTGTAGGACAATGGGGATACACAGGGGCTATGTGTAGGACAATGGGGATACACAGGGGCTATGTGTAGGACAATGGGGATACACAGGGGCTATGTGTAGGACAATGGGGATACACAGGGGCTATGTGTAGGACAATGGGGATACACAGGGGCTATGTGTAGGACAATGGGGATACACAGGGGCTATGTGTAGGACAATGGGGATACACAGGGGCTATGTGTAGGACAATGGGGATACACAGGGGCTATGTGTAGGACAATGGGGATAAACAGGCGCTATGTGTAGGACAATGGGGATAAACAGGCGCTATGTGTAGGACAATGGGGATAAACAGGCGCTATGTGTAGGACAATGGGGATAAACAGGCGCTATGTATAGGACAATGCATGGGGATAAACAGGCGCTATGTGTAGGACAATGCATAGGGATAAACATGGAGCTGGAAGCAGTGCCGCTGTCTGACGGGACTATATCCCGGCGCATCACGGACATGGACCAGGAGCCCCAGAGCTTAAATGTGTTCTTGAGACGGCGATAACAATTGTCAACTACATCAAATCACGTCCACTCTACCAGTCTGTTGGCCAGTCTCTGCAACAAACTGGAATCGGAGCATCAGGGCCTGCTGTTCCACACAGAAGTCAGGTGTCTTTCACGGGGAGATGTTCTCTGCCGCCTGTATGAACTGCGGGACGAGGTGCGCTTATTTGCTTATTTGGTGAAAAGTTTGGGAAACCCTGTGCCAGACGACCCGCTCTGCACCTCCTGAGCCGCTTATCAGCCTGAGCCGAGGACCTCCCCCCCTTGAATAGGTGCCCTCTCACTAGGTCTCATATCACAGGCAGCCCTTCCTCACTCTGCAGCCTGGAGCTCATATAAACCACGGTTTCCTCTGTAAAGGCTGCTCTGCTCTACAGAGGATTACCTCTATTACGCTGAATATTTAATGCTTTGTGTGTTCGACTCTATATTGTTTCCCGTCGCTACCGTAATGATTTCCTCCCCGTACATCAAGTTGACAGGCAGTAAAAGTGCTCCCCTGTTGCCGTGTGAAATATCTGAATCAAGATGAAGAAATTTGTAAACAGATGTCCACCTCCAGCTCCCTCTTGCCTTTTCACGGTCATGCAAACGATCGGCGCCACATTAGACCCCAGACATCCATCCATCTGTGTCTGATTCTAAAGGAGAAACCTATAAGGCAGCTTCACCTTGGCTTCAAATCTCTGCAGAACTTTCCACAAAGGTGAATAAGGGTGAGAATGCTGATTATAATGACAAATTCATATGTGACCGTATGATACGGGAAGCAGTGAGTGCTGAGTGTGTGTGTGTGTGTGTGTGTGTGTGCCTGGAGTCGTGTCTGCTGCAAGGTGATAAGCCCTCCAATAATGAGCTTGTTCATAAGCGCAATCAGTCAGCGCTCTGCCACTGACTGGGCCGTATTCAATCATTACAGGACTCCTCTTAGACACACCCACATTAAAACAGGGAGAGAGAGGAAGGGAGAGAGAGAGAGAGAGAGAGAGAGAGAGAGAGATTATTTGAGCCTGCAACTAATGAACAGTGCTAATATGGTCGAGCGAGAGAGAGAGAGAGAGAGTAGCCAACACACAATAATAATAATTTGTCAGTACAGTACTACTTGTACAAGTAGAGTACAGCGAAAGGAATTCCTCTGCATTTAACCCATCCTAGTATTAGGAGCAGTGGTCAGCTATTTTTTACAGCGCCAGGGGAGCAGTTAGGCTAAGGGTGTCTTGCTCAAGGACACACAGGAGCCAGGGATCGAACCGGTTGTGAGGCGACCGCTCTACCTCCTGAGCTAAACTGCCGCCCAAAAAAATTCCTATCTCTCTCTCTCTCTCAATTTCTCTCCTACACCCACTCCTACCACTGAGATAGCAAAGGGTGGACAATGTACACTGCATATACTGTATTCCAGTGGCGAACCGTGTCTATCACAACTGGACATTCTGTAGACCCCCCCCCCCCATTCGAACATTCAGTTGTTCTAGTCAGACAGACGTCACGGAGGAAGTCACTTTATGCGTTATCTCATTTAGGCAGATCAGATTGTCGCAGCCAATTTCCAATTTGACCATAGTTGTAAAGCAGTGTCCATGTAGTGAAGTAACAGACCACCACAGACCACCACACACAGGCTATCGGTTAAAGGGACGGTCTAACACGCTTCACGTGAAAAGGCTTAACGTAACTTAAAGTTCCAAAACAGCGATCAATAATCACCAAATGTCTCTGGCACATGTCTTGTCATTAGCACTTTCACCTGTCAAAATATCAAAACCTAAATCCTACTATTACTGAAGTTATGTTACATTAAGTGTTAAGACTTTTCCTTACTTGCTCAATAGAGAGGAAAACACTCAATGTCACATAACGTCCATAATGGTAGGATTTAAGTTGAGATATTGACAGGTGAGTGCTAATGACAAGACATATGCCAGAGAAATTAGGTGATTATTGATCGCGGTTTTATAACTCTTAGTTACGTTAAGTCTTTTCACATTAAGCGACGCAAAGAAAGACTCTCAATTTAAATTCACAACAATGCTTAACAAACTCAAGACAGCCATTAACTAATCATTCAACAAGTGTGTGGAAACAAAATGCAACAACCAGCTCAACAAGATGCAACACTGAGACAAAACCAGCAAAGACAAATGAGTCTCACTCACCAATGATGTTCACTTAAAGACTAAATCCATTCTCCTGTCCTTCTGGATGAACTGTTCGATAACCCGGTCATAAAGCTGATCACTGCTTTTTAGATCCAAAAGAAGTTGCCTTTCAATATGGAAGCTAATGCAGTGAGTCGGGATTGTCCTGTTCTGTTCCTCCATATGTTTTTATAATATTCAAATGTCCTTTCCACAGATGCAGTGGTGACAGGGATTGTTAAAACATTTGTCTAATGTCCATCTTTTCACTGAATGGTCGTCTTGAAAAGGGTACTAACAACAATTCCGCAACAACATCAGCTTCACCTATTGCCATTTAGACGTAAAAAACCAACGTAGAAAAAAACCAATGTACGTTAGATCCGAGCCAGTGAACCTTCTAGTGCACTTTGGACCTGTGGGGAAATCTGAAAGAATACGCCCATTGGCTTCAAATCACTATATGATTGGTTAATCAAATTGTCAATCCAAACGTACGCTCTCATTCAGTCTAAGGGCCAAAGTCATCGGGAATACTTTGGTTGAAGGATATTCTTCCCAGCAACCCAGAAAAAGATCTGATTGGTTGCATTGTTTTTCCAACACAAAACTTTTCAAATGCGTCGTGCATGGACCGAGAAAGACAAACAAATCAACATACCACTGTAATATAACAGATAACAACACAGATACCATTCTGCACTTGGGGTTCCCAACCGCCGGGCCGCGGACCGGTACCGGGCCGTGGAGGGGGGAGGTCCTCGGCTCAGGCTGATACACACAGCTGTGTGTTTATCATCATATTTGACTCAAATAATTTGAGTATAGGTGAACGCCGGGCGGTATAATCTATATGTAGAGATTATATAGCGGTATATATGGGCGGTATAATCTATATATATAGATTAAATATATATCGGCAGCATAACGAGAGACTTTCAGTTGCACGCGCTACTAAAGAGACTACGCGCTAGTGACGTGTCGGTCGCGAAAGAGCCGGCTCAAAGAGTCGGCTCTTTTAAGTGAACGACGGGAGCCGGCTCGCACCCGCGAACGAGCCGGGGTTTTTTTTACGGGTGCTCCGCCTACATGCGCAGAGCGCATTACAACCGGTCCGTGAAAATTGACAACCGGTCCGCGAGATTTCATGTATCTGCCGGTCCGTGGCACAAAAAAGGTTGGGAACCCCTGATGTAAAGCATCGACCTCTCTGTGTGTGCAGGTGCTTGTTAGTAGAAAGTCTGTTTATAGGAATAAGATATTAGCAACAATGCTAACACACGGCTGAGTGTGAGTTAGCACTCTTTTCCGTTTGACTTTCAACTTTTTTCAACTCAAAGTATTTTCCCTCAATGAAAATACTAAATACATAAATAAATGAAAAATAAATATAAATGCTCCAAAAAAATATAATAAAAACATAAAAAGTAGACAATAAAATAATTAAATAAATACATAATTGAAATTGTTTATATAACTTGTTTCTCCCTAAAATAATATCATGATATCAATAAACATATGATATGATGATAAAACAATTAAAGCAATATTATCAATTATGTATATTTTAAAACCACACAACCACCCACCAGCTCTGTTTGGAGGTTCTAACCAACCCCACCACGTGGTGTTATGTATAACCTGTTACATAATAACAAGCGGTTTATATCAGTACCACTGCAGTGTGAGGGTGATACTATGTTTGTGTGTGTGTGTGTGTGTGTGTGTGTGTGTGTGTGTGTGTGTGTGTGTGTGCTACTAAACATAGTCGCCATGCTATTATATGTCGCCATGTCGCCATGCTACTATATGTAGCCGCAATGCTAATACACGTAGTCAACATGCTAATACACATAGTCACAATGTTTATGCACATAGCCAGAATGCTACTACACCTAGTTGTAATGGTACATGTAGCCGCCATGCTACTTCACGCAGTCGCCATGCTTCTAAACGTAGCCACCATGCTACCACGTCATGCTACCACGTCAGCTGAAAGGTGTGTGTGTGTGTGTGTGTGTGTGTGTGTCTGCATGTGTGTGCGTGTGTGTGTGTGTGTGTGTGTGTGTTTGTGCTTGTGTGTGTGTGTGCTTGTGTGCTTGTGTGCTTGTGTGTATGTATGCATGTGTGTGTGTGTGTGTGTGTGTGTGTGTGTGTGTGTGTGTGTGTGTGTGTGTGTGTGTGTGTGTGGTGTGTGTGTGTGCGTGTGTATATGTGTATGTGCATGTGGGTATGTATGTGTGTTACGGCATGTGGTGCCTCTGGGTGGCACTGTGGGCCTTGTTCCCTGTTCCAGGTCAGAGCCCCGCCCTGCTCCAGCACCAGGATCTGGACTCCACCAATCACCAATCACCAATCACCGCCACCTGCTATCGTTGTTGTGTATAAAGGCTCCCTGTTTTGTGCAGCTCACCCTCTTGTTTGTTTGACACCCTCACGGCATGCACGTCCCTACGTTGGTTGGTATAGGTAAGGTCCTGGTCTTCGGGACAGGTTAGACAGAGGCCTCTTTACATGTTCACCACGTAGGTAACTCATTGCTAAATACCCTAGGTTAGAGGGGGTATGCCACCCATGTACGTTTTGATAGAGTAGTGTTTGGTCAACCGCTTGTTGCCACCGCCGCTATTTGGTAGTTGCCAGAGGGCAATTTTGTTTTCCTTTTTGCGTAGCTTTGTGAAGCTCCTTTTGATTTGGCATACTTTCACCAGGTCCCTAGGCCTGGTTCCTGATATTTGGTATTTGAGTGTATCCTGTGTCTGTATCCTGTGTCTGATCCTGTGTGTGTGTGTGTGTGTGTGTGTGTGGGTGTGGGTGTGTGTGTGGAAAAACAACATGTTGAAAAAATTAAACCATTTAAATCACATCCACTTCATACTCTATTTGAATTGCATTCCCCTCCCTCTCGCTCTCTCATTGTCATGGCCTAGGTCTCTCTCTCTCTGTATATGTATGTGTATTAGTATGTAGTTGTGCACTCTTTATGTGATTACCAACCACGACGGGGATTGGTCATTACTGCTGTATCGACACACACACACACAGCAAGTTCAAAGCATGTAATTCTGTGGTCACTTAGCATAGAAGCCAGGCGAGTAATCAACCAGAACAGACATGAAGGAGAGATGTGAGACTATGTTCACCCTGACAGTACCTTCCCCATGAGTCATTTCACCATGAGAGTATGATCACCATGAGAGTATGATCACCATGAGAGTATGATCACCATGAGTATGATCACCATGAGAGAGTATGATCACCATGAGAGAGTATGATCACCATGAGAGAGTATGTTCACCATGAGAGCATGATCACCATGAGAGAGTATGTTCACCATGAGAGAGTATGTTTACCATGAGAGAGTGTTCACCATGAGAGAGCATGTTCACCATGAGAGTATGTTCACCATGAGAGTATGTTCACCATGAGAGAGCATGTTCACCATGAGAGTATGTTCACCATGAGAGTGATCACCATGAGAGTGATCACGTTCACCATGAGAGCATGATCACCATGAGAGTATGTTCACCATGAGAGAGTATGTTCACCATGAGAGTATGTTCACCAGAACAAGGGCGTATAACATATAACAATGTATAGTTTATTACATGATTTCTATATACATATTGCTCTTTCTGTGCTGATTTTTGCATTTATAGAATTGCATTTTTATTTTCATGTTATATTTATCTATGTTTATTCTATGTTATCTATGTTTATTGATCTTATTTATAACTGCTGTCTGTCGTCGAGTATTGCACACAGAGATTGTTCACATCACTGCTTATACTAAACTGTAAACTGTGAAGTGACAATAAGACTGACTGACTTGACCATGAGAGAGTATGATCACCATGAGAGAGTAGGTTTACCATGAGAGTGTTCATGAGAGTATGATCACCATGAGAGAGTATGATCACCGTTAAATAGTATTTTCACCATAAGAGAGTATGATCACCATGAGAGTATGTTCACCATGAGAGTATGTTCACCATGAGAGAGTATGATCACCATGAGAGAGTATGTTCACCATGAGAGTATGTTGACCATGAGAGTATGTTGACCATGAGAGTATGTTCACCATGAGAGAGTATGTTCACCATGAGAGAGTATGTTCACCATGAGAGAGTATGTTCACCATGAGAGAGTATGTTTACCATGGAGTGTTCATGAGAGCATGATCACCATGAGAGAGTATGATCACCATGAGAGAGTATGATCACCATTAAATAGTATTTTCACCATAAGAGTGTGTTCACCATGAGAGCATGTTCACCATGAGAGTATGTTCACCATGAGAGAGTGTGATCACCATGAGAGTGTGATCACCATGAGAGAGTGTGTTCACCATGAGAGAGTGTGTTCACCATGAGACACAGTGTTCAAAACGAACAAACAAAAAACTGATCTTTGTCTTGTGTACATTTCTGCATTACACTGTGTTTGTGTGGGCATGTGTAGTTTGTGTGTGTGTGCGTGTGTGAATGTTGATGTGGGTGCACACGTGTGTGTGTATATATGCTGACAGTGCGATGGCCTGAGCAGCTTTATAGACCCGTCCCTCTGGGATCTGTCCCTTGTCTGCAGCCCCTAATGCAGACACAAATCTACCTCCAGGACTCTCCTCCGCTTCCCCCTCTCTCTCTCTCTCTCTCTCTCTCTCTCTCTCTCTCCCCCCAACCCCCCTTCCTCTCTCTCTCTCTCTCTCTCTCTCTCTCTCTCTCTCTCTCTCTCTCTCTCTCTCTCTCTCTCCCTCTCTCACTCCCTCTCACTGTCTCTCTCTCTCTCCCTCTCTCACGCACACACACACATGCTTATGGTTGTCCATCGAATCCGATGATGACGTCCACTTCTATCGGTGAGTTCTTTGGTGGCTGAATAGCCCTATCCTGGACCCACAAATCCTGTTGCAGGTAGGACAAGTGTATGTGGTGGTAGTAGCAACGGCAACTGTAGGTGTGTTCCTCCTGAGTCTCCTCTCCTGTCTCCTGGCTGTCCTTTCCTCCTCCAGCATTTGGGTCCCATCCCGGCACAGCTGGCGCCAGGTGTTACGATCAGCAGCAACATCCTCCAGGGCCTCAGGTCTGATTTTACATTTCTTTAACGCAGTCTTCAGCTGGTCTTTATAGCGCTTCTTCTGCCCTCCAGCAGAGCGTCGACCATGATGTAGCTGGCCATATAGCACTCTGCGAGGCAGGCGGTTTGAGGGCATCCTTACTACATGGCCCAGCCATCGTAGCTGGTGCTGAGTAATTGTGGCCTCAATACTCCTGCAGTTGGTCTTCGAGAGTACTTCAGAGTGAGGCACACGATCACGCCAGGTAATTCCCAGGATGCGCTGAAGGCAGCGTATGTGGAACTGCTCTAGGGCCCTGATGTGGCGGCTGTAAGTTACCCAGGCTTCGCAGCTGTAAAGGAGGGTAGTGATGCAGATGGCTTGGTAGACACAGACCTTCGTGCGGAGATGCAGGTTCTTGTTTTGAAAGACCCTACGCCGGAGTCTCCCAAAAGCAGCTGATGCCTGCTTTATCCTGTTTTGGACCTCATTGTCGATGGTGTTGTCCTCAGAGAGAATGCTCCCCAGGTATCTGAAGGATGGTACAACAGACAGTTGTTCACCAGCAGCAGTGAAGGTAGGTGGTGTAGATGGGATGTTGGCACTCCACTGGCAAACTACTTCCGTCTTGATGGTGTTGACGGTCAGTCCCATCCTGCTGTATGCTCTCACCGCAGCAGTAAGAACAGACTGGAGGTCTTGTGGATTGTGAGATACAAGAGCACAGTCGTCTGCATACTGTAGCTCAATGACTCTCTCCCTTTGCAGTTTGGTGGTTGCCTGGAGCCTCCTTATGTTGAAGAGGTTGCCATCTAGACGAAAGTCCACTGCCACACCGCTACTGTCCTCAATCTCCTTGTGGAGAAGCTGGGTGACACATAGCAGGAAGATGTTAAAAAGTACTGGTGCTAATACACACCCCTGCCTTACCCCTGTACGTACAGGGAAGGGGGAAGACTCTTGTCCTCCTATAGTCACCCGAGCAGTCATTCCATCATGAAATTGGCGGAGGATGTTGACAAACTTTTTGGGGCAGCCAAACCTGATAAGGACTTCCCATAAAAGTTCTCTCTGGACAGTGTCGAAGGCTTTGGAGAGATCGACAAAGGCCATGAACAGGTCCTGATGTTGTTCTCTGCACTTTTCCTGCAGCTGTCGAGCTGTGAAAATCATATCCACCGTGCTCCTGCTCTTCCTAAATCCACATTGTGATTCAGGCAGTATTGACTCGGTGGTGTTTTTAATCAGCCTCTGGAGCATAACCTTCGCCAGGACCTTACCAGCGACAGCAAGGAGCGAAATACCCCTGCTGTTGCCACAGACAGCCTTGTCACCCTTGTTTTTGTAAATGGTGACAATATTGGCGTCTCTCCATTGTTGTGGGACGATCTCATCAGCCCAGACCTTGGTGATGTACCCGTGTAATGCTCTTGTACAGAGGTAGCCTCCTTGTTTCAGCAGCTCAGCAGGGATGTTGTCATTACCAGGGGACTTGTTGTTTTTAAGGGAACGGATAGCTGATTGGACCTCCAGGAAGGTTGGGGGCTGGTCTAGATTGTGCATAGGAGGAAGTGTAGGCAGGTCGTCAAG
Organism: Muraenolepis orangiensis; assembly: GCA_027704905.1. Lineage (NCBI taxonomy): Eukaryota > Metazoa > Chordata > Actinopteri > Gadiformes > Muraenolepididae > Muraenolepis > Muraenolepis orangiensis. The sequence continues at coordinate 12,445,243 of CM051001.1, forward strand.
AACGGTGGGGTCTGCATCAGAGTCCTGATTAAGCAGGGTACCAAAATGTTCAGCCCATCTCAGCAGAATGCTATGCTGGTCCTTCAGGACTGTCAGGCCATCTGCTGTTTTCAGGGGAGTGATACAGCGGCTCATTGGGCCGTAGATCTTCTTGACAGCATTGTAAAAATTGTGCATGTCATTTTTATCGGCAAAAGACTGGATTTCGTGTGCCTTTTTAGTCCACCACTCATTCTGCATGACCCGAGTAGCCCTTTGTACTTCCCGACGAACTCTCTGCCATTGCTGCCTGGTGCTACTGGACGAGGGGTTCTCCAACGTTGCCCGATGTGCTCTGTGCATGTCCTTCAGCAAGTCATGGATGGTTTCTGAGTTTTCATCAAACCAGTCTTGGTGGTTCTTGCTCTTATAGCCGATTGTTTGGGCTGCTGCCTCATAGAGAGCCGAGCTGACAGAGTTCCACTTCTGGTCCATGGTGTTCTCAGATGAGCTCAAGGACAACTCAATCCCCCCCAGTTTCTCAGCCAGGGAGCAACGGAACTCATTCCTTGCATCAGGGTTTTCCAGGCGGGTGCAATCTAGTCGCCTCCTTCTGGGTCCTTGCAGCCGCAATGGGGGGCGCACTTGCATGTGGACCTTGGCCATGATCAGGCGGTGATCTGTCCAGCATTCTGCACCTCTCATGGCACGGGTGATGTGAACGTCTCTGATGTCACTACGCCTCACAATGACATAGTCTATCAGGTGCCAGTGTTTGGAACGAGGGTGCATCCACGAAGTCTTGTATTTAGTCTTCTGCTGGAAGATAGTGTTGGTTATGGTCAGGTTATGCTCAGAGCAGAGAGTGAGTAATCTCAACCCATTTGCGTTAACCTGGCCAACTCCATGCCTGCCAAGCACTCCACTCCATATGCTGCTGTTTTGTCCCACTCTGGCGTTAAAATCACCAAGCAAGAAAATCTTGTCATTCTTGGGGATCCGGCGAAGAGCCTCGTCCAGTGACTGGTAGAAAGAGTCCTTGGCCTCACTCTCGGATGGCAGGGTCGGTGCATATGCACTGAGAAGTGTGGCGAAGCGGTTCTTAACCAGGGGGATACGGAGGGTCATTAGTCTCTCACTAATGCCAACAGGTGTTTCAGCGAGTCTTGGTAGTAGAGTGTTTTTTATGGCTAGTCCTACACCATGCAGATGTTGTCCTCCTGACGGGTAACCTTTCCAGAAGAACGTGTAGCCCATCCCTTCCTCTGTTAGAGAGCCTTCATCCAGGATTCTGGTCTCACTCAGAGCAGCAATGTCGATGTTGTAGCGACTCAGCTCAGCAGCAACCAGTGCTGTTCTCCTATGAGGTCTGTCAGAGCTGCCATACGAGTCCAGGAGAGTCCTTACATTCCATGTTGCCAGTCTTAAGTTGCATGATTTCCGTGATTTCCGTGATTTCCGTCCGTAATTTTTATTTGTATTTCGACCGCGGTAATGGAACGGCCCGATAGGTGCGGTATCCTATCCAAGCGAGGTTGAGTGGACAATTTTTAGGCCACCTTTTCTAGGCCCTTCCCCAATTGGGGTGAGCAGTGTGGCCCCTAAATAGGGCTGCTCAAACGCACAGGGGTCTGCCGAAAACAGCTTCCACTCAGTCCGAGCTGTTAGCGACCTATACCCTGTGCTGCTGCCGTGCAGGGTTCTTAGCTAAGAGCTTCCAGTTCATTCGTACCTGCTCCCGTCACCAGAACCCCAACGCCGCCAGACTTCAACACGATGTAAGGTCCAGGTACTTCACCATGGTCAGAAGTGGATACCTGCGCAAGGAAGTTTTTAAGTGCCATAGGGGGTGCGCACTTCCCAATAGCACTATCTTCACCACGATGAGGTAAACCCGGTGGCGTGGGTGACCCATGACGACCAGTCCCCCATCCTGGCTGCAGGAGGCTACCGGGTCCTTGGTTTTTTAAGGCCCGCCTATAGCGCACCGCCAGCGCATTGCTTTTCTGTCAGGGTGTGCTCCCTTAGCCTTTGCCTAAATAGGCTTACCCACAAGGCAGCGGGGCTATTTACCCATAGTTGGGGCAGTGGTTGACGGGCGTCAGGGCGTGTCCACACGACGGTGGGCCTATACGCCGCGTCTCTGGGGCCCCCTGCTGCTCCGAGATCCCCTCCAGTTTAGCCTGGGTCCTCAAGGACCCAGTTACCATGTGTGGCCACGGGGAGGCACTGCAGGAGTCTTGGTGGTGGAGAGGCTGTGTACCAGCAGGAGGAGACTTACACACTCGGCTCCTCTTTTCACCCCCCGAGGGGGGCTAGCTGGCGGCGGTAGCTGTAAGCAGAGAGTAGCAAGCAGAAAGCGGCATGCAACATGCACTATCTACAAACATCTCTATTCTACTACGCTACTGCACTAGACGCGTCACACGCACCCTGTGTTTGCACACAGCAACAGCTGATGCACACACACACACACACACACACACACATGCAGACACACACACACACAAACACTTGTGCACACACACACACACACACACACACACACACACAAAGACACACATACACACATACACATATACACACACACAAACATACCTACACACACACAAAAACACACACACGCTTTTTAAATTTTAAGGTGCAACAGTTGAAACGGGGAATAAATGCACACACAAATATACTAATACCTAAAAACGAAATAACAACAAAGTAAACTAAACTAAACTAGTATAAACAAAATATAACTAAATCAAATCTAAATCAAATCTAAATATTGGCGCTAGATACAATTATACACCCATACATTAAATATATGTGTGAAATACTATTTGGCGGTCTTGAAAAAAGATAAATGATAAATTACAAACCATTGTAAGCACCGGCTAAGGTGGTCGTTGGTGGTTGTTTATTTGTTGTGAAAAAGCACAATTTTAACACATTTAGATCTAAAATCGTCTTAGATAAGGTTGTTGAAATCATAATTATATATTCTAGATGGTGTGCACCATTATTCATATTTAGCATTTTATAGAAACTTAGTAGCCTACTTTGATTATATTTATTTTCCAATTTCTATCAAGCTATTTGACTTCATGATTCATTGATAAAATACACTCTTGAAAAGCACTTTTTTCCCCAAATCATTAATCCAATGGAAAACTATGATCATAATTACCGGAAAAAGTTTAATTTGAGCAAACCAACTCTAATTACTGTGTTAACTAGTGTGTTTGTGTGTCAGTTAGAGATCTGGCTAACTAGCTATCACTCAAGCAATACTTGACTGAGTGACTCCTGAACTCTATTACTAAACTCTATTACTACTAAATTAATGAAGTAACTAAACTAACTATAGCGTGTGTGTGTGTGTGTGTGTGTGTGTGTGTGTGTGTGTGTGTGTGTGTGTGTGTGTGTGTGTGTGTGTGTGTGTGTGTGTGTGTGTGTATAAGTGTGTGTGTGTATGTCTTCTATATAGAGAACACCATCATCAAAGACTGCGTCTCGAAAAACAAAATGTGCACAGCAGAAACATCCTTTTAAGTCTTGACATATTGGAATACTAAGTAGTTATTAAATAGCACATTTGTTGTTTGAATGTGCACAGCTCGGCGGAGGTCAATATAACATCTTAAATGTACTTTCTAAAGTATCTTTTATTCAAACTACCATGTCATTTTTAGTCTAGTCATCTTGCCCATTTGTCAATTTAGCTTTTTGGTGCTGTGATGCTGTATGTGTTGAACCAGAAGAGGGTTGAAGCAGACATTTATAAACAGCCTTTATGAAGTTCAATAATCTAAACCATCTGCACCCGGAAAAAAAATGATTTGGTTAAAAAAATGTATGACATTCATGAAAAAGCCTCAAAGCGTGGTTGTGTAGTCGTGCTTCATGTGGATGGGGTTGAGTGAATAGAGATAAGGGGAGAGAGAGACGGACGTCCATAGTCCAACAGCAGGTTGGCGTTTGAAAGACTACAGCCCTGCTCAAAATAAATAAGACGATAAATATTTTAAAGAGAAACTCTTTTCTTATAAAGAGTCTCTTCCTTATAAGGTCTCTCTCAGATGTTATTGTCAATACGTTCTTATAATCTTTTTTAATTGTCTTTGCCTGTGGTGCACAATATCTACGTATGTAAACATTTCTCCTTGAGTTAGTGTCAGTTAGTTAAATAAAGTTTATCCGCAAAGGAAGAGATAGAAAGAACTTTGTCGAATCAATTCTAACGTAGCGAACTTTGAACTCACGTGACATACGCTGTCGGCTTCTTCTCAAGCGTTCCTATGACCCCAAAACATACCACCCGATATCCGTCATCGTTGACATAGCTAACACAACTAATTAGCATTTGCTTTTTGTTTTGTTTTGTGTGAACTTCCAAAAGTTTGTTTAAAATTCTCTTTGACTGAAAGCGTGAAAATGCTGAGATAGGGCGGCAGTCTAGCTCAGGAGGTAGAGCGGTCGCCTCACAACCGGAAGGTTGCTGGTTCGATCCCCGGCTCCTCCTAGCAAAAACTGTCGAGGTGTCCTTGAGGAAGACCCTAACCCTAACTGCTCCCCGGGCGCTGTACAAATAGCTGCCCACTGCTCCTAATACTAGGATGGGTTAAATGCAGAGAACACGTTTCACTGTATGTCTTCATGTATGTGACCAATAAAGAGGATTCAATCCTCACGATTTGTTGTTGTTGTTGAGATGTCCATTTCTGTGGTCCACTACAGAAGCCATACTAGGATGTACAGATGATGGCCACCAGGCTCGGAGAGGAGAGGAGGATAAGTAGTTTGTCTGGGACTTGAACCCGGGACCCAGAAGTCAGAATCATTCCCCTGGACCAACACGCCGTGAGGAGGAAGTCCTGTTTACACACACACACACACACACACACACACACACACACACACACACACACTAAGACATGCTCAAACACTCATATGAGCACATGCTAAGTAAAACACGTTCAAACTGATTCAGTGACACACACATGCGCATGCACGCACACACACAAACAAGTGCATGCACTCACACACACACACACTCATTCCACTGTCTGACTCCAGTTCAATAACTTTGAGGCATGTATGAGCATTAATGCATACGCGCCCACACACACACACACGCACATATACACACACACACAGACATAAAAAGTTATACTCTCAATAGCCCCAATCACATTGTCAATTCATATTTGATGTGTGTGTGTGTGTGTGTGTGTGTGTAAGTGCACATGCATGCCTGTGTGTGCGTGGATCCACACACATGTGTGTGTCTTCTGAGCCATATTGGGAAATTAGAGTTACAGAATTAAGTGTGATTGCCCTGAAGGCCTTTTCCATTATTACTTAACAACGTTTGGAATATAGCTCGGACCAATCTGGGAGAGAGAGAGAGAGAGAGAGAGAGAGTCCAGTCCCCGGGAGGCGGTCAGCCTTGTAAGTCAATCCCTCAGTCATTCGGCCGCTTCCCATCAAATCACTCAGTCGACACACAGGCGCACAGCAGACAGGATAGCAGATCCCCCTCATCATAACTGACAGGCTGGATAAGAGCGGTGCGGACAGACAGACAGACAGACAGACAGACAGGCAGGCAGGCAGGCAGGCAGACAGACAGACAGACAGACAGACAGACAGGCAGGCAGACAGACAGACAGACAGACAGACAGACAGCGTCAGTTTAGCTCAGGAGGTAGCACGGTCGCCTCACAACTGGAAGGTTGCTGGTTCGATCCCCGCCTCCTCCTAGCAAAAGCTGTCGAGGTGTCCTTGAGCAAGACACACTAACTGCTCCTGACTGTTCCTGGCTGTCTCCTTGCATGGCTGACTCTGCTGTTGGTGGTTGAATGTGTGTGTGAATGTGAGACTTGATATGTAAAACGCTTTGAGTAACCATTGGTTAGAAAAGCGCTATATAAATATCCATTTACCATTACAGACAGACAGGCAGACAACACAAACTGCAGGCTGTGGTCGGATACACTGGGAGATAGCGAGACGGCGCCCAAAGCCCCCCGTCCATCCATTCAGTTCAGAGACAAGATGGAGAAGGTTGTCCAGTCCTCTCAAGTCTTTTAATTAGTTTTCCTGGAATATCGAGTGAACCGCTCAGCAAAGCTGATTAGCCAATTAGCATCCGCTCACTAACGAAGAGACAGAGAAACAACAAGCGGGAGCATCGATGAGCAGGGAAACCAGGTGTGAGGGAAACCAGGTGTGAGGGAAACCAGGCGTGAGGGAAACCAGGCATGAGGGAAACCAGGCGTGGGGGAAACCAGGTGTGAGAGAAACCAGGCGTGAGGGAAACCAGGCCTCAAAACAGAAAAAGCTAACAAAACAGAAAAATCAAGTCTGGGTTTTTTAGATATAAGAATCAAGGTGGAAGGTTTTGGTAACAGCGTCGCCACAAGCCAAGCAAGGCTAATTGAAACTTTAAAAGTGGAGCGACGAGGAAAGAGAAGAACTAGCGGCGGGGTTTCAGACAGACATGTGGCGGAACATTCCGCAGCTTTTCATGCACAGGTGCTAATGTGTAATGACAGCAAGAGGTTCTAAAAACACAACACACACACACACACACACACACCACTTCACGCTGAATCCATCTCAGCCTAAATGGGTTTTTAAACATTCACACAAGTTGAAATGCGTTTGTTTTTGTCACATGAGTGTGGGGAGTGAAGCAGCGGCAGCAGAGCGTCTGTTGGGTCTGATTTACATTTAAAAAATGTAAGATAGGGTTGTTGTTGACGATGGTTTTGATGGGGGAGATGATGTCATGGCAGGACCATCTGCAGTTAGAGCCAGGAGCATAGAGTAGGACTCACACACACACACACACACACACACACACACACACACACACACACACACACACACACATACCAACACGGGCACAAACACACACTCACACTTAATTTGGCTGTGGCCACCCAGGGTGACCCAGGGCTGTCTCTCTCTCTCTCTCTCTCTCTCTCTCTCTCTCTCTCTCTCTCTCTGATACCCCCTCTCTCCCGTCAAAGGGTAAAATGTGATGACGTGCATAACTGGGAAAAAAAAGTAATCGGTTATACTGGCAAATTGGGAACGACTTGAAAAATTCGGAGTCGGGGAACAGCCCGAAAAGCAGGCAAATGTAACAGACGTCAGCAAGTGGTGCTGTGCAGTGGTAAACCTCACTCCTCCGACGCCTCAATAGACGTTCTAGCGATGAAGCTAGAGGGGTTTGGGTTCCAGCTCTCACGTTAGAACGTCACCTCTCATGCCGGTCGTCAGTTCGATCCCAGTGCGGGACATCGACTGTTACACAAGCATGGCGTGACGCAATGACGTGTAACTAGTGTAACATTATTCACTCTTTAAAGTTAGGGTAAATGATTAGACTACTGGTCCTTTCTTACCTTTTAGTGGCCTTGTGTCTCTTCCGGGTGAAGAGCAGAGCAGGGCCCTGGGCTTGGTTAGGGATCTACTGCACACCAAACAGCCCAAAGCAGACCAGGGTTATGAGCTTTCCAGGACCATCAACGCTCCTGTTTAACTGGGTCTGAGAATAAACACACAAAACATGCACGCACGTATGCAAATGTGAATGCAAATGCCAGTGCAAACGTGTGTGTGTGTGTCTTTGTGTGCACACTCTCAATAATTGCACAATAAATCACCTTGTATTGACAATTACAAACGCTACCCACTGGCTGTGGAGTGTGTGTGGTCGGTGGCTGGTTGAAGCAGCCTCACCTGGCCCCAGTCAGACTGATTAGAGTCTGGTTGAAGCAGACTCACCTGGCTCCAGTCAGACTGATTAGAGTCTGGTTGAAGCAGCCTCACCTGGCCCCAGTCAGACTGATTAGAGTCTGGTTGAAGCAGCCTCACCTGGCCCCAGTCAGAATGATTAGAGTCTGGTTGAAGCAGCCTCGTCTGGCCCCAGTCAGACTGATTAGAGTCTGGTTGAAGCAGCCTCACCTGACCCTAGTCAGACTGATTAGAGTCTGGTTGAAGCAGCCTCACCTGGACCCAGTCAGACTGATTAGAGTCTGGTTGAAGCAGCCTCACCTGGCCCCAGTCAGACTGATTAGAGTCTGGTTGAAGCAGCCTCACCTGGCCCCAGTCAGACTGATTAGAGTCTGGTTGAAGCAGCCTCACCTGGCCCCAGTCAGACTGGTTAGAGTCTGGTTGAAGCAGCCTCACCTGGCCCCAGTCAGACTGATTAGAGTCTGGTTGAAGCAGCCTCACCTGGCCCCAGTCAGACTGATTAGAGTCTGGTTGAAGCAGCCTCACCTGGCCCCAGTCAGACTGATTATAGTCTGGTTGAAGCAGCCTCACCTGGTCCCAGTCAGACTGATTAGTCTGGTTGAAGCAGCCTCACCTGGCCCCAGTCAGACTGGTTAGAGTCTGGTTGAAGCAGCCTCACCTGGCCCCAGTCAGTCTGATTAGTCTGGTTGAAGCAGCCTTACCTGGCCCCAGTCAGACTGGTTAGAGTCTGGTTGAAGCAGCCTCACCTGGCCCCAGTCAGACTGATTAGAGTCTGGTTGAAGCAGCCTCACCTGGCCCCAGTCAGACTGGTTAGAGTCTGGTTGAAGCAGCCTCACCTGGCCCCAGTCAGACTGATTATAGTCTGGTTGAAGCAGCCTCACCTGGCCCCAGTCAGACTGATTAGAGTCTGGTTGAAGCAGCCTCACCTGGCCCCAGTCAGACTGGTTAGAGTCTGGTTGAAGCAGCCTCACCTGGCCCCAGTCAGACTGGTTAGAGTCTGGTTGAAGCAGCCTCACCTAGCCCCAGTTAGACTTGTTAGAGGTCAGTAAAAAGCCTAGGAAAGCCAATTCAGTAGTGTGTAGCAGGGTCCACTGCTACACTGGTTCAACTAACTCTTGTATGAAGAAACACTCCAGAGGGGCCCCTGAGGACACTCTAGAGGGGCCCCTGAGGACACTACAGAGGGGCCCCTGAGGAAACTACAGAGGGGCCCCTGAGGAAACTCCAGTGGGGCCCGGACACATGGACAGTCTTTGAAAGAGGACACTTTGTACCAAAGAAAGGTTACAACAAAGAGACGATATTTCATGTTGATATTTGAGAGACGATAGGCTACAGAAAAATACATCGAAAAAATGGGTGAAAGAGAAATAAGATAGGAAAAAGGTAGGGCAGTTTGCCAAGTAGTTCAACTTCCAGACTGACAGGTTGAGTGAAAGTCCGCCCCATTATTTCAAGTCAACCATCTGGGCGACCTGCCCTGCCTTACTGCCTACTGTGCCGCCAGCACCTGCAACCCCCGAGGTAATGCCCTCATTTAGCTCAGGGGCAGCTCCACGGACGGCAACACAGGAGAACGGCGGCCCATTGGCCGAGGGCTAACCTGATGAATGAGCAGCAGTGTCCACTCTGACACGCCTGGAGCCACTTTAGGCTAACAACTGTTCCCCTTCAAGGAGCCTGCAAGGAGGAGCAGGGCACACGCTGTTTGTCAGGGGGCCAAGGGTTAGAACACAACCCTCTATTCTGTTAACCCTTAGTAGGAAAAAACATGAGGAGAAGGTGGAGGATCTACCGATGGTACACACCCTGAATATGGATTCACCAGGACATGGAAGTTGTTGTTTCAATATGTTTTAGTAGTCAAGCTGTAAAAGCAGGAATATAATCGAGAATGTTTGGTGGAGATTGCTTACCCGAAGGAGAGGAAAAAAAACACACTTTATTTATGAATTTGGTCCTGGTTGAGTTTGTTCCTGGCCGACAGCGTTTGAGATGACATGCAGTATGCATGGAGCCACGTCTGTGCACACACGCACACCTGCTAGTATTGGAGGTTGATTATTAAGTGAGGAACTTGGCTGTGATTTAAATGAAACTAAAGTAAATTAAGTAAAATAAATATTATACTTTATATATTATACGATTCCTTGTTTACCCCTCTGTGATTGCGTGCACGCACGCACGCACGCACACACACACACACACACACACACACACACACACACACAAACAAGGGTACACATATGAATATCAAGCAGTACATTTATATAACACGCCGTTAAATGTATTAGTAATATAGTCTGATAATGCAATTCAGAATTAATTTACTTCCATGAATAGCCTTCATTAAAAGTGTAGAAAGGAGCATCCATTCCCTTCAGTGTCTGAACAAAGTATCTGCAGCTTCTAACAAAAGTTACCTTTTTTAATTTAATGGTGCCCTCACACCATAGCGATCACCAGTTGCGTATGATTGCGAATAAAAAATAGTGGTCATAAGTTCCGAACGCAACTCACACGCAACTCATTTTTTGTTATAGGTTTGAAGTACGCAACAAGCACGCAGGTGATCACAGACAAACGCAGAGTAAGTTCGGAAATTGTGAACATGTTCAATAATTCTCTGCGAATGCCTGCGATCAATTTATACGCAACAGGGACGCAACAGGTACGCTACGCACGCAACACGATCGCAACAGGTACGCTACGCACGCAACACGATCGCAACAGGTACGCTACGCACGCAACACGATCGCAACAGGTACGCTACGCACGCAACACGATCGCAACAGGTACGCTACGCACGCAACACGATCGCAACAGGTACGCAACTCATAAGTTATGAACGCAGGTCCAAATTTGAGGTATCTGGCCAGGTTTTGGGGTCACTTTATCTGATGTTTTGGTAGCTTTCGCCATGTTGACTCTTCGATCACCAAATCAGAAAGAAACACTGAATTGGCTCCGCTTTTATCACGTGACCGATATTCGCAAATACCACGCAACTAGCACACAGGTCAAACGCAACTGGTAAGTTCTGCACGCAACCCACACGCAACCCACACGCAACTCACACGCAACCCACACGCAACCCACACGCGACTCACATGCAACCCATAGGTCGAATAGGTTACAAATTGACAAAATTGTTGGTTGCGGTTGATGCGTATACAAATATTTTTTACACGCAACTCATAGGTTTCAGCATACGCTATGGTGTGAGGGCACCATAAATTAAGTAATTTTCTGTTTGACCAAATTTGAAAATGCCATTGAAGTGAAGGAAGCACACCCATCTAATTTGGACGGAATGACTGATTTGACAATGTGTATTTGCCCTGAACAAGATTCACGTGTGAATGTCCTCCAGGGTGTGTGTGTGTGTGTGTGTGTGTGTGTGTGTGTGTGTGTGTGTGTGTGTGTGTGTGTGTGTGTGTGTGTGTGTGTGTGTGTGTGTGTGTGTGTGTGTGTGTGTGTGTGTGTGTGTGTGTGTGTGTGTGTGTGTGTGTGTGTGTGTGTGTGGGCACGTGTTACAGCCTGGCTCTGGGTTATCCCAGAATCGACAGCTACACACAGGACCCTGATTTAAAGGGTTTGTTTGTAGTTCTAGATGACCACCAGGCAGGTGTGCAGGTCAGTTAATCACTGGTGTCATGGGGGCTTGAATGGTGTGAGGAGAATGAAGACAAAAACCACACCAGGATTATAGTAACAGAATGGAACTAGAGGGCCCTCAGTGGAGCCCATACCTCTTCTACCACAACTAAAAGTCCCCTTTATCCTATTGTTTCTGAGGCTGAACAATCCTTCTAAAACAACCATTCCTCACCATTTCATCCGGTCCATGTGGTTCATCATTGACCATTATTCTGCATGCACATTGTTCATGTACCTGGTGTAGCATCCCACCTAAATTCTTACAAATACGTTTGTCACTTTGTAAAATATTACACATTAGGACATTTTTCCAAATGCTAATAAATCCTGGATCCGCACTTAAATCTATTGTTGTCATACTGTTCTTTGTAAAGTTCTAAGTAATCTAACCACAAAGGTTTGTCCATTTCCGTAAAAATCTTGCTAACAGACAAACAAACAGAGAAACAGGGGTTAAAACATAACCTCTGTCCTATCTCGGGGGGCAGAGGTAAAAAGGAGGGCAACAATGTTGTCCAACATGGCTGTGCTTCTATGATTCATATCTCGACATAAATGGCTTTTCTCAGAGGGACTCAAAAACTCTTGGTGAGGACTAGCAGACGCAGCAGCGACTAGTCAACTGAGGGTGAACATCTCTCCTTTTGGGTGGGATATGTTTTAGTTATATTTCTCCGATTAAGCCTCCTAAGACTACTGAGTGCGATGTGTGGCTCATGAATGGGTATATTACATGTGTTCATGTGTGTTTGAAGTCCATTTAGAGTTTCACCCGGCACAGTACCTGCATCTCACATCACAATTCCTAACGAACTAAACAGAACTAGTAAACTTGCACCGCTTTTAAAAAACGAATTGAAATTAAGTTGAAGTTGAAAATAAAAAGGCTCATAGAAATTGAAACAAACGTAAAATACAAAACTTAAATAACAGCCAAACACAACAAGTCAGGAACATATATTGGTATGTAAAATAGACTGGTGTGTACAATATAATGATGTTTTCAGTATACTGGTATGCACAATACACTGGTGTGTACAATAAGATGATGTTTTCAGTATACTGGTATGTACAATATACTGGTGTGTACAAAGTGTATGGAGTGGATTAAAATTAAAAAGCACCAAAGGGGGAAAACTGTGTGTGTTTGGTGAAGTGATGTCTTTGATGTTTGTGGTGTGTGTGTGTGTGTGTGTGTGTGTGTGTGTGTGTGTGTGTGTGTGTGTGTGTGTGTGTGTGTGTGTGTGTGTGTGTGTGTGTCTGAGAAGTGCCATATGGCTGTGTATAAATAGCACAGGGTGGACCACCCATGGTCTGAACTCTGCCAGAGTCACGCAACGCTGTTTAATAACCACACTACTGGAGCACAACATACACGCACACACACGCATGCAAGTACACACACACACACACACACAGACATGCAAGCACACACATACACACACATACATGCACACACACACACCACACACACACACACACACGCATGCAAGCAGACACACACACACACACACACATGCATGTACGCAGACACACAGACACGCACACCCACACACAAACACACACACACACACGTGTGCACGCACAAAGACATGCACACACACAGATGAGTAGGTAGCTATATAAAAGCAAAGACATACATTCATACCAAACCAGCAAAACATCCCAATAGTCCCATTTCCATGTCCCTCAAGTACGACCTCTAACTATCAAAACAAATACAAACACACATTAAGGTTTCCACACCAAACCACCTGTAATTACGTCCATGAATTGCATACTATGAAGTGGGAGAGAGAGATACTTTTCTGAATCTATGTTCGTTACAATTCACAATGACAATGTGATCAAGAGAATTTGATGCATTTTATGACTCAGATTTACTTTATAGTCACTATATTAAACATTAAGTGTTAGATTAGTTTTAGTAAGCATTTAAGAAGCCGTATTAACGGAATGCGGCGGTTCCCGATAAATCAAGCGCACTGTCATTCTGACGTTGGGGAATATCATTATTTCTATGTATTTGGCAGCCCACTAAATTATTTCACAGACAATGAAAATGACGACCTCTAAAAAACAACTACAATCACTTTATAACCCTAACCCTGACCTAAGAACTACAATTAAGCCAGATACACATATACACATATATGTATACACACATGCATACTGTCATACATACATATTGTACATTATTTCATACATACATACATACAATCATACATACATACGTACATACATACACACATACAAACATACATACAAACATACATACTGTACACTCATGCATACATACATACATACTGTACACTCATACATGCATACACACATACATACATACATACATACACACATACATACACACAAACATATATACATACATACATACATACTGTACAAACGTCATAGCCACAGCGCTGCTAGTCCATGATTCCTGTCAAAGTTTGTTTTGTGTGCTGGATCGGCTCCAGAATGAATCTGCCAAAACGAAAACGCAAAGCACCTGATGAAAATGATTTATTTATGTGCTACTCAAAATTCAACAGACATAACTAACAATTAAAATAAAGGCTTCTCCTTCCCAGGCCTCAGAAAACAAGTGAAGTGAAGTGTATGCTGTATTGACAGTGGGTTCAGTGTATTGTGGATACCTTATAGCCCGACCATTACCCAAGCTACACTTACCTTCATCCAGCCTGTTACTCTCCACAGATCAGAGTCCCAGAGGACTTTACAAGTTGTTTTCCTCTGCTGTGATTGCACCCGACCCGAATTGAAGACGAACAGTCACATTGTGTGTGTTTTTTTAGAGATTTATTTTCTCTTACATCATCTAGTACTGTTATGATGGCCGTACAAGCATGTTTTTATTTATTTAAATGAATGGTTTAGATTAGATTAAAGGTTGCAGGCAGGTTTAAACAAAGCTCTCACCTGTGAGAAACCCAGCAACAATTAGACAGCCCAACACTGGAGTCGGCTCGCCATGGCAACGGCAAACCCTTGGCCAGAAGAGGATTCTGAAGCAGCATCAGTAACACAGGAGCGCATTGGAGCCCAACTGGCATGCTGGGGAACCCCTCAGAGACTCCCCAGCCCCATGTGGCTAGTGGCTGCTCTGTAAGCATCGGCCCGGTTAACAGTGTGTTAATGGGGCTGTTAATGAGGTAGGAGGCTGTTCATCTGTCGCTGTTCCTTTATTACTTCATTAGCACACAGGGACATCCTGCTCAAGGTAAAAGCCTGTATTCACCGCTGAGGGTGAAATCATTGTGAATTGTTGATTTGACAAGATGCATTAATAGACTCATAATTGTAGCCTCTCTTCAAATCTAGTTCATATTTGATGACGACAACTTCAATGTTCACTATTGTTTCCTTTTATAATTGTAAATATTTGTCTCAGTAGTTTGTAGCTTGCAGATGTTGAGTGCATTCATATTAGTGTGTGTGTGTGTGTGTGTGTGTGTGTGTGCATTTATGCTTGCTAATGGAATGTTGTTTGTCTCAGAAACATACAATAATTAACTTATTATGTACATAATAACTCTTAACTTTTGTACAGTTTACTAGTGCTGGCAGGGCCAGTTAAAGCCTGTTATATTAGGGTGGACTGGTAGAAATGATCGGTCGGCACACCTGTGGGTCAAAGGTTAAACCGGCCACCAACACACTCAAGTCAAGCCAAGTTTATTGTCACTTCACAGTTTACACAAGTAACAGTAGTGAGTGAAAATCGAATGTAAAAAAAAAGTTTCAAAAATAAATATGTATATATAAATCAGTGTAATAAAAGATACATTGTTATATGCTATACGCCCTTGTTCAGCAGCCTGATGGCCTGACTGTGGAAGCTGTCTCTGAGTCTATTTGATACCACTTGATACTGCGGTATCGCCTGCCTGACGGTAACAGTGAGTACAGTTGGTGGCTGGGGTGGGCAATGTCTTTATGATGCGTTTGGCCTTGGCCACGCACCGCTGGTTGTATATATCCAGGAGGGAGGGGAGCTCACCTCCAACAATATACTGGGCCGTCCGCACCGCCCTTTGAAGCGCTCTGCGCTCGAGTGCGGTGCAGTTCCCGTACCGGGCGGTGATCCACCCTGTAAGAACACTCTCAATGGTGCCGGTATAGAATGTTCTCAGGATGCGGGGGCCCATGCTGAATTTCTTCAGACGCCTGAGGAAATACAGGCGTTGGGCCCTTTGGACAGCACAAAAGCATCAGGTACTCCAGGTCCGGGGAACAGAAAGACTTCAGGGGATGTACATGACTTTGGTTGCACCAAGATCTGTTTATCATGAGACATACCCGCGATCTTTACCGGAGATAGCCTTTGTTCTGTCCGCTCGGTGGACGGAAAATCCCGTTGGCTCGATAGCTGCGTCGGTAACCCCCTCCGACATCCATGTCTCCGTAAGGCAGATGATACTTGTCCTTAGAAAGAACTCAAGGAGGGTGCTAGCATGTCAGCGCTTACCATCAGCTCTTTTTCTTCAAACGTCTACAAACCCTACAAAAAACGTAAGTGTAGCCACTTTAGGTCCAGAGTTCATAGTTGTCATAGCAACAACCTCAGCATGCTTCAGAGCCTGAACGAGACAAGAAGACGGGGGTTGGCCTCCAACTTTGGAGGCGGGCTGGAGGCTGCCCAACCAATCAGCAGTAAGAAATGGTACTGGTAAATGATGTACTGTGCAATTATTTTCATTGTTTAAACAAAATGTTTATTTTCTTAACTTCTGATTGTGTGGGCCAGACGCATGTTTGGCTGTGCTGAGCCCACCCTGCCCCCTAGCTACCTCCGGCCTCGAGTGCTGGCCAACATTGAGATTGCTGTTAAAGCAGTATTATTCCACTGGAAAGAAGGGCTTTTTTATAAAACAGAGCGGTCAATGCAGTAGAATATAGATAGAATATAAACTGGTGCTACATGACCACATAACTACTAAGTTTGCCAGATGAAACAAACACAGACTCTAGCTGGTGAACAATGTTGCAAAACTGAGTGCTGGTAAAATGGAGGGGAATTGATCATTGATCATTCAACCGACTGAGCTATCCTGCCGCCTCCTTCTTATCTCGCTAACAGACAAACAATCAGGGGGCGAAAACATAAGCTCCTCCCCTCTGAGATGACAGGGGGTAAAAAACAAACAAACAGGGTTGGTTCTACTTGGCTGGCATTAACACATTCAAAAGAGGACAGAGGGGGGAGAAGGTGGAGAAAGGTCATACTGTCAGACCCAATCAGGGCTACCAAACAGCACCAATGGAGAAAGAAGACCACGTAAGAATAAACATTTAACAAAACAGTATAGTGTGAAACACAGTGTGTGAATACAAACAGAGAGATGAAGGTACACACCGGTTGGCTGTGATGGGGCACATTTGTTCTATCTCCTCCCGTCGTCGGGAGCGGAACAAATCACTCCCCTCTCGGAACACAGCGAGTACAAAGGATATTTGTAGCGTGCTGTCAGCCAACACCGAGTTAATGAACCTGTTTGTTAGAGGGAAGACGTGAGCTTGCTGAGTTGACGCCCTCTAGAAAGTCTGCTGACTGATCCCACTCGTTTGTACTCGCTGGACAAGTTGCCTTCAAGCTTGTGTGGTTTCAGAGGAGAACATCTCAGGCTCAAGCTGTAAACCCTCGGCAAACATAAGACAAGATTTGTATTCCCTCCCGCAGTATGACATTCTAAATCACTATACTATACACAATAAAAATAACAATAAAACTACTAATAGAGTGACTGATGGATGATATGTACGATATGATATGATAGGTATGTGCTGAATTGGACAGAAAGCATTTAAAAGCATGTTAAAGTGCCAGTAGTGCACTGTATCATGAATACAGTGCAGAACAGTGCAGTAACTGTGCAGCAAATGAGTCCAGAAAGTCCAGCAACGTATGACAGTGTATGATAATGTTGGGTTAATGATAGTGACAATGTTATGATAGCTGCAGCACTCCTAGCAGTTCAGTAGGTATCTGCCTGTGGATAAAAAATATCCTTGAACCTGGTAGTCCTTGCATGCTTTACTGTGGAGCAATATATGTGTATAATTATGTGTATTTAGACCTTGTTTATTTGGACATGCTTCAAGAGAACGTCTTCTCCTCATCGAGGAGGCAGAGGCTTTTGCCTATTCTTTTTTTAACATTCAAGTCAAGTTTCTTCCCAAACTTTGAAAATTCACCCATACCAAATGGGTTGAACATCAAGACCACTATAGGCCAAAATATTAGCATAGGAATATTTGAAATATAGTTTTTTCTGCTTCCCCTCGCGACCTGTTCGAAAACAAGTGGTAACATCTCCTCCATTCCAAGTAGTAAACCAAGTGACAAGTGAGCCACTACAAGTGAGACAAAATAGACTGAATACCATCCGTGCCAATACAGACCTTCCTGTACCAAGCTTTATTCATTAAAAACTGGGCTTTTCATTAAAAGCTCTACTTTAAAAGAGTTACTTTTATTTGAAGTGGGTGAACTTCTGGACGGTGACCTCGCCGGGTCACAGGGAAAGGCCATCCCTCTCAGAGGACCAGCAGTGTGTGTGTGTGTGTGTGTGTGTGTGTGTGTGTGTGTGTGTGTGTGTGTGTGTGTGTGTGTGTGTGTGTGTGTGTGTGTGTGTGTGTGTGAATAGCAGTGTGTGTGAACAGCTGTGTGTGTGTGTGTGTGTGTGTGTGTGTGTGTGTGTGTGTGTGTGTGTGTGTGTGTGTGTGTGTGTGTGTGTGTGTGTGTGTGTGTGTGTGTGTCCTCTCGCCGCATGCCACGGGGACGTGTTCCAGACGATGACCCGTGTCGGCTGAATCCCAAATGTTAAAACATAATTAGCTGGCCATCTTTAGTATGCAAATGTACTCGCCCCACCAAAGCTCTGCAAGGATAAAGACCACCTTCCTTCTTTTACACTAACACACTGTAAGTCTATTGTAGCAGTAACAAGTGTGCGCAGTGTGTGTGTGTGTGTGTGTGTGTGTGTGTGTGTGTGTGTGTGTTGTGTGCCTTTTTTATCATCTACTATTATATGGCCTGCAAGCTTTTGTGTACGACTTGCCTTGACCGTTACAAAGTCTTTATCAATACTTGTGACTAAAAGCTTTGCGTAAAAAATGTATCCCGCAAAATTTTCCACACAACAAGTCGTTTGATAATCATGGTAAATGGAATGCCTTTTATATAGCGCTTTAATCCAAAATGCTTTACAAGTCATGCCTAGGGGTTAGGGTGTCTTGCTCAAGGACACCTCGACACTTTGCTAAGGAGGAGTCGAGGGATCGAACCAGCAACCTTCCGGTTGTGTGACGACCCTCCTGAGCTGCTGCCGCCGCCCTATTTATCTTGGGCTGTCATGCAACAATAGTTTGACCATCCCTCCGCTGACATGCAGGAGAAATGCAGTTCCAACCGCCCCCCTGCCTCCTCATACAGGTTATAGAAATGACAAAACTACTGTCCTTGTGGGCTGGTGGATTCTGGTATTCCTAGTATACTTGATGTAGAAAACTGTAGAGTGTGTGTGGTTGGTGGCTGCTTTAAGCAGCCTTATCAGTCAGACTGATTAGAGTTTTTGGCTGGTGAGGCTGCACACCTTGGCCCTGCCTGCTATCAACTAAAAACTTGACAAACGTTGCATTCATATGCATAAACACAGAAATAAAATAACACCCCCCCCCCCCCACACACACACACACACACACACATTTCCCGCCAAGAATCAAAGGATCTTGATCCAACGTTCGACAAATCTTAAACGGGAATGGTCCTATCAAGGAACGGCAGTAAAAATCGGGGATGTGTGACTGAGCCTTAGAATGTTTGTATTGTCCACGATTCAGCATCTTCTGGAGAGCTTAGAGGAAAAACCAACTAAACTAGTATGCAAGGGTGGACTGGTCTATAGGAGCTGGATGACAGGATAGGGAGAGGAGAGGAGAATAGAGCATAGCTGCAGCTGAGGCAATGGGCAGCTCTCCAGCTCTCTTGCCCTCCTGGCCAACCCCCAGTAAGGAGCCCATCTCTTTACACATCTGCCAGGTGCAATACCTACATGCACCATGGGGGGCAGTGTAGTGTATGGCAAGAGTTTGATGACACAAGGTAGAGCATTATACAGGCCTTTTAAAGACACACACACACACACACACACACACACACACACACACACACACACACACACACACACACACACCCTTCAACAGTAGTATTGGTTTAGCAAGCTGCAGCCAGTTTAATTCTAGCCCGTGGCTGAGTGTGCTACATGCTACTAACTACTAACATACTCATTGTACACTTCAATGAAGACATTAGATTGTCAGGCTTATATCTCGGTTATTCTTTTTGCTGAGAGACAGATGCCAATGATGCTCAAAGAGACATGCACCTTAACACAAACACACACACACACACACACACACACACACACACACACACACACACACACACACACACACACACACACACACATACACACACACACACACCCTCAGTACATTACATTACGTTACAGTCGTTAAGCAGGCACTTTTGTCCAAAGCGACTTACAGTAGTACAGTAGCACATACCTGAACTAAACCAAATAGTCCCCTTGATGGTATTCAGATCCTGATCTGGCCCATAACCACCAGGTTTAGTCATCTGTGGACATGAAGCTTAACCCATGAGCCTGTTGAGGACGGCCCAATGCTCGGAACCATGCTGATCCATTTAGGAAAGGGAGAGAGTCAGTGAGTGTGTGTGTGTGTGTCTTCAGAGTGTTTGTTGTGTGTGTGTGTGTCTTCAGAGTGTTTGTTTGTGTGTGTGTGTGTCTTCAGAGTGTTTGTTTGTGTGTGTGTGTGTGTGTGTGTCTTCAGAGTGTTGTTTGTGTGTGTGTGTGTCTTCAGAGTGTTTGTTTGTGTGTGCGTGTGTCTTCAGAGTGTTTGTGTGTGTGTGTGTGTGTGTGTGTGTGTGTGTGTCTTCATAGTGTTTGTTTGTGTGTGTGTGTGTGTGTGTGTGTGTGTGTCTTCAGAGTGTTTGTTTGTGTGTGTGTGTGTCTTCAGAGTGTGTGTGTGTGTGTGTGTGTGTCTTCAGAGTGTTTGTTTGTGTGTGTGCGTGTGTCTTCAGAGTATTTGTTTGTGTGTGTGCGTGTGTCTTCAGAGTGTTGTTTGTGTGTGTGTGTCTTCAGAGTGTTTGTTTGTGTGTGTGTGTGTCTTCAGAGTGTTTGTGTGTGTGTGTGTGTGTGTGTGTGTGTGTGTGTGTGTCTTCATAGTGTTTGTTTGTGTGTGTGTGTGTGTGTGTGTGTGTGTGTGTGTGTGTGTCTTCAGAGTGTTTGTTTGTGTGTGTGTGTCTTCAGAGTGTTTGTTTGTGTGTGTGCGTGTGTCTTCAGAGTGTTTGTTTGTGTGTGTGTGTGTCTTCAGAGTGTGTGTGTGTGTGTGTGGATGCATATATGTTATAGAAAATCAATATGGTTAGTCACTGCTTATACCCAGTGGATGTACATATATCACCCTGTGCCAAAATTGTGCATGTGTACACACACACACACACATGCACGCATACACACACACTCACGCCTACATGCACACACACACACACATACAGACACACACGCACACCCATAAGATACAAGCCACCTCTCTCCCATGTTTATACCACAGAGAACTTTAGCTGTTTTTCTACCAAATGCTAATATAAACATCTGCTCTCCTTCAGGCACAATCTAAATCTTGGTTTCCACGTATGCATATTTCATATTCTGGGCCTAAACGGGGGAAATAGTTTGCTTAATGTCAAACACGTCAGTTTCTCCAATTAACATCCCGAGGAGGGGGGGGGGGGGGGGGGGCGTGAAGAAGAAAAACATATTTTTATATAAATGTCATGATATTTTGAGGTTTCAGCATCACAGCACCCATCCAGATATCACCTCATCCTCCACGTCCCTCATGTAGACAAGTGTCTCTATCCGCCATCCATCTATCCATCATCTGTTCATCCATCATTCATCCACCATCCATCATCCCTCATCCATCATCCCTCATTCACGTATCAACGTATCCCTCCATCATCCATTCACCCCTACACCCATCATCCATTTATCCCAACTCAGCCGCATCGTGATACCAAAACTCCCTATCAATTCAAGCATCTATGCAATCCACCAGTCACTCCACCCCACCCAGGTACCCCACCCAGGCACCCCACCCAGTAACCCTATCCAGTCACCCCACCCAGACACTCCACCCAGGCACCCCAAGCCATCCACCCTTCACCCAGCCTACCTGTGACTTTGAGCTGGGTGGTCCTGCGCACCAGCCTGGAGCCGTACTGGAGCTCACAGGTGTAGTTTCCCCCGTCGCCCTCCTCCACCTCTGGGATCCAGATGTGGGAGGTGTTGACCACCATGGTGCTGCGCCACTCCACCCGCTCACACTCCTGAGGAGGAGGAGGAGGAGAAGAAGGAGGAGGAGGAGTAAGAAGTGGATGAAAATTGTCTCTGTGACCCACAGGGGTTCTCAAACATCTCTCTCTCTCTCTCTCTCTCTCTCTCTCTCTCTCTCTCTCTCTCTCTCTCTCTCTCTCTCTCTCTCTCTCTCTCTCTCTCTCTCTCTCTCTCTCTCTCTCTCTGCTTGTAGGGGGCCATGTAGTCTGTGATGTCGGGGCAGGTGATCATCCTGCTGCGGGTGCCTCTTGTGGCTGGAGTCCAAATCCTTCCCTCGTTCCCTACTCCCTACTCCCTCTCTAGTAGTTATATGTAGAGGACTATAGAGTGAAATCCTTCCCTCATTCCCTACTCCCTCTCTAGTAGTTCTATGTAGAGGACTATATAGTGAAATCCTTCCCTCATTCCCTACTCCCTCTCTAGTAGTTCAATGTAGAGGACTATATAGTGAAATCCTTCCCTCATTCCCTACTCCCTATTCCCTCTCTAGTAGTTCAATGTAGAGGACTATAGAGTGAAATCCTTCCCTCATTCCCTACTCCCTCTCTAGTTGTTCAATGTAGAGGACTATATAGTGAAATCCTTCCCTCGTTCCCTACTCCCTACTCCCTCTCTCGTAGTCCAATGTAAATGTTAATTCTGCAGCAGGTCTTCCAGCCCTCATCCAACACCACAATGTTTTTCACATGACCCTATGACAGTTTTTCTCTGTTGTCCCTTTGGCACAGTTCTCAGATCAGAACTTAAATCCTCCAAACTGCTTGTGCAACCCGCCCATCATCCAGTCACTTGTACACCACCATTAAAAGCTAGTTCCCATTCTGTTGAACACATTGCAGATTTCATGGATGTTGAATTGTCTAACCTAGATTAAAACATCCAGGCATTGGTTCATTGCATTAGTCATTACATGCAGAATGGTGGAAGCATAATATGTCAAGCATATTTTCTATATATTTTTATTAAATGTTTTTGTAATTGTGTCCTGAATTGATCGTTACTGATTATTGATAACTCTATATATAACTCTATATATAACTCGGTGTGTGTGTGTGTGTGTACGATGTGTGTGTGTGTGTTTGTGTGTGTGTGTGTGTGTGTGTGTGCGGTATGTGTGTGTGTGTGTGTGTGTGTGTGTACGGTGTGTGTGTTTGTGTGTGTGTGTACGGTGTGTGTGTGTGTGTGTACGGTGTGTGTGTGTGTGTTTGTGTGTGTGTGTGTGTGTGTGCGGTATGTGTGTGTGTGTGTGTGTGTGTGTGTGTGTGTGTGTGTGTGTGTGTGTGTGTGTGTGTGTGTGTGTGTGTGTGTACGGTGTGTGTACGGTGTGTGTGTGTGTTTGTGTGTGTGTGTACGGTGTGTGCGGTCTGTGTGTGTGTGTGTGTGTGTGTGTGTGTGTGTACGGTGTGTGTGTTGTGTGTGTGTGTACGGTGTGTGTGTGTGTGTGTACGGTGTGTGTGTTGTGTGTGTGTGTACGGTGTGTGTGTGTGTGTACGGTGTGTGTGTGTGTTTGTGTGTGTGTGTGTGTGTGTGCGGTATGTGTGTGTGTGTGTGTGTGTGTGCGGTGTGTGTGTGTGTGTGTGTGTGTGTGTGCGGTATGTGTGTGTGTGTGCGGTGTGGGTATGTGTGTGTGTGTGTGTGTACGGTGTGTGTGTGTTTGTGTTGTGTTTCAGTTAACCCGATCAAGTTAAGTAGTGACCCGCATGTGTAAAAGGCCTTTCATCCATCCACCATCATCCTCACTCCGTCTCCCTGTGGCTGATACTGTGATTCTGTTTCCTCCCCCTTCCTTTACATGGTACTTCTTTAAAGGTGCACTATAATATGCAACTTTAAGACTGTTTGAGGAATATTAAATGGCCAATAGGTATATAAACACTGTATAGTTTGTTCAATTATTTTGGATTGTTGTTTGTCTTGAAACATAACGACATGTGCTATTTAGATTTCTTCATAACATACAGAACAGTTGCATATAATGAGTTTTCATGGTGTGTGTCTATGTGTGTGTGTGTGTGTTTGTATGTGTGTATGTGTGTGTGTGTGTGTGTGTGTGTGTGTGTGTGTGTGTGTGTTTGTATGTGTTAGTATTGCTCGAACAGCCAAACCAGAATCACGATCCGCACAAATCATCACAGTAAGAAGCAACCGGCAACACTTTCATATTCAAGAGGGGTTCTCAGAAAGCACATTCCAATTACCAAAATGGAAGAATAGTTCTTATAATAATAATCTTAATAAGGAACACGTCTCCGACTGTCTTCTCCGTTCGATAAATCAGGCACAGTTCCCTCCATGCAATTTCCCTCCCTCAACCTGGGCAGGGACTGCTGCAGGGCGCCTGGAATTACACCGCTAATACAGGGAGATACAGTACATCCCATGTTCACACCTGGATGCAGCTAGAGATACATAGGACCATCACATACACACATGCACGCACACACACACGCATAGACACACAGACACACATGCACACACACGCACGCATGCACGCATGCACGCACAGACACACATGCATGCATGCACACACACGCACAGACACACACGCATGCACACACACACACAGACACACACACATGCATAAACACACACGCACAGACACACGCGCACACATGCACACACACACATAGACAAACATGCATGCACACACATGCACAGACACACACGCATTCAAACACACAGACACACACACATGCAGCGTCAGCAGCACTCTTGCTGGCAGGTCAATTAAATTCCAACACAATTGCTTGTTTTTGGATGCTACACACGACCGATGCAGTCGCATGAGGGTTTCTTTCTTTCACACACAGGCCTGGGCTATACACTAAGCACACAATGTGTGTGAATTGCCCTATCCCTTCATTTGGGCGCACAAGGTCGCATTAGAGAGGTGAGCGGAATGTAGAGTTTCATTTTATTTTAGTACGAATGTCTTTTTGTACAAATGTCCACACTTGATGTTCCGTTGCGATGCATCAAAGTCATCTCTGTTTGTGATGAATGTGAAAGAGGCGTGTTGTGTGTATGGAGTTTGCACATCCTCCCTCCACTCACATACAGGCGTCCTAGGCCTTTGTGACGACAGGGTGCTGAGCATAATATAATAATAATAATAATAATAATAATTCATCTACCTCGGGTCGTGAGAGGGACAGTGGAGACTCAGTGACCTGAGGCCAACACACTGTTATTGTTATTATTATTATTATTATTCTAATCCAACGCACTGGAAATCCTTTCACTGTAATTTTGCACTGTAAATTCAATTTCAGTTTTCACTTTTCACACGTCACTTTTTCAGTATTCATCGAGTTATTTATTAATATTTTATTACTGCCAATTTGCACTATACGTATTGTTGTGTATTGTATATACCTACGTATTACTGTAATAATACTGTCAATTGTGCAATTCATCTATCAACACATTTAGATTTCATTCAGAGTTCACTTAGTTATATTTTGTTTATACTAGTTTTGTTTAGTTAGTTTGTTGTTATTTAGTTTTAGCTTTTAGGTATTAGTATATTTTGCGTGCATTTATTCCCCCTGTTCAACTGTTGCACCTTAATTTCCCTCAGGATAAATAAAGTTATCTTGAATCCTAAATCTTGAATCTTGAATAAGCGCTGCTGAAGAGGAACATTGGATGCTACACGGGCCCAGGCTTGGTATATACAGTTTAAAGCTAATGAAATAATCTGCTACTTACAGTAATGTAATCAGAAACATCTCGTCCAGCCGTCAATCAAAACTGAAGGAATGCTCACAGTACTGCATGCAATTAACTTCAAGCTGTAAATACCCAGAGGAGATGGTAATTGCCAGCCTCTTAAGCGGCCTCCTTTCACCTAATAGGTTCAGGGAGGCAAGCAAGGAAGATGATTGTAGCCATGCTCAGATTTTGGGGGCACTGACTTGCATCCGCACACTTAGGAAATTAGAGAGATATACAGGTGACCTTGGCTAGGCAACAGATCAGAGAGTCACAGGGAGTAAGCATCGTATCACTTTGATAAATGAAATTCTTCTTGGCTGTCCAGCAATATTATTCCTTTGGAAATCTATCTTTGTATCTTTGCTCCTTGACCAGGGGTGCCTGTTAGATAGATCACACTGTACCCTAAGCTTCTTATCTCTGTACCTACACCTCGCAGATACATGCTCCTACACTGATCATATCTCCTAATTCCTCCACTGTGAAATCCTTTATGCTCCCCTCCTCTCCTCTTCTCTCTGTCCACCTCCTCTCCTCCTTTCCATTCTCCTGTCCTCTCCTCCGGCCTCCTCTCCTCTCTTCTCTATCCTCTCCCCTTTTCTGTCCTCTGCTTGTCTCTGTCCTCCTCCTCTCCTCTCCCTCGTCCTCCTGTCCTTTCCTTTGTCCTCCTCTCCTCTCCTCATCTCTCAATCCTCTCCCCTCACTTCTTCTCTGTCCTCTCTCCTCTTCTCTGTCCTCCTTCCTATCCTCACCTCTCTTTCTCCCCTCACCTCCTCTCTTATCTGTCCTCCTCCTCTTCTCTCTGTCCTTCTCTTCTCCTCTCCCTTGTCCCCCTCTTCTCTCCTCACCTCTCTATCTCCATTCACCTCTTCTCTGTCCCCCTCCTCCTCTCCTCTCTGTCCTCTCTCCTCTTCTCCTCTCTGTCCTCTCTCCTCCTCTCCTCTCTGTCTTCTCTCCTCTTCTCCTCTCTGTCCCCCTCCTCCTCTTCTCTCCCTGACAACAGAGCATAGCCAAAGCCAGCCCTCCTCCATCCTTCCACGTGTTGTGACTGCTGCGTATGGCCTGGCTTGGCACAGCAGGGCACGGTGTGCTCGTTGGCGTGAGCAACAGCGTGTTCTGGGACCGGCTCTTCTTCTTAGCTTTTATCTTTAGTTTCTCTTTGCTAATTATCCCCCTCACTATATACCACGTCCCTCCCTCGCCAAGGAGGGAAAATGTTAAAAAGCAGTTGGCGGGCATTACATCTGAATACCCCTGTGACTGTGTGTGTGTGTGTGTGTGTGTGTGTGTATGTGTGTGTGTGCATGCATGTATGTGAATATCCGTGTGCACATGCACGCGGGTTGTATCCCCCCCCCCCCCCCCTGTGTATGACTTTGTGACTAAAACGTCCCATATGTTGCGAGAACAAGTATCTTTGAAGCGAGGGCTGACAGGTGGCTCTGGTTTAGGAGGAACACCTCGAGGGAATGCCAGCCCTGCAGGCAGAGCCCAGACACAGAGTCTCACACATCCAAAAGAATATCTGGTCATCCAGGCCTCTCTTCTTACTCAAGAATAAAACTATCGTTTAGAGGATATCACATAGAAATATGTTGGTGAGGAACAGCAAGTTTTAAAGGATGTTAAAGTAAATCCTT
>CM051001.1:12484938-12494938 GCA_027704905.1 Muraenolepis orangiensis
ACAGTCAACTTGGTCCTTAGTGATGCTGAAGCAGCTCAACCGTCCCAATCGGACAACATTCCACGTTTCCTTCCTTTCTTTCCTTCTGCCGGTGCTGGGACCCGGAGCTATTAAGCTCCCTCACGGATAAAGGCTCCGTTAGCCACCTGCGTTGGATTGGCCATGTCAACACACAGGGGCTTCAAACACAATGTACCAATGGCCTTTAGCATTGATCGCTGGACACGGTGAGCTGGTGGGGGCACAGAATGGGAAATAATAAAATCCACTTAGATCACAAAGGAACTGGAAGGACACAACATAGAAGCAGGTTTGACCCAGAGGAAGAAAGGCATGCCATGAAAAGGCACATCATTAGAGGCATGCCCCCCTGCAGACAGCGAGCACAGGATCACAGAGGACAGAGGCCAGAAATTCAATGTGAACCGCAGTGAACTGCATGCAGTGTGTGTGTGTGTGTGTGTGTGTTTTTGAATAAATGTGTGTGTGTGTGTTTGTGTACGATTTCTGCACAGTAATTGTTGCATATTTATGCTTGCCGAAGTTTGAGTAAGTTGGATGAGACATACACACACAACACACAAGAGTCTATGTGTGTGTGTGTGTGTGTGTGTATGTATGTGTGTGTGTGTGTGTGTGTGTGTGTGTGTGTGTGTGTGTGTGTGTGTGTGTGTGTGTGTGTGTGTGTGCTTGAGTGTGTGAGTGTTCATTTGTTTAATGGTTATGTCTCCCTGTCTGGAAAAATGTAATATTTAAGGCTTAGCACTAGTTAATTATACATTGATTAACTAGTAACTAGTAATTATACATTGAAATGACTGATGACTCATTATAAATAAATAAGTGTGTGCGTGGGTCTGTAGGTTTGTTGAATATGCTAAATAAAATATATATATATATATATATATATATATATATATATATATACCAGGGTTTCCGCTAGGATTTTTTGTGTGTCCGGACAGATTTTATTTTACCGGACAAATTCGAAACTTAGCGGTCATGTTTCAAAAACAGTCTATATTACAAACGCAACTATAATGTACACCTAGACTGACCAAAGAATGACAAAGACCTCAAATCAATTTGACTATTTTGTCACGGTTACGGTGGTTGGCAGGGGGCGTGGCCAAGCCACGTGCGCTGGCGGCGCACACACACTCCTGTCAACAAGTGTTACGGTGGTTGACAGGGGGCATGGCCAAACCACACACACACACACACACACACACACCTGTCAGCTATTGCCGCGTCTAATTGTTAATCCCCTCACCTGGGGTCTATAGACCCTGGCTTCCGTTACCCCAGTGTTAGGTCGTACGTCGTACTGCACGTCACACGTTGTTCACGTTAAGTCGTACATTCTGGACGGAATCGCCACATTGATGTCCCAGAGATCCAGATCCAGATCCTTTGCCTATCCCGCGTCACCCGCCTGTCTCACGTTACGCCGGTCTGTACGAGCTCCCCGGCAATTATAATTACCTGTCTGGTACCTGTCGCTATTCCGACCTCCCAGTACCCAGACTCTTCTCCCGTCCCGGACTACTCGCCGTTCTACTACCTGCCGGTTCTCCGCGGATCGACCTCCCGGTACCCAGACCCCTGGACTGTCCCTGATCACTCTCTGTGTGTTGTGCTTTAAATAACACTTTATGTTATAGCTCCACTGTCTTGGTCTGCGTTCTGGGTCCCCCGAACAATCCCACTCGTGACATATTTAATGAACAACAAAACGAACAAGAACGATTGAGCAAAACCTCGTCAGCCGCAAAAATCGAGGCTATTTCAAAACACCTGTAACATCTGTAGTCCGTTTTAACATAGGCTACATGGCATCACATTTACCCTGTAGGCTACCAGGCAACTTTTTGCTTTCTCCTTCATTTCATTGCGGCAAAGTCCTCTGAGCCGAGCTGAGATCAAAGGTGTCTAATGTGTCTTTGCAGCTTGCAATCCGCATAATATCACTCTCTCCTCCTCCAGACGACTCCGCAGTGATGTTTTCAAACCTTTCTGCAGGGAGAAGCCCCTCTCTGCTGGTCGCTTGACACGGGCACAACACAGGCCCTTTAGCCCGAGTGGCCCAGTCGGGGTACAGCTCGCTGAACTCAGACATGAGCACTTGGCAAGCTGTCGCAAACATTAAAGCCCCATAGCCGTGGAGCGGCCATCATTGCACCTGCATCTCATCGGGCGCGCTTGACGTCATGAGAGGAGCGGCAGCTGATTGGTCACTTCATGACCAAAACCCAACATTATTACCGGAAATTTTGACCGGCAGGTTTTTAAATTAGGTTTTTTTTTTTTTTTCAAAAGAAACAAGATCAAACAGTACAAGTACAAATCTGTCTTTGAACAGCCAACACGTTTAGTCTCTGTGTTTCCTATTCATGTTGATTGTGAAACGTTAAACTTGTTGCAACCTGATCCCAAGCTCCTATGAGAAGCTAAACACAGATAATCAGATCATGTGACCTCACTGCCACCTCAGTTTAACTGGACAACTCTCTCTCTCTCTCTATATCTATATATAGATCTATATATAGATATATATATACACACAATGAAAATGAATACAAATTCCACAGTGGCACAGTGGCACAGTGAATATTAGTGAAGATCAGTGATCTCACTGGGTTGAAGATTGAGCAAGGAGACATCAGCTGACAGAAGGCTATCACTACAGTTACCCCCACAGAGCTTATACTAAATACTTTCTACCATGACGACGCCAGAGAACATGCTAAACGATGAAGGAAACATACAGGAGAGGATGGAGGAGATCAGCAGGGAGCTAAAGGGACATGCAGTGTGAACTGAAAGAGGGAGGGAGGGGAGGGAGGAGAAGGAGATCTTCTAACGTGTTGAGGATGAGCAGAACCTCCACAGACGCTACGGGGCTCGCGTTACCAACTCACGCCAACAACGTCAGATTTTGTGGTTAATTGACAATCGTGTAATGCAGACAAGAACACAAGAACACAACACAGAACACACACACACAGGCACACACACAGGCACACACACACACACACACACACTCACACACACACACACAGAAAGAGAGAGACAAAGCACAAGCATGTTAATGAATGAATGTTATGTTATGAAAGTGAAAGTGGCAGCACTCCTAGCAGTTCAGTAGGCGCACTGCCAATGACCTCCGTGTTGAGTGTCCACGCCAGGTCATCGGAAATCTGTAGTCCCAGGAAACGGAAGCAGCAGACGACTTCCACCGGTGTCCCGTCCAGGCTGATGGTGGAGTGGGTGCCCCGGTGGCTCCTGAAGTCCACGATGAGCTCCTTGGTCTTGCTGATATTCAGTGTGAGGCTGTTGTCCTCACACCATCGCGTCAGCTGGACCACCTCATCTGTATACTCCGTTTCATCACCCTAGCTTATCAAGCCAATGACTTTGGTGTCGTTTGCAAACTTGATAATCTGATTATTGCTGTGCGTGGCAGTACAGTCATGTGTGTACAGCAAGTACAGCCGGGGACTGAGGCAGCAGCCTTGGGGTGCTCCGGTGTTGAGGATCAGAGTGGATGAGATGTTGTTCCCAATCTTCACCACTTGAGGCCTGCCCGTCAGGAAGTCCATAATCCAGTTACAGATGGGGGCGCCCAGACGTAGGTCCCTCAGTTTCAGGACCAACTTGGAGGGAAGGATGGTGTTGAACGCCGAGCTGTAGTCAATGAACAGCAGTTTGCCGTAGGTGTCCCTCCTATCTAGGTGCTGCAGGGTCGTGTGTAGTGCCAGGGAAATGGCGTCGTCTACAGACCTGTTTGGTCTGTATGCAAACTGGAGTGGGTCTTGAGACTCAGGGATGGACAAGTTTATATGCAACGTTTATATGCAATTCCAAGTTTCTCCAGGCACTTCATGGCTATGGGTGTTAAAGCCACTGGACGATAATCATTGAGGCATGTTACCTTGGTCTTTTTGGGTAACGGCACAATGGTTGCAGTGATGCATTGTAGATGTCGGTGAACACGGGAGCCAGCTGGTCAGCGCATGTCTTGAAGACGCGGGATGGAACTCCGTCTGGGCCTTCCCTGCCTTCACCCTCCTGAATATTCTGCGGACCTCGGACTCGGACAGTTGTAGAACGTAGTCCTCTGGGCTGATGTTCAAGTTGTTGGTCGGCTCATGGTCCCTTTCAAAGCGAGCGAAAAACATGTTTAGCTCGTCTGGTAGGGTAGGGTCATTGTTGGCGACCGCCCCTGAGCTCTCCTTGTAGTTGGAGAGGACCCTCAGACCTTGCCACATACTCTGGTGTCAGAGCCCCCAAACTGTAATTCCAATTTGTACCCTTCTTGATGGCTTTTCTGAGTTGGTACTTGGCCTTCTTGTAGAGATCGGAGTCGCCTGTTGTGAAAGCGGTACTCTGTTCCTTAAGTTTGTTCCGTATGTCAGCATTCATCCATGGTTTGCTGTTCGGAAATGAGCGCACAGACCTGGTCGGGATGCATTCTTCCACTAGTCTGTTAATGTATGCTGTGACATGATCTGCATACACATCAAGGTAAGTGGTCTTGAATACACTCCAGTCAGTGATTTCTAGCCCCCCCTGTAGGTGTAAAACGGCATGGTCTGTGGGGGCACGTTCTTTACAACTGTGGGCGTGGACTTCAACTTCTGCTTGTAAGCGGGAAGTAGAAGCATGGAGGCGTGGTCTGATTTGCCGAAAGCCGGCCGCGCGACAGCGTGATAAGCGTGCTTGATGGTGGTATAGCAGTGATCAAGAGTCTTGTTCTGTCTGGTCGGACATGAGATGTGTTGATAGTATTTTGGTAATACCTTAAATTGCAGTGGTAAAAGTCCCCACGCTACAATGGAGACTGCCTCGAGGTAGCGATTCTGAAGTTTGCTCACTTCAATGTAAAGTTTGTCCAAACAATGTTCGCGTCAGCCTGTGGTTGGATGTAACCCGCCGACATGAGAATAGCGGAGATTTCCCTCAGCAAGTAAAAAGGGCGACACTTGATAGTCAGTAATTCCAGATTAGATGAGCAATGTTGAGAAAGCACCTGAACGTCCGTACCAGCTGTGGTTGCACTGCTTCATCAGGAATCATAGAGGACAGCCACGTTTCCGTAAAAATCATGGCGCAACACTCCCTGATGTCCCGCTGCGAGGCGATACGACGTTGGGCTGGGTTCCATCGCCTCTGGTGTGTTGTAACCAGTAGGCCGCCACGGGACCCTCTCCTGCTGGCACGTTTGTCGTTGCCCCCCGGGGCATGGTGGCTCCCCTCCCCCCGCTCTCCTTTGTCCTTTTGTCCCAGTGCTTTGTTGCGTTGTCTGTGGTTGTATTGTTCCGTAATTCCAAGAGTGTTTGGCAATCATACGTGATAACACACATGGTGACTAGCTATAGTCCTATAAAATAACTTAAATATAAAGAAAGTGCGAAAAAAATGACAAGTAAAAAGTACAAGTAAACTAAGTAAACTGCGGGAGCTCGTAGAGACACGTCTGCTTTCCTCCAGCGACGCGCTCACATTCACCATGATGACAGGACGAGCCAATTAACATCAGCATTCCCCTTCCTTTGTTCCGCTGGTTGGCATGCTGACCAATCAAATCGCTCGCAGGGGAAAGAAGGGTTCCCCCGAGTCTTACCCTGCTGGAAATGTCATCCAGGCAGGAGAGAGCCTGCCCATCCATACAGCAAAGTCACCTGGAGCCCCAGTGAGAGAGAGAGAGAGAGAGAGAGAGGCATCAGATCTTACCTCCCCCTGGGGGGGTGGGGGGAATATAAATCATGCAATATCATAACGGTGACTTGTTTCTATTTAGATTTGCCAGTTTTGTATTAATTACAGACAATGTTCTAAAATCCATTCTATAAGAGTGTGCAAGCAAAGGATCTGTCTGAGAGCCCATGTGGGTGCATGTAGGTGGGGGGAGGGGGCAGTATTGATATTATTTATCTACAAAAGGGGGGCCCTGCAGAGAAGGTTTGGGAACCACTGGCTTATACAGTGGTAAACTAGGTGTCGCTATGGTGAGGAAAATAGTGCTTATCTCTGTGCAGATGTCAGGATAAATCCAGTACTGTATCTGCTGGGATTCCAACCTTATTGAAAGTGGCAAAGATATTTCTCATGTGAATACAAACTTTTTTTTGAAAAGCGTTTTTTGATGAAAAGGGCACATTTTTCAGAGATGCTTCAAAATGTACCATCTGACCAAACCCCCGCCCCTTTAAGTTATGAGTTGGGTCTGGCTCATCAACTGATGGAAATAGCCTAGTGTTGCAGTTTGCGGGGGTCTGGAGGCGAGGTACCAGCCCAGCGCTGCAGACAGCTATTGTCTGAGTTCTGCAGAAGCCATTTGTCATCTCCCAATTAGAATGTCCAACCTCAGGGGGTTCCTCACCACTTTCTCTCTCTCTCTCTCTCTCTCTCTCTCTCTCTCTCTCTCTCTCTCTCTCTCTCTCTCTCTCTCTCTCTCTCTCTCTCTCTCTCTCTCTCTCTCTCTCTCTCCCTCTCCTTCTCCCTCTCCCTCTCCCCCCCTCTCTCTCTCTCTTCACTTTTACCGTCAGGCAGGCGATACCACAGTATCAAGTGCCATACAAATAGACTCAGAGACAGCTTCCTCAGGCCATCAGGCCGCTGAACAAGGGCATATAGCACATAACAATGTATATTTTATTACATTGATTTATATATACATATTGCTCTTTTTCTGTGCCGATATATTGCATTTTATAAATTGCATTTTTATTTTTATTTTTTAACTTATTTTATTCTATTCTGTTTTATTATATTTTTATCTATTTTTATCTTATTTGTATAACTGCTGTCTGTCGTCGGGTATTGCACATAACATTTTCTCTCACTGCTTTATACTTGTGTAAACTGTGAAGGGACAAAAAACTTGACTTGACTTGACTCTCTCTCTCTCTCTCTCTTTCTCTCTTTCTCTTATTATTTCCCCTCCTGTTCTCGTCCCCTCTATGTCTCTCAATCTTTTCAGAGGAGAGAGGAGAGAGAGAGAGAGAGAGAGAGAGAGAGAGAGAGAGAGAGAGAGAGAGAGAGAGAGAGAGAGAGAGAGAGAGAGAGAGAGAGAGAGAGAGAGAGACGTACACAGAGAGAGAGGAGAGAGAGAGAGAGAGGAGAGAGAGAGAGACAGAGAGATGGTCACCCCTCACTCCACACATGGATTAGAGAGTATATAGTCAGTGACAGACTAAAAACCTGGCTTACAGAGGAAAAGCTCCACACACACACACACACACACACACACCCACACACACACACACACACATACACACACACACACATCTCTGCTTCAG
Organism: Muraenolepis orangiensis; assembly: GCA_027704905.1. Taxonomy (NCBI): domain Eukaryota; kingdom Metazoa; phylum Chordata; class Actinopteri; order Gadiformes; family Muraenolepididae; genus Muraenolepis; species Muraenolepis orangiensis. The sequence goes on from CM051001.1 coordinate 12,492,243, forward strand.
TATCAGCTCCTCCTGCTATATTTAGCTTTAATTCAATCTCATTCCCTCTTCTCTATTATTTATGCTGTTTACACTGCATACATCACATTCCCATGACTACAGGTAACGTGTATATTTGACAGAACACACATTTGTGTCTTTGGTATTAAGGCAATAATAATCCTTCCCTCATTCCTACTCCCAACTCCCTCTCTAGTAGTTCAATGTAGAGGACTATATACTGTCTGCTGTTTTTCTCTCAGGTCAATGCAAGATGGGATATATATGCTTGGTTAGTGAGCAACTAACTAAGTTCTTCATTATTCTCACGATGCATTGTGGGACTTGGAGTGTACTATATAGAGTATAATAATAATTCTAACTATACATTTGGACAGCACTACAAAATGGCAAATGGGAGTGATTTGAGACACGGTGTGACACGGAGGGAAGTGTGCTTAGCTAGAGAGAGAGAGAGAGAGAGAGAGAGAGAGAGAGAGAGAGGAGGAAGAAAGGAAAGGAATGAAGGAGTCATCAGATAAGATGTCAGTGATATTATGGTAATGGATGCTTTTTATATAGCCCTTTTATCCAAAGCGCTTTACAAGTCATGCCTCACATCACCCATTCATACAGCAACAGTGGAGTCAGCCATCAAGGAGACAGCCAGCAGGTCAGGAGCAGTTAGGGTTAGGGGGTCTTGCTCAAGGACACCTCGACAGTTTTTGCTAGGAGGAGCCGGGGGATCGAACCAGCGACCTTTCGGTTGGGCAGTATGGGCTGGGGCCATACTGTATGGGCTGGGCTATCTATGGGCTGGGCTATCTTCCAGTTCCATTTCTCATGGATTAAAATGACTGTGACAGCAGTTTTTCCCGGGGTGAGTTTAAAAAGACGGTGTGTAGAGAAGGGTCTGAGGATAACAGAGAAGGTTTCATTACAGTGGAGGTACGGGCCTTTCTACCCAATGGGTTCAAAGCCACAGTTTCTTAAAATTACACACTGATTTTCGGACTTACTTAGTCTAATTGGTTTGAAACCAATGAGACTTAACTCCTCACCATGCGGCTATGATGGATGCAGTGTCACTTTCTGGTCCAACATTAAGAGGGTGTGGCTAAAAACCAGACTCAGATACGGGCTAAAACACTTTGTGTTTCAGTTGTGACATGGGTAATTGGGTAAAAAACATTTTTTTGCAATATAAAAATTAACCCCACACTAAATCTAAATCATTCAACTTTTGTTTAAAGCTAATAAAAGTATATATTTTAAAGAAAAACATTGAAAAGGACCGTGGCGTTGCTTAGTTGGGATTCAAACACATTTAGGTGGCTTGTGGGTGGGGTTAATTATTGTTGTTTTTGGAGCCATTTTTAGTGGGGGAGGAACAGATGTGAAAGGCCAACCTCCCGAAGCACAGCGGGGACACTATTAACGGTGGGACCTGTGACCTTGTAATGGTGCAGAGGGGGACAGATAATTTGGGAGCGACCATATTGCTGCTCATTACCGGGTGGCACACGGTCACACAGCCCACACATGCATGCACACACACACACACACACACACACACACACACACACACACACACACACACACACACACACACACACACACACACCCTTTGCCATGTCATGTGTATGGGGCAAGAGATGATTGATCGGTATCAACCTAAGGTCTCTTTCTTTCTCTCTATCTCTCTCTCGTGCACACACACAAGCCAGCGAGACACAGGTGTGTGTGTGTGTGTGTGTGTGTGTGTGTGTGTGTGTGTGTGTGTGTGTGTGTGTGTGTGTGTGTGTGTGCGTGTGGCAGAAAGGTTGTAAACACGTAGCTCTCCAGAGCAGTGTATATGTCCAGACATCAATAAAATCAGTCTCTCCCTCTCTCTCTCTCTCTCTCTCTCTCTCTCTCTCTCTCTCTCTCTCTCTCTGTGCTTTCATACATGATATATTTTAATCAAATGTCTGAAATATCTGTTTACCAAAATGTTTCGGCTGACCAGACAGGTATCAATATTCCCCTCCACTCCAAACCAATTGGATTTTCATTTCCATCAAACAGCAAACGTGGAATCCACCGGCCCTCTAATAGGCCTATATCACGGTAGATTAGAACGCCGGAAGTACCCGCCGGAGCAGTGTATCACAAGTTCCAGTTAATGCATTCACCTTGACATTCACCATGGAGGACATTTATCGCTGGACAACATCGCTGCATAACCTTCCACAAGTCGGTCAAGACGATGTGGTTTAACTAGTGAATGAACACTCTACAGTGAAGAAGATTTAGATTTTATTTAGATTTCATTTAGTTATATTTAGTTTATACTAGTTTAGTTTATTTTGTTATTTAGTTTTTAGGTATTAGTATACTTTGTGTGCATTTATTCCCCCTGTCTCAACTGTTGCACCTTAATTTCCCTCAGGATAAATAAAGTCATCTTGAATCTTGAATCTTGAATAACAAAGGTGATTTTTTGTGGAAGCAGAGGTATGCCTATGTGTATAATATATATTTATTTGATGGATTTTGATTATTTCAATGTACCTATTCATTTACGTGTTAATATGTAGTGTGCAGCTGTATATTTTCTAAAAGGGAATGCCTGTTATTCTTGTGAATATGAGTTGTCTTAAAATAAAAGTGCTTGTGACATACTGTGACATACAACCAAATTTGTATAAAATACCGATATATATCGTATATCACGA
>CM051001.1:12502438-12509938 GCA_027704905.1 Muraenolepis orangiensis
CACACACACACTAACACAGACGTGCACACACTCTCTCTCACACACACACACAAATGTGCACACATGGGGCCGACACACATTGCACACAAAAGAATTATTCAAATTCAAAATAAAAACAATTCAAATTCCCTTTAAATCCATGCAAAGAACGAACACACCTGTTTTCCTAAAATACACATTCTGTATTTGTAGCAATCTAGACGTATGGTTGGGTGTTACAACTGGACGATCTGCACTTTTTACACGTTTAATAATGACTTTATATTTATATTTATACTGTACTGTTTGGAGTGACAGATCCATCAATTCCGCAATTAAGTGAATATGTACATTTGTGTATTCTCTTGTCTTTTTGTATATCTGTACATTTGTAAATTCTGTCACTTTTTGAACATCTTCCAAGCTGGTGACAACATTTCACTGCACATTGAACACAGTACCTTATTATTATTATTATTATTATTATTATTATACATGTGACAAATAAACCTAATCTGAAATCTGTTAGGCAACAACAAGAAGACCACCTTCAGGGACCTTAAAGAACCAAGGTACAATCTGGTGTTCCCCATCCCTCCACCTGAGTGGTTTCTCCCACATATGAACCCATATCACTTCAAATCATGTGAATCTCCAATGTAAAACATTCCAGATTCAATCAATAGTTTTCCAGGGTAAAGCGTCCCCCTCTGGAGCCTCGTAGCTGGGCCCCTCATGTGTCAGCTTCACACACAAACACACACACTGCCTTGATCTCTGCCTGCTACCTCACACATGGCACTACACATGACTACAGCAGTCTTGGCGAAGCGTCCAGAGTTGAAAGTCAAAGGACGTGGAAGTGGTCAGATATCAAGACAACAAACCAAGCAAGAAGCTGTCGGTTTTCTGACCACCACCGTCCGACACATGGTGGTGTGGAGTGTGTGTGGTAGAAGCAGCCTCACCTGGCCCCAGTCTAAATTATTACAGTCTGGTTGAAGCAGCCTCACCTGGCCCAGTCAGACTGGTTAGAGTCTGGTTGAAGCAGCCTCACCTGGCCCCAGTCAGACTGATTAGAGTCTGGTTGAAGCAGCCTCACCTGGCCCCAGTCAGACTGATTAGAGTCTGGTTGAAGCAGCCTCACCTGGCCCCAGTCAGACTGATTAGAGTCTGGTTGAAGCAGCCTCACCTGGCCCCAGTCAGACTGATTAGAGTATGGGGCTGGTGTGGCACACCTGTGGTGCGTTAAATAATCAAGTAACACAGGATAAACCACCATCACCACACGCACTCCGGGAAGAGCTCTGACATGTCAGCTCTTACTAACCACCTGCTCTGCCTGCAGAACCATGTTCCAACTCTACAATAAACATTAAAACAACATTCTCTGTGTGTCCTGGTTGTCAGTGGAGCCCAGAATAGACACTTACGTGTTGGCGTGTTGTTTGTATTACTTAGAGAATATACAAAATACCGCTCTGCTTTTAGTTTCCAGAATTGTGTTCTTTTCACCAAACAAAAAAACATCTTCAAATATTGTACAGACAAACAAAGATACTCCTATTTGTCGGCCAGCTTTGCTTCAATACGTCGTCCGCTGTAAGCTTGCCTTTCATTCATATTGATTTTTAGTTTTGTAGCCAAAGGTGCAGACTATCATTTACCTTTAAATGTTGGCTAGTGGCCGTATGGATTTGTCCTTGGGGGGAGTGAGAGCTCCATTCAGACCCTGCAGACCCTCCATCCACCGGGCCCCCATCCCACCACGCAAGACAACATACATCCATTCACTCGCTCATCTCCCCCACAAACTCACTAAATGGGTCAAAATGGAACACTCCCGAAGCATTGACGATCAAATGAAAGGATTGATTTGTCCTGCGGGGCTCAAGGCCCAACAAAGTGTTATTTTGTTGTCATATTAAACAGGTTCAGTATGACGGAGAAGCTAGCTGCTGCTCTGTGACACCTCTGCAGACACACACAGACACGCACACACACACACACAAACACACACACACACACCAAAAAACACACAGACACAAGCACAGACAAGCACACACAGACACAAGCACATAGACACACACATACATACACACACACACACACACACACAGACACACACACATACAGACACGCACACAGAAACAAACACACGCAGACCTACACAGACACACACACACACACACACACGCACCCACAAACAGACACGCACACACACAGAAACACACACACACACACACACTTGCATTTGCACTCAGACACACAGAGCATTAGAAGTACATTATTATAATGCCCACAGCCCCTGTGGAATCTGTTGATGTGTTTACAACTGCATTTGAAGGAAATAACAGCAAAAGAAAAAAACATGAATTTGTTTAGGGCAAAACTAATCCCATAAATCTCGTTAATTCTTCTGTTCCGCTTTCCGCATACAAACACAAACACATCTACACACACATCCACACACACACACACACACACACACACACACACACACACACACACCACACACACACACACACACACACTCACACGCACACACACACACACACCTGGCGCCGTACGTGATGGCTGCCGTGTTGCGAGCTCCCGCACGACAACGCAGTTTTTTGGTTTTTATTCTTTTTATCGCGATTATCCTTGTACAGAAAGTTAGCAGCACGTTCACTTATGACTTTTGCACACTTCTGGAGATTAGATCGACAGTCGCTCGCCGCCTACCAGAGTTTTTTCATTCTTTCGGCTCGGACGTCCCGCCCAAAGTCACAACTGGATTATCTACGACCATGACACGTCGCCAGAAGAAGTGAGGGAAGCGAGCCGGCGTGCTAGTCAGGCTGAGATGTCGATCCGATCGCCCCCCACTACCCACCATTCTCCTGGCTAATGTACAGTCTCTGGACAATAAGTTAAGCGAGCTACAGGCTCGTATTCAATTCCAACGGGAAACTAAGGACAGTTTAATCATCTGCCTTGAGGAGACATGGATGTCGGAGGGGGTTACCGACACAGCCGGGCGGACAGAACAAAGTCTCTCTCCGATAAAGATCGCGGAGGGGGGGGGGGGGTATGTCTCATGATAAACAGATCTTGGTGCAACCAAAGTCATGTACATCCCCTCAAGTCTTTCTGTTCCCCGGACCATGGAGTATCTGATGATTATGTGGATTATGTGGCTACCTCGGGAGATTACAGCGGTAACCGTGACCGCTGTTTACATTCCCCCACAAGCCAACACGGACACAGCGCAGAAGGAACTGTATGTGTGTGTGTGCTATCAGCGAACAGGAGTCGGCACACCCTGAGACTGCTTTCATCGTGGCGGGGGACTTCAACAAGGCAAACCTGAATAAGGTGCTCCCGAAGTTCTACCAACACATAACGAGCAACACACAGGGTGAGTGGATCCTTGACCACTGCTACACACCCTACCGTCATGGCTACAAGGCCCTCCCATCCACGTACAGCTAGATACTGGACCTCCTGTCGGACTGCCGCCAGGTGGTGAGGATGGGCAGCACCACCTCAGAGCCACTGATCCTCAACACGGGAGCCCCCCAGGGATGCGTGCTGAGCCCTCTCCTCTACTCCCACTACACACCCACGACTTTATGGCTATGCACAGCTCCAACGTCATCATCAAGTTTGCTGACGACACGACAGTGATGGACGAGACACCGTACAGGGCTCTCAACGTCAAGAAGACCAAGGAGCTGATCGTGGACAACAGGAAGCAGAGAGGAGAGCACGCCCCTATCTCCATCGACGGTGTTGCAGTAGAGAGGGACAGCAGCTTCAAGTTCCTCGGTGTGCACATCTCCGAGGACCTCACATGGTCCACGCACACCACACACGTGGTGAAAAGGGCCAACAACGCCTGTATTTCCATAGCATATAACAATGTATATTTTATTACATTGATTTATATATATATATATATATTGCTCTTTTTCTGTGCTGATATATTGCCTTTTATATATTGCATTTTTATATATTAAATTTATACAGTTTTGTACTTTTTTACTTGTTTTTATTCTATTCTGTTCTACAATAAACTTAACTTGAACTTGAACACACACGCGCACACACACACACACACACACACCACACACACACACACACACACAGGATGGCATACCAATGCATTCAGCCCACATATGCGGAGGCCTAATGTTCTGCACTGTTTCTGACACAGTGTGGTTTCAACAAATAGCTCATATGTCATATTCATTTTAGGGTTTGTGTGTTTACAAAAGAACACAAGATACTCTAGGGCTCAATTCCATTCGTCCATTCCATTGCTGTGTGGACTGTAAGGAGGCTAAAACACACAGCCCCGATAACACACAGATAACACATCACACCCTGGTGCTTCTAAGGATGATTGGAAGGACACACACACACACACACACACACACACACACACACATACACACGCATGCATACACATTCACACACACACACACACTAATGGAGGCCTACACTGCTGCATGCATACAGTGTAATCTCCACACAGTGTACGGTGTACAGTGTAAGTAGAAGTTTCCTAGTCGTCGATGTTAATGTAAGTGTATTTATCTAGGTATGTGTGTGCTTGTGTGTGTGTCTGTGTGTGTGTGGTGTGTGTGTGTTTGTGTGTGTGCCTATGTGCCATTCCAGGTTTGTGTGTATGTTTATTCTTAGTCGATGCAACAAGATGATCATAATCATGAAATCAGATTGGTTATTGATCAGACACATACACGTACACATGCTTACACTCATGCAAAAGACGGAGAGCTGAGTAGAGAAGAGACGAGAGGAGAAGAGTAGAGGAGAGAGTGAGAGGGAGTGGATCGAGAGAAGAGAGAGATAGAGAGAGAGCCCATTAGACTATTCCACAGAGGCAAAAACTAGCTGCATTTACTAAATGAGCTCTGAGATTAGCAATGCTAACGGTCTCCCTGTGAATCAGGTTGTCAGCAGCAGAAACGTTACAATAAAACCCAAATAAAGACCATCCTTTACTGGCACCAATAAACCCAAATGAAAACGCAGAGGCCTGCACAGAGCATGAAAGCACTACACAGCACACAATGAAACACACACACACACACACACACACACACACACAATGAAAACCAAAACACACACACAATGAAAACCAACAGCGCTGATCAGAGGCTACACACACAATCAAAAGTGCACGTGCCCAACTTCTATCGACTGTGTGTGTGTGTGTCTGTGCCTACCTGCTTGTATGTGTGCATCTATATGTGTGTGTGTGTGTATCTATGTGTTTGTACCTGTCTGTCAGTGTGTGTTTGTATACCTGCATGTGTGTGTGTCTAGATGGTAATGGATGCCTTTATATAGCCCTTTTATCCAAGCGCTTTATCCAAAGCGCTTTACATGTCATGCCTCACAATCACCCACCCATTCAATCACCGACGGCGGTAAGCGAGAAAGGTCAGGTCAGGTCAGGAGCAGTTAGGGGGTCTTGCTCAAGGACACATCATACCACAGTTTTTGCTCGGAGGAGCCGGGGGATCGAACCAGCGACCTTCAGGTTGTGAGGCGACCGCTCTACCTCCTGAGCTATACTGCCGCCTAGATGTATGCATGTTCTCAGATCAGATCGATCATGAGTGAGTGTGTATGTGGCTCTGCGTGAACAGGCACGGTGTTGCATGAGCACCTTTAACATGTATTAAATAATAATTAATGGGCCGTGAAATAATCACTTCCTTGAGAAGATCCCGTCTCGATCAAAGTACGCGTGTTCAGACATTCCTCCTCCACATTCCTGGTTTTATAGCAAAGACAAGGTCGCTTTCTCTGTTTGAATTGTATTCAAATGAATATTCACACAGTTTCTATCTTAATTCTCTCTTATTTATCTACGTCCCATTGCAGATAAAACCTTTAGTGTTTTAATCATTTTCTTTTTTTTTTAAATAGCATTTTTTGCATACTTTTCTCTACAGAATCCTCTAAATATGTGCTTTGTCCAGAGAATCTGCAAAAAACTCCAACCATCCAAGCAATTTTGTTGAAAGGTGTGTGTGTGTGTGTGTGTGTGTGTGTGTGTGTGTGTGCTACAGAGACAGCAAATAAGAGAGACCAAAACACCCAGGCCATCCCAGTTCATTCACAGACACCCAGTTCATCTTTTGGGGGACACACACATCCGAACGCCTTGGGACAATGGACACGTAGCTTTAGGAATTGTGTGTGTGTGTGTGTGTGTGGATACTCTCATACTCTATTTTCACACACCCCTGGGCTTAGTGAGCACTGCAAACTGCAACAGGAGTCTGATTCCTTCGCTTACCCAGCCTCCTCCTCTCTCTCTCTCTCTCTCTCTCTCTCTCTCTCTCTCTCTCTCTCTCTCTCTCTCTCTCTCTCTCTCTCTCTCTCTCTCTCTCTCTTTGTGGACCCATAACTGTCTGAGTGCAGTGGGATGCCTTGGGGTCCAGTTCCTTCTGAAACCTATGCGTACCATGTTTCATTTGGTAAGCAGCCAAATCAGACTTACCAAGCCTCCCCCCAACTGTGTGTGCATGCATTATTTAAGATATCTGAGAAAGGAGTGGCTTGATCTATGACTGTGAGTGAGTGTGTGTGTGTGTGTGTGTGTGTGTGTGTGTGTGTGTGTGTGTGTGTGTGGTGTGTGTGTGTGTGTGGTGTGTGTGTGTGTGTGTGTGTGTGTGTGTGTGGTGTGGTGGTGGGGGGGGGGGGGGGGGACAGGGGGGGACACATTTAATTTCCTAAACAATAAGGCCCAGACTCAGAACATTGCCTCTGGTAATGTCTTGTATGCCTTTCTACATCATGGAAATGAAATATCTGCGTGCGTGTTTGTGTGTGTGTGTGTGTGTGTGTGTGTGTGTGTGTGTGTATGTGTGTGTGTGTGTGTGTGTGTGTACTACCAAGATAGAATGGGGAACCAAAAAGTGAACAGAGGGCATGTTTAATAATGAATTCAACATCATTTAATTCCCGCCATAATAAACTGCCACACGGAAATAGACCAATACTTAGAGTTCAACAACACCAGCAGCCAGCCGATCTGGATGCCAAACATTCGCTACCACCAGCTCCAGAGCCAGACACCTACCACCAGCTCCAGAGCCGACTCCTACCACCAGCTCCAGAGCCAGACACCTACCACCAGCTCCAGAGCCAGACTCCTACCACCAGCTCCAGAGCCAGACACCTACCACCAGCTCCAGAGCCAGACACCTACCACCAGCTCCAGAGCCAGACTCCTACCACCAGCTCCAGAGCCAGACACCTACCACCAGCTCCAGAGCCAGACACCTACCACCAGCTCCAGAGCCAGACACCTACCACCAGCTCCAGAGCCAGACACCTACCACCAGCTCCAGAGCCAGACTCCTACCACCAGCTCCAGAGCCAGACACCTACCACCAGCTCCAGAGCCAGACTCCTACCACCAGCTCCAGAGCCAGACTCCTACCACCAGCTCCAGAGCCAGACACCTACCACCAGCTCCAGAGCCAGACTCCTACC
>CM051001.1:12514938-12519938 GCA_027704905.1 Muraenolepis orangiensis
TCTTCGTATACGCTCTGTTGTTTTATGTCCCAAACAGCTACCTCCCACTTCCTGTCTTAACACATGAGGGGGGGGGGGGGTGGGGGGGAAACCTGTTTCCAGAAACCTGCAAAGTGCAAACGGTGGAGAATCACGCAGGACTGAATGAGAAAGGATTCATATCCTTTGGACCCTGCAGTGAAACTCTTACTATCAGACGACCCAGTTCTATTTATAGGTGGGCTTGTTTTCTCAGGTCTTCTCTTTGGTCTTTAAATGTTTAAACAGCTCTACTAGAACGGGTGCACCGCCCTCACCTCTCTCCTTCTCCCTCATGGCTCTCTCTCTCTCTCTCTCTCTCTCTCTCTCTCTCTCTCTCTCTCTCTCTCTCTCACTCTCTCTCTCCTCTCTCTCTCTCTCTCTCTCCTCTCTCTCTCTCTCTCTCTCTCTCTCTCTCCCCTCTTATTTACACTCCCTGACTCTCTCTCTCGCCCCCTTGTGTCGGTCTCTCTTTCTTTTTCTCTCTGGGTCTCTCTATTTGTTTCTCTCTCGCTCTCTCTCTCCCTCTCTCTCTCTCTCTCTCTCTCTCTCTCTCTCTCTCTCTCTCTCTCTCTCTCTCTCTCTCTCTCTCTTTCTCTTTCTCTCCCCTTCTTTCTTATAATCACTCGCTGACTCTCTCTCCTGCTATGCTTCTCATGGAAACTCTCAGTTGAAGTTTATTGTAATAATAATAATAATAATAACTATCATGTCACACACTCAAGACACACAAGATGACGACGGACAGCGTTTGTGAAGGTCCAGACCTCACACTCTCACTCGCACCACTCAGCCTCTCTGATGTAAAGGGGACTCTGGTACAGACGCCAGCCAGCCAGCCAGCCAGCCAGCCAGACAGCCAGCCAGCCAGCCAGCCAGCCAGACAGCCAGACAGACAGCCAGCCGTGTGTCAACATGGCCGGGCAGTAGTTAGCTCATAGTGCCGTCCAGCGCTTATCTAATCACAAATACACATAGACATAGTGTTACTCTTAGGGGAAAGTTAATTTATTATTTCAAATGAGAGACTCAAGTAGTCTTCACCCTTTTTGACCCGACGAGGGCCTTAGAACATGATGTTTAGTCTCGTCCTGTGCTTCCAACCTCAGGTATAAGTGCTGAGAGGTGAGTTGAGGAAGCAGTGGTCTTTTGAAAGATGCTTATTTGTCCACAAAGCATACAAAGTACAACATGGTTATTAATATTTAACCACCACAGACGACTGCCACACACACACGTAGGTTGTATGAAAATAGACATTTAACAGTTGTGTGTGTGCTCCAGTTAAATGCTAAATTGCTCCTGTTTGTGTGTGTGTTTGATTGACAGAGTGTGTGTGTTCCTGTGTGTGTGTGTGTGTGTGTGTGTGAGAGAGTATGTGTGTGCGTGTGTGTGTGTGTGTGTGTGTGTGTGTGTGTGTGTGTGTGTGTGTGTGTGTGTGTGTGAGAGAGTATGTGTGTGTGTGTGTGTGTGTGTGTGTGTGTGTGTGTGTGTGTGTGAGAGTATGTGTGTGTGTGTGTGTGTGTGTGTGTGTGTGTGTGTGTGTGTGTGTGTGTGTGTGTGTGTGTGTGTGTGTGTGTGTGTGTGTGTGAGAGATGTGTGTGTGTGTGTGTGTGTGTGTTACGGCCCCCATGTCTGTGTGCAGTCTGTCCCTGTTTTGGTTCCTCTGTCTCCTTCAGGTGGTGCTTGTTGTGTGTCCTGGTCTCCCCCCCCTCCATGAGTCCTGTCCAATCAACCCCCAGCAATCACCCATCATCATCGTCACCTGTGTCATTCCCAGCATGTCTCCCAGTCCTATAAAAACTGCATTATTTGAGTCTGTGTGGAGCAGGTGAGGTGGGGGTCTGGTAACTATTGCTGAGTGTGTTGAATCTTTGACTGCTTGTAGGATTGTAGATGTTTTTGTTTGTTCCAGACGTTTGTTGGAAAGTCCTGTTTTTGGTTTGGTTGCCTATTGCTGTTTGTTTACCCGTTATTTTGCTTCCCTGGGAGAAGGGCTAGGTAAGATTCCCATGGGTTTACATACTGCACTTAGGTAACTTGATGTATATACACACTGGGTAAGACGTGAACGTGTCACCCTGTTTTTTTATGAAGCAGACAGTTTAGGTTCCTGGATAGTTTAGATAGTTAGATTAAATAGGGGTTAGTTTGGTAGATTAGAGGTTATAGGGAAGTTCAGGGGTTTTATTTTATTTTGTGTATGGCACCGTTCACTCGGTCCTTCTCCCTCCCTTTCTGTGCCTCGCTGTGTTTGTTATGAGTATTGCTGTAAATAGATTCTTGTTTTTGATCTAATTTGTGTGCCACTCAATAAACCCTTGTTTCCACCAACATTGTAGTTATATGATTTGACAGTGTATGTATAGGCAGGCTGTTGCGTACTCCTACCCTTTATAGCATCAGATAGTGGAGGAATCTTGACACAATTGGGGGGCATTATTAGCAGTACACATACACACAAACGCACGCACACAGACACACACACACGATATGCTCATGCACCGACATACTCACATAGGTACACTCATGCACACACACTAACAAACACACAGGCGTGCACACACAATAATCTGGTCCCACGACGGGGAATCGTTTCTCCTTTCACAGCAGAGCTCAGGGAATCACACACAATAACGCTTGACTACACATAAGGGAGACATCAGTTCTATTGCACTCACACTACTATCTACTACTACACCATCCCTGTGTGCGTATGTCTTTTTTTTTTTTTTCAAAGGATGAACATCTGTTATTTCCTATTCCTATTGGATGTGGTTAAAGTGTGGAGGATAAAGAACGTGTCGGTTGTCTTGTGTTTCCGGTCTTCTCCGAAAATGAAATTGGCTCGTCTTTTTGAATATTTATTCAAACGAAAATGAGAACAAATCAAACAAATTCCTTCCAAAATGTAATCCTATATTATATCCACGAATCGTTAACTCGTCAAAATAAAAATCTTCACGAAAATCCACTTGTTTTCCCTACTTCATCCACTCAAAACTTCTCCTAAGCGGTGCGTTGAAACAAGTCAAAAAGTCTCCCAAACTTAAAGGAACATGCACCCAACTGTGGCCCACACAACAAAATGTAACCATAAGAATATATACATAAACATACCACATTAAATAATTACGAAATATAGCTGAATATTAATTAATGTTAACACGTATGTAAATATGAGGCCTTTGGCTTCTAAAAAAGGGAAGCGTTTGACTAAAAAGAGTTGCTCATCCGGAATGAATGGGGACGCAACTGGGAACACATTGTGATACGTCCTTCACGAACATGACCATACACGATCACCACCAACCTGCACACACCATGTCAAACACATGACTGAAATCTGACATCTGGATCAACCCATGTGTGTTCTACACTATCGGTTCACTTTACAGAGGACAGCGGAGGGAATTCATTCTCACGCTGAGGGAGAGAGAAAATAAAGACCTATTGTGGGAAATATATCATTTCAACAACTAGTTAGATAATTATTGGTGCATGACACGTGTGTGTGTGTGTATATGTGTGCACACTGAATGGATGAATGACATGTATTCCACTACACTGAACATTATGGCTTTGTCTGATGCCTCTGACTGTTCCCAAAATCATGGTCATGTCTAGTGTGGAGAGACGTTTGACCCCCACCCACACACACACACACCAATCTCTGTATCTCCCTATGTGTTTCTCTGTGTTGCTATGTATCTCACTTTGTGTCTCCATGTGTCCACACTCACAGCCCTCCTCTACCTCTCAGAAGAGAGACCTACCAGCATGTTCTCTCCTCTCTCAGAAGAGAGACCTACCAGCATGTTCTCTCCTCTACCTCTCAGAAGAGAGACCTACCAGCATGTTCTCTCCTCTACCTCTCAGAAGAGAGACCTACCAGCATGTTCTCTCCTCTCTCAGAAGAGAGACCTACCAGCATGTTCTCTCCTCTCTCAGAAGAGAGACCTACCAGCATGTTCTCTCCTCTACCTCTCAGAAGAGAGACCTACCAGCATGTTCTCTCCTCTCTCAGAAGAGAGACCTACCAGCATGTTCTCTCCTCTCTCAGAAGAGAGACCTACCAGCATGTTCTCTCCTCTACCTCTCAGAAGAGAGACCTACCAGCATGTTCTCTCCTCTCTCAGAAGAGAGACCTACCAGCATGTTCTCTCCTCTACCTCTCAGAAGAGAGACCTACCAGCATGTTCTCTCCTCTACCTCTCAGAAGAGAGACCTACCAGCATGTTCTCTCCTCTCTCAGAAGAGAGACCTACCAGCATGTTCTCTCCTCTACCTCTCAGAAGAGAGACCTACCAGCATGTTCTCTCCTCTACCTCTCAGAAGAGAGACCTACCAGCATGTTCTCTCCTCTCTCAGAAGAGAGACCTACCAGCATGTTCTCTCCTCTCTCAGAAGAGAGACCTACCAGCATGTTCTCTCCTCTCTCAGAAGAGAGACCTACCAGCATGTTCTCTCCTCTCTCAGAAGAGAGACCTACCAGCATGTTCTCTCCTCTCTCAGAAGAGAGACCTACCAGCATGTTCTCTCCTCTCTCAGAAGAGAGACCTGCCAGCATGTTCTCTCCTCTACCTCTCAGAAGAGAGACCTACAAGCATGTTCTCTCCTCTCTCAGAAGAGAGACCTACCAGCATGTTCTCTCCTCTACCTCTCAGAAGAGAGACCTACCAACATTTTCTCTCCTCTACCTCTCAGAAGAGAGACCTACCAACATGTTCTCTCCTCTACCTCTCAGAAGAGAGACATACCAGCATGTTCTCTCCTCTACCTCTCAGAAGAGAGACCTACCAGCATGTTCTCTCCTCTGCCTCTCAGAAGAGAGACCTACCAGCATGTTCTCTCCTCTACCTCTCAGAAGAGAGACCTACCAGCATGTTCTCTCCTCTACCTCTCAGAAGAGAGACCTACCAACATGTTCTCTCCTCTACCTCTCAGAAGAGAGACCTACCAGCATGTTCTCTCCTCTCTCA
>CM051001.1:12529938-12533840 GCA_027704905.1 Muraenolepis orangiensis
TTGCATGAAAAGAGGTTTAATACAAAGAGAAAGTAAGACAAGTGAATGAAAGAACAAAGAGAGAGAGAGAAAGAGAGAGAGAGAGAGAGAGAGAGAGAGAGAGAGAGAGAGAGGGTGAATTCAAAAGTCCCGAGGCCTACCTGAGTTCCTCTTGGAGATGTACTTGACGTCGTCACCGGCCACCGAGTCAGGAGGAAGAGGAGGAGGAGGAAGGAGGAAGGCCTCATCGTTCTGTTCTTCTGCCGGCAGCAGCCTGGGGACAGAGCAGAGAGAACACACAATCAACCGAGGGAGAACTAGTGAAGAGAGAGAGAGAGAGAGAGAGAGAGAGAGAGAGAGAGAGAGAGAGAGAGAGAGAGAGAGAGAGAGAGAGAGAGAGAGAGAGAGAGAGAGAGAGAGAGAGAGAGATACAAGATAGAAGAAAAACATTTTTATTGGCTTAAAATTAAGTACATAGGAATCCCCATTCCCTCCGGCAGTGTAAATCTCAAAAACACCATAAAAAAAAAAAGTGCCAGTAGTGCAGCAGTATCATGAATACAGTGCAGTACAGTGCAGTAACTGTGATGAGTCCAGAAAGTCCAGCAAAGTATGTGATGTCAAGTTGTTGACTATGTTATGAAAGTGAAAGTGGCAGCACTCCTAGCAGTTCAGTAGGTCACTGCCTGCGGATAAAAACGATCCTTAAACCTGCTAGTCCTTGTATGGATGCTGCGCAACTGGTGACCAGACGGTAGGGGGGAGAAGAGATGGTGCCCAGGGTGGTTGCAGTCCTTTATGATAGACATGGCCTTCTTCCGACATCTGGTTCTAAAGATCTCCTCAATACATGGAAGTACACACCCGATGATCTTCTCTGCCATCCTCATGACCCTCTGGATGGCTTTCTTGTCCTGGTCAGTGGTGTTGCCGTACCACACGGTGACGCCACCCGTCAGGACGCTCTCTACAGTGCCACGGTAGAAGTTCACTAGCCATCTCTGGCCTATACCGCTTTTTCTGTGGCACCGCAGTCGTGTCCACGCCAGGTCATCTGAAATCTGTAGTCCCAGGAAACGGAAGCAGCTGACGACTTCCACTGGTGTCCCGTCCAGGCTGATGGTGGAGTGGGTGCCCCGGTGGCTCCTGAAGTCCACGATGAGCTCCTTGGTCTTGCTGACATTCAGTGTGAGGCTGTTGTCCTCACACCATCGCATCAGCTGGACCACCTCATCTCTGTACTCCGTTTATGAAGCCGATGACTGTGGTGTCGTCTGCAAACTTGATAATCCGATTATTGCTGTGCGTGGCAGTACAGTCATGTGTGTACAGCAAGTACAGCCGGGGACTGAGACAGCAGCCTTGGGGTGCTGCGGTGTTGAGGACCAGAGTGGATGAGATGTTGTTCCCAATCTTCACCACTTGAGGCCTGCCCGTCAGGAAGTCCATAATCCAGTTACAGATGGGGGCGCCCAGACCTAGGTCCCTCAGTTTCAGGACCAACTTGGAGGGAACGATGGTGTTGAATGCCGAGCTGTAGTCAATGAACAGCAGTCTGACGTAGGTGTCCCTCCTTTCTGGGTGCTGCAGAGCCGTGTGTAGTGCCAGGGAAACGGCGTAGTCTACAGACCTATTTGGTCTGTATGCAAACTGGAGTGGGTCTAGGGACTCAGGGATGGACAAGTTTATATGCGACATTACAAGTTTCTCCGGGCACTTCATGGCTATGGGTGTTAAAGCCACTGGACGATAATCATTGAGGCATGTTACCTTGGTCTATTGGGGTTACGGCACAATGGTTGCACGCTGGGACGGCAGACTGTTGCAGTGATGCATTGTAGATGTCGGTGAACACAGCAGCCAGCTGGTCAGCGCAGGTCTTGAAGACGCGAGATGGAACTCCGTCTGGGCCGGCTGCCTTCCCTGCCTTCACCCTCCTGAAGATTCTGCGGACCTCAGACTCGGACAGTTGTAGAACGTAGTCCTCTGGGCTGATGTTCAAGTTGTTGGTCCCTTTCAAAACAAGTGAAAAACGTGTTTAACTTGTCTAGTAGGGTAGGGTTGTTGTTGGTGACTAGTTGGAGAGGACCCTCAGACCTTGCCACATACATCTGGTGTCAGAACTGTAATTCAAATGTATTTTTGTAATCCAATTTACCCTTCTTGATGGCTTTTCTGAGTTCGTACTTGGCATTCATGTAGAGATCGGAGTCGCCTGTTGTAAAAGCGGTACTCCGTTCCTTAAGTTTGTTCCGTATGTCAGCATTCATCCATGGTTTGCATTTCTGAAATTAGCTAACAGACCTGGTCGGGATGCATTCTTTCACTAGCCTGATAATGTATGCTGTGACATTATCTGTATAAACATCAAGGTCAGTGGTCTTGAATACACTCCAGTCAGTGATTTCTAGCCCCCCCTGCAGGTGTTTATATATATTATATATATATATATATATATATACATATCTGCCTGGGTGAGGTTAGAATTATAGGTCTAACAGTGGTCATTACGTGCTGATGCTGTAGGGAGCCTTGAGCGACTGCACAGATAGACAGATGGTACACTCTCCCAGACAGACAGACAGACAGACAGACAGACAGACAGACAGACGGTACACTCCGTCAGACAGACAGACAGACAGACGGTACACTCACCCAGACAGACAGACTCTCTCTCTCTCTCGCTCTCTCTCTCTCTTCTCTTTATGCTCTGTTCTCTGCCCTTTTTAGTTGTGGATTTGGTCAGGACCATCCCGTACCATACAGGGTGTACCGACGGACCGAGGATTAAACCCGCTAAAATGTTGTTTACAGCCAACAACAGCTTTGAAAAAAGCTGCAGAAAATCATAGTTTATTAGTGGTGGAGCAGCTGAGACAGCAGAAAGGAATGATTATTGATCTGGAACACAGGGCTGGCCTGCTGCTTTTCCACCCTTTTCAAAGGATCAATTTTTCGACTGATTAAAACTAAAACGCTGGAACTAAATTCGTTTTTTTTTGTGCTACTAAATAACACAGTCCTCCACACAAATGTACACAAACACATGCACACCGGACGCACACACACACAGCCACACACACACACACACACACACACATGCACACAGACACACGCACACACCAACACACACAAGCACACACACACGCACACACACACACACACATGCACACACACACACACACACACGCACACACACACACACCAACACACACACAAGCACACACACACACACACACACACTAGTACACACTCACACAAACACACACACTCACACACCAACACACACACACGCGCACACACACACACGTATGAACACACACATACACACACACAAGCACACACACACACAAGCACACACACACACACACACACACACACACACACACACACACAAGCACAAATACTCACACGCACACACACACACACACACAGCTCAGGGCGCCGAACGCCATAATCAGAATCTCTCTGGAAACACAGAACTAACAACAAGAGTGTGAGATGGTTGAACAACATATCATTTTAAACCGTTCACCAGGCCCACGTTTATAAAGCACAAGAACCACATAGCCTGACCAAAGCGTGGCAATTTGGCCTGGAATTTTCCACGATTGTTCCAAAATGACTCTATCCTAGCAGGTATAGTGTGGTGAGGGGTGAGAGACATGTTTTATCTGATCCTATCTCTTATCTTGTCAATAAGGCATCACTGGTCCATCGACATTCAAGATTCAAGATTTAGATTTTTTGATTTGCCATGTGTAACATGTACAATGGGATGCTTACACCCCATTCACTACCGCAGTATGAATTCCTACAACAGTACTATACTATACTATGCAATACTGTACTATACTAAACAATGCTATACAAAAAACAACACCATATTCTATCTACGATATGCTATGCTTTATTCTATAAAC
>CM051001.1:12534840-12537340 GCA_027704905.1 Muraenolepis orangiensis
TAGCTTATATATATAATCTTCCATTTTTCCAGTCTGATATAAACAAACTGATGCGGTGCACTTGACTTTCTCTACTTGACTTTCTTAGCTAGCATATTACCCACAATGCCCTCTGTCTGTAACACGCCCCCCAGGGAGGCAGAGGTACTGGCTGCCTCCCTTCCTGCTTTTTCACTGCGGCGTTATGTCAGATCAGCAACACTAATATGTTATACACATAGGTGAAATACATGACCTAGACCAGGGATGCCAGGGTTACGGCCCGCGGGCCGCATCCGGCCCGGATGTCCGTCACATCCGGCCCTCAGGTGATAAGGGGAGAATGTATTTTTTTATTTTATGTTTGTCTATTTTTTATTTTAATTTTATTTTCATCAATTTTTTTGATTTTTTAATTTTTTTAATGTTTTACATTTTCGGTGGAATCCGTCAGTTGGTCTGTTGCTGCTTCCCGCTTCAGCTGCAGCAGCGCCGGTAGTGCTGATTGAGATCAAAGATTAAGATGGCGTTATCAAAGAGGAGGAAGGTCGACACTGAAGGCCGAATCTTTCAGGAGAGATGGAAAAACAATTTTTTTTTTTGGGAAGTAGGAGGCAAACCGGTGTGTCTTATTTGTTCGCAACAAGTGGCTGTAGCAAAGGAGTACAATATCAAACGACACTACGAGACCCACGCCGAGAAATACAGGGGAGTACACAGGTCAACTTCGGACTCAAAAGCTTAACGAGCTAGCATCATCGCTACAGAAACAGCAAGCCGTATTCTCTAAATGTCGAGATACACACGAAGGTTAGTTTTATTTTTAAACATATATTTTAGGCCTACATATTGTCTTCAACTGAGTGTCTCAATTTCGTTATACCTATAATGACAATACATTTCATTTTATTTCAAGGGGCAGTGAAGGCAAGCTACATCATCGCTTGGGAAATTGCTAAGGCATCCAAGCCTTTCTCTGAGGGTGCATTTGTCAAGACCTGTATGCTGAAGGCAGCCGAGCTAGTTTGTCCTGACAAGCGACAAGCTTTAGTTAACATAAGCTTATCGAGGCCTACAGTGACGGAGAGAGTAGAAGAACTTTCTGGTGATTTGAAAAGTCAACTAAAAGACAAAGTGAAGTCCTTCATCGCATTCTCTATTGCTCTCGACGAGAGCACTGACGTGACTGATGTAGCCCAATTATCAATATTTATTCGCGGAGTGGATGCTTCCCTGAATGTCACTGAGGAGTTTGTGTCAGTCGTGCCAATGACAGACACCACCACAGCTAACGACGTGTTTCATAGCCTTGTCGGGGCCCTGGACGAGCTGGAGGTGGACTGGAGTCGCGCTGTCAGTGTGGCTACTGACGGTGCGCCTTCTATGATAGGAAGAAAGGCAGGAGTAGTTGTGAAGTTGAGAGAAAAGGTAAATGCGGCTAATCCAGAGCAAGTATTCTTGAACTTTCACTGTATACTGCACCAGGAGGCTTTGTGCTGCAAGAGTCTGAAAATGGACCATGTCATGCGTGTTGTTATTGACACTGTGAATTTTATCAGAGCCAGAGGACTTAACCACCGGCAATTTTCCGCTTTTTTATTGGAAAACGACATCCATCATGGCCTTCCCTATCACACCGATGTGCGTTGGTTGAGCCGAGGCGCAGTGCTGAAACATTTCTACAAGTTACGAACAGAGATAGCCGAGTTCATGCAGGGTAAAGGGAAGCCTGTGGTGCAATTGGACGACCCAGAATGGACCAGGGATCTTGCCTTTTTAGTGGACATTACGGAACACCTAAATGTGTTGAATGTTACTATGCAGGGCCGCAACAAACTCGTCACAGAGTATTATGATAGTGTTCGTGCTTTTCAAGGTAAACTGGTGTTATGGCAGACGCAGCTCTCCAAGCGCAATGCAGCTCACTTCCCCTGTCTAAAATCTCAGCCTGTTAATCATCAGAGTATGGACAAGTATGCAAACCTGCTTTCCGGACTCAGGCATGAGTTTGACAACCGATTCACGGTTTTTACGGAACTGGAAAAGGACTTTTCGCTTTTTCGCTCTCCATTCACCGTTGACGCTTCCGTGGTCCCAGAGGCGATGCAAATGGAACTGATAGAACTGCAGTGTTGCGCCCCGTTAAAAGATACCTACGCATCTGTTGCAATCGAAGTGTTCTATCAATCCTTGCCACCACAGTACCCAATGCTCACGGCCTTTGCAGGTAAAATACTTTGTATGTTTGGGACAACATATTTATGTGAGCAGGCCTTTTCCGTGATGAATATCAATAAATCTAAAGTGCGCAATCGCCTGACGCACGGACATTTAAATGATGTAATGAAAATAGCCACTGCCCAGCAACTGTCCCCCGATATGGACAAGCTGGTGAAAGTCAAAAGGTGTCTGGCTTCGACAAGTAAAATGTAGCTGAAGTGTGTGATATGGGTGGGAGGGAATAAAAGTGGTTGGGGTTGACTGATAGCCAGGCTAGTGCCATATATAGACATATGGGTGT
>CM051001.1:12556330-12561330 GCA_027704905.1 Muraenolepis orangiensis
GCACCGCACTCGAGCGCAGAGTGCTTCAAAGGGTGGTGCGGACGGCCCAGTATATTGTTGGAGGTGAGCTCCCCTCCCTCCTGGATATATACAATCAGCGGTGCGTGGCCAAGGCCAAACGCATCATTAAAGACATTGCCCACCCCAGCCACGAACTGTACTCACTTTTACCGTCAGGTAGGCGATACCGCAGTATCAAGTGCCGTACAAATAGACTCAGAGATAGCTTCCACAGTCAGACCATCATGCTGCTGAACAAGGGCGTATAGAATATAACAATGTATATTTTATTACATTGATTTATATACACATATTGCTCTTTTCTGTGCCGATATTTTGCATTTTATAAATTGCATTTTTTTATTCTATTTTTTATCTATTTTTATCTCATTTTTATAACTGCTGTCTGTCGTCGGGTATTGCACATAAGATTTTCACATATACTTGTGTAAACTGTGAAGTGACAATAAACTTGACTTGACTTGACTTGACGTGTAAATGCCTAGTTCAGTGTCTCAGAATGAGGTCAGATGGAACTGGAAGGTTGCCATTACTTAACACTGTAATCACCTGTGTGTGTGTGTCTGTGTGCAGAGACCCACACACACACAGTCCCTTTGGGAGATATTAGGCCTAATGGGACTGTTTAAAGTGAGGAAAGTGAGGAAATGGCCCAGAGGAGATGAATGCACGCATGCGCACACACACACACACACACACACACACACACATACACACACACACACACACACACACACACACATTCACAAACATACACACACACCACACACACACACACACACACACACACACACACACACACACACACACAAACAAACAGAAACACACACGCACACTCACGCACGCACACACACACACACTCACACAAATCAGTCTGACTGGGGCCAGGTGAGGCTGCTTCAACCAGCCACCAACCACACACACTACACAGCCTAGTAGGTGCCGTGGATTCTGTCTCCCACAGATACACTCACTCAAGCTCATTATATATAAGCTCATATATATATATATATATATAATGTCATGGAACACATGGCACATATAAGCTATCATTTTCATTTATCAACTAAACAGATGCATGTTCTTGACATCCATACAGCACATCTTGTCAGTAGTACAGTCAGTATGTTCTTTATGTAAGCTAGTAGATGGATCCTCTACTCAAACTGAGCTTGAGTCAGTGTATCTGATGGAGACAGAATCCACGGCACCTACGAGGCTGTGGAATGTGGTTGGTGGCCGGTGAAGCAGCCTCACCTTGCCCCAGTCAGACTGATTAGAGTCTGGTTGAAGCAGCCTCACCTAGCCCCAGTCAGACTGATTAGAGTCTGGTTGAAGCAGCCTCACCTGGCCCCAGTCAGACTGATTAGAGTCTGGTTGAAGCAGCCTCACCTGGCCCCAGTAAGACTGATTAGAGTCTGGTTGAAGCAGCCTCACCTGGCCTCAGTTCCATGACATTATATATATATATATATATATATATATAATGTCATGGAACACATGGCACATGCGCATGCGGAAACTGCTGCAGCTATAATGTCAGCACAGTCACGTTTCCTTGTATTCTCGGTGGAAAATGTAGTGTAGAAATGTGTGTTTTACTCTCACACACTTTGTTCAGTGAGAGAGAATTTTTCAGGTTTCTATCGTTTCTATGGACACTGATATCACTGCCGCCTTATGGTTCTGTTACGTATATTATTATTTTTTTTAATTACGTGTATTACTAATCCATCAGATTGCAGCGGCACTGAGCTACACGGTCTCGTTCGGAAACCACATTATATGTTTAAAAATATATGTATAAACCACATTATTAACACAAATAGATCGAGGGACGAGACCCGGACGTATGCAAAGAACTACAATTTGCATCATGCTGTGCCACACGTTTTGTAGTTTGTGACATAGTCAGATTTTATCTTTCTTATTTGTGAGAGGGTGAAATCATGTTTTTTACAGGTTGTGACCCTGCTAAGTGATGCCTCCAATTGTTTTGCTTATGGTAGTAGAGGTCAAGAGCTTTCCAAAACTGTTCATCCCATGTCTGTAGCACGTTTTTTGGCTTCCCTATAAGCCTTCAAATGTGGCACAGGTTCCAGGTTCAAAAGTCACCCCTGAGGAGCAGGACCCTCCCACACCTTCCATACTGACATATGTTACTCTCTACTCACTCGATTTTATGGTTTAACATACATATTTTCCAATTAAACTGAATATTATCACGTCTCAACCGGCCTGCAGAGGGCGCTAAAATCCCAACCTAGATTAAATCTAAACCTAAACATGTAAATAATAAGAATAAAATAATTGATCAAAACTAACTATTTCACAGAATAAAAGGAGAGCTGATGACTTAAACCAGTGGTCCCCAAACGTTTTTTAGGAGGGCCAGATAAGATAGTACCTGTTCTCCACAGTAACCCCTCCCCCCGTTAACAGGGGGAGGGGGTGAGCGACACACACTTTTGTGTGTCACCTTAGCAACGGATAATACATGTTGCAGAATCTTTGCCATAACTAACAACTTAAAGATTGTATACATTCATTGAACAAATATTTTTAAACTTAAGTGCATATTTCTCACTAGAAATATTATCAAACCGTATTTTAGAGTAACCTTAACGTGTGTTTGTATGGTGAGAAAAAAACAACATAAAAACATACATCCATAAGTGTATAAGACGTGATTTCAGCTGCTCTGTTTGCCGACTGAGAGGGGCGTAAACGAACGTACGTACGATTGATTCCTGCGAAACAAAGTGCACTGTGTTTTTGTAGAGAATCCTACGGACCGGTTCATGAGAATGCGTTGCTGCAGGTGCTTTGCGCAAACACACCTACAGTATAAAAGCTGGAGTGTGCGCATGCATCTGAAAAAATGACGGTTGAAATATTCGTAAATAACTATGAAACTAAAGATCGTATCAATTCACTGAAGGACGATTGTGACAAATTTGTCGCCCATTTCTCGCTAGAAATGTTATCAAAACATATTTAAATGGCCAAACGATATGATTTTTTTGCATTTTCCACTGAGAATACGCAGGAAAAGTCGGCCATGTTGCTTTGTGTTCTCTCTGCAGTGGGACGCGCATGTGCACTGATTGCTGTACGTACGATTCCTGCGAAACAAAGTGCACGGTTTTTTCATAGGGAATCCTACGAACCGGTGAATGACAATGCATTGCACACACACACACGTGCACACCCGGCAGCAATAGATCATATTTCCCATGGTGTCATTCACCAACCGTGTTCCATTAATCTCCCAAACACTCATATTGCCTATGATAGCACTATCTGTCACTCACACACTCACACACACTCACACAAAGACACACACTCAAGTATCTTGAGACCGTTTTTTGCCAGTAGCGATATATCTTCACTGTCAGCATTGATATCTTCTGTTCCGTCTTTCTCATCATCCTTATCATTATTATCATCACGCATTATACCTGCTAATCGTCTGAACCTCCCTCGCTCACTGTCCTCTGTCCTCTCTCTCTCTCTCTCTCTCTCTCGCTCTCTCTCTCTCTCTCTCTCTCTCTCTCTCTCTCTCTCTCTCTCTCTCTCTCTCTCTCTCTCTCTCTCTCTCTCTCTCTCTCTCTCTCTCTCTCCCCCTCTCTCTCTCTCTAGAAGGTAGCAGTAACCCTCTCCTCTCTCTGCACTGAAAAATAATTTGTTTTTCTCAAAGTATATTTATGATTTGGTAGAAACCTTACATTTTGCTTTAATATCAATCAAAAAGATTTGTTTTGCTGGAGACAAATTTACATTCACACAAAGTAAAAATTGTATTTATTATAAAGACCATGCCCATAATTCTACTTTGTTACAACTTTTACAATTTTTCATTTTGGAAAAACCTAATATTTAACTTTACATCTAGTAAGGTTTTTACTTAACTAAACTACTAAACTAATTAAAATATTATAATACTAATTTTGTCCAAAAATATTCAATATATATTTAATTTAGTCCCAAGTGAAAAAGTTACTTAATGTAGGTCAATACAATACTTTTCCTTTGCTTTGTTACAACTTCATTTTTTGTTTTTGTATAAACAAAAGCTTAATTTGCAACAACATTTTAAGATAAAAACAAATGTAGTCAGACATGTGTCCATGTGTGTTTACTATCAATTAAGACAGGGGTATTATCTTCAAAATAACGTGTTTATTGTGGTGCATTTTTCAAATATGAATCACCTTTTTTCTATTATGTATTGAATACAAAAAAACACCAAATAATTAACAACTTGCAATGAATTTTCCAGCCAGTAAAACAGTGTTTTACACATCAACACTTTTTGATGTTATATATATATTTATATGCATTTAGATATACAAAACTTATTATATTATATTAACATTAACCTTAAAGGGGTAGTTTGGATGTTTTGAAGTGGGGTTATATGAGGTTCTTATCAGTGTAACTACCGAAGACGGCAGTCGGCACGCCAACAGTTTGGAGAAACAGAAAGGGCTGTCTAACGGATGGAAAGTGAAAATATTCAAAATTTAGCGTAAACTTAACAGATTTTTCTTCTGTACATTTTTTTTTACTGGCTACAATAGGTTTTACTGCTGACCCCGTTCACAGTAGTATATCACTTTGCTCTGTGCTGGTACTCCTGTCTGTTTCTCCTAACTGCGGGGTGCTGACCTTCATCTACTGTAGTAATACGCTGACTATTGATAACTACCTCATACAACCCCAGTTCAAAACACCCAAACTACCACTTTAACCACACAAATCATGACCACACATCTCTCGTGTATAACTTGTGAACTCTTTAATAACTTGTGAACTTGTAAAACCCATTAACTGTTAAGTGTAAAATAAGAGTTTGTAACAGTGGTTTGTTCATCTCTCCGTTAAAACGTGTATGTATTCAAAAATCTTGTTTTTTTAAAACAACTTGGTTACAACAAAAACCAAGCTGTATCCAAATGTCTGAGTCATTCAATACT
>CM051001.1:12567950-12602950 GCA_027704905.1 Muraenolepis orangiensis
TTTATTTTCCATTTAAGTTTAACAGCAGGGGAAACGCATCTGCTACTTGCTACTTCAACTAGCACACCACAACCCCAACAACAACACGGTACGCACCCTAACCGGTCCGTGGTGCAACACACACTAAACACAAACAGTGAATTATGTTCCCATAACGTTCCACCACACTACTCTGTTAAACTGTATTAACACACGGAGACAACAACGGAACGCTGCTGGATACTGAACGATGGAACGGAGGGAGAAATACCATGTACCAGGAACCAGGAACAAGTGGTTTAACACACACTCTTATGGAACACACACATACAGTATACACATATGAAATTGATTGTTTTAATAAAATAAAGTAAATTCATGTTTTCTGCATTCAAGTGGTGACATGCTCAATGTCAGCTGTTGGATCTTTGATCCATTTGGATGTCCGATCTGGGATCCTGAGATCCATTGCTTTTGTCTTCCCCGAAGCATTTGGGGCTCGCGGGTAAATTCCCTCACTTGAGTAAATGTCATCGTGACAAAACACCATTTTGCTCTCGTGATCATTTCTCCCCATCTGAAACGTATGTTACCGGTGAAGAAACAGAACTAAAATAGTTGTAGTTGTTCCTTGGTATTTCCAGAGCGCCCGCGAGAGTTTGGGGAAAATGTTGGCGGGTTTTGGAGGAGTTTAACCGTATTTTGACTGACAAGTGCAGTTGGACAGGAATGTGTGTGTAAGCTAGGTCCCCGTTCTGTATCTTATTGTGTATGTATGTAATATGTCAAAATGTGTATTTTATACTTACACGGAAATACACACTCACACACGGATACACATACACGGAAACACACACATACGTGAAAACACAAACACACACACACACACACACAAACACGGGAACAAACACACATACACGGAAACACACACATAGAACACACACACACACACACACACACACACATACACAGGAACACATGAATATGCACGGAAACATACACAAACATACACGGAAACACACACTCACACACGGATACACATACACGGAAACACACACATACGTGAAAACACAAACACACACACAAACACGGGAACAAACACACATACACGGAAACACACACATAGAACACAGGAACACACACACACACACATATACATGGAAACACACACATACACGGTGTCATATAATGGACATTTTAAATGACTGGCATATACGCCTTTAAGAGATTGTTGTTACGACACTGCCGTACAATGTTTCTGGTTAACACATGGGTATTTTTGTGCTTGGATGCTGAATCCTATTCTTATAGTAAACTCCTGTCTAATTAAGATTGCCTGGACATTGAAATCTTTACACACGGGAACACACACAAACATACACAGAACACACACACACAAACGCAAAAATACACACACATACACGGGAACACACACACATACACGGGAACACAAACACATACGGAACACACACGCACTAACGCAAAAACACACACACACACATACACGGGAACACACACATGGAACACCCACACACATACACGGGAACACCCACACACATACACGGAACACATACACGGGAACACACACATACACAGGAACACCCACACACATACATGGGAACACATACACGGGAACACATACACGGGAACAACCACACACATACACGGGAACACCCACACACATACACGGGAACACCCACACATACACGGGAACACCCACACACATACACGGGAACACCCACACACATACACGGGAACAACCACACACATACACGGGAACAACCACACACATACACAGGAACACACACATACATACACGGGAACACATACACGGGAACACACACATACACAGGAACAACCACACACATACACGGGAACAACCACACACATACACGGGAACACATACACGGGAACACACACATACACGGAACACATACACGGGAACACACACATAGAACACGGGAACACATACACAGGAACACACACACATTAGCATTCGGATATCTTGGCCTCATCCTCGTTCCATAATCACGATAATCTAATCTATTAATCTCACGATAACATTCGTAGATCCACTTTGACTTCATCCTAAATATTCTCATATCCTCATAAATCCTTATTGAACTGTTATTGAACTCTTTCCACCAACACCAGGAGGCTCTACATTCCATTATGTTTCTCTGGGTGTAATATTGATTTGTGACTTTTTTTGATCAACATTTGTGTCTATTTATGTGTGGTGTCATTGAAACACAGTCCAGCCATTATTACACTGAATAGAATACACTCTGGAAGGATCCGTCTCAACACCTAAAGTGGTTTGTCTCTAAAGCCTCTTGGCACAAACACACGTGGGCCAAGCGGGCGTCCAGAGAGATAAGCGGCGATCGCTTGGTGAGAATGAGCGCTTGGTGGTGAACTACACGGTGATGGTTCATGTTAAAGAAACGCTCCTCTGGGAAACTCAGCTTCTGAAGGTCAAAACACAGCGTGGTTCAGAGAAGAGAGACAGGGGCTGTTGACATGAGGTTTTTTGTACTTCTGTGTGAATGCGTGGGTGTGTGCATGCATGGGTGTGTGGGTGTGTGCGTGTGTGTGTGTGGGTGTGCGTGTGCATGCGTGGACTTGTGCATGCATGATTGTGTGTGCATGCATGGGTGCGTGTGTGTGCGTGAGTGTGTGTACATGTGTGGGTGTGTGCATGTGTGGGTTTGTGCATGCGTTGGTGTGTGCTCATGCGTGGGTGTGTGCATGCATAGGTATGTGCATCTGTGGGTGTGCGTGTGTGTTCCATGCATTGTATGTGTGTGTGTGTGTGTGTGGGTGTGTGTGAGTGTGTGTGTGTGTGTGGAGTGTGTGTGTGGTGTGTGGTGTGTGTGTGGTGTGTGTGTGTGTGTGTGTGTGTGTGAGTGTGTGTGTGTGTGGTATGTGTGTGTGAGTGTGTGTGTGTATGTGTATGTGTGCATGCGTTTGTTTGTGTGTGTGCATGTGGCTGTGGGTTAGTGTGCGTCTGAGTGGCGAGTATTTCCTCCTCCTCCTTATAAATCCCCTCCTGCAGCAGCCCTGCACTCCTGGTCCCGTAACGACACCATCAGTCAGACTGGGGACCACATGATTCAATGGAGACTGTCAGGGTGGACCTCTCTCTCTCTCTCTCTCTCTCCTCTCTCTCTCTCTGTGGCGATTGACAAATGATACGAGGGATTCTCTGTGACACGGCGTCTCCGCTCATCACAAGGCAATAAGGAAAGGTAACTCATTGTCAGCATTCATCTGTTCTCAATGATGAGTCGGAGACAACGTCAGCCATTGATCGCTTTGCATTTATGGGCATTTATGGGCAGAAGAAAAGAAAAAAGAAAAGAAAAAATCAAGTGCACACACATGCACATGCACAAACATACACACATACACACACACACTTGCACACGCACACACACACACACACACACTCACAGGCACACACACACACACACACACACACACACACACACACACACACACACACACACACACACACACACACACACACATGCACAGACCTACACACACATACACACACATACACATGCACATGCACAGACTCACACGCACACAGGTACACGCAAATGCACACACACACACACACAAGCACACACAAACACGCACATGCACGCACACACACACACAAACACACACCCACACACACACACACACACACACACACACACACACACACACACACACACACACACACAAAGTGAATCACCACAATGTGTATCAGAAGAACCCAAAGCAATACATTTGAATAGAGTAAATAATCCAGCCTATAATAAGCCTGTATTACAGCCAGAGATCCTCACATAAGAGCATAGCCTCAGTAATCATATTTCACACACACTCATACACACACACACACACACACACTTTTGTTCATGCATGGACATGGCATTGCTCCGATGTGCTGTTATCAGACCCCCCCCCCCCCCCCCACCCCATCCAATTAATTTGTGTAATGAGTGTCATGGTGTCAGTGTCAGTGTTCTTCAAGTTAAGTCCCAGCCTGGCGGGTGGAGCGAGGACAGCAGAAAGGAGGTGTGGATCTCTAACAGAGTTATGACATGTTGGAGCATCGATCCAGGAGGCTGCAGGACACCAGAGCTGAAGCTCAAACTAAACGCCCTCCATGAATTCAAATGCACCCACTCAGAAGAAGAAAGAGAACAAAATGATAATTAAAAAAAAGCAATACTTATATATACATATATTATTCAGTTATGAATGTCCTTTTTAGTATCTGTGCGAGGAGTGCGCTTTATATGCTAATGCCCCTTCCCAAGTGAGTGGTTGGCTCCCGTGGGCTGGTGGCGATCAGAGCAGATATCCCCCCGGTTAGTGAGCCAACGGATGGGTCTCTAACAACCACTAGCAGAGAAGCAGCTCCCTGGGTGCTCTGGCTATTTAGATATATACACACAAATCCCCATCTGTTTGGTGTATTTAGAGGGGCGGTTTCACCATCTGCTGACAAAAAAATAAAATAAAAGAAACCTACAAAAAGCAACCAACTGCAACCAACTGCAACACACACACACACACACACACACACACACACACACACACACATCGTTGGCGTTTAAAGAGTTGTCGCAACAAACAAATCATACATTACTTTATGTCGGCCTTGGTCGACATAAAGAAACTAAAGAAACAAACAGACAAACAAAGAAGGAATCTTCTTGTTCATTTTGTGGAACTCATATTCCAGATGAGCAGAACTTGACCTCAACCACCCTGGGCCTCATCTCTTCTCCCCCCTGCCGTCCAGTCGCCGGTTCCGCAGCATCCGTACAAGGACTACCAGGTTCAAGGATAGTTTTTATCCACAGGCAGTTGTGCCTACTGAACTGCTAGGAGAGCTGCCACTATCATAACATTGTCATTAACATTACACTATCATACTTTGCTGGACTTTTTGAACTCATTACAGTTATGTTATCCACTGTTATGCACTATACTGCACTGTTATCATGATGCTGCTGCATTACTGGCACTTTGTAATGCTTTTTGCACAATTCAACACATGTACATATCATCCATCAGTCACTTTTTATTGTGTAGAGTATTTTCATAGTATTGTGTTTTAGAAAAGCATACCGGGGGAGGGAATGGGGAGTAAGCATTCCATTGTATTTGTTGCAAATTGCAAATACAAATCTTGAATCTTGAATCTGTGAAGGTGTGTCTGGGGACAGAGAAGACAGGTGTGTTTTGCGGCAGGTGCTGCCAATGTATAAATTACATGCACCGCATTATGGGGCCGTATGGGGAAGTGTGTGTGTGTTACTGGAGATTTAGTGTGTGTGCGATCGAGTCTTCTATATTTTTGGATTAAACAAGCAAAGTGAAACTCAGGCCCGGATGCTCAGGACTGGATTAGTCACGGAGGCATTCTCCCGGATATCTGTTCCCCCCGTCTGCCAGATATCTGCCATCGCAGCAGACGCAAGGGATCTTGTTATCAAATGCTTCATTAAAGCTCTCGACGTCACGCCGTGTGACGCAACCTAATGCTCACACAACCGCAGTGCTCACACAACCACCCGCACTGACACTCACAACACATGTGGACTAGGGCTTCAACACTATTTTTCATCGTGGGTAAATCCAACATGCCTATCAAAATAAGTGATGCCTTCGATACGTTTGCTTCGTCTGACAAGCAGCCAAGAAAAATGAAAAAGTATTCATGTCTTAATCATTCATGAACCAAAACTCTACATCTGTGCAGCATTAAGCACTTACACCGTCTGGTACCAGAGAGCATGACTTAATTAAAGCAATGAATTGATGGTAAAAAGGAGGTTTGATTCTGGATGGACTAACGCTTGCAGCCCTGGTATGGACGACACAAATCAGTGGTTTACGCAGCGGTTAATAGTGCTCTTTGATGCGCCCCCTCGTGGTCAATCATGGTAATAAGGTTTCACTGTCACTGTCCTGTACTCAAGCATGCGTTTCCTGGGGCCAATATAAAGTATTTATATCCATCCATCAATCGTATCCCGCTTATTCGAGATTGGATCACGAAGGAAGCAGCTCCAACATATTTATATATAAATATTATATTTAGTGTGTGCAAGGCATGCAAGAGCTATATATATATATACTGTATATATATATATATACATTTTTAGGCTGGAGTAGCTGTCTGTTGGGCCACGGCTTGGGAACCAGAAGGTCACCGGTTCAAGTCCCCGAAATATCTGGGCACTGCCGAGGTGCCCTTTAGCAAGGCACCAAGGTCCCCGGGCGCTGTATATACAATAGCTGCCCACTGCTCCTAATACTAGGATGGGTTAAAATGCAAAGAAAGAAATATCACTGTGTCTACATGTGTGTGACCAATAAAGAGGATTCAATCCTCCAGATGTAGATTTAGATTTAGAGGATTAGTAGGAGGAGGAAGAGGAGGAGGGGTTGGAGAAGGAGGAGGAAGAGGAGGAGGGGATGGAGAAGGAGGAGGAAGAGGAGGAGGGGATGGAGAAGGAGGAGGAAGAGGAGGAGGGGATGGAGAAGGAGGAGGAAGAGGAGGAGGATAAGAACATTGGGTCATCACGGTTGACTCATCTGGTCTGACCTTAGAGTTAGATGAATTATACAGTAACCTCAGACGTCAGCCGACTGCCTGGCGTTGTTCTGTCAAACTGTATAACGCGTTAAACTTCACGGCTGTGATAAAGGAGTGACGTCATCCGGAGTGTCTCACAGAGAGAAGAGGAATCCAATGCCCTCACCGTACTTCTCATGCTGTGTCCCGACGTCCTGTCAACGCTTCGTAGGATGAATTTGCGATTAGAAAAATGAACCCCATGTGTATATAAATACGAAGGTTAGTGTGTGTGTATTTTATTTGAATTTAAAGACACACACACACACACACACACACGGTAAAATCACACAGACACACACACACACACACACACACACACACACACACATTCACACACACTGACCACTGTATTAATTACACGACACCATCTTATTGACCATTTTAATGTTAATAATAGATTAACAATAACATATACATATACATATACAAACAAGGACTATATATAATATCAGAAATATCAATGATCAAAAAATGTCCACCACCAATCCCAGCCCAGGTGATATCCGAGCTCCGACGTGTGGTCAATCACATACCGACGTTCCCACCCTAAGATTCAAGATTCAACATGTTTTGATTTGCCGTATGCAACAACAAGTACAATGGAATGCTTACTCCCCCTTCCCTCCCACAGTATGAACTTCCTTCAAATACGATATATATACGTATATTCCTCCTATATAAGAAGCTTACTTTACTGCTTCTCATGATGATAATGTGTGCAAAAGCTCTCTGAGAGCTTGAGAGAGGACGAGGCATGTGTAATCCATGCTCATGAATAAGGTCTTTAAGGTCTTGGTGTGTTGGTTCTGATATATTTACTTCCACCTCTGTTCATATTTGAACAACATCGTGGTCCACGTGTAGATGCACACGTTTCAAATGTTTTGCAGCTGTTCATAATAAAACATGCTCAAGCATTGTCCTGTTTTAAGCTCATCGTTACTCCTAAATCTACAATCCCCACAATGCCACAGAGCTGTAACCCATATGTAGGGTGTATTTGAAAGAAAAAAGGGATATCTGCAAGTCTGCATGTACAGTAATACTAATTGGATCCCAGGACGGTCAATTTAATAGAGGGGCGGAATTACACCTTATGTCAAATCTGAGGGAACTAAATCTACACATTCTTTTAATTTCTGAGGTAGCTTCTTTAGTGCTTCATAACCTTTCACACACAGTGCTGACATGCAGGCACACGTCCATCTAACTAGTTATGAACCTATGAATGGGCCACTTCCTTTTTTCCCTCTTGGCGGGTTGGAAAAACTAATTTTCACAGTGAAACAAATTTCACTGTGTGTATAAAGATAAAGATTATTTATTAGTTTCTGTTGAATTTTCCGAATACAATCAAATGAATAGAAAGCACAACTGCGTGTCTCTCGCCATCTGTCCCTGAAGCCGTCGGCCATGGCGGCTACGCACTAAGCTAACATAAGGAGCCACAAAGTAAACAACGTCAACACAGCCTCGCCTGTTGGCTGAGGCCGCTCAGGGATAGCCTTCATCTCCTTTAATTGATTTGTTTTAAAGCGGGTGAATTGAGGGGGGGGAGGGGGGGGGGGGAGTGCAAACTGCAGCCATTGATGAGAGGCACAATAACAGCTAATGAGAGATTGCATTCTTCACGCTCAGGACGAGAGCATGTGGCGAATGAGTTGGCAGGCTTTCGAACAAACAGCGCTGCCCGAGGCCCTCTCTCTCTCTCTCTCTCTCTCTCTCTCTCTCTCTCTCTCTCTCTCTCTCTCTCTCTCTCTCTCTCTCTCTCTCTCTCTCTCTCTCTCTCTCTCTCTCTCTCTCTCTCTCTCTGTGTCTCTCTCTCTGTCTCAGAATGCTTCTTAATTGCTCCAATCATTCTTGCACGGCGGCCCCCGGTACACACTCCCGGTACACACAAAACAAATCATGAATTAACAACAAGGCAACAGAAAGAAAAGCAAGCAGGCAAGCAAGCAGCCGAACACTGACCACGCCACAGTACCCGAGCGGCCGCAAAGGTGTCAAGGCGTCATCGTGGTGGTCATAGTGGTCTCAGGCCTCTACAAAGAGAGGGACTGCATGTTTATTCTCCTGGAGGAGTTCAAGAATTGTGTTCCCGATGTGGTAACTACCCACCTAAATGAGCAGAAGGTTACACATAGATATTTATATGCGCTGACACACAGACACACACACACACACACATGCACGCACACACACACACACACATGCATGCACACACACACACACACACACACACACACACACACACACACATGCACGCACACACACACACATGCACGCACACACAAACACGGTGTGACTTACGGGTCGTTATCAATTCAACCCATCCTTGTCGTGGCAAAAGAAGGAAAAGTATCTCAGGAGGTAGAGCGGTCGCCTCACAACCAGAAGCTTGTCCTTGGGCAAGCCACCCTAACCCTTACTGCTCCCGACGTGCTGGCTGTCACCTTGCATGGCTGACTCCGCCGTCGGCTGTTGAATGTGTGTATGAATGGATGAATGTCATGGCATGTAAAGCGCGCATTGGATGAAAATGCTATATATTAGCCAGTCCATATATACGTAAATGGCAGTTCATCCGTAGATCAAGCTGCGACAGCTGATAATGCCAATAATGACTCTAGTCATTATTGGCCTGGAGTCTAACGCTTGTGTGTGTACCGCCACCTGCTGAGCATCGTTATCTCACTGGAGTTCCAACAACAACTACAGGGGTTTGCATTGTGAACCCCAATGCTACAGCAAACACTTCCAACCAATCCAATCCAAATGCTTAACAAATTACAGTACATTCCACTCCCGTAAGAAAATTGAATTTAAATGTTGTACATGATGATGTACACAGAGTATTGTAAGAGGTGTGATGTATTACTCCAAGACTGGGAATTCAATGGTCACAGCAGAATGTACAGGACAGGAATATGAATTAAACTAGATACAACTATTTTAATAAGAATAAGCAGTAGAATGCAACAGGTAATTGACAGCTGAGTCGGTCGGACATGATTGATCGTACAACTGTGAGTAAGTATATAAAGCGGAAAAGTATCAAGAATAGAAGACGGAGATGCAGAAGACGCCAGTCTGTCTGCAGGTCTGCTGTCCGTTGGGTTTACGACTGAATCCAGGACCAAACAACCCAATGTTGTTCAATCTGAAACGATTACGGAGCCTTTGAGCTCACTGATGCGTGCAGATTTCCCTGTCTTGTTGTGCTCACGCACATAACAACTATATCAGCTCGTATTCTCCCACCATGTTTTGACACCAACAAACCATCGTGGCTCTGAGGTGATCAATATGGAAGAAAGCATAAAACAAAGAGCATGGAGTCATGCTCCGTCTGTTACGTCCACACCCGCTCACTCCTCTTGGATGACAAAATGCGGCAGTCCTAAACATTTCCTAAATCATTCTTAAATCATTCCTAAATCATTCCTAAATCATTCCTTAATCATTCCTAAATCATTCCTTAGTCATTCCTAAATCATTTCTTAATCATTCCTAAATCATTCCTTAATCATTCCTTAATTATCCCTAAATCATTCCTAAATAATTCCTAAATCATTCCTTAATCATTCATAAATGATTCCTTAATCATTCCTAATCATTCCTAAACATGTGTCAGGAAGAGAGAGTGAGAGTGAGAGTGATAGGGGAAAAGAGAGAGAGAGAGAGAGAGAGAGAGAGAGAGAGAGAGAGAGAGAGAGAGAGAGGGAGAGAGAGAGAGAGAGAGAGAGAGAGAGAGAGAGTATACAAACATCCATGGGCAACACGGCTTATGGGCCATGTAGTGAACCTGAGGTCTAGCTATTCGATTTGATGCGATGGTAACTGGTAAGAGTTTACACAAAGGAAAATAGGGATTTCTAATAATGTGTGTGTGTGCATACGTGTTTGGGTATGTGCTTGTGTGTGTGCAAACGTGTGAATTTTCTTATGTGTGTGTGTGTGTGTGTGTGTGTGTGTGTGTGTGTGTATGTGTGTGTGTGTGTGTGTGTGTGTGTGTGTGTGTGTGTGTGTGTGTGTGTGTGTGTGTGTGTGTGTGTGTGTGTGTGTGTGTGTGTGTGTGTGTGCTGCAGTATAAAGCCTATCAAAGCACTGCTGTCCCTTGACAAAAAAAGCTGCATTCAACAAAAGTGAGCATAAAGAAACTTAATGATTTGATCTGTTCAGGATCAATAGTGTGAGAAAAAAAATGAAACGCTTCATCATTTTCAAATGCTTTAAAAACATAGAGAAAACATACGCACATATCAGAAAGAGAGAGGGGGAGAGCGAGGGAGGAACAGTGTCAGAGAAGAGAGTGATAAGTGTCAGATCCAGAGAGCGAGGGCAATAGAAGAAACAGCATCAGGTTAAAGGGTGTAAAGTGTGATGATTTTATGGGTCTGGTGACTCCTTGTCTCCCCCCCCCCCTATGCCCACAGAATGTACCCCCTGGGGATTGAGGAGGAACTTTTATTTTGTTGTACAAAGTACAAAATAATAATATTGTACATTTTCTTTACCGGTGTGCTATTGAAAGCATCCTCACCAACTTGCATCACAGTGTGGTAGGGAAACTGCACTGTTTCCGACCGGAAAGCGCTGCAGAGGGTGGTGAAAACCACCCAACGCATCGTTGGATTACCCCTCCCTGCAATAAACACTACCCACCACAAACGGTGTCACAAAAAATAGTTGATGACCTCTCACCCCAACCGTGGACTGTTAGCCCTCCTCCCCACCGGGAGGCGCTTTAGAAACCTTTGTTCCAAGTCAAGCAGGCTTAGGAACAGCTTCTTCCCCTCAGCTGTCATCTCCCTAAACGCTGTACCACAAAGACAGCCCCCCCCCTGCTGCCCCCCCCCTGCTGCCCAACCCCAGCTGCTGCCGCCCCCCTGCTGCCCCCCCCCCTGCTGCCGCCCCCCTGCTGCCCCCCCCTGCTGCCGCCCCCCTGCTGCCCCCCCCTGCTGCCCCCCCCTGCTGCCCCCCCCCTGCTGCCCCCCCCCCTGCTGCCCCCCCCTGCTGCCCCCCCCTGCTGCCGCCCCCCTGCTGCCCCCCCCCTGCTGCCGCCCCCCTGATGTCCCCCCCCTGCAGCCCCCCCCCCTTCCCCACACCTTTGCTCAATATATGCTATAATAATAAATCACCCTCAATGCCTTTGACTGCCTTGCACTGTATCACAACTACCTACCTCTACCTATAGTTTACATATTATCGATAAGATACTTGTTAATGTGTACATTTTAACTGTACCTGCCACAACTGTCCTAACTGCATATCCCTGCTCACTGCCTGCTGTTTATACATTTATATATATATCCTGCTTTTCATAATTGCATACCCTGATCACTACCTGTTAAATACTTATACTTACTTACTTGTATATATATATATATATATATATATATATATATATATATATATATATATATATATTATTATGCTCATATCCCACACTCGTATTCTGTTTTTATACATAGACTGTCTTTTTGCAACTGTAAACTGTGTAAATGATATATTGCTATGCACTTTACTGCAACATTTGCACTCTGGTTAGATGCTAAAAAATATTTTGCTGTACTGTACTTGTGCTGTGCAATGACAATAAATTGGAATCTAATCTAATCTAATCTAATGATGGCTGAACCGTGTCAATAGTTGGCTCTCCTCCAACGCATTAGTGATTTACCACTCAAAACGATGGTTGCAGTAACACGTGTTTGGCCAGAGGTGGCGCTGTTCCTCTGGTTTGATGGTGGTTGAACAATTATTCCACTTAAACAACATAATTGAGAATACTTTTTTTTCTTTTTATCCACCTTCCATTTAATTTCCCATTTAGTTTCGCATAATATATATATATATTTTTATGTCATCAATTTTTTCCCACCAACGAGATTCCATTTCTCTTTCTTTGATTCATCTTCCATTCAAATGTCTGCCCTCAGCGTAATGTCTTGAGAGAGATGGTGTGAATTATGGACGGCTGCCCTTCTACAAGCAACTACTTATTGACACCTTTAGTCATCACGGGTTGAATTGAGAAAATAATGAGCTCCGTCACATCCTACTGGCTCATACGCTACGCTAGCCTCTTAAGCACTGACTGAGGGCCAGTACTGCACGGTGATCAGTTCTCTATCAGCTTCCTGAGCTAATGTGTAGGCTTCTTTAACTTCAAATAAAACACACATACACACACACACACACACACACACACACACACACACACACACACACACACACACACACACACACACACACACTAACCTTCTTTCTTTTTAACCTTCTTCTACTAAAGTATTTTAGACATCTCTTGGACACATGGGGTCTATTTTAGAATCGCAAATTCATCACCTGAAGGGATGACACGGGACATCGGACACAGCATGAGAAGTACTGTGAGGTCCTCGGATTCCTCTTCTCCGTGAGACACGGCGGAAATACGTCACTCCTTTATCACAGCCGTGAAGTTTAGCACGTTATACAGTTTGACAGAACTGCAGTCGGCAGAGGTCTGAGGTTACTGTATAATTCATCTCACTCTAAAGTCAGACCAGATGAGTCAACGGCGATGACCCAAAGAACTAAGTGGACACTGGTTAGACTTCTCTATCTCCATCTCCATCTCCTCCTCCTCCTCCTCCTGCTCCTCCTCATCCTCCTCCTCCTCCTCCTCCTCATTCGCCATCTCCACCTCCTCTTCCTCCTCCTACTTATCATCAAAATCAAAATATAAATCTGAATTGAATCCTGATTGAATCCTCTTTATTGATCACATACATGTACACGCACACTGAAATGAGTTTCTCTGCATTTAGTATTAGGAGCAGTGGAGCAGCAATTGTATATATAGCGCCCGGGGAGCAGTGTAGGGGTGCCTTGCTCAAGGGCACCTCGGCAGTGCTCAGGTGTATCGGGGACTTGAACCGGTGACCATCCAGATTACAAGCCCGCAAGTCCCAACAGACTGGGCGAGCGCGGCACTGGAGGAAATCAGACAGTGTCTCTACAAGCTTCCGCAGCTTTTTACTTTTTTTTCCGCACTTTTCTTTATATTTAAGTAACTTTATAGGACTATAGCTAGTAACCATGTGTGTTATCACATATGATCGCCAAACACGGAATACAGAATTAAGGAACAATAATACCACAGACAACGCAAAAGAGCACTGGGACCTACCTGCAGAGATCCCGAGGGACAAAGGAGAGCAGGGGGAGGGGAGCCACCAAGCCCCAGGGGGCAACA
The DNA here is from genome assembly GCA_027704905.1 of Muraenolepis orangiensis. NCBI lineage: Eukaryota > Metazoa > Chordata > Actinopteri > Gadiformes > Muraenolepididae > Muraenolepis > Muraenolepis orangiensis. The sequence continues at coordinate 12,581,825 of CM051001.1, forward strand.
ACAAACACGCCCGTAGGAGAGGGTCCCGTGGCGGCCTACTGGTTAGGACACGCCGGAGGTGATGGAAACCAGCCCTACCAAGCATTCTCCTCGCCAACGTCCAGTCTTTCGCAAACAAGTCCGACGAACTGCTGATGAACTGTCATATCGCCTCGCAGCGGGACATCAGGGAGTGTTGCGCCATGGTTTTTACGGAAACGTGGCTGTCCTCCGTGATTCCTGATGAAGCTGTGCAACCACCGGGATTCTCTTTGTTTCAGACCGACAGAACAGCTGAGTCTATGGGTAAGAACAAAGGTGGGGGCGTATGTTGCTTGGTGAACAACAGCTGGTGTACGGACGTTCAGACGTTCAGACTATCAAGTGTCGCCGTTTGTACTTGCCGAGGGAAATCTCCGCTATTCTCATGTTTCCATGCAATTTAAAAAAGGTATTACCAAAATACTATCAACACATCTCATGTCCGACCAGACAGAACAAGAATCTTAAACACTGTTACACCACCATTAAGCATGCTTATCGCACTGTTGCGCGGCCGGCTTTCGGCAAATCAGACCACGCCTCCGTGCTTCTACTTCCCGCTTACAAGCAAAAGTTGAAGTCCACGCCCACAGTTGTAAAGAACGTGCGTCGCTGGACAGACGATGCCGTACTACACCTCCAGGGGGGGCTAGAAATCACTGACTGGAGTGTATTCAAGACCACTGACCTTGATGTGTATGCAGATCATGTCACAGCATACATTAACAGGCTAGTGGAAGAATGCATCCCAAAGAGGCCGAGATTTCCGAACCGTAAACCATGGATGAATGCTGACATACGGAACAAACTTAAGGAACAGCGTACCGCTTTCACAACCGACGACTTCGATCTCTACAAGAAGGCCAAGTACAAACACAGAAAAGCCATCAAGAAGGGTAAATTGGAATACAAAAACAAATTGGAATTACAGTTCGGGGGCTCTGACACCAGACGTATGTGGCAAGGTCTGAGGGTCCTCTCCAACTACAAGGGGAGCTCAGAGGCAGTCACCAACCCTACCCTACGTGTGTCATCGTGTCGTGCATTTGGGTTCACCTCCTAAGTCCCCGTTCCTCATTCCCCACGTCAACCCGTGACAGACCATGAGCCGATCAACAACTTGAACATAAGCCCAGAGGACTACGTTATACAACTGTCCGATCCGAGGTCCACAGAATCTTCAGGAGGGTGAAGGCAGGGAAGGCAACCGGCCCAGACGGAGTTCCATCCCGCGTCTTCAAGACCTGCGCTGAGCAGCTGGCTGCTTTGTTCACCGACATCTTTAATGCATCAGTGCAACAGTCGTCCCAGTGTGCTTCAAAGTGACAACCATTGTGCTAACCAAAAAGACCAAGGTAACAAGCCTCAATGATTATCGTCCAGTGGTTTCAACTGCCATAGCCATGAAGTGCCTGGAGAAACTTGTAATGTCACAAACTTGTCCATCCCTGAGTCCCTAGACCCACTCCAGTTTGCATACAGACCAAACAGGTCTGTAGATGACGCCATTTCCCTGGCACTACACACGGCCCTGCAGCACCTAGACAGGAGGGACACCTACGGCAGACTACTGTTCATTCACTACAGCTCGGCTTCAACACCATCGTTCCCTCCCTCTAGGTCTGGGCGCCCCCATCTGTAACTGGATTATGGACTTCCTGACAGGCAGGCCTCAAGTGGTGAAGATTGGGAACAACATCTCATCCACTCTGGTCCTCAACACCGGAGCACCCCAAGGCTGCTGCCTCAGTCCCCGGCTGTACACACATGACTGTACTGCCACGCACAGCAATAATCGGATTATCAAGTTTGCCGACGACACCACAGTCATCGGCTTGATAAGCGAGGGCGATGAAACGGAATACAGAGATGAGGTGGTCCAGCTGACGTGATGGTGTGAGGACAACAGCCTCACACTGAATATCAGCAAGACCAAGGAGCTCATCGTGGACTTCAGGAGCACCCACTCCACCATCAGCCTGGACGGGACACCGGTGAAAGTCGTCAGCTGCTTCCGTTTCCTGGGACTACAGATTTCCAATGACCTGGCGTGGACACTCAACATGGAGGTCATGCTGAAGAAGGCACACCAGCGCCTTTACGCTCTGCGATGCCTCAGAAAAAGAAGAATAGGCCAGAGGTGGCTAGTGAACTTCTACCGTGGCACCGTAGAGAGCGTCCTGACGAGTGGCGTCTCTGTGTGGTACGGCAACACCACTGCACGGGACAAGAAAGACATCCAGAGGGTCACGAGGACGGCAGAGAAGATCATCGGGTGTGCACTTCTATGCATCTATGTTGTGTTGTCCTGAAGACAACCTGAATTGGGCGATTGAACTATACGGCCGAAAATTCGACAATATGGCGTATTTTCAATGCAAAATTCATGTGATCAATCATTCATTTGATCGAATGGTGCAAATGTGCCTAAGCACAATGCAGCTGTGAAATGCCAAACAGCAAACAGACACACACACACACTATTTATCATACACATAACATACACCCTTGCAAAAGCTCATAATTTTGTGCACACACACACACACACACACACGTGTAAACACACACACACACACACACACACACACACACACACACACACACACATACACAGAGGCACACGTTCATTGCATGCACACACTTGCAGAACGGGAGAACCCATTGACATGCTAAGTAACTGCTCTCTCTCTCTCTCTCTCTCTCTCTCTATCTCTCTTTCGGCCAATGTGATTATACAGGCGATCTCAACTGCTTCACAACTGGCTTTGCACATGTAGAACTTAATTACCACCTGTAGAACTTAATTACCAATGTATTCACTGGAGTAGCCCGCATCTATTGGAGGAGGCAGGACTGAAGCTATTGCCTCCTGCCCCTGTGTGTCTCGATGTGTGTTTGTGTATCCTGAATAAACTAGAAAGTCAATCTATCAGCGGTTTAGCCAAGATTAATGTTTACATCAACAGGCTGCATGTGTCTTTGACTCTCTCTCTCTCTCTCTCTCTCTCTCTCTCTCTCTCTCTCTCTCTCTCTCTCTCTCTCTCTCTCTCTCTCTCTCTCTCTCTCTCTCTCTCTCTCTCTCTCCTTCACACACACATCACAAAGGACTGCAACCACCCTGGGCACCATCTCTTCTCCCCTCTACGGTCATGTCGCCAATTCTGCAGCATCTGTACAAGGACTACCAGGTTCAAGGATAGTTTTTATCCACAGGCAGTTCAGTGTGCCTACTGAACTGCTAGGAGTGCTTCCACTATCACACCATTGTCATATACATTACACTATCATACTTTGATGGACTTTCTGGACTCATTACAGTTACTGCACTGTACTGCGCTGTACTGCACTGTATTGATGATGCTGCTGCAATACTGGCACTTAAAAATGCTTTTTAAATGCTTTTTGCACAATTCAACACATGCACATATTATCCATTCAGTCACTTTATTGTTATTTTTATTGTTCTTTTTATTATGTATAGAATTTATATAGTATAGTGTTTGAGAAAAGTCTTACTGCGGGAGGGAATGAGGAGTAAGCTTTCCATTGTACTTCTTGAAAAACCTTGAATGTTTATTGCAGTACAGAAGCCACTACAGACGCATTTGGATTGCTTTTTGTAAGCCATTTCTTCGTTCTTAGTAGTATTTTTGTACTGATGTTCCAATTGTGAGTTGCCATTGTCCATTTCCCTTTGAAATGAACGGTAATCATGTAAAACCTGTTGATAGCAGAGAGAGAAGAACAGAGTAGATCCAGCTGAGACGTGTTTACGTCACACTGGATGAGTGACACTTGTCTTAATTGGTTGCCTGGGTGGAAAACACATTTTCTGAGGTGGACTGGATTAAAGTTAATTGAACATTTTTTAGACCAATCCAACAAAGGAATAGTTCCCGTTCTTGTGCACGCTCACTGAATGTGCTCATTATCACAGCACAACACTAAGCAACAAGTAGAACCTCCCAACCCTTCCACTCATCTCAAACAACATCATCCATCCGGAGACCGAGCGACATGTGTATATATATGTGTATATATATTGATAAAAATACACATATGTGTGTCTTTAACTCCTCTGCATGTCAAACAAATGCTGTGAATGTGTCATTTTTCTTTGGCACGAGCAGCAACATAATATCAGCCTTCTGTCACACCAGCAATGTCTTATTGCTGCTCAAAAGTTAATTTGAGCCTTCCTTACCCCCCCCCCCCCGCCACCCCCACCCCTCTGAGAATACCACACACTGCCTATCACCGGGCACGTCAGCAGAACAGAGGCCAACTTAAGACTGTTGAGGCCTCCATTAGACAGCCTGTGCCAATTACTGGACGAACGTCCCAGCAGGCGTGACAATCAAGCTAGGCTAGGCTAGGCTAGGCTAATGAGTGTCAGGGCGGGGGAGAGAGAGAGAGAGAGAGAGAGAGAGAAGAGAGAGAGAGAGAGAGAGAGAGAGAGAGAGAGAGAGAGAGAGAGAGAGAGGGGGAGGGTGTGTGTCTATGAAAACGAGTCACATATGGCCGTTGTAAAGTGTGTATTAAAAAGGGAACCACACTGTGGAAGCTAATTGTTTGAACAGCAACAGGGGGGTCTGAAATGGATCTTAGGCTACGGGGGGTTGAGAGGCTGCTGAGGGGGGGGGGGGGGGTCATGATGCTGGGGGGGGGGGTCAGGATGCTGCGGGGGGTTGAGAGGCTGCTGAGGGGGGGGGGGGGGGTCAGGATGCTGCGGGGGGTTGAGAGGCTGCTGAGGGGGGGGGGGGGGGTTCAGGATGCTGCGGGGGGTCAGGATGCTTCGTGCTTCCTGCTGAGAGCGAGTGAATCTAACCATGACTTTCAGTAATGTATGCCTAAACTACATAGGTTAACGCTTAAGGTTTGCGCTGTCCGAATGTATAGTAAGAATTATTATCCCCTTTATATAGTGCACCCATCGTATCCCACAATGCATGGTGAAAGGTAGTGCACAACCGATAGTCAATAACCAAGCATATTGTAGACCATCATGCATTGCGCATGATCTGGCACGTAGATCTGGCACGTACAGGATACAAGATACAAGATACAAGATTTTTATTTGACATTTGTAACAAGTACATAGGAACGATTACTCCCCATTCCCTCCTGCAGTATAAATCTTAAAAACAACACCATACAAATATAAATTATATATACAATAAAATAAACAAAAAAGAGGCAGCAAAGTGACTTCAATGATATGTACATGGTTTTAATTTACTTTTAAAGGTTTTTTTTTTACAAAAATGTTTCAAAAACATAAAAAATGCCAGTAGTGCAGCAGCATCGTGAATACAGTGCAGTACAGTACAGTAACTGTGATGAGTCCAGAAAGTCCAGCAAAGTATGTAAGTGTAATGGTAATGACTATGTTATGAAAGTGAAAGTGGCAGCACTCATAGCAGTTCAGTAGGCCACTGCCTGTGCATAAAGACTATCCTTAAACCTGGTAGTACTTGCTGTACGGATGCTGCGCAACCGGCGACCAGACGGTAGGGGGGAGAAGAGATGGAGCCCAGGGTGGTTGCAGTCCTTTATGATGGACATGGCCTTCTTCTGACATCTGGTCCTAAAGATCTCCTCAATGCATGAAAGTGCACACCCGATGATCTTCTCTGCCGTCCTCACGACCCTCTGGATGGCTTTCTTGTCCTGTGCAGTGGTGTTGCCGTACCACACAGTGACGCCACCCGTCAGGACGCTCTCTACGGTGCCACGGTAGTAGTTCACTAGCCACCTCTGGCCTATACTTTACTTATAGTATTTTATTACTGCCATTTTGCACTATACATATTGTATATTGTATACACGTATTACTGTAATAACACTGTAAATTGTGCAATTCATCTGTCAATACATTTAGATTTCATTTAGATTTCATTTAGTTATATTTTGTTTATACTAGTTTTGTTTAGTTTAGTTTGTTGTTATTTAGTTTTTAGGTATTAGTATATTTTGTGTGCATTTATTCCCCCTGTTTCAACTGTTGCACCTTAATTTCCGGGATAAATAAAGTCTCTTGAATCTACTTAGCAAAAACGTTGAATTATAAGACAGCAATGAAGTCATTAATGAAGAAGGGCTTAGATGATATTTCAATTTTGCCGATGAGCTCACTTTAAAGTCCTCTACATTGAACTACTAGAGAGGGAGTAGGGGATGAGGGAAGGATTTCACTATACAGTCCTCTACATTGAACTAGTAGAGAGGGAGTAGGGAATGAGGGAAGGATTGAGGACACAGCCAGTGGACATTCAGTAACGTATGTTAACGCAACATAGAGGGACGACCCTCTCTCTGTCGGGCGGTTCTCCTGTTAGCTTTCTTTGCAGGGAGCCAGTGGGGGGAGCTGAGAGGGTGGTCAGCTGGTGTGGTCACCAGTGGGCGGAGCTGAGAGGGTGGTCAGCTGATGTGGTCACCAGTGGGCGGAGCTGAGAGGGTGGTCAGCTGGTGTGGTCACCAGTGGGCGGAGCTGAGAGGGTGGTCAGCTGGTGTGGTCACCAGTGGGCGGAGCTGAGAGGGTGGTCAGCTGGTGTGGTCACCAGTGGGCGGAGCTGAGAGGGTGGTCAGCTGATGTGGTCACCAGTGGGCGGAGCTGAGAGGGTGGTCAGCTGATGTGGTCACCAGTGGGCGGAGCTGAGAGGGTGGTCAGCTGATGTGGTCACCAGTGGGCGGAGCTGAGAGGGTGGTCAGCTGGTGTGGTCACCAGTGGGCGGAGCTGAGAGGGTGGTCAGCTGATGTGGTCACCAGTGGGGGGAGCTGAGGGCTTCCTGAGGTGAACCACATCAGCAATCACATTTGGTTTGGTTACTTTTGGTTTGGTTTTGTACTTTTTGTCTTATATGTCTGTCAAACAGTGAATACATACAGTCTTTAAATGAGTGCTTCAACAGCTCTCTCTCTCTCTCTCTCTCTCTCTCTCTCTACTCTCTCTCTCTCTCTCTCTCTCTCTCTCTCTCTCTCTCTCTCTCTATCTCTCTCTCTCTCTCTCTCTCTCTCTCTCTCTCTCTCTCTCTCTAAATGCTATGAAGAACACTGACAGAGATGAATGGTGGGGGTCAAAAGAAAAGCACATAGAAAAATGTGAGAGCATAAGAGCGAGAGGACAGGGAAGTGAGGGAGCAGAAGAGAGAGAGAGAGAGAGAGAGAGAGAGAGAGAGAGCGAGAGAGAGCGAGAGAGAGAGAGAGAGAGAGAGAGAGAGAGAGAGAGAGAGAGAGAGAGAGAGAGAGAGAGAGAGAGAGAGAGAGAGAGAGGACGGGGAAGTGAGGGAGCAGAAGAGAGAGAGAGAGAGACGAAGATAAATGGATAAAGAGTTCCTGAAAGAGGGGAAGAAGTGACGAGAGAGAGGATGGAGTCAAAGAGAGAAAGCAGCAACAACAACACTAAATAGAGAGAGATTGGGTCACTGGGGAATAGGGCAGAAGAGGCGTCCATTGTTCCGGACACACATACACCACACACACACACACACACATCGACACACACACACACACACACACACACACCACACACACACACACACACACACACACACACCACACACACACACACACACACACACACACACACACACACACATCGACACACACACACACACACACACACACACACAACACACACACAGTTTCAATGTTCTATTAAAACTGTGGGGAGGGAAAAAGAGTTCTCAAAGGACACCCAGGTTAACCGTCTTTGATAGTTCGGACACGCACGCACACGCACGCATGCACGCATGCACGCATGCGCACACACATACGTCCACAGAGGTCTAACGTAGGACCAGGTAGAAACCTCTAAATTAACTTGAACTTGTCAGGAATGCTGTGACTACCAATACGTTTCAGAAAAGTTCACAATGGCCAAGTAAAAGCACGCTTCACTATACCACCGTAATTAAACTTACGGTCCATGGCCCAATTGTGAATGCAAAAATTTGATAAAGGGAAAGAGCAATATTCTGCTTTTGTAGACCCTGTAAGTGCTAAATCTGCTTTGCCAAGATGAACTGTGAGAGGTAGTATAATAATAGTTATGCACAATTCCCAACCACTGAATATATATATACGGCCATATATATACAGTATATATATATATATATTTATATATATATATATATGTGTGGCGCATTCTAACAAGGCTGTTCGTTCACAATATACCACCATCTTTCTATACTATGTATACTATAATATATACTATACTATACTATAAATATACAAAAGCATTTGTACCGTTGGGTGAAATAGACATGTGTATAGTCCACAGGAAAGCACTTAAAACCATTCAAGTGAAGGTAATTGAACCAAATTGGTTTGTGAGGTTAATGGTGACAGAGTGACGTTAGAATAAGCTGCATGGTATTCAACACGGTGGAGAGTGACACTTTGCCGATGTTCAGCGAACCTTAACATGCCGTTTTCTGGTACCGTACTAATGCCGACATACTGCTAGTTCCTTGGATGCCAGCACTATAACATTTAGCACGCGTGCATATATTTTTAATTACAACAACAACAACAGCAGCTGCAAGCGGCTGCCAACGTCTATATCTTAAACCCTGCGGTTAAACTGCCTTGCTGGGTTGTCCTTAACCCTGCAGAGAGCAGTGGTCTGCCGGCTGGAATAAGGGAAGCTTTAATGTCTCCATCCCTGCTTCCAGGAGACCTGTGTTGTTGTAATGACTTTCTGTCCAGAATCGCTGCTTTTTTAATCGGAGCAACAAAGGGTCTGTGCGTTCTGTTCCTTGTGATTCTCATTTAAAAAAACAAGTAATAGACGACTTGTTGGTCTACAAGACGGCAATCTACAAAGCCAAGGTCTCGATCCTGCTCCGAGCGGCCCTGTGCCCATATCCGGCCCTCGGCCCACACTGTGTGTACCCTATGGCCATTGTGTGTACATTATATCTGCTGTATGTACACTATTACATAACATTACAGTACAGTGATTAAGTAAACGTTTTTGTCCAAAGCCACTTACAATAGTGCGTTCAACAAAGGAAGGTAAGAGAACAACTCGTCACCAGAAGTCAAAAGTGCATTTCATTCTGAACAAGTCTCCAAAAACTGAGCCAGTGCTCAGATAGACGAACAATAAGGTAAAAGTACAACAAGTTGGCAAACAAAAGAACATTATCTAAGTAACACGCAAACAATGGACTTAGTAAGATGTTAAGCAAGTAAAAAGTGATAAATATGGCTGATGTGTGTACACTATATCTGCTGTGTGTACCCTATGGCTGCTGTGTGTACACTATATCTGCTGTGTGTACCCTATGGCTGCTGTGTGTACACACTGGCTGCTGTGTGTACACTATATCTGCTGTGTGTACACACTGGCTGCTGTGTGTACACTTGGCTGCTGTGTGTACACTATATCTGCTGTGTGTACACTATGGCTGCTGTGTGTACACTTTGGCTGCTGTGTGTACACTCTGGCTGTTGTGTGTACACTTTAATGTGGCTGTTGTGTGTACACTATATCTGCTGTGTGTACACTATATCTGATGTGTGTGCACTATGGCTGTTATGTGTACACTTTATATCTGTTGTGTGTACACTATAATGTGGTTGTTGTGTGTAAACTATATATCTGCTGTGTGTACACTATGGCTGCTGTGTGTACACTATATATGTGCTGTGTGTACACTAAATATGTCATGTGTGTACACTATATATCTGCTGTGTGTACACTATGGCTGCTGTGTGTACACTTAATATGTCATGTGTGTACACTATATATCTGCTGTGTGTACGCTATGGCTGTTGTGTGTACACTATATCTGATTTCTGTACACTATATCTGCTGTGTGTACACTATATATATGTTGCGTGTATACAATATCTGCTGTGTACACACTATGGTTCCACTTGATCTGAAGCCCCAGCGATGGCCCTGTCACACCACGTTATGTCAGCCTCAGACATGGCCCCCGCATGGCGCTGCTAGAGCCGCTGAAGGGGTGAGTCAGAGAGTCAGAGGAGGAGAGGAAGACGATGAGTGTGTGTGTGCATGTGTGTGCATGTCTGCAAGTGTGTGTGTGCATGTGATGTGAAAGAGCAGCATGGATACAGAAAAAAGGCAGAGAGTGAGAAGGAGAGCGAGAACTAAAGACGGAAGGGCATAGTGCTGCCGATGGACAAGAGAGAGAGAGAGAGAGAGAGTGAGAGAGAGAGAGAGAGAGAGAGAGAGAGAGAGGAAGGGAGCAAGACAGAGGGCAAGAGAGAGGTGGCAAGTGTGAGAGGGAGAAGAGAGGGGACAGCAGCGGGCGAGAAGGCATGCGAGAGAGAGGGAGAGAGAGAGAGAGAGAGAGAGAGAGAGAGAGAGAGAGAGAGAGAGAGAGAGAGAGAGAGAGAGAGAGAGAGAGAGAGAGAGAGAGAGAGAGAGAGAGAGAGAGAGAGAGAGATCTAAAGGCAAGCAACTTGATCAGGCGATGCCGCTGCTGAACGCATGGGCTTTCGCACAAAAACATCCTCTTATGTTATTGGCAAGAGGATCCCTGCAAGTTTGTGGACGTGTGCGTACACATGCTTAGGTGAATGCGTGCGTGTCTGCGCGCAAGCTTGTGTGTGAGTGTGTGTTTGTCTGTGTGTGTATGCACATGAGCAGAACACATTTTTGCGTGTATTTGTTCATTGGGATATTAGTGCATACACGTGTACACATACAGTACATGTGTTCATTAGCACACAGACAGGTGTACGTGAGACGCATACACCCAGGCCCACGCTTCATCAAACGTCAAGTCCCATGTGGATTAGAAGTGATTCGTTAGCATTAAGGGGGAGGGGCCACAACAGCCTCATTTAACCCTTTTTATAACCCTGTACTTAATAACAGATTGATAGACATCTCAGCACACACACAAGTGGCAGAAACACTTACTCACCTCATCTATTTGTCTGTCAAAGTGTGAGAGTATAGAAACAGAGAGGGTGGGGAAGAGAGAGAGAGAGGGAGAGGGGGGATAAAGTTGTGGAGAGAGAGGGGGGGGAGAGAGGGGGGGAGGGAGTGAGAGAGAGAGAGAGAGAGGGGGGGAGAGAAAGAGAGAGGGAGGGAGAGAGAGAGCGAGAGGGGGGAGAGAAAGAGACAGGGAGGGAGAGAGAGAGAGAGCAAGTAGTTAAATGGATGAAATAATTATAATTATAATAATTATAATAAAAAAAATATTAATAATAATAATCATTATAATTAAAATAGTTTTGGACTGCACTGCATTGTAGGCATTTAAGGCATTAAAACCTTTTCAGTCCATCAGTAACAAAGACGCCCATGATTTTATGTATTCTATATATCCTAGTCCACTAGCTGGGTTAAGCTGACTTTCGATCTTTACACCGCCCAGTGTAGACCCTACACCCTTTCTGTAGGACACTTTAACCGTCCTACGAACAAGCCTAACCTAGGCTGGTATATTCAAGCTTCATAGGAGGTCTGACTTTTGGTCCTGCGAAATTACAAAATAACTGAAAGGGAAATCATCGCCGTAATATCTTCAACGGCAAAACGCTAAAACCAACAATTGTGTTTCATGGCGTCGCACTTATATTTATTTATGGGTCCTCGATTGGCGGTAATAAGCAGCTTTCCACACGGCAATTACACACACAACACGCCACTTGACACGCTAACCCTGCCTCACTGCCTCTCTCTCTCTCTCTCTCTCTCTCTCTCTCTCTCTCTCTCTCTCTCTTTCTCTCTCTCTCTCTCTCTCTCTCTCTCTCTCTCTCTCTCTCTCTCTCTCTCTCTCTCTCTCTCTTGTTTAACAGAACTGGTGGAGAATGTGTTGTTGACATTGCCACCATAAAACACTGCACAGTATACTTTCCTCAACAGCTATAAACAATGAGCAGCGAGTGACACGCCAACAAACAAAACACATAAGAAGAAACATAATGATATCTCATTTGTCCTTCACTGATAATCTCTCTGTTCTCTGGGTTTTCTCTTCTCCCTCCCTTTCTCCTCCACTCCTTCCCTCTCGCCACCTCTCTTTCCCTCTCTCCTCCTCTCCTCTACTCCTTCCCTTTCTCCTCCACTCCTTCCCTCACTCCTCTTCTCCTTCCCTCTCTTCTCCTCTCCCTCCCTTTCTCCACTCTTTCCCTCTCTCCACCTTTCCTTCCCTCTCTCCTCTACTCTTTCCGTCTCTCCTCCTCTCCTCTTTTTCTTCCCTCTCTCCTCCTCTCCGTCCCTCTCTCCTCCACTCCTTCCATCTCATCTCCTCTCCTTCCCTCTCTCCTCCTCTTCTTCCATCTCTCTTCTTGACCTTCCCTCTCTCCTCCTTAACATCCCCATCTCTCCTCTTATCCTTCCATCTCTCCTCCTCTCCTTCTCTCTCTCCTCCTCTCCTATACTCCTTCTCTCTCTCCTCCTTTCCGTCCCTCTCTCCTCCTATAATCCACTCTCTCCTCCTCTCCATATGTCTCTCCTCTTCTTCTTCCCTCTCTTCTCCTCTCCTTCTCTCTATCCTGTTATTCTTCCCTCTCTCCACAACTTTCACATCTTTCTTATTCTCCTTCCCTCTCTCCTCCTTTCCTTCCTTCTCTTCTCCTCTCATGTTTCTAAACATCTCCTCTGTTCTCCCCTTGATGCGACACACCCCTTATGCCTCTGTCCCTCGTGTGTTAGGATGTCACAAAAGGATTAAGATGGATGATACATTGGTAATAATCTTCCACCAAATACATTTAAAAAGGTAATCAATAACCAATGCCATGTTTCCAATTAAATGTAGTGGACAGAGCCACGTTCAGCTACTGTGTTGGCTGTTTAAGATACATTTATGGATTGTGGAAATGATGGGTCAGATTATCTAGGATAATTTGGCCTATGAGAGAGTGGTGTAGTTAGGTGATGAAGGGTCAGATTATATATGAGATGGAGGCCTATGAGAGAATGGTGTAGTTAGGGGATGGAGGGTCAGATTATATAGGAGATGGAGGCCTATGAGAGAGTGGTGTAGTTCTCTATAGGTGATGGAGGGTCAGATTATATAGGAGATGGAGGCCTATGACAGAATGATACAATAGGTGTAGTTCTCTGTAGGTGTTGGAGGAGGATCCGTTAGTTGCAGGTCAGTATAATTGACCCAGAAGAACAAACAGCCCTCTCTCGCTCTCCTCCTCTTCCTCCTCCTCCTCTCCTCCTCCTCCTTTCCTCCTCCTCTACTCCTCTCACTCCTCTCACTCCTCCTTCCTCCTCCTCCTCTCCTCCTCTCCTCTTCTCCTCCTCTCCTCCTCTCCTCCTCTCCTCTTCTCCTCCTCCATCCTCCTCCTCCTCCTCCTCCTCCTCCTCCTCCTCCTCCTCCTCCTCCCTCCTCCTCCTCCTCCCTCCTCCTCCGCCGCCTCCTCCTCCTCCTCCTCCATTAGGATCCGTTAATTGCAGGTCAGTATAATTGACCCAGAAGAACAAACAGCCCTCTCTCGCTCTCCTCCTCTCCTCCTCTTCCTCCTCCTCCTCTCCTCCTCCTCCTCTCCTCCTCCTCCTTCCTCCTCCTCTACTCCTCTCATCCTCTCCTCCTCCTCCTCTCCTCCTCCTCCTCTCCTCCTCTCCTCTTCTCCTCCTCTCCTCCTCTCCTCTTCTCCTCCTCTCCTCCTCTCCTCCTCCTCCTCCTCCTCTCCTCCTCTCCTCTTCCTCCTCCTCCTCCTCCTCCGCCTCTCCTCCTCCTCCTCCTCCTCCTCCTCCTCCTCCTCCTCCTCATCCTCCTCTTCCTCCTCTTCCTTATGCTCCTCCTCTCTGACCTCTGACCTCCTCTCTGCTCCCTCCATAGATCTCTCCTCTGCAGCTCTTGGCTTTTAATGTTTAATATGAACTCTTATCTCAATGTTTAATTTACTTATTTTCCTCCTTTGTTCTCTCGCTCTCTCTCTCTCTCTCTCTCTCTCTCTCTCTCTCTCTCTCTCTCTCTCTCTCTCTCTCTCTCTCTCTCTCTCTCTCTCTCTCTCTCTCTCTCTCTCTCTCTCTCTCTCTCTCTCTCTCTCTCTCTCTCTCTCTCTATGGTTCTTAATTGTTGATGTCGTTAACCTCAATAAACGGAACTACGTCGGTCTACGTCGGAACTACATCTCTGGGCACTACAATATATAAATATATTTAAAATTGGTTATTTTATTTATATCAACGTCACACACCAGCCAGCCATCCCCCTCTGCTCAGCCAATCACAGTCCTGCACACGACCGACCTTAGAGAGAGAGAGAGAGAGAGAGAGAGAGAGAGAGAGAGAGAGAGAGAGAGAGAGAGAGAGAGAGAGAGAGAGAGAGAGAGAGAGAGAGAGAGAGAGAGAGAGAGAGAGAGAGAAAAAGAGAGAGATGGGTGATTTTAATGTATGGTTTTAATGTATTTGTTTGTGTTTCCACAACATTAACCGGGATGCAACCGAGGAAGCAAACGGCAGGGTAGTGTTAAGACTTTAAAGACAAGAGAGAACAGTAGACTGTAGAAGAGGGAAGGAGAATAAGACCAGCAGGAAAAGAGACACTCCATAGAGGGAGGACGATTAGCCAGGATCCTAAATGACGGTACGGTGGCTCAAGGCTCTTGTCTGTTTAAGAATGACGAACAGTGCCTCTATGTTGCCCCCTGTTAGCCATGAAGTGCATTTATATATATACATATAAATATATATATATATATATATATATATACTGTATAATATACCCGGTATACTTAAACGTAGGCTATAATCTTACATCTGATATTATATATTTGTTTGGGGTTGAGTCAGACTTGATGAAAGGGGAAGATATATGAAAGGAGGATGATGGACAGGAGACAGATTTATGAAGGCCCCGTTTTATTGCAAGGCAATAATTCCCTATTGCTATGCTTCAGTTATGGCCAACCATAATAGACTGGTACAGTTTAATAGTACTGATACGACGACACTGAGTGCAGATCACAAGAAGTAAGATGAACTTGGAATATATTATCAATGTCCATCAAGAAAAAAAAGATTGATTATATTATTGTCTTGTTTGGCCTACCAATACAAAGATATTTAATATTTCCTTCGTGTTAAGTAAAATGATAAAACCAACCTATTTATACATTGTCGTTTGGCTCCTAGGAGTGCCCCTCTGCTTGTGTTACAGCTAAATCGTCCCGTTAGCCAGCACTAGCCTAGCCCTGCTGCCGATAGGTACTAGACTAGAGGTTCTCCACATGTTCCATATCCACCCTACCCCTTCTAACCATACCGCAGTCTGCTTCTGTTCTCCAGTGTGCCGCTGTGAAGGATACTGGCCAGCACCACACACAAATTATATTCTCATTTTAATATTTGTACCTTAATGTTTATTCTGTGTTACTATGTACGTCACTTATGGCACCCATGTCACTCCTGAACCATCCCTGGAAGGAGGGATCCCCCATCTCTGCGTTCCTTCTCAAGATTTCTTCCTCCATCATTAAGGGAGACTTTTCTTGCCCTTAGGGGGTCTAGGGTTTGAGGGGTGTTGTTAACATGTGGCCTGGGAAGCCCTTAGAGACTAGCTGTGATTAAGGGCTACACAAATAACATTTACATGACTTGACTTGACTTGATATGATGCCAGATTATTCACAAAAACACAGTCAGATTCAATTCTTGCACTCGGCCAAGATTATTTTCTTAAGGTTCCGGCTCAAGCTTGATGCCTCGAGCGTCGGGCCTGAGCGGTAATCTTCCAGCACCCAGAAAAGAGGCAACGTGGCGATGGAGGCTGATGTGGACATCGGAGAGGCTCCAGCCATTCATCATTCACGGTGACTGCTGATGATCTCATCTCATATGGGTCATATTGTCACGGTTACGGTGGGTGGGTGTATATATACCCTGGCATCCCTTTACCCCTTTGCTAGATCGTACGTTGTTCTCCCTCGATGACACCTTGCCAGCCCTCCGGTAATTATACTTACCTGTCTACTACCTGTCACTACTTCGACCTCCTGGTATCCAGACTCCTCCCCCGTCCCGGACCACTCGCCTGTCTACTACCTGTCGGTACTCCGCTGATCGACCTCCCGGTATCCAGACACCTCGCCCGTCCCGGACCATCGCCTGTCTACTACCTGTCGGTACTCCGCTGATCGACCTCCCGGTATCCAGACACCTCGCCCGTCCCGGACCACTCACCTGTCTACTACCTGTTGGTACTCGTTGACGAGGCTGGAGGCCGTGGGGAAGAAGCTCTGTTTGTGGCGTGCAGTTCTTGACCTGATGGCCTGCAGGGGAGCAGTGCAAAGAGACTTTGGCCTGAGTGGGGTCGGCCATAAACTTTCTATTCCGCTTCAGGGCCCTGGAGTCATGCAGGGTCTGGAGGGAAGGCAGGTTGCAGCCGATCACTCTCTCCGCAGAGCGTATGACACGCTGCAGGTTGGACTTGTCTCTTGCAGTGGTAGCGGAAAACCAGGTGGTGATGGAGAAGGTGAGGATGGACTCAATGATGGAGGTGTAGAAGAGAACCTTCATGGACTGAGGCATGTTGAATTTCTTCAGCTGCCGCAGGAAAAACAGCCTCTGCTGGGCCTTCTTGGTCAGGGAGCTGATGTTCAGCTCCCACTTGAGGTCCCGGGAGATGATGGTGCCCAGGAAGCGGATGGAGTCCACGGTGTGAACCGGGGAGTGGTGTAGGGTGATGGGGGAGGGGGGCTGGGCTCTTTCTGAAGTCCACAACCATCTCCACAGTTTTTTAGAGAGTTTAGCTCCAGGTTGTTACCACCGCACCAGGTCAGCAGTCTGCCAATGTAACTCCTATAGGCAGACTGGTCACCCCAAGAGATGAGTCCGATGAGGGTGGTGTCATCCGCAAACTTCAGGAGCTTGACAGACTCGTGGCTGGAGGTGCAGCTGTTTGTGTACAGGGAGAAGAGTAGGGGAGAAAGAACGCAGCCTTGTGGGGAGCCAGTGCTGGTGGACCTGGAGCCAGAGATGGTTTTGCCCAGCTTCACATGCTGTTTCCTGTTTGTAAGGAAGTCAGTGATCCACCTGCAGGTAGAGTCAGGTAGAGTCAGGCACTCCCAGCTGGGAGAGCACGTGCTCCAGTGTGAGCGGGAGGATTGTGTTGAACGCAGAGCTGAAGTCCACAAACAGGATCCTGGCATAGGTGCCTGCGGCGTCCAAATGCTGCAGGGTGAAGTGGAGGGCCATGTTCACCGCATCGTCTACAGACCTGTTGGCTCTGTAGGCAAACTGTAGGGGGTCCAGTAGGAGGTCAGTGATGGCTTTGAGGTGGGCTAACACCAGGCGCTCAAATGACTTCATGGCTACAGAGGGACAGAGAGTGGAGGGGCCTGGATTGCTGAAGGGGTGGGGGTTTTGTGGAAGGTGTTGAGGGGGGTGGGGGTTGGGTGGAAGGTGTTGATGGACATGTCCCCCCTTGGTCGTGTCATCAGCCGGCATGGAATATCTTTCCATTGCTATGCTGATGACACACAGCTCTACATCAGAACAAACCCAACCCCCTCCGCACCTCTGCCATCATCCAACATAACCACATCCGCCTGGAGGAGATAAAGATGTGGATGAAGCACAACTTCCTTCAATAAATGAATTATCCAACATAGCGCTAGTTTTCTCCTGGGCCTCGCTAGTCCACAACTTGAAAGACCTGACCACAGGCTTAGAAAGTTTTAGTTTCTGCAGCTCGGGAGGCGGTGTGGTAGGCATTGCTGAGGGTTGTGTGGCGGTGGTCTAAAGTGCGTTCCCCTCTGGTTGCTAATTTATGCGCAGCCAGCATGCTCTGAGCCTCCGCGGCTTGCGCGACGGGAGGAATGTAAACACACACCAGAATGTATGAACTGAACTCAAGGGGAGAATAGAAGGGTCGAACAGGGTTTCCAGCGACGGGCAGCAATGCTGATAGATCCCTGTCACGTCTTTACACCAAGATTCATTCACCAAGAAGCAGACCCTCCACCGCTGCTTTATCCGCTCAGCGAGGCGACACGGTCCGCTCGAAAAAGTTCAAACCCTTCGAGCTGGAGAGCGGAATCGGGTATCGATTTCCTCAGCCATGTCTCCGTGAACGAAAGAACCGAGGATGAAGAAAAGTCAGAATTTCTCGCCAACATAAGTCTTAGTTCATCCATTTTGTTGCATAGGGACTGCATGTTTGCCAGGAATATTCCGGGTAAAGGGGTCCTGTGTCCCCGCCGATGTAGGCGCACGAGTGCTCCTGGGCTCTCTCCCCGTCTGTGTCGGAGCCAAGTTTTGGCATGGACAAAGGCTGCGGTTCCTCTGACCAATATATCCAATACATCGGTCGAAAAAGTTAGAAAGTCAGGGATTAAATCCGCAGGTGTGGATCCCCTTATGTTAACTAACTCCTCCATGCTGTAGGTTTCGCCAAACTCAACATTAAAAAGACAAATAACAAAAAACAGCGTGCAGCGGAACACCACGGCGGCCGTCGTCGGTGCCATCTTTAGGAGCGTTCCTTAACGGGCTGTGTATCTGTGCGGATGCCCGTTGGAACTGTTGATCACACTCTACCACGTCTCTGTGTGTGTAACACCAACAACAAGTAGCTAATAAGATAGTGTGGGATTCATTTAAACATGAATACTGGTGTGTGCTAGTGTAACAGTCAGTGTCCCGCACTGGGCTCGAGCTGATGACCTCAGGCATGAGAGGCAACGTTCTTACTTCAAAAGCTACAACCCATAGGTTCTAGCTTCATGGCTAGAACGTCTACTTAGGCGTCAGGGAGTGAGGGTTACCACTGCACAGCACCACCTGCTGATGACTGTTACACTGAAAGTTTCCATCTTTGCATTTGTTTGCTCTATACTAAGGTGTACAAAAAAAAATACATACAAGGTCAAAACATTTAGTCTATTGACATTTGCTTGCCGCTTGCTCGTCTATTTTCAGAAAAGTTCAGTGAGTGTTCACATGCACACACACATGCACACAAACATGTAAACACACACACACCACACACACACACACACACACACACACACACATCCACATGGACATGGCGGGTTCTAGGCGGTCTGTGAAGGAGCAGCAGTATTGCAGGTTAATGTATTGGTTTTGGCGTGCAGGACTGGGCACTTCACATCCTCTACACACACCCTCTCCATCTCTCACCGCGCTCCTGGCACACACTGGAGCAGCATCATCTCATTTCCTGCTGAGTATGTGTGTGTTACCAGTCGAGTGTGTGTGCGTGTGTGTGTGTGTGTGTTTTTGTGTGTGTGTGTGTGTGTGTGTGTGTGTGTGTGTTTTTGTGTGTGTGTGTGTGTGTGTGTGTGTGTGTGTGTGCGTGTGCCAATGCGGGTCGGTTGGTCTTCTTCCAGGCCGGATTTGTGCTCCTGGCCAGCACATGTGTATGGTGATATTGGAGCATATGGCCAGGCTGTTCTCATTAACGATACGTAGGAAATCGTACACCCATGGGCGAACTGCTGAAGCTATATTTTGAACAGTCACGTTTCCATGTATTCTTGGTGGAAAATGTAATAGATAGATAGAAGGTTTTGGCATTATAATATGTGTTGATAGCATTTCTAGCGAGAAATGTGTGTTTTACTCTCACACGCGTGTGTTCAATCAGTGACCTCTTGTCAAAATATGGCCACGCCTACATTTGACAACTTGTATTTAACATCCACTGATGCACACACACGTTTAACCTTATCTCTACACACAAACACACACAGTACACATACACACACACACACACACACACACACACACCAGACACACACAGATACATACATGTACATTCATACATATAATACAATAATACACATAATTGGCCACAGCCCATGCAACACCATCCAAGTGTGAGGCAGACAGAATGTAGGAGGGAAGAGATGAAGATGGGGGAAGTACTGCATACTAAAATGACCCCTGGACAGAGAAGATGATTAATGAATGAAAAATGATCATTACAATATTTAAAATATGCATTCATAGGCTTATACACATTGGCGTTTTAAGGCATCGCTAAGCCATAGATGCATGCATGTTGTATTTTTATGTCAAAAGAAGGATATTGCTGCATATACCACTGCGCTCTTTGAACAAGACTTATGTAGTTTCAAGGCCAGCCAACTCCGACCCCTCAGTGAATGCATCCGGTAATAGACAGCGCAAAGCGACCTTGGTACAAAATAAATACAGAAATGGCCAAAGTCTTCATCATACCAGGTTGTTGTTGCTGATCAACTCCCTTTAATGGACCATAGACCTTCCTCCCACATGGGCCAGCGTGAGGCTGGGGCAGAGACCAGCACAGACATACTGGAGGAGAAGAGTGGTGAGAGAAGGGAGCCAGCTGAGAATGCTGGTTCATGGAGGGAGTAGCAAAATAGAGAGAGAGAGAGCAAAATAGATAGAGAGAGAGAGAGAGAGAGAGAGAGAGAGAGAGAGAGAGAGAGAGAGAGAGAGAGAGAGAGAGAGGAGAGAGAGAGAGAGAGAGAGAGAGAGAGAGAGAGAGAGAGAGAGAGAGATTGTAGATGGGTAGATTGCCCAGAAGTTCCCCATGCAGGAACAGGGACATGGTTTCCCAACTTGGTGAAGTGGTGGTGACAGACTCAGCCGCTGCTACAATGAGCAGCGACCCATGAAGAAAGCGATGTAGCACCAGCTGTATCAGGAATCTGGACCGATGGACCCTTCTCACAGAGGTGTCTGCTCCTTTTATAAACTGGGCATGAGTAGTAGACTATCTTCAGGAGCAGACACATGCCATGATTAGTGTTAGAAGGGACACTTGTGTTGGTTCTTAGATGTGACGAAGGGTCTATTTGGAAAACATGTCTTACATCATAGGAGAGTGTCTCCCTCAACTGTTGATGATCTGACCAATCACAGCCTTCAGGGTTTCGCCATACAGAGGCTGGCCAAACAGAGGCTGGCCATATGGTGGCGTGATATCTAAACATCTGATGACGTAGTAGATCTATAGTCGAAGCGTCGGACGAATGGAACTGCGGGTACGCTGGAGGAAAACAACTGGAGGTAGAATCACGATAGAGGGGCTCTATGTCGCTGCTCGGAAGGCAGCAAATGACTCTCCGGCCTCAGCCAGGAAAACACTCTGCGGCGTCAGTCTGTCTGTCTGACAGTCCGTCTGTCTGTCCATCTTAAGGCCGGTC
>CM051001.1:12605450-12615450 GCA_027704905.1 Muraenolepis orangiensis
TTAAATTTGAGGGGGATTGGCAGAAGAAGAAGAACAAGAAGAAGAAGAAGAAGAACAAGAACAAGAAGAACAAGAAGAAGAACGAGAAGAAGAAGAAGAAGAAGAATTTTAAACCATAAAATAATTGATTGCCATTTAAAGTGCCAGTAGTGCAGCAGCATAATTAATACAGTGCAGTACAGTGCAGTAACTGTGATGAGTCCATAAAGTCCAGCAAAGTATGTAAGTGTAATGGTAATGACTATGTTATGAAAGTGAAAGCGGCAGCACTCCTAGCAGTTCAGTAGGCCACTGCCTGTGGATAAAAACTATCCTTAAACCTGGTAGTCCTTGCTGTACGGATGCTGTGCAACCGGTGCCCAGACGGTAGGGGGGAGAAGAGATGGTGCCCAGGGTGGTTGCAGTCCTTTATGATGGACATGGCCTTCTTCCGACATCTGGTCCTACAGATCTCCTCAATGCATGGAAGTGCACACCCAAAGATCAGCTCTGCTGTCCTCACGATGGCTTTCTTGTCCCGTGCAGTGGTGTTGCCGTACCACACAGTGACACCACCCGTCAGGACGCTCTCTACGGTGCCACGGTAGACGTTCACTAGCCACCTCTGGCCTATACCGCTTTTTCTGGAGGCACCGCAGAGCATAAAGGCGCTGGTGTTGCAGTGATGCATTGTAGATGTCGGTGAACACAGGAGCCAGCTATAATATATTATCAACAGAATCTGAAGAAATAACAGTTTAGTTGACCTGTCAAAGACGTCTCTATATTGTGTTGCAGAGATAATTACTTAAGTTAGCAGCTAGCCAGCTATCGCCGGCTCGTAATACCACTTTGTACCTCAAGAGGCGCTGTCACTACAGCGTCCAGTCTGCCCTCAGTCTAACATGAGAAGATGAAGAAGTAGCAGTGATGCCCAAAGGGCGTGTTCTAACCTCCTGTCAATCACAGAAAAGTACACTGTCAAATGAAATGCTAACTTACCGGATCACTTGAAGGAGAAAGACTTGACGATGCCATAGCACAGACCTAGGCTGTGTATTCAGTCGGGTGATGCCCTTCATACAATAGGGGCGGACACAACAACTTACTATGAATATACTGCCCCCTTTATTATGGAGGACTGAACACATTGCACATTTAAACACCTTTTAAAACCATTAGGCCCCGTTCATTTATTTATGTGCTCGCAACTGACTAGTAGAAGAGCCACCAAAACAAATGGGATCTTGTGGAGGACTCTAGAACATTTAAGCATCATTTGATTATACAAAACAAATATTGCGCCTGTATTTGTAATTATGCATAGGCATTACAAATATATATAAACAGTATATCTGTATATCTATTTTAAACTATTTTCACAAACATACAAAAACAAAGCAATTGAATTCTGAATTCAGATCCAAATAATTACCGAACTAATTAATATCCAAATATTAGAATATTTGAGTCCACTTGTCCCTTAATGAAAGGCAACGAAAAAATATGGACAGAAACTGTCCAAATATAGACACTAATGGACACCTTCCAAAAAGGTGAAAGCTGCACCGAATCTCTCCAGGACACGACAAAGTATGTCTATATGTATTGTTATGCTGGAGATGAATATACATGATTATACAAAAAAAAGACTCCAAAGAAATCTGTTCCACTCTCCTTGAGGGGGTGAGGGGGGGGCTAAAAATACAAAACACCCCTTCTGTGTCACATACATTAAGATTACACACAAACAAACACACACATACAAACACATGTACGGCAGACACACACACACGCACGGTAGACAGACACACACACATACTGGCAGACCCAAGCACGCACAAAGCCTCACACCAAACAATTTACACACACGCGCAGACATGTTGTGCATTCCTAATGAAGCGCCTGAGGATGTACATGTGCAAATTAATGAACTTTCTATGGGAACAGCTGAGTGGAACCTCCTCAGACTGGCTTTATTCAAATCGGAGTGTGTATCCCTCCAGGACAGAAAGAACTTGGCTATGTGTGCTTGCTGTGTCGGTGTTATTTGTTTACTTGCATACGCTGTGTATTTATAAATGTTTTGCCTTTTTATTCTAGATCTGTTATTTTATCCCTGAACGAGTGCTGACACCTGCACCAAGAAAAACATTTATTATATTTTGTGAAATGTTGTTGCTGTGTGGTTGCGGTAAAATATATTAAATACAAATACACCTCTGGTACTTTTCCTGTAGGTAAAGGTAATGATGCTGCATTTAAAATTCTGCTCCTCAATCATTTGTGCTTCCCCCTAACCGTAGCTTTGTTACTCCTGTTTACAATGTGCAGGTGTAAATGTGTTTTTAATAAGCCTGGGTACTGGTGTGACACGGCCTCGCCTCGCTGCCACGCAGGACCTGCATCGGGCTGTGATTTGATCCTATTCTCCAGCATGCAGGCTGTAGTCTCTCTTCAAGAGATTGAAAATGGAAATAGTATCACCACCTTATAGATGAAAAGAACACCTCTAGAGCGGCACGGGGGCTTCTCTAAACACTTATGCAATTCACCACTAAACCACCGTCAAGTTATTTAGTGGCTATTAAGCTCAGCCAGTGTTAAAGTGTTATAGCAAATTAGTATCCGACTATGAATTGACATATCAGGATATATTGTAGATTGACACAAAAAATGACCAATGATCATATCTAGAAGACATATAACCCTGATCCTTTGGTATCATCATGCACCTAGAATCCAACATTGCATATAGACCCATGTGAAGCTCCAGTGAGCTCTCCACAGTGGGATCAGGACCATGGACAGCGCCCGGGGATTGCAGCAGCTGCGGCTGCAGACCTGGGCGCTGTCCATGGTTCTGATTGCACTGTGGAGAGCTCAAAGTAGCTTCATGTGCCTCGTTTCCACCAAGCTGTTTTGAGAGCTGGTTTGGAGCTTGCGCGTCATCTCAAACTAGTTCTTTGGGTTTCCACCGCAATGGAGCCACTTTCTGGCTCCGTTAAGGGGTTTGTTTGCGGCTCCACTTCGAAGCTGGGCTAGCCAGCAGGCTCCACTTCGTCAGGGGCTAGGGGCGGGGCTTATCGGGGCTGGGGGCGGGGCTTATCGGACAAACTCAAAACAAACTCAAAGTTTTTTTCCGCCATTTTTAAAATCAGTAAAATTCGCCGTGAACGTGAAGGTGACAGTGGTCCGTGGACGAGACAAACTGCGTTTGTTTGCGTTGTTGTCCTCGGCAGAAGGACTAACCAGGACAAACCGCTATTAGAAAAACTACAGCGCGAGATGTCTTCAGCGGGGGACAGGACCGAGGAGCTAATCGATAACAAACTGGACGATACGAGGGGCTAATCGATAACAAACTGGACGATACGAGGAGCTAATCGATAACAAACTGATGATCCGCTGCTGTCACACTGGTCCTGGTAAGTTTTACTTTATAAATCTTTTCCGTGTTGCCAACCAGCTTTGTATTTATAGTTTAGCGAGCTGCTCATTATCACATCAATGTTATGTTCCTATCATCAGAAATTAGGAGCTATGATTGCTAGGCTTCTGTTAGCCGATATTAACCTTGATAACGTCAGGATGCTACTTTCTAAAAACAGTAAAGTGTAATGGAGTCATGTTTTAATGCACTTTTCTCTTGTTTTAGTTGTTTATGGAGTCGTCTTCCCTGGACGATGCGATGCGGAGCTACCGCCCCACTGGGCTGCAGCTCACAGGAGCCCCTCAGCCCCTCGGAGCTTTATTAACATGGACTTATTACACTGCACTCTACACTTTTACATTTTGTGATTACTGTATATTGTGTATTTAATGTTTTGTTTTTTTTATTAAACATTTCTATTTTTCATACAATGTCCGCTTCATTATGCTTTATCAACCGAGAAACATAATACAAGATGACAGTTTTGAAGAAGAAAAGGCAAATGGTCCCTTCTGTTTAAGTATTAATGCAGCTCTAACGTCAAGTCCATTTTATTAGTATAGTCCTTTATCACAGTTAGGGGCTTCAACGTAATCGCGTCCATAGCACTAAAGACGAGCAGCTGTTTGTAGCCTCAAAGCCAGGAATAACACTTTTCCATCCATCATGTAATATACTGTTGTGGAAGTTGGCGCGAGCTGCTGGGAAAGCAGAGACGTTAACAGTGACGTCATGACGTGGCTCTCTCGGCGAAAAAGTCGGTGGAAACGCAAACCAGTTCTTAGACGCCTCGCGAGTTGAACCAACTGCGAACCGGCTCTAGCGCCACCCGAGAGCTAGAACTAGGCTTGCTTTGGTGGAAACGAGGCAATGGAGGTGAGGCAGCTGAAACTGACCAATATTCACTAACCAATCAGTATTCAATAACAAACTTGTATTCACTAACCAATCACTATTCATTAACCAATCACTATTCACTAACCAAATCGGTATTCACTTCCCAGACAGTTTAAACAGGGAAGCTCTTCCTATCATATCATCCTATGCACCGTGTTTTGAATTGGCTTAACATCATGGAATTGAACACATCAATCATTTGTTCACATCCTTGATATTTCCATCATTGCACAGCAATTGTCTAATTTCATTGATCCACTCTGTACATAAATACCAGTTTAGCTCTATAGTTTACATATTACCTGCATATTACCCGGTATGTTATACCTATAGTTTACATATTTATTGTTTACATACCTGTATGATAACATGTACATGTTTACTGTACTTACCTGTTGATATAACTGCATATCCCTGCTCACTCCCTGCTGTATATACATTTATATATATATATATTTATATTGATCTTGTTGATATAACTGAATACCCCTGCTCACTACCTGTTGATACTTCTATACTATACATATATATGCCTACACATCTGCACATATCTCATTCCTACTCTATTAGTTATTTAATACCTAGTATACTGTTTTTACATCCTATTTAATCACTGTCAATTGTATTTTACTGTGCATTTTACTGCAACATTTGCACTCTGGTTAGATGCCAAATTATTGTGCTGTGCAATGACAATACATTTGAATTTAATTGTTTTGTCCCCATTGGAGGATAGTATATTTTGACTGGTCCTTGATAAAGGACCACGCCAAGCGTCTGTGATTCTGCCGGGGTCAGGAGCAGCTCTAGCAGGTTTGGGTAGCGGTATCGTTTCTCACTCAACACATTAGACCGCTTTATGTTTGCATTAAGTGATGGAGGCTATTACAGCAACATAGCTATAAGGATGAGGAATGTTTCACTTTGGGTGATAGCCTTTCATGTCATCAAACCCGTAACACTATAGCAGCTTGATCACCAAACAGAAAAATATTCAACAGACTTTCATCCTGTTCTGTCTGACGGATTCTACACAACGGAACATTAAAGCAGTATAGCTGCTTATCTTGATTTCATAACATATGAACGGTTCAGACGTGTCTCTCTCTCTCTCTCCATCAGCACTTAACATGCCCATTGTTACAAACACGACTCTCCAGGTGCATGGACTGCGATGCCAACCGTTATCAACCACTTAAGACACACCACTGGATCATACAGAAACACAACAGACCAGTGCATATCCTCCTAGAGAGAAACATAACAACTAAGGACACAACTCACACATTCAAAATGAATATTGCACAACGATTCACACACTTGTTTACTGTTGCAGGACTATATATTTTGTACGAGACACACACAGACACAAAAGTGTGATCATGGACACACACATACACACACACACGCACACACACACACACAATGGAAAAACACACACACACACACACAATTAATGTGTGATCATGGTCACATACACACACACACACACACACAAATACACACACACACACACATGGAGTACACACACAAATACACACACACAAATACACACACACACACACACACAAATACACACACACACACACACATGGAGTTCACACACAAATACACACACACACACACACACACACACACACCATTATTTAATTTACAAAAAGGAAGCTTGGGCTTATTGAGCCACCCTCCTAACTGCTGGAGATTAGCAGTGCTCCTTATTAAATGTCTTTCTGTTAAAAATTGCCATTTAATAATTTCTGGGGCAACTGCAGAACATCGATTTCCTTCCCCAGGCCTTGCAGCGCCGAGCGGCCGTGAATTACTTGCGATCCGGTTCCGGTCTTTAATGAGTTGTCCAGAAGTCTGTAAATGTCGTCCTCTGTGCCGTCTCCTCCATCAGGCATAACAAGCCTTATTGTGGATATCGTGATCCCGCCTGTAAGGTGGCCATCGCCCTCCTTTTAGCTTCAGTCTATCCCGGTTATGTTTACTGCTAATTGGTTCAATCACTCACCTGCTCTTCCCGTACATAAACCCAATCTCGGCCAAATCATTGTCACTGCTTGCAGACCTCGCTTCCCGCACTCTAGTATCCCGTCTTTCGATTACTTCATCTATGATGTTTAAGTATTTGCCTGAGTTTTCTTGCTTATATGTTAAATCTGTAAACAGAACCTATACCGCCTGGTTCATTGGGTCATGTGCTTTGGTCCAAACAGTACACTTAACAATGTTGACAGGGAAGTAAGGGGGGAAAAGTATGGATGATGAGGAGATCGGCCATGTCTGAAGTGGTTCACTTGAGCGGTAGATAGTGCACAAGTCAGGGCATCACCATTCTATGTCGCTGTCCCTAAATTTGAGTGGATGTATCTGGTCCCTAATATTGTGCACTATTCTACATTATATCCCATGATGCATAGCGGTTTTCATTGTTGTCATTGGACTCAGTCAATATAATTGGTCGGCACATGCATGTTATTTATGCAAATGAGCTGTCACAGGGTCACTAGAGTGTTCCTGATCCCAATGAGCTGGCAGCTGCCTTGCATCGACCTCTGACCTCCTACTAGAGGTCTATGTGCCTTTGGGTGAATGTGAGGCATGAATTACCAAAGCACTTTGAGCGGCCACAATGATTATACAAGCACAATATAATGGTTTCAACAAGAGGTTTTTACTATGTACTATGTACTATGTACTATGTACTATGTACTATGTACTATGTGCAACAACACATACAATGGAACGCTTACTCCCCATTCCCTCCCGCAGTGTGAATTTCAACAACAAAACTATACAAAACTAAACTATGCTCTTCTATTCTATACTATACTATACTATACTATACTATACTATACTATACTATACTATACTATACTATACTATACTATAAACAACACTATATACAACCTACTATATACCATACTGTATACTATAAACAACACTATATACTACCTACTATATACTATACTATATACAACACTATTTACAACCTACTATATACTATAAACAACACATTATTCAACCTATTATATACTATACTATATACTATAAACAGCACTATACTATAGCATACTTACTTTACACAATAAAAATAACAAGATTCACCAAGCATGACCATGTGAGCTTAGCAGTAGCATTTACTTATTTTTTGTAAACTACTTCCAGATATGTTGCACTCCCCAGGGATCCCCTGGTGCCGGTCAAGCCCAGGTTTTAGTCAGCATGCGGCCGGTTCTTCATAAGCCTTCACACAACAACACCCATGGGTGACGGAAGAGCGGTGAGACATGTGTGGTAGTACGGGCAGCTGTGGGTCTGCTATTGTGAAGTGTGTGTGGGAGAGTTTGGGAAAACTAAGGGACTTTTGGCTTTTGTTACACCACCTCACCGGATCAAGGCGATCCCATCGATGAGATGGAACAGCTCCTAAAGAATGGAGGAGGAGGTACCTGGTGTAGTCGTGAAGGACGCAGCATCCCTCTCCTCCGCCACTCTGTAAGTGATGGGGTCTCTTGCTTGGACTCTAATTGTGTCTCCTAGGTACACGTAGGAGGATTAAGAGACACGGTGAGAACATATTCCCAGCGCTTGTTATATTTTCTGTCTTGGAACATCGAGGAATTATACTTCTTATTAACATGATTATGAAATGGACAGTTGAACATTGAATACAGAGCTTGTCTGTATGTTAAGTACGCAACGTATAAAAAACACTTTATTTCATGTCATTTTTCTAAATAACACTTGTCTCCTTATGTTTCCTAGCATTTTCACATTTAAGAGTTATGAACTATTCTGGAGTAACACTTTATTGAACCAAACACAGCGGTGGTCCTTATAGGTTAGAGACAATAGTGGCCATTATCCTCCTCCAGAGCAGGTGGATGGTGATATGGGCGGTGGGCCGAGGAAGCCCAGGTGTGCTCTTTATTCTATACGTCCGGGCACAGTCACCTTCCCCCCCAAAGCCTTGCTCCAGTTTACCATGGAGGCTGCACAACAGTGCAGCAGCTTACTGCATTACACACGGTAGTGTGTGTGTGTGTGCGTGTGTTTTGTAATGGGAAAAACCTCTTATATGGCAAAACCCCAATAATTGTTGTTGACCATCTGAAGCCCCACCATCTGGTCACTATAGAACAGAAGAGTTCTGTGTCAGCTCGACTCCTCTTTGCTAAAGAACATAAACAAACTGGAGAAGGCCGGGGATAAGCCTATCCGGGCCCCCTCAAGGTTGAGGTATTTACTGCTACCAACCTAGACATCCCCCTGGGCCAGCTCTCCCTCCGACAACCCCGGCCATTCTTAACTAACTGATTTTCATCTGAAAACAAAGACACACAATCAAGTGAGTTACACGCCACACATGTTGGCAAAAACTGTTGAAAAGAGGGGCGCTCATTAAGTCAAGTCAAGTCCAGTCAAGTTCATTGTCACTTCACAGTTTAAAGCAGTGATGTGAAAATCTTATGTGCAATACCCGACGACAGACAGCGGTTATAAAAATAAGATAAAAATAGATAAAAATAAAAATAAAAATAAAAATGCAATTTATAAAATGCAAAATATCGGCACAGAAAAGAGCAATATGTATATATAAATCAATGTAATAAAATATACATTGTTATATGGACACGCACCGCTGATTGTATATATCCAGGAGGGAGGGGAGCTCACCTCCAACGATATCCTGGGCCGTCCGCACCACCCTTTGAAGCGCTCTGCGCTCGAGTGCGGTGCAGTTCCCGTACCAGGCGGTGATACACCCTGTAAGAACACTCTCGATGGTGCCGTTATAGAATGTTCTCAGGATGCGGGGGCCCATGCTGAATTTCTTCAGATGCCTGAGGAAATTCAGGCGTTGTTGGGCCCTTTTCACCACGTGTGTGGTGTGCGTGGACCATGTGAGGACCTCGGAGAGCCGCTGACCCTCTCTACTGCAACACCGTCGATGGAGATAGGGCTGTGCTCTCCTCTCTCCTTCCTGAAATCCACGGTCAGCTCCTTGGTCTTCTTGACGTTGAGGGCGAGGCTGTTCCCCTGGCACCACTGCTCCAGCGATCCAAAATCCTCCCTGTAAGCTGTCTCGTGTCTAAGGCCTGCCGCCTTACGGATGTTCAGTTGCTGCGGTGTACATCCGCCTCTGAGCTGATCAGCAGGCCTGGTCTCCTCAGGCGGCGCTGGCTTCGGCGGGCTGCCGTTTACGTCGAACCAAGCAAAAAAAGTATTTAGCTCCCCTGGGAGGGAGGTAGAGGAGTTCTCTACACAACTGGTTCTCCCTCTGAAGTTCGTTATCGTCTGCAGTCCCTGCCACATACCCCTCGCATCGTGGCTCTTGAATTTATATATATATATATATACATATATATATATGTATATATTTATGCACATATATATATATATATACATATATACATATATATATATGTATATACATATACATATATATACAGTGAAGGAAATAATTATTTGATCCCTTGTCGATTTTGTAAGTTTGCCCACTTACAAAGAAATGAAAGGTCTATAAAATGGTATGTTTATTTTAACAGTGAGAGACAGAATATCAAAAAATAAGTCCAGAAATTGACATCATATAATAGTTATAAATTGATTCGCATTTAATTGAGTGAAATAAGTATTTGATCCCCTTGCAAACTATGACTTAGTACTTGGTGGAGAAACCCT
>CM051001.1:12620450-12640450 GCA_027704905.1 Muraenolepis orangiensis
CAGTGTTATGCTATTGTCTGCTTCAACTAATGTACTCCTTGTAAGTCGCTTTGGATAAAAGCGTCTGCCAAATGCCCTAAATGTAAATAGATAAAGGCATCTGAAAGAAGAGAGACAACTTGCCAGAGAGACTTGCGACACACACACACACACACACAGAAACACACACACAGAAACACACACACACACACATACGTACTCATATATATATATATATATATATATACAGTGATGAGGCCAATTATACATTATTGACGGTTCAGAATGAATGTATTTAAGGAGAGGAGCAGGGTGGTTCTTCAGATGGTGAAGCAATGTGAGGTTTCAGAGTCTATATTTAGGCAACGTGTGCATTGGGTGTACTGGATCTGGTCTAGCGTTTGGGTGCCTGTGGGTGTTTGTGCTGTGCGAGGGTCATTGAGTGAGTGAGTCGATGGTTTTATGTGTGTGTGTGTGTGTTTCTGAAACCTGCAATGAAGCAAAAAAGGAATCAATTTCTTCCAGCAATGTCAGGCTCAACCGGCCTGAAAGCGCTCGGTTTGCCATGGTGGACAGGCCACAGGACGTAAGGCATGGCTCAGGCCCTGACAGAAGTGTTAACTGAGGCCACAGGTTCACCGTTGGAGTAAGTGAATATCGGTCAGTCATGCAACAAATATTATTATTAAGTATTAAGTATTTCCCAACATTTGATCAAATGACAGTGGAAATGATCCAACACATGCCCCCAAAACATATAACAGGTGAAGAAAAAAGTACATTTCCTACCCTGGCTTCAAGTCGTCACTTGATTTGTTACCTCAAGTGTGTAAGTATTAGATTGTAGTTCAGGTACAACCAAAAACCTAAATAAAAACTAGAGCTTGGCAACTTCCTGATTATCCTGAGCTGTTTTTTCACAAAAAGTAGTTGGATTGTTGTTGATTGTTGAGAAGGAAAACTATCCAATGCCATTTCTAATTTGGATTTCTATCATCTTTTGAAATTACCAGAAAGATTGATTCAGATTCAGATTCAGATTACTTTATTAATCCCGAGGGAAATTAAGGGAAAGGGAGCAGCTTGTAGCTAGTGTTGTGTTTAGTAAGTTTAGTAGTGGTGTCTTGTAAATGAAAGAACAACAACACATACTTAATGTTTATAGAAAGTTGGCCGAATTTTGTAGAAGCATTTGTACATTGTACACAATGTAATGTGGCAGATAATATACGAAAATGTAAATGATTTGTTATAAGCTACGGTCATATAGTTTAACCTATTTAAAATATTATCTATCTATCAATAATGCGTTGTAATTCTGCAATGTATTGGCATATGATTGGAATAATCACTACACCAGAGGTCCACCTAGTGAACATATTTAGTAATAGTCTGATATAACACGTGACTTCTAAGGATTTAAGTTCACAGCTATTGATTGATTGATACCAACACTAAGATATTACAATTTGGTGATGAGGATGGGATACAGGAAAATAAGCAAGAAAAATGTATCTACGTCATGAAAAGACATTAGTCGCTCTGTGAGAGTGGCTAACATAAAGAGCTTAGAACCTAAGTGAAACAAAGTGGCTAGTTAGCATAAACATGAAGGCAGCAACGATGTACCAAATTGACAGCCAATCAGAGTGCAGGAAGGGGAAAGTAAGATTTTGATTCTTGCCTGGAGAGACTGGAACAATGGATGATCGCAAATGAGAGTAGAACCAGAAAAAAAGTGTGTTCCTTTCAGTTACTCATTACTCCGCCTGAGTTCTAGAGTACACACACTACAGACTTGTCACTTGCCTTCGTGGTCCACACTGGACGACTGGGAACATGCAGGCATGAAGACTCTTCTATCCGATTATCCACAACATCTCTGAAAATTCCAAAACTTTGCAGGAACGCAACTTACGTAACGCTAATCGTTTCTGTAAGAAGAAATGTGTCAGACTTGTCAATACACCGGTCACATTATACTACCAGCTTTCCTCTGGGCCCGAGCCATGACTCATTTATTTAGAAATGTTTAGAAATAGTCGAAAAAGGCCTGGTGACCAAAATATTAGCCAGAGGGCAGCCCAGCAGAACAATGGGAATGGCAAACATCAACAGGCAAGACAGGTGGATGTTATGTGGGACATATAGATATATATATATATATATATATATATATATATATATATATATAGATATGCATGTGGAGGAACAAAAAGGAGCCGTACAAAACCCAATGTATAGAAAAAGGAGGATAAGAATGATGATAATCATGATTAACTGTTTGGAATATATTCAGTAGACACTGTCTACATAGTCTCTTGTGGCGATGACGATCTAAAGCCAGGACACACAGGAGGCAGCTAGGTACCGGAGCTGTTGTAACACTTTTTTCAGAGATAGTGTAAAATAAATATGTTTAAAAGCTGCAAACTTTCTGGAGAACCTATACCAGTACAACCTATACCAGTACTTAAAGGGTAGAGGGTTTGTGGATGTTAAATACGAGCAAAAGGCAGTGAGGGTAACCCTGGTGATTGTTAAAGGGAACCGACCAGCCCTACTGGAGAAGAGCATTCCATGTCAAAGCAGCAGGAGGTGCCATTGATCCGGATGTAGAAGATATTCTACAATAGACACAAAGGGGTGTTTGAGAAAGGCCCCAGCAACGTCCAGGTGTTCAAGGCTTGCATCAATGTAAGGCCAGATGCCAAGCCTATATTAAGGTAAGCCAGCCCTGTGCCATGTGTTCTAAAAGAGTCAGTTGAAACAGAGCTACATATATTAGAGAATATTGGCATCCGGTCTAGAACAGAATGGGAAGAACCAATTGTGACCATGCCAAAGGCTGACAAAACTTTGCGGATCTGTGGTCACTCTAAATTTACTATAAACCCTGCTGTGTGGAAGAAGAATCCTTCCACTGAGGCAAGCTGTTTACCATGTTGGACCTATCACACACCTATCACCAACTGGAACCGGATAAAGATAAAAGAGGTATCTCACACACTGTGTGGTCTACATTTACCATTGGTCCATCTCAATAGAGATGTAGAAGCTGCTGTACAGAACAACAGTGCATGCCGGACAGTGAGACACCTTCCTGCAGTGGCCGACTGTATTTTTGGAAATGGCCAACTCAAGTGTGGCAACGGATACATATAAAGGACAAACAGTACTTTCTAGTACTATTTGATTACCACAACCTCAGCAAAGACTATTGTAATCTTGCTAAATCTTTGTTTCCGGTGGACTACCAGAAGACGTGGTTTCTGAGAATGGACCACAATTCACATCTAGTGAGTTCAGAATTCCTGAGAGAAAGTAGCATGACCCAGATACCCCTGGTACCTGCTTACCACCCTGCCTCGAATGGAGCCGCTGAAAGGTTGAAGCAGACAGTAAAAGGAAGGGAAGCAACAAAGAAGAAGCAACAAAGCCTCTCCTAGACTGCAACAAAGCAGAAGTACTACCATGACAAAGACGCACACAAACTGAGAAAAGTCTTCGAGGGAAAGGAAAAAGGGATTAAAGTAACAGTACTGAAGCACCTTGGGCAACTTACCTGATCAGCGACTGAGTTAGAGAGCATACAGTCCATATTAATCAGCCAATAAACACCCCTGTGAAGAAGTCCTGGATTATTGATGACACTTACCTGACAGTAGACCTGGAATTATTCCATCTGAGGCAATTATTTGTGGAGACTCAGCATATCATTGAGACTTCTCCTGCAGTAGCTCACTCGCCACGGTTTACCCAGGATACAGCCCTATAAAATAGACACACTCGCCAAGACAGTTCAGCAGAGATACTTCAATGATACCAGTGGTGCAGATGTTGTCACGCCAGCATCACAACTTATATATATTACGTATCCTGAATGAGTGCACATTCCACTCTCAAAGGTTGAACTGATTAGCTAGGACCCAAGGGAGAAAAGGGCAGAATAAATGCTTAGGGCGGCCGTCGCTCAGGAGGGAGAGCGGGTTGTCTGGCACCGAAAGTTGCTGGTTTGATCCCCCGGCTCCTCTTAGCCAAGTGTCGAGGTGTTCCTGGGCAAGACACCCTAACCCTAACTGCTCCTGACCAGCTGGCTGTTGCATTGCATGGCTGACACCCCCATTGGTGTATGGATGTGTGTATGGATGTGTGTATGAGTGGGTGAACGTGAGGCATAACTTCTGTCTTTCCCTGAATTTTTACTTTAACATCCGGTTAACCTGGAAATCCAGCTTCTTGAAACGTCCTCATCAAGTTCAGTGAGAATGAGGGCAGCCACCACCACCATCTCAGTACAGTTGTGTGTGTGTCTTTAGTTTGGAATATTGATACATGTAGGCCTATTAGTCATATGATCACATCATTGTACTTTTCTATGTGTGTGTACTTGGAAGCTGAGGTGGAAGTGGACAATTATATGTTTGGCCTTGGACAGCATGAGATGCTGGGTCTAATCAGCACCTCTCCCTGAGAGCAGTTTCATACATCTAACCGGAAGGACCTTTGGTTTTAGTTATCTTTATCCCCTTTTTTCCCTACCCCCACCTTTTTTGATAAATATATAACACCTTTGTTTACACCTGCTATCCTCAGTCTACCCCGGGCGCACGCCACCAGAAACACACACACACACACACACACACACGCACACACACACACACACACACTCATACACCTATATACATACACACACACACACACACACACACACACACACACACCACACACACACACACACACACACACACACACACACACACACACACACACACACACACACACACACACTTAATATTAAGCCAACATCAAACTTCGATCCCCTCTTCTGCTGTTCTAGTTCCTTCCTACAATCCCCCTCCCCCACAGTAGACCTGGGGGGGGGGGACCCCCAGTGATTCGTTAATACTTACTGCCCAGTAGTTGTTTTTATAAGACTATTACTATTAACTGTCTTCCATTGTTCCTCTCTTTTCCTGATCTCTCTCTCTCTCTCTCTCTCTCTCTCTCTCTCTCTCTCTCTCTCTCTCTCTCTCTCTCTCTCTCTCTCTCTCTCTCTCTCTCTCTCTCTCTCTCTCTCGTTCCTTCAATTCCAGGTGATTTGAACAATTGCCCCCTTATGGGCCTCAACCTTATTTCTCTCTCTCCACACACACACACACACACACACACACACACACACACACACACACACACACACACACACACACACACACACACACACACACACACACACACACACACACACACACACACGACACACACACACACACACATACACACACTACACACACACATACCACTCCACCCCATATATTTTATTAACACCATTTGCGCTCATTTACAGTAGACCGTTAATAGCCAGGGTTTCCTTCCACTTAGGAAGACACAGAATCAGGTCAATTTCTCTCTTGGCTCCACTTAGTAGGAGTAAACTTGCACTTGTTTGTGTTTGGTACAGTCATGGACCTCAAGGGCGGGAGGGGGGAGCGAGGGAGGAGGTATGATGGCAGTGCTGCTGCTATATGGCAGGCAGATAGCCTCTTAATCACTGTACATGTTAACGTGTTAATGTGGCTGTTTTTTGTAGACTGATATGTACGCTGTTATCACATGGGGTGGAGCATTAGCTTAGTCTGTTTGGGAACTGGGAATTGGGCTTTTTTATGGTTGTCGGTTCAAGTCCCCGAAACACCTGGGCATTGGGCCGAGGTGCCCTTGAGAAAGGCAAAAGACCCCCTACACTGCTCCCTGGGCAGCTGTATATAAAATAGCTGCCCACTGCTCCTAATAATAGGATGGGTTAAATGCAGAGAAACACATGAGAAACAACAAATGCAGAGAAACCTCGAATCCTCTAGATTT
Source organism: Muraenolepis orangiensis (assembly GCA_027704905.1). Lineage (NCBI taxonomy): Eukaryota > Metazoa > Chordata > Actinopteri > Gadiformes > Muraenolepididae > Muraenolepis > Muraenolepis orangiensis. The sequence continues at coordinate 12,626,295 of CM051001.1, forward strand.
AAAGAAACAAGCAATGCTCATTCATTGACCGAAAACAGCAACGTCCACTTGCCAGATGTACATCAGAGTTTACATGCACACACAAACACATCCGCTTAGACATGAACGCCATCTTGACTGCACTGTTCATAACCAGCCAATGGGATTGCTGTTTTGAACCTGGCTATTTCATCATCCAATCAGGGCAGGATGAGCTCAGGATTGCTACTAGCCTCCTGGATTGGGGAAGTGGGCAAGAAACAGAACCATAAACTTACACAAAAAGTCGGTTCATGCTTTAATGTTAGTGACAACAGTGTAAACATGTGCACGCGAAAGTAAGCAACTCGCATGCCAGTCAATTCAAAATGTATTTGTGTGGGACATTTGCGTCACAATAATGATTGTTTAATTTGCCCATCTTGTACGGAAATATGAAATATCCAGTGCAACCACAGCAGCCAAGACAGACACACTTACGTTAAAAATAGTTGGCGGTTGGCTTGACACGTTTACAACTTGAAGTTTATCCTGGGAAAAAGTTCTTGAATTCTGTTCAGGATTTCCGTCTCTAGAGTTCAATGAACAACCAACGCTTTCTGCACCTTGATATAAGTATGACAATGTAAACTGCTGCACAGTAGCCGCGGTATATTGAATAACTGTCATGTGAACGCTGATGTTCATCTGGAAAGTGGATGATGCTGTGTTTCGTTCAATGAATATGCATTGCTTTATGATAACAGCGTACATATGCCGACGAGACCATCTATATAGAGTCTGAGGAAACACCAAGACGTTAAAGGGTCTAATCCGAGTCAAGACCAAGACTTGGGATTTTGGGGCCAATTTCAAGACCATTCATTTAATTTGACTTATTTACCATCACCTTCTATAACTCCAGCTTCCTTATAGGAAGTTTAAACAAATATACCCCTCTTCATATAGACTCTCGTAGGCTGTCAAAATACCTGGATGTCAAAGGAGCTCAGCTGGGGTCAACATGAACATTTTATACATGTACAGTATATATATAAAATAATAGTAATTAGATAAATGAATATGTTGTAAAAGTCCTTGAGATCGATTTTGAGGTCTTTTGACAGCTCACATTATAGTGGACTCAAGTGGACTCTGTGCAGCAGTTGGTTATGCTAAGATACATGATGTAAAGAAGCTTCCCATGTGACAGATTTAGCGAGTAATCAGTGTGTGTGTGTGTGTGTGTGTGTGTGTGGGTGTGGGTGTCGAGGGGGGGGGGGTGTGTGCATATGTGTGTGTGTGTGCATACATAGACCCCACTGACATTTAGAACTATTGCAGGGTGTCAGAAAAAGTAAAGTTAAGAAGAAGGACCTCACACTTCTTCCACAGTGTGTGTGTGTGTGTGTGTGTGTGTGTGTGTGTGTGTGTGTGTGTGGTGTGTGTCTGTGAGTGTGTGTGTGTGTGTGTGTGTGTGTGTGTGTGTGTGTGTGTGTGTGTGTGTGTGTGTGTGTGTGTGTGTGTCCAAAGCGACCTCTGCGTGGGACTTCTTCCAGTGACCACAGCATAATTATATGGAGCCGAGACCATCTGCAAGACATCCATCAGAGACAGCCCGGAGAGAGAGAGAGAGAGAGAGAGAGAGAGAGAGAGAGAGAGAGAGAGAGAGAGAGAGAGAGAGAGAGAGAGAGAGAGAGAGAGAGAGAGAGAGAGAGAGGAGTCGACAGCCCACTTTTGTCTCGGGTTATAATGGGAATTTCCAAATGAAAGGAAATTCATTTTTGCTGTATACTGTCATTTTCATATACTCTACTATTTTTATAGGCATTTTATATGAGCCTGAATTGAGCCCAGGTGCATCATGGGATGCTCTTTCCTGACCCCCTCCCCCCCTTGCACCTCAGTTACGTGTCACAGATCCTGTTGTTATATACCCACATCAAACACCTCTGCAAAACATCCTTCTTCCACCTTAGAAATATAGCTAAACTCCGCCCCACCCTCACTCTTCCTGACGCCGAAAAGTTGGTCCACGCCTTTGTCTCCTCCAGGTTGGACTACTGTAACGCACTTCTCGTCGGGATCCCTAGCAAGAGCCTTCAAAAGCTCCAATACGTACAGAACAGCGCTGCTAGGATCCTGACGAGAGTGCGCAAATACGAGCACATCACCCCCATTCTCAAATCACTGCACTGGCTTCCCATCTCCTCCCGGACAGAATTCAAAATCACCCTGTTAACACACCAGTGTATCCACGGAAATGCCCCCCCCTACCTCAAGGAATTGATCAAACCACAAACCGCCACCCGCAGCCTCCGCTCGGGAAATACCAACAAGCTCAAGGAACGGCGCACCAACCTCCGCACTATGGGAGATCGAGCATTCTGTGCAGCTGCCCCCCGGCTGTGGAACTCACTCCCAGACCATCTCAGAGCTCCTCAACCCCTGAACACTTTTAAGAGAGCACTAAAAACCTACCATTTTAACAAAGCATTTGGTTAGCTTTTTAAGCCGGTTTTAATAACCCTGCCTCTCCTTTTTTAAAACGTGTTTTTAAACTTGTTTTTTAACCTGTGATTCTTGCAAATGGTTTTCTTTATCTTTTTTTTAATTTTTTATTATGTACTGTAGCACTTTGAGATTTGTTTAAAATGTAAAGTGCAATACAAATGAAATTTATTATTATTATTATTATATCTCTTTCTTACCTGTACGCCTGTACGCATTTGGTCATTGTCCCTTCCCAACGGGTCCGGCCACAGAAGTCATCTGCCACCATGAGGCTCTGGTGTGCTGTGCTCCCTCTGTGTACAACTCAGTGTGATTTTCATCTCAAATCAGAGCCTGTGTTTAGAATTCATCAAATGTGCTGTAGCTAAGATTTAAGATTGTTTGGTAAAGAGAGAGCAGAAAAGAGCAGTAGTGCGGCAAGATCTACTAAAACTAAACAACCCCACAATGCCTCCCCTCTCTGCTTTGACCGTACATGTGTCCCGATACATCTCTATCTGTTTCTGTTCAACCAACTAATGTCGGGGGTTTCCAAGTAAGGAACCGACCCAATAGTGGACTCAAACACAGCGGAAGTCCTGTATTTAAAGTGAAGCAGTGAAAACGACCAATGACCAAAAACATTGGTCAGCTAAAAGGGTAGTTAAGTTAACATAAAGGTCTACAAAGAACTGGAACAAATAAATATTACAAATATTACAAAAAAAGACTTGAAAGGAAATAGATTAAGCCAAACAATGTTGAGCAAAAGGCAAAGCAATGAGATAAGCTTGGCGATATCAATATTCTCAGGCTAAAGTGTCGTGGCTAAATTATCCAGCAAGGTGCGGACACTCTTACAGACCGTTCCAAACATACAGACAAAAACCAGGGGAGAAGTAGGAAGAGGAACTGGGCTGGGCTGTGACAACACAATCATCTGTCTCTTTATCTGTTTATCTTCCATTTCAGGTAGAAGACCAGAAGTGGGCCTGGTTTATACCCGAGCACATTGGGCAAATGTTGTATCATATATTTGTGATTCTAACCTAATCACAAATATTACATTACAGTGATTTAGGAGACGCTTTTATCCAAAGCGACTTACAATAGTACGTTTCAACAAAGGAAGGTAAGAGAACAACTCGTCACCAGAAGTCAAAAGTGCATTTCATTTCTAACAAGTCTCCAATAACTGAACCAGTGCTCAGGTAGAACTACAATAATTCAGGCTTAAGTGTAAGGGAAAAGTACAATAAATTGGCAAACAATATATAACAATATCTCGAACAATCTCTACCTATCTATAATATGTAATCTACTTACATAATTGACTTAGCGCTACAAGGAAGGATCCGGGAAGTGTGTCCTGAAGAGATGGGTTTTCAGCCTGCGGCGGAAGATGGGGAGTGACTCTGCAGTCGTGACATCCGTGGGGAGTTTGTTCCACCAAATTGGGTCTTGGACGGAGAAGAGCCGTGACCCGGTAGATCGGCCACACGGGCCCCTAAGTGAGGGGGCAAGCAGACGGCCCGAAGAAGCCGAGCGAAGTGGACGGGTTGGGATGTAGGCCTTTACCATTGCCTGGAGGTAGAATGGAGCAGTACCTTTTACTGCCTTGTAGGCTAGCACCAAGGTCTTGAACTGGATGTGAGCAGCTACAGGTAGCCAGTGTAGAGTCCGAAGGAGGGTAGACGTGTGGGAGTACTTGGGGCGGTTGAACACCAGGTGGGCTGTAGCTTTCTGAATGAGCTCCAGGAGCCTGATGGCAAATGCCGGGGCGCCAGCAAGGAGGGAGTTGCAGTAGTCCAGCCGGGAGATGACAAGAACCTGGACCTCGTGTCCGAGGGGGGAAAGGACAAGACCAGTTGGGTGTTGGGTGTCAGCATAGCAGTGGTAGGATAAGTCATGGGAGTGGATAACAGGACCAAGGGACATTGTGTAGAGGGAGAAGTGAAGAGGACCCAGGACCGATCCTTGTGGAACCCCAGTAGTCACTCGGCGTGGTTCTGACACAGGCCCTCCCAGTGCCACCTGGTAGGAGCGACTCGTCAGGTAGGATGCAAACAAGGAGAGAACAGAGCCCGAGACACCCATCCCCTAAAGGGTGGAGAGGATAATCTGGTGGTTCACAGTGTTGAATGCTGCAGACAGGTCCAGGAGTATCAGGACTGAGGAGAGCGAATTTTCTCTAGCAACATGGAGTGACTCAGACACTGACAGAAGGGCAGTTTCTGTCGAGTGACCTGCCTTAAAACCAGATTGGAGGGGATCCAAGAGGCAGTTCTGGTGGAGATAAAAACACAATTTGTTAAAGACAGCACGTTCAAGAGTTTTGGATAAGAAGGGCAAACGGGATACCGGTCTGTAGTTCTTGAGTTCAGAGGGGTCGAGTGTTGGTTTCTTCAGGAGGGGGGTGACTCTGGCAGTCTTGAAAGCAGCGGGAAAGCATCCAGACGTTAGAGATGCGTTGATGATGTGTGTCAGGAAGGGCAGGAGTTCAGGCGCAGTGGACTGAAGCAGAGGGGAGGGAACTGGATCCAGTGAGCATGTGGTTGGGCGGCTGGATGTGATGAGGTGAAGAACATCTGTGGAGAGGGGAGAGAAATGTGTAAGGGAGGGATGTGGGAGGGTGGGGGGAAGACATGGGTGGTTGATGCGTGCAACAGTTGGGGGGTCAGGGAAGGAGGATCGGATATCGTTGACCTTCTTGTCAAAGAAGTTGGCAAATTAATCTGGGAGAAGGGAGGAGCTGGGGGGAAGGGGGAGGGGGATGGAGGAGGGAGGAAAAAGTATCAAACTGTTTTTTAGGGTTAGATGCTGCGCTTTGAATTTTGGAACAGTAAAATGCAGCTTTGGCGGATGAAAGCGACAAGGAGAAGTTGACAGGAGCCCTTGAAGATGGAGATGGTCCTCTGGGGGTTTTCCTTTCTTCCACACTGAGTCTGATAACCAGGGGGCATGTGGAGTTGGACGTGCAGACCTGAAGGTGAGGGGACAGAGTGTCCGACCTGAGAAGAAGTGGAACTTGAAAAAGTCGACTGTAGCCTTATTCTGTCCAGCCTTTGTTTGCCTGCCGCTCCAAAGCTGCCGCTTTCAAGAAGTGGCTAAATAACACTGGTTGCTAATTGTCTGAGGGTCTGTTAGGAGTGCAGGCCCCTCCCACACGATTAACAAGGCAGTTGACCTAGATTGGGCCACAACACTTAAGCACTACCTGACCAGTTGACTAACAATAGACCAATGAGTGAAGTACAACTTTCTTGCAACACTCTAGTTACAGTTAGTATCAACCTGACAAACTCGAGTTACAGATAGTATCACCTGATAAACCTGACAAACTCGAGTTACAGTTAGTATCAACCTGGTAAGCAACACAGATATACTCAGACTACACTTCAACACTTGGCTAACAGTATATATATGAATATATGAACGCAAAACAAACTAGCATAGAAAAACACCCCGAGATTCCCAATAGTAGGCACAGTAGCTCAACAAAATAATCCTTAAATTTAAACCAAATATTCCAAAATATTCCTTTATTATAGTAGGACTAGTAGGACAAAAAAAGAGAAACAATGAACACAAAATGAAAAGCCAGGACTTGGTTGTTGCAGACTTTGGCTCCAACCGGGAAGTAGTTTGTGAGGTTATATTATGCCTGTGATGGATATTTAAGTAACCCTAATACTCAAGACTATATCAGTTCACCTGGCGCCAGTCAGACAGATTAGAGTCAGGTTGAAGCCGCCTCACCTGGCCCACAGTCAGACTGATGAGAGTCTGGTTAAAACCGCCTCACCTGGCCCACAGTCAGACTGATTAGAGTCTGGTTGAGGCAGCCTCAGCTGACCCCAGTCAGAATTATAAAGAGTCTAGGGATGGTGAGGCTGCACACTTTTACCTTAACCATCTCTACAACAAACAGGTTTCTACACATCTGCCTGTTTCTTGGTGTCGGACGAGACCAGAAAAGCCAACTTCCTCACATACATATTCTGCATATAACCCATTTTGAACCCCACGTTCGCCAGTGACAGACAGCGATGCTATCAAGTTAAAGGGTAACTTTCAGAGATGTCTTCTTCAGCAGGACGTCTGCAGTGAGACTTCTCCTTCAGCAATACATCTTCTTCAACCAGACTCGGTTAGACACAATAACAAACAGCGGATAGTGACAAAATTCAGTGGCAAAAACAAGCACTTTCAGAGGACGCACATTAAAGTGTACTATTGACCCAAAGGGTTACAATGCAGACATGTTGCGGCTGATGGCTTGTTGGATCTATTTTGTCTCTCTAGCTCCCTCCCCTGACTACAGAATAGTCTTTCTATCTCCTCAATGGACTACAGAATAGTCTCTCTAGCTCCTTCACCAGACCACAGAATAGTCTCTTTAGCTCCCTCATCTGACTACAGAATAGTCTCTGTAGCTGTCTCACCTGACTACAGAACTCTCGCTAAACTTTTCTGATTGCATAATAGTCTTTCTTGCTCCCTCAGATTAGACTACAGAATAGTCTCTCTAGCTCCTGACATGAGACTACAGAATAGTCTCTCTAGCTCCCTCAACTGACTCCAGAATCGTCTCTCTAGCTTCCTCACCCGACTATAGAATAGTCTCTCTAGCTTCCTCAACTGAGACTACAGAGTAGTATCTCTAGCTCACTCACCTGAGACTACAGAATAGTCTATCTAGTTATCCTGTCACCTGACCTATCTAGTCACCTGACTACCGAATATTCTATCAACTCTTCACCTGATTGAATAATAGTCCCTCTAGCTCCCTCACATTAGACTACAGAATTGTCTCTCTAGCTCGCTCACCTGATTGCATAATAGTCTCTCTAGCTCCTTCATCTGACAACAGAATAATCTCTGAACTCCTCACCTGATTGCATAATAGTCCCTCGCTCCCTCACATTATACTAAAGAAAAGTCTCTCTAGCTCCCTCACCTGACTACAGAATAATCTCTCTAGCTCCCTCACCTGAGACTACATAATAGTCTCTCTTGCTTCCTCACCTGACTACATAATAGTGTCTAGCTATATATCTACCTATGTTTCAAACACAATGGGTTTATCCACAATGATTTGAATCCATTTGATCTATCCATCCCATTATGTTTGCCTTCTCCAAGAACGTATCCGGTTACATAACTAATTGACAGGCAAGATGGACCCGGACTAACTGCATGACTAGGCACGGTCAGAGAGAGGAGAGAGAGAGAGAGAGAGAGAGAGAGAGAGAGAGAGAGAGAGAGAGAGAGAGAGAGAGAGAGAGAGCACCATTCCACCATAAACATAAAACATTGCATTCAGTAATTTAGAATCATTCTCTATCTTTTTCTCGGTTGTCTTTTCAGGGTGTAATTGTCACAATGGCTATTCATCCTGCCTCCACTAGAGGGCAGCGTCAACCGTCATTTACATCTCCCCCATACCTGCAGCACATCATAATTAACCTGCCTATTTAAGCCTACACCCGCACACTCATAATTTGCCAGATTGTTCCTGATGACTCTCCGTACCCGGACTGATTCCCATTGCCGACCCTGCCTGCCCCGGATCTGCCCGCCCTACCTGGTTCCCGATCTGCTGCCTGTCCCTGACTACGCTTCTGCCTGTCCCTGCCTGGTTCCCGATCTGCTGCCTGTCCCTGTCAACGCCTTTGCCTGTTCCCTGCCTGGTTCCCGATCCACCGCCTTTCCCTGACTATGCATCTGCCTGTCCATGCCTGGTTCGTCTGCCCTGCCTGGTTCCCGATCTACTGCCTGTCCCCGTCTACGCCTCTGCCTGTCCTTGCCTGGTTCGTCTGCCCTGCCTGGTTCCTGATCACCTGCCTGTCCCCAACTATGTCTCTGCCTGCCCCTGTCTGTGATATTAACAATAAATATCACTATCTGTCCTTGGTGTCTGTGTGCTGCATTTGGGTCCGAACCTAACCCGTGACAGTAATGGTTCTTCAACATGCTTGTTTTATGTTGTATAGAAATAAATCCATTTAGACAAATATATACACTATATACAAATTTCTCCTACTTTAACTCTTATAATATCAGAATATGTAATTCCATATGTGTTCAACATTCACCTTGTGGTGGAGGAGGAGGAGGGAGGGAGAGAGTTGTGGAGGAGTCTGTCCATATCTCGCTGTGTGACCTGAATGAAGACACATTTGATGCCTTCCAAGGTATACACTGATCCAATGCTGACAGTGGTGCTGACAAAACTAGACACACACACACACACATACACACATGCAGACACAAGCACCGTGGTGACAGTAAGGCGAGAGGGCGGTTAGAAGGAGGAGTTAGAACAGTAGGGGACAGAACAGTGACAGGTGTCATGGTTTAAAAAAAAAAACACAAAGGAAAAGATGTAAGGAGAGAGAGAGAGAGAGAGATAGAGAGAGAGAGAGAGAGAGAGAGAGAGAGAGAGAGAGAGAGAGAGAGAGAGAGGGTCTGTGATGATGCAACCTCACAACGCCGCTGTGCAACCCCTCTGCCCGACGATCTTCCTTGCATAGTCAAGTCAAGTCAAGTCAAGTTTATTGTCACTTCACAGTTTACAAAGTATAAAGCAGTGAGTGAAAATCGTATGTGCAATACCCGACGACAGCAGTTATAAAAATAAGATAAATAAAATAAAAACAGAATAGAATAAAATAAGTTAAAAAAACTGTATAAAGTTAGAGCAATATGTATATATAAATCAATGTAATAAAATATACATTGTTATATGCTATACGCCCTTGTTCAGCAGCCTAATGGCCTGACTGTGGAAGCTATCTCTGAGTCTATTTGTACGGCACTTGATACTGCGGTATCGCCTGACTGACGGTAAAAGTGAATCCAGTTCGTGGCTGGGGTGGGCATTGTCTTTTATGATGCGTTTGGCCTTGGCCACGCACCGCTGGTTGTATATATCCAGGAGGGAGGGGAGCTCACCTCCAACAATATACTGGGCCGTCCGCACCACCCTTTGAAGCACTCAGTGCTCGAGTGTGGTGCAGTTCCCATACCAGGCGGTGATACACCCTGTAAGAACACTCTCGATGGTGCCGGTATAGAATGTTCTCAGGATGCTGGGGCCCATGCTGAATTTCCTCAGACACCTGAGGAAATACAGGCATTGTTGGGCCCTTTTCACCATGTGTGTGGTGTGCATGGACCATGTGAGGTCCTGAGATGTGCACACCGAGGAACTTGAAGCTGCTGACCCTCTCTACTGCAACACCGTTGATGGAGATAGGGCTGTGCTCTCCTCTCTGCTTCCTGTAGTCTACGATCAGCTCCTTTGTCTTCTTGACGTTTAGGGCGAGGCTGTTCTCCTGGCACCACTGCTCCAGCGATCCAAAATCCTCCCTGTAGGCTGTCTCGTCGTCGTCGGCAATCAGGCCCATCACAGTCGTCAGCAAACTTGATGATGATGTTGGAGCTGTGCATAGCCATGCAGTTGTGGGTGTAGAGGGAGTAGAGGAGAGGGCTCAGCACGCATCCCTGGGGGATTCCCGTGTTGAGGGTCTGATGATAAGGGTGCTCTGAGGTGGTGCTGCCCATCCTCACCACTTGGCGGCGGTCTGACAGGAGGTCCAGTATCCTGCTGCACGTGGGTGGGGGCACGCCTAGACCTCTAAGCTTGGTGTCGAGCTTGGCAGGAACTATCGTGTTGAACGCTGAGCTGTAGTCCACAAACAGCACATCGCACAAAGTTATTTTCCTCCAGGTGGGAAAGGGCAGTGTGGAGGGCCATGGCAATTGCGTCGTCCTTGGATCTGTTTTGACGATATGCAAATTGCCATGGGTCCAGCGTGGCAGGTTACACGGAGAAAATACAGTCCTTGACCAACCTCTCGAAGCATTTGCTGAAAATCGAGGTGAGGGATAAAGGTCTATAGTCATTCAGGCATGTTACCTCATCTTGAAGACCGCGGGAAGAACAGCCTGGGCCAGGGAGAGGTTGAAGATGTCTGCAAAGACTCAACTGGTCTGCGCATGCTCTGAGGACGCTGCCCGGGATGTCGTCGGGGCATGCCGCCTTACAGATGTTCAACCGCTTGGAGCTGCAGCGCACATCCACCCCCGAGATGTTCAGCAGGCTGGTCTCCTCAGGCGGCGCTGGCTTCGGCGGACTGCCGTTCTCGTCGGACCGAGCATAAAAAGTATTTAGCTCTCCTGGGAGGGAGGTAGAGGAGTTCTCTACATAACTGGTTCTCCCTCTGAAGTTTGTTATCGTCTGTAGCCCCTGCCACATACCCCTCGCGTCGTGGCTCTTGAATTTCTCCTCCACTCTGTCGTTATTCTCCCGCTTGGCAGTGACGATGGTCTTACGGAGGTCATAGCGGGCTCTCGTATATTCCTCCATATTCCCGGAGCCAAAGGCGGTGTTACGCGCGTGTAGGGCAGCACGAACATCGCCGTTAATCCACGGTTTCTGGTTGGGGTATATCCGAACCGACTTTGTCGGGAACGTCATCTATGCACTTCTTGATGAACCCGGTGACCGAGGACGCGTACTCGTTGATGTTATTGTCCGAGGCAACATGTCCCAGTCAGCGTGATCAAAACAATCCTGCAGCATAGATGGTCCGACCAGCATTGGACCTCCCTCACAGCGATTGGTTGCTGCTTCAGTCTCTGCCTATAGGCGGGGAGTAGCGGGATAGAGTGTTGGTCTGATTTACCAAATGGTGGGCGGAGGAGGGCCTCCCATCACGGAAGGGAGTGTAGCAGTGGTGGAAGATCCGCTCACCCCGTGTGTTGCTCGTTATGTGTTGGTAGAACTTCGGGAGAACCTTCTTCAGGTTTGCCTTGTTGAAGTCTCCCGCCACGATGAGAGCAGCCTCAGGGTGTGCCGACGCCTGTTCGCTGATTGCCCCATACAGTTCCTTCAGCGCTGTGTCCGTGTTGGCTTGTGGGGGAATGTAAACAGCGGTCACGGTTACCACTGTAGACTCCTGAGGTAGCCAGAATGGACGGCACATAAGCATCAGGTACTCCAGGTCCGGGGAACAGAAAGACTTGAGGGGATGACATTGGTTGCACCAAGATCTGTTTATCATGAGACATACCCCCCTCCACGCTCTTTACCGGAGAGAGCCTTTGTTCTGTCCGCCCGGTGGACGGAAAATCCTGTCGGCTCGATAGCTGCGTCGGTAACCCCCTCTGACATCCATGTCTCCATCAGGCAGATGATACTGTTGTCCTTAGTTTCCCGGTGGAATTGAATACGAGCCTGTAGCTCGCTTAACTTATTGTCCAGAGACAATGGTGGGTAGTGGGGGGCGATCAGATCGACATCTCAGCCTGACAAGCACGCCGGCTCGCTTCCCTCGCTTCTTCCTGAGACGCTTGCGTGTAATCGTGCCCAAGATGGTCGTAGATAATCCAGCTGTGACTTTGGGCGGGACGTCCGAGTCGAAAGAATAAAAAAACTCCGGTAGGCGGCGAGCACTGTCGATCGATCTCAAGTGGCAAAAGTTATGAATGAACGTGCTGCTAACTTTCTGAACAAAGATAGTCGCGATAAAAAGAATAAATAACAAAAAACTGCGTCGTCGCACGGCAGCCATCTCGTACGGCGCCATACTCCATACGCCATACGCCATACGCATAGGAGACTTGGCAGCAGAAACCATTGGATTGGTCCATCAATGCTATCCGTATATATATATATATATATATATGTAGATCTATAGATCTATATGTGAGAAGAAGGAAGGGCCAGTGCTAGGAGGGCACCCAGAAAGTCTTTGACCGCGTCAGGGAGTAAGCGATACGTCAGAGTGAGGAACGGCCAGTTTGAACCCCTGTCACCTTTTGGGGATCAAGTAGTGTCACATCACTTCTGAAACCTAAGGTGTCCCTGTGCTCAACACACACACACACACACACACACACACACACACACACACACACACACACACAGGAAGAGACACATTTACACCTTGGTCCCGGTCCCATCTGTTGCATGACCCTCGTCAACCAAATGTCAAATGATAACATCACAGGCCTGTCAACCGTACCCCCTCGTCACGCAGGAGAAGCACACACACACACACACACAGCATCCTTAAACCCAGCTTGCTTTGTCCTGGCTTGTCCTCTCTCCTGTTGTTAGTTTATTTCCTCAGCCATCAGTCTGTTTTTCCCAATGTACCTTTCCTTTTTACTTGTCCACCTCTCAACCTGAGGTACATTACTATTGCAGCTTTCTCTTGACCATTACCATCTTTGAGGATATGTCTCATACCGCCATCCAATGCGTGAATGTTTGTCTTCCCTGGGTCTGTGTGATATTCCCGTGGCTCAAAAAGATCCAGTTGAATGCCAGTGTCAGTTCTCACCCCTAAGCCCTGTGTCCGTGACCAGCTCCATAGGAGCTCAGCTGCCCTGCCGCAACCTACCCATCCACACTCAGCTGAGTGAGTTCAAATGTGTGAGTTCAAAACCTTTCGGCGACACTGGAACCAGTGGCTGGAACTCACTCAGCAGGCTGTCGTATGGAAGTAACCACGGAGGAGACTGAAGTTGATGGAGGAGAAAGAGGGACATGTTTTTAATGTGACTCTTTATAATGTGTGTGTGGATGTGTGTATACGGAGGTGTGTGTAGATGTGTGTGTACAGAGGTGTGTGTAGATGTGTGTGTGTGTGTGGATTTGTGTGTACCAGTGGAGGCTTGTCCATTGAATTTCAGATCAAAGTAAACTTGCAAGAGAAAAATAAATACACATAAATCTAAAAGAATAATCGGTGAAAATACTGATCATATTACTATTTGAACACTTCGAAGGCACACCAATCATGTCCCAGTGTTAAAGTTCCAACAGCGCCCCCTACCACTAATTTAAAAGTACTGTACAGAGGGCCATCTTCCCCAAGCTTCCCATTGAAGTCCATTATAAAACTGCCGGACCCGAGCGGCCGGTGAGTCCTGGTTTTTAACATGAGTGTGTACGTCTGTAAGGGAGGACCATCCTCCCTTAGGGCGGGTCCAGCCAGAGGCTCTGTGAACCAATCAGCAGAGCTCACTGCCCTTGTGAATATCCAATCAGAGTTTTGGGGGGAGCATTATCATCGTGCAAGGATCTATCTTGTGTCATACATTAATTCCGCATTCCAGACAACTAGTGAGTCTAATATTACTAGTGAGTCTAGTAATATTTCAGACTTCAAACTTTCGAGTTCTAAACTCAAAGCATTCCATGTGCAAATCACAAAGTGTAAACAGAAGCATGGCTGACTGTGACAAGGGGGTTTTCTTTGACTCGCAATTAGAAATCTATTCAGATATTTCCAATTTTTATCATTAATGGAGCAATCGCTAAATAGCTTTTTTACATCAAAACAATGCTTCTTTCCCCTCACAGATCGGTTTGAATTGGTTTAAATTATGGTTGGCTTGTCTAAACAATGTATAGTTAACCACTAATACAATTTTTAAATTGATAGTTAGGCCGGATGAGCTACTGCGTCAATGACGCTATCTTTATATTAGGCCTGTATAGTCATTTGAAAAACAGAACACAACTGTCATTCCCACTTGCCGCTCAGGCTTGTGAGAATGACTGCCATGCATTATGTAGTTTTGTGGTCAAACCATCTCTTGTACATGTAAGAAGAACAGCTTTCACAGCACAAATAGCCAACTATAATTCAAAATGACACCAGTTAGAATTCTAGCAAGCTTTAATC
>CM051001.1:12645450-12672950 GCA_027704905.1 Muraenolepis orangiensis
TCAAAGATTCCAAAAGATTCCACCAGATTCCATCCCAGCTGACATGTCAAATACAATCTGTCTGTGTACTAGGAAGTGATGTCTTAAAGAGGGATCTTCATTCCCATTCAGAAGGATTGCCATTGGCAAGTTGGACTGTTGGGGGTCAGCCATACACACTTGGTCCCCAAAAGAAAATATGACACACACACACACACACACAAACACACACACACACACACACACACACACACACACACACGCACACACACACACACACACACACACACACACACACACACACACACACACACACACACACACACAGACACACACACACACACACACACACACCTCCTTAGTGTGTGTCACTGCTCGTTCTGTGGGACTGAGATGGGAAATGACAGACATGCATGCACGCAAACACACATACATTGTTAAGATGGAGATGTGAGGTGGCGTGTGTATAAGCTGTGGCTCCCCAAACACCATGCCCACCTGTCAGCTCATCCTTCCTCCTCCTCCTCCTCCTCCTCCTCCCCACTTCTCTTTCCTTTGTTTTACCACAGGACCATATCTCTCCTCACTTCTCAACTCCTACCTCCTGTTCTTCCATAGTTTGTTCTTCCTTTGCTCCCCATCTCTGTGAGTGAGCAAAAAACACTATTATGCAATCATGTGAGAAAATGAGAAATGGTTCGGTAGTCAGGTAAGGGAGCTGTTATTAGAAGTGTCTGACAACATTTTAGCAAGGATCCCTACAGAGAAATACAATTTTGTCTTTTCCTTTCACTTGATCCGGTCTGTTTGTTATTGTGTCTAACCGCGTCTGGCTGAAGAAGATGTCTTGCTGAAGGAGAAGTCTCACTGAAGACGTCTTGCTGAAAGAGAAGTCTCTGAAATTTGCCCTTTAACTTGATAGCGTCGCTGTCTGTCACTGGCAATCGCTGGGGTTCAAAATGTGTTAGATGCAGAATACGTCTGTGAGGAAGTTGGCTTTTCTGGGCTCCTCTGACACCAAAAAACAAGCAGATGTGTAGAAAACCGTTTATTGTAGAGATGGTTAAGGTAAAAGTGTGCAGCCTTACCATCCCTAGACTATTACAATTCTGACTGGGGCCGGGTGAGGCTGCTCAACCTGCTTGACTGCAGTGTTCATAATCAGCCAATGGGAACTCTGGATCTGCCCTGTCTCTTTGATCGTCCAATCAGGGCACGATGTGCTTGGGGGGGTTGCCAGGGTGTTACACAAGATAAGTTGACGTTAAAATGATATCGTAAATTATATGACTTTATTACAATATTGGAAATGACAAGAGTTGTTTTTGTTGATGTATAAGAACATTAAATTGTACTTTAAAATAAGTTGGCAGTTGGCTTCACACCTATGATACCTGATGCCTGGAAAAGTTCCTGAATGAAGGATTTCCCTCCCTCTAGGGTTCGATGAACAACCAACCTTGATATCTGCACCTTGATATAAGTATGACTGCTGTGTATATACTGTCAACTGCTGCCCAGTTCCCTCAGCTGCTCCCTGCCTCCTACTCAGTGTGGGTAGCAGCTGCTCCCTGCCTCCTACTCAGTGTGGGTAGCAGCCGCTCCCTGCCTCCTACTCAGTGTGGGTAGCAGCCGCTCCCTGCCTCCTACTCAGTGTGGGTAGCAGCTGCTCCCTGCCTCCTACTCAGTGTGGGTAGCAGCCGCTCCCTGCCTCCTACTCAGTGTGGGTAGCAGCTGCTCCCTGCCTCCTACTCAGTGTGGGTAGCAGCTGCTCCCTGCCTCCTACTCAGTGTGGGTAGCAGCTGCTCCCTGCCTCCTACTCAGTGTGGGTAGCAGCTGCTCCCTGCCTCCTACTCAGTGTGGGTAGCAGCCGCTCCCTGCCTCCTACTCAGTGTTTGTAGCAGCTGCTCCCTGCCTCCTACTCAGTGTGGGTAGCAGCCGCTCCCTGCCTCCTACTCAGTGTGGGTAGCAGCGGTAAACTGAACAACTGTCATGGCTGCTGGGGTTGTACTGTACTACTGTACTAATATGTCCATGGAAGGTGGGCGTAAGTAAATTATCATTATTGTGACACAAATGACTCCCACTAAATACATTCTGAATTGACTGGCATGTGAGTTGCTTATTAATAATAAAAGACAAATGTTGTCGCTAACATAAAAGCTGGAGTTGGCGTACATGTCTAAGTGGATATGTGTGTGTGTAAACACTGATGTACATCTGGAAAGTGGATGATACTGTGTTTTTTGGTCAATGAAAACTATGTTTCTTTAAATCTGGAGGATTGAATCCTCTTTATTGGTCACAAAATGTACACTCACACAGTGACATGTGTTCCTCTGCATTTAACCCATCCTAGTATTAAGAGCAGTGGGGCAGCTATTGTGTACACAGCTGCCTGGGGAGCAGTGTAGGGTGTCTGGTGCCTTGCTCAAGGGCACCACGGCAGTGTCCAGGTTTCTCCCCCCCCCCCCCCTACAGGTCCATGACTGTACCAAACACAAACAGGTGCTATGTTTAATTGCTACTAAAGTGGGGCCATAAGTGGAGGAAACTACTACTATTAATGGCCGACTGAAATGGCCGACTGAAAATGAGCATAAGGTTGTGGCCAACCCATTAGGGGGCAATTGTTCAAATCACCTGGAATGGAAGCAATGAGAGAGAGAGAGAGAGAGAGAGAGAGAGAGAGAGAGAGAGAGAGAGAGAGAGAGAGAGAGAGAGAGAGAGAGAGAGAGAGAGAGAGAGAGAGAGAGAGAGAGGGAGAGAAAGAGGGAGAGAGAGAGAGAGAGATTTATTCAAACCTATACAGCTTCTACAGAAAGTTTAATAATAAGTAATTTCATAGTGCATTTCTTAGATGACACCCGTATCGTCACAGAGACATGGACAAAACCCTGCATTCCAGGAGGGTCATAGCTCAGTACACAACACACATCAATAATAATGTAAACATTGTGATGAAAAATGTGATAATTAAATTGACATTCTAAATATTTTAACAAGGCACAACTTACTTACAAAATAATGTATTAAATGGGCACTAAAAGTTTTGTCAGGTAAAATATATGAATTGAAACAAAATGTGCTTTGCATGCTGTCTTGTTCTGGTATCATCTTCATCATCTTCTGGGTCTGACCTCCATAACATGTCCTCCAGTCCAATCATAGAGCCAGCCTTTTTAAAGAGCTTGACGATTCAGATTCAGATTCAGATTCAGATTACTTTATTAATCCCGAAGGGAAATTAAGATTGACAGCTTGTCAACATGTTTGAAGGATTTCCACTTACCTCAAAATACTTTTTTGTTTTCTGAGGAAAAAGAGTTTTTCAACTCATGGGTTGGGCCAGCACCCCAAAATGTGGTGTTTTGTTTGGTTTTGTCACCCATCAGACCAGGGAATTTACTGTCAACAAATCACCCTGAAAACGAATTGAACCCTGACTGAAAACCCACTTCATTCTAAATGATTGTTCCTTTGCCAATTCAAGTTCAGTTTTTTGATGTTGATCAACTGGGCCCTGGCCTAAAACTGTTTGAGAAACCTTGTTCAAGCCAATCAGCTGTTTGCCAAGGTCTCACATAATGTCTGTTCACTGACATTACCCACCATGATGTAGCAGGCTTGCTAGTGGCAGGAAACACGTTTGGAGCACAACAAATTGAATGGCTTGCTATGTCTTTCAGTGTTTTCACGTGTAAAACACTCTGATCAAAAGCATTTGGAGGATTTAAACAACTTGAAATCTAATCGGTGAAGTGTTGCTGTGCATTACACTGCAACTCCCTCATCAGTTGCTAAGAAGATAATCAAACAGCTGAGGACATGATGGAAATGAAGTCCATTTAATGTGTCTAGCTCTTAGTTACACTCTCAAAGGGCTTCACAGGCCACAATATACATATGACCCCCCCCCCCCCCCACAATATACATATGACACCCCCCCCCCCCACAATATACATATGACCCCCCCCCCCACAATATACATATGACCCCCCCCCCCCCACAATATACATATGACCCCCCCCCCCACAATATACATATGACCCCCCCCCCCCCACAATATACATATGACCCCCCCCCCCACAATATACATATGACCCTCCCCCCCCCACACCTAACTGGTGCAGCGGTGGTGCCTCGATAATAACATAATAACAGTCAAAATGGTATAGCACTATTGCTTCCACAAGAGAGAGTGTGCTACATTGCTTAAATGCTTTTAAATGCTTTTTGCTCAATTATACACATATCATCCTTTGGTCACTTTCATGTTAATTTCTATTGTGTATAGTATTTTGTATTATGAATTGTTTTAGCAATTCATACTTCGGGAGAGAATGGGGAGTAAGCATTCCATTGTACTTGTTGCAAATGGCAAATACAAATCTTGTATCTTGTATCTTGTATGCATCCTCACCTTAACTTCCAGAGCCCTTCCCGTGTCCCTCTGTCCCATCTCTCTGTACCCCACTGCCATGTCTCTCCCTGCTGACGGGACTGCTTCTGTTAGTCTTTGAACTGTACTGCTGAGGATCTATCTATTTCCGCGGATTAGAAAAATGTACATGTGTCTTCATTCTGGCTCTCCAGTGCTTTCCCTGTATAATGTGAGCTCTTGTTTGTGTGTGTGTATTCAGTTGCAGTATCAGACCCTTTTCCTGTCTGGGATCAATGAGAATCTTATCTCACCTCAAGTTTCATTCTGCACTACCTAAAATGAATATGTTTTGGGGTTAGTTTTGCTTTGGTTTATGTGGTGTTGTGTTGTGTTGAGAAGGGGGAAATCATGGAAAGCAGGTGGAAGTCATTGTATGTTCATTTGGCCACACCCACATTTGGGGCTATGTTCTGTTGTTATTGCAAGCATTCCATTGTACTTGTTGCAAATGGCAATTCAAATCATCTTGATATTTTTGTTCTTGAATTACATCTTCTGGATAAATAATAACAAAATAATAATGTATAATATATAATATATTATAATAATAGTGTATTTTAATGATGTTTACTTCCAATTTCCAACTGCCGATGCATGCACTTTATCCTGGACAGTTGGTAGGGCAGCAGCTGGTGAATTAAAGTTGCTTGGATATTTCCTTCCTTTTTTTGGACTAGCTGGACATTCTTTGTCTCCTCATGCACACACACACACACACACACGCACACACACACACACACGCACGCACACGCACACATACAAACACACACACACACACACACACACACACACACACACACACACACACACACACACACACACACACACACACACACACACACACACACACACACACACACACACAGTCACATGCACACACTTCGCTGCCAGAGGATAATAGAGATAATACCAGAGTTTGCAGCCGGACAAAGCAATATATTTCTCCCATTGCTTCTCAACAACAGTAGTTCATAGCATATTGCAGGGGAATGGATAGAGCTGCAGCCAGTCCACCCAGAAGCCTGTGGCCCATTTGAGATAATAGCTAGCTGACCTCTAGATCGCCGTCACAGAATGATTCACCCCAGTCAGTCCGTCAGCCGCTAGAAGCATATCTTGCAACAAGTCACAGTTCAGGAATACACACATGAACACACACACAGCTTTAGCAGTGCTATGCTATTGTCAAAGAATGATCTAATGGGAAGTGTTGTTTGTACATTTGCAAAGGCATGATGAGGGAGCCAGATGCGGACCACCATGATACAAGCGTTTACGTAACTAGCCTGTTGCTAATAGTTAGCAAAAGATAGCCCCCAGTATGCTAAGAGCTGCTATTACGTTCCATAAATGCCTTGTCACTACTACACATACTAAAGGATGCAACGTACAGAAATAAAAGAGAGAAATAGTGACTATACTTACACTAATACTTGCCGTTTTCCGATTTTTGTTTTGGAAATTCTTCATGAATTCATGAATCTTTTAGCAGAGGCGTTGATCAAAAGCGATTGGTATTTATTGTGTAGATCCTCTGGGGATCAAACAGAGTGGGTGGGGGGTTTGGCTGGCAGTCAGCACCGGAGCCACCAGAGGGAAGGTTGGATATGAAACCATCCACCAATTAGATAGCAGTTTTACCATGTTATGGTTCAGAATCAGAATCAGAATGACTTTTATTGTCACCACACGGTCATTGAGTAAACAGTGACCGTGAGGTGACAATAAAAGGTATTAAGGTGTGTAAACAGTGTTTACACATACAACAGCAATTTAAAGTATGAATTATTAAAAACAAAACAAAACAAAATAAACTGATTTATATGGCCAAATATGGGTAGAAAAATATATATGGACATATTGCAGTGGCACTAAATGTACAAGCAGTGCACATTTGAAAATGTATGTACATACAGATGTGTGATGTGATGTGAAACATGCAACTAAGTATTGTGTAGTATTGCTGCAATACAGTATTGTAGTGACACAGAAGTCATGTCAAGTTTATTGTCACTTCACAGTTTACACAAGTATAAGCAATGAGTGGAAATCTTATGTGCAATACCCGACGACAGACAGCAGTTAAGTTAAAAAACCGAATAAGTTAAATATATAAAAATGCAATATATTAAATGCAATTTGTCGGTAAAAGAGAAATATATATATATAAATCAATGTAATAAAATGTATATTGTTATATGCTATACACCCTTGTTCAGCAGCCTGATGGCCTGACTGTGGAAGCTATCTCTAACTCTATTTGTGCGGCACTTGATACTGCGGTATCGCCTGCCTGACGGTAAAAGTGAATACAGTTCGTGGCTGGGGTGGGCATTGTCTTTCATGATGCGTTTGGCCTTGGCCACGCACCGCCTGTTGTATATATCCAGGAGGGAGGGGAGCTCACCTCCAACGATATACTTGGCCGTCCACACCACCCTTTGAAGCGCTCTGCGCTCGAGTGCGGTGCAGTTCCCGTAACAGGTGGTGATACACCCTGTACGAACACTCTCGATTGTGCCGGTGTAGAATGTTTTCAGGATGCGGGGGCCCATGCTGAATTGGAAATTCAGGTGTTGTTGGGCCCTTTTCACCACGTGTGTGGTGTGCGTGGACCATGTGAGGTCCTCGGAGATGTGCACGCCGAGGAACATGAAGCTGCTGACCCTCTCTACTGCAACACCGTCGATGGAGATAGAGGCGTGCTATCCTCTCTACTTCCTGTAGTCCACGATCAGCTCCTTGGTCTTCTTGACGTTGAGGGCGAGGCTGTTCTCATGGCACCACTGCTCCAGTGATCCAACCTCCTCCCTGTAGACTGTCTCGTCATCGTGGGCGATCAGGCCCATCACTGTCGTGTCATCAGCAAACTTGATGATGACGTTGGAGCTGTGCATAGCCATGCAGTCGTGGGTGTAGAGGGAGTAGAGGAGAGGGCTCAGCACGCATCCCTGGGGGGCTCCTGGGTTGAAAGTCAGTGGCTCTGAGGTGGTTTTGCCCATCCTCACGACCTGGCGGCGGTCCGACAGGAGGTCCAGTAACCAGCTGCACGTGGATGGGGGCATGCCTAGACCTCTAAGCTTGGTGTCGAGCTTGGCAGGAACTATCGTGTTTAACACTGAGCTGTAGTCCACAAACAGCATCCGCACATAACAGTTCTTTCACTCCATGTGGGAAAGGGCAGTGTGGATCTATTTTGACGATATGCAAATTGCCATGGGTCCAGCATGAAAGGTAACACAGAGCAAATAAAGTCCTTGACCAACCTTTCGAAGCATTTGCTGACAATCGAGGTGAGGGCTACATGTTACCTTGGGTTTTTTAGGGACAGGCACGATGATGGACATCTTGAAGACCGCGGGAACAACTGCCTGGGACAGGGAGAGGTTGAACATGTCTGCAAAGACTCCTGCCAAATTGTCTGTGCATACTCTGAGGACGTGGCCCGGGATGTCGTCGGGGACTGCTGCCTTACGGATGTTGAACCGCTTGAAGGTGCGTTGAATATACCATATCGCCGTTAATCAATGGTTTCTGGTTGGGATATATCCGAACCAACTTGGTCGGAACAACGTCATCTATGCACTTCTTGAAGAACCCGGTGACCGAGGACGCGTATCCGTTGATGTTATTGTCCGAGGCAACCCGGATCATGTTCCAGTCAGCGCGATCAAAAGAATCCTGTAGCATAGAGTCAGATTAGTCCGACCAGCATTGAACCTCCCTCACAGCGATTGGTTGCTGCTTCAGTCTCTGCCTATAGGCGGGGAGTAACTGGATAGAGCGTTGGTCTGATTTGCCGAACAGTGGCCGGAGGAGGGCCTTGTAGCCATCACGGAATGGTGTGTAGCAGTGATCGAGGATCCGCTCACCCCGTGTGTTGCTCGTTATGTGTTGGTAGAACTTCGGGAGAACTTTCTTCAGGTTCGCCTTGTTGAAGTCCCCCGCCACGATGAAAGCAGCCTCAGAGTGTGCCGACTCCTGTTTGCTGATGGCCCCATACAGTTCCTTCAGCGCTGTGTCCGTGTTGGCGTGTGGGGGAATGTAAACAGCGGTCACGGTTACCGCTGTAAACTCCCGAGGTAGCCAAAATGGACGGCACATAAGCATCAGGTACTCCAGGTCCGGGGGATGTACATGACATCTTTTAAACATCTGTTTATCATGAGACATACCCCCCTCCACGATCTTTACCGGAGAGAGTCTTTGTTCTGTCCCGTCGGCTCAATAGCTGCGTCGGTAACCCCCTCTGACATCCATGTCTCCGTAAGGCAGATGATACAATTGTCCTTAGTTTCCCGATGGAATTGAATACGAGCCTGAAACTCGCTTAACTTATTGTCCAGAGACTGTACACAGCCAGTAGAATGGTGGGTAGTGGGGGGGGGCGATCGGATTGACATCTCAGCCTGACTAGCACGCCGGCTCACTTCCCTCGCTTCTTCCGGCAACGCTTGTGTGTAATCGTGCCAAAGATGGTCACAGATAATCCAGCTGTGACTTCGGGCGGGTCGAAAGAATAAATTAACTCCGGTAGGCGGCGAGCGACTGTCGATCTAATCTCTAGAAGTATGCAAAAGTCATAAGTGAACGTGCTGCTATCTTTCTGTACAAAGATAGTCGCGATAAAAAGAATAAATAACAAAAAACTGCATCGTCGTGCGGGAGCTCGCAATCACGTAGCCATCACGTACGGCCCCACCTCAGTCAGTCAGAACAGTCAGTGTCAGTGATTGACAGTGTTCAAAACAGTATTGTAGTTACACAGAACAGTCAATGTCAATGTTTGACAGTGTTCAATACAGTATTGTAGTTACACACAACAGTCATTGTGAGTTGTGTCAGTTCAATTCAAATAATTAATTTGTTTTGCTCTTACTGTGGCCCCTATCAACAGGTCTACGTTCAAGTTGGGTTTTATGTGACCTTTAGAGTATTTTCTCCTACATTGTTGTGCTGCAACTTTCTTTGATGAAATGAATGAGCTTTCCCAGTCCCCCCCATGCTCTATAATCTCCCTGCTTGGTGAGGGTTCAGACTGAGATGCAGGGGGTGGGGGGGGGGGTGTTGGTCTGCATTTCTCCAGTAGAGGGCTTTTTTTGGTCTCTCTCTCTCTCTCTCTCTCTCTCTCTCTCTCGCTCTCCATCTCTGGTTCTTCATCTTCCATCTTGTTCTTTTCACACCAAGATTTTCTAACTGGGACACCTGCCAAACCCTCCACACATTCTGTATATTTCTTGGAGAGGAATAAATGAGAGAGAGAAACAACCAAGCATCGCTCGTCCAAGACCCAGCTCTTCACGGCTCTGGCTCCACAGGTGGAATGAACTCCCGTCTCATGTCAGGGCGGCAGAGTCCCTCGCCAGCTTCCGCAAGAGACTCAAGACCCACCTGTTCAGAGTCCACCTGGACTCTCCATGAACCCTCCTTCTCCTTTGTGAACCCCTAACTTGCTTAAGTCCTGACATTAATAGCTCTTAGCATGTTGTATATTCTAGCAAGTGTATATCCTTAATGTTGATAACACGCTCTTATCACAGCTACTTAAGCAGGTGACCTGGCAGTACGAAATTGTGTTATTCATCTTGTTAATATGAATGCTTCTGAATTGCTCTATTTTTATGTTTGTGTACCTCAGCGTTATGCTATTGTCTACTTCAACAAATGTACACATTGTAAGTCGCTTTGGATAAAAGCGTCTGCCAAATGTCCTAAATGTAAATGTAAATGTAAAAGAGGGAGAGAGAGAGGGGGGGTAGAGGGAGAGAGTGAGAGGAAGAGGGGGAGAGAGAAAGACAGAAAGAGAGAGACCATTGAAGAGAGGTAATATGAAAGATACATTTTTGAGAGCGAGAAAAGGAGAGAAAGAGAGAGAGAGAGATAGAGAGGAAGAGAGGTGCGGGAATACAGTGAGGGGAGAGGGTGTGAGGGAAAGGGGGGAGAGAGACAGATAAATAGAGAGAGGGAGAGAAAGAGAGAGAGTTCTTACCTCCATTGAATGTCTCCCTCTCTGAGACACTGGTGTGCCACTGTTGGCCCATCATTATCCTGGCCTCAACCCACGTATAAAACCTTTAAGTTAGAAGAGGGACGTGCTTTAAATGAGTAAATATGGATGTAGCATCCGTGATGTGGACCATTGGTTTACACGCGACCATTTCAGGGTGTACATTTTTTGTTGTTGCCATAGTTTGGGTTGGGTTTTTTCAACCAGCAGCGTAAAATATCCATACTTAGCACTTAGAGGGTGGCACCTGATTGTCCATGTCCAGAACTCATTCATATTCAATCCTTAATAGCCTTTCAATAAAATGCCACAGCGGAGACCTCTCAAAATTGGTAATGTGGAGATGAACATGCCACTGAGATCCTAACCGACCAACGCAAAAACCTAGCAAAAACTGTCGAGGTGTCCTAACTGCTCCCCTCTGTATAAATAGCTGCCCACTGCTCCTAATACTAGGATGGGTTAAATGCAGAGAAAACATTTCACTGTATGTTTACATACATGTTTACATTTATGTATGTGGCCAATAAAGAGGATTCAATCCTCACGAATTGTTGTTTAATATATTACAGAAAACACATTTATTGCTGTTGAGATATCTTTTTACCTTCCACCACCTAGAGGCCGTCAGAGAAATTAAATGCATGGTTGCATCAGCCAGGGCTTCAAAACAGCAGGGGTGATGGCTGCCACTTGGTCTCGCCATGCTTTTCTACAGACCAAATCGATTTAGAGAGAGACAATCCCTGAGTAAAATGACCCCATCGGTGGCTGGATTATATTTAGTTGACACTTACTTTTGAATCACTTTAAACACAAGTGATGGCTGTATGAAATAGTGCAGCTTTAACGTCATCAACTTAGGTGAGCCACGTCATATTCATCCATGAAGCCAAAGACCTGTAATTTAAACACTACACTATCTGTACAGTCAAACTCAGTAAGTATCAGTAAGTAACAATTAACCACTAGGGCGCCCTCAGTAGATCACATACCTCCGCCAAACCAAAAAGTCCCCCGGATCCAAAATCCAATCAACCTCTCCTTGGTCCATACCATCTAAGCACCAAGTTTTGTCCAATTCCCCACAAAACTTGAATAGTTTTAAGAGTAAAAACAGACAAACAGACAAACAAACAAACAGGGACAGAAACATAACCTCCTCCCATCTTCGATGGCGGAGGTAATACAAGATAAGAACACCATATAAAACCCAATATAAATGAAGGCACATACGATAAGGGTAAAGGTAGGGGGGCAGTGATGACATCATGTGGGAAGACCATGGGAAAAGGTGTGTCTTGAGATGGGATCTGAGCGCTTTAGCAGTAGGCTGAGCCTGACACTGTGGGGGTCGTGTTTCCAGAGCCGTAGTGCAGCAGTGGGAAATCACCATTGTCTTTTAACTCCAAGTTTAGAACGTGTCTGGGATGATAGCGATGGGGAAGAAGATACAAAGCCTGAGGTGCCGTGGGGGATGTACAGGCCAGAGCCAATGGATGCTTTAAAAGCAAACAAAAGAGCCCCAAAATCGACACTGAATTTAACTGGCAGCCAGTGGACACAGCCATCAATCAGGGGTCTGCCGCTACATTCTGAACTATGGAGTGATAAAGCAATGAATTGTCAGTTCCTATGTATCGTGAGCTGCAATTATCAAGATGGGAGGAGATGAGAGCACAGATAACCAGGTATTTTTTGAGGGGCCAATCTAAATGCATAACCACTAGCTAATCATAGCACAGGACCAGGAGCCAATCACACCAAAGCACAGGCCGGACTACTAGCCAATCCTAGCACAGAACCACAAGATAATCGTAGTTCAGGACCTCTAGCCAATCGTAGTACAGGATCATTAGCCAATCTTAGTCCAGGACAACTAGCCAATCGTATCCCAGGACCACTAGCCAAACGTAGTGCAGGACCACTAGCCAATCCTAGCACTGGAGGGAGGATTTGAAGGATTAAAGCTGTCACACTAAGTCCTGATTTACGGTATCTTCCGCCATTAATACCAGAATGATTGACACACTCCTGGTGGATGTTTCCCCCCTCATTCTAGTTCTAAATCGTACCGTTAATCAGTCCAGATGCATCGGCCCCGTTTAACGGCACACAAGGGAACCAGCGCAGGCATCACTCATCCATTCCACCAACTCATGAGCTTCACACTTTGTGTTTGTGTTTGTGTTGTTGCATCAAGGTGTTGCATCACATTGGTCTCGGTGTGAAGGGTTTTTATTTTTTGTTGTTGTTTACGCTGAATTGACAACTGAAAAACAGAAACTGGCTGTAAACAAAATGTTTACTGCTGTATTTTGATGGAATAGGATCCCCTTATGTGTTCTTGATGTGCGTTCTTATGTCTCTCTCCCTCACATAACCTTTTGAACTATTATATTATTTTATATATATATACATATATATTATATATTATATTATAATAATTTATTCATGAAACTATGTTTTGGATGTTTACAAAGCCGAAATCCCAGGGCCCTCCTTAATTAGTATACCCTGGAAACAGGAGTAGACATTTTAAATGGGAATAATGTATTTGTGTGCGTGTATGTATGTATGTGGACACACACACACACACACACACACACACACACACATACGCACACCCCCGTGCGTATGTGTGTATTGTTTATTTATGTATGTCTTTTTTTATTTTATTTTTTTTATTTACCATATGCTGCAGTACAATGGAATGCTTACTTCCCATTCCCTCCTGCAGTATGACTTTTCTAAAACGTGTCTTGTCTTGTCGAGCGTATAACGCAGTCGAAGAGTAAACTACGTGTGACCGAGCGTCCAAATGGGAACGGCAAGCCCTCTTGTGGGGAAGGGGGCGGGGCTTGAGGGGTGAGTGAGTAGAGGGCTCGTCGTCCTCGTTGCCGTCGGCAGCAGGAGGAGGATGAGGTCCACGGGGCCGATTACACCAGCACAGCGGCTATAGTGGCTCTGCCCGCCTCATTAGAGAAATAAACAGCGCTGGATCAAAGGAGAACATACCATTTGCCCGCGTGTGTGCATGTGTGTATGTTTGTGTAGGTATGTGTGTATGTGTGTATGTTTGTGTAGGTATGTGTGTATGTGTGTGTGGGTGGGGGTGGGTGTGTGTGTTTGTGTGTGTGTGTGTGTGTGTGTATATGTGTGTGTGGGTGGGGGTGTGTGTGTGTGTGTGTGTGTGTGTGTGTGTGTGTGTGTGTGTGTGTGTGTGTGTGTGTGTGTGTGTGTGTGTGTGTGTGTGTGTGTGTGTGTGTTTGTGTGTGTGTGTGTGTGTGTGTGTGTGTGTGTGTGTGTGTGTGTGTGTGATAGAGAAAAAGAGATTTGGGAAACCAGCAGTCTTTATACAGGAGCGGATACGGGCTGCTTCCTCTCTCTGTGCGTTCTAATGGCCAGCCCTGGTGTTAAAAATAAAAATCTCAATCTGTCTCTCGACACGGGGTCCAGAAAATGGGGTCCAGTTTTTCACCGACTGAACTCGACCTCATATCTTTATTGGCTGAGTAGGGAGGAGAGAGGAGGGGGCGTGGCTCTGTCTGTAGGGGAGAGAGAGGAGAGGGTGTGGCTCTCTAGGGAAGAGAAAATAGAGGGCGTGGCTTTGTCTTTAGTGGAGAGATAGGAGGGGGCGTGGCTCTGTCTGTAGCTGAGAGAGGAGGGGGCGTGGCTCTTTGTATGCCGGAACTTGCTAGATTAGAACCCTTGTTTTAAGTCAAAGCTCACAGGACCTGGTGAAGGTTTGTGGTGGTAATGTGTGTCATGCTTTCTCCTCTCCAAACCTTACTGAGCTCATGTTGGCTACTGTCAACTTCCAACCGGCATCGCTGGGATCTGGTGTAACATGACTTGCATAATACTTACGTCATTCACATTTAAGGATAGGATGAAAATTACAATTAGGGCCTCATAACGTTTTCTGCTTAATTTTAAATCTGATCACACAGGCACGCATGCACACATGCACACATGCAGACACGCTCACACACACACACACATAAACACAAATGCACACACGCACACATGCACACATGCACATACACTCACACACATGCAAACACACACACACACACACACACACACACACACACACACACACACACAATCTTTCTCTCTCTCTCTCTCTCTCTCTCTCTCACACACAATCTCTATCTCTCTCTCTCTCTCTCTCTCTCAGACACACACACAGACGCATGCACACACACACATACACACACACACACACACACACACACATACCAGAGGTACAGAGAGCCTAATAATGTCTTTCAGATCTTTGGACTTTGGAGGGCGTGACACAGGCTTTGACCCGGTTGGGTCATGATGAAATCATGGACCAACCGCTGCTGCATCTGAGGGATGCCATCCTGCTCTGCTGCAGATGCTGGTGCATGCTAACGAGCCAGGAGCAGCCACAGAATAGAACCAGGAGACTGCCCACCGATACAATGTGTTTTTTTGTGGGTCAGATAACTTATCGACCTGATCAACGTCTCGTTGATCAGGTCGACATGTTATCTGACCCACAAAAAAAGCATAGAGCAGCCACCAGAGAGCAGCCACACCTGGCCCTGACCGGAGGCTGGGGGGAATCACTCAGTTCCACCACGGGGCAAATCTGTTCAGAGCGGAAGAGGTGTGAGACGAGGAGGAGGTGGCACACGGGACCCGCTTCAAAGGGACAGCAGGATTAGACCTTACAGCCTGGAGGGGGAGAGTGTAAGGAGGGATGGGGGAGGAGGGGGTGATGTTTACCAAAGACTAGAAATATTCATGCTGGAATTGCTGCGGTGAGGTTCACATGAACTCAGAAGATCGGATGCTACTACATCTACATTTAACTCACACTATGTTGTGGCTATCTATGGCCTTTGCAGCTTTCCAGTTCATCAATGCTACATAGATAAGTATTTAAAAGTATGTTTAAATTCCAAAGCACATTCACTTTTAGATAAAGCTGAACTAATATATGTACCCTGGCAGAGTTCAAGCTGCATCGCCGTGGAGCTGGACCCGAGTGGGCTAGCTGTGATGTATCTGTAGGTTAGTAGCAGGGTTAACCTGGAGCTGTTAATGGACGGTTTTTAGAGTGGACTATCGTCGGCGGGATAATTGTAAACACGAATATGAAATTCAAATAAATGAATGCTCAGTAGGAGTATTGAAAGACAAAGGACCAAAAGCAAGGGTGCACAGAAGAAAATAGAGACAGTATCGTATTACAAAGGGCATGTGTGTGTGTGTCTGTGTGTGTTTGTCTGTGTGTGTGTTTGTGTGTGTGTGGGCTGGGTGCAATGATGAAGAGGAGTAGGTAAATGGAAAAGGGGCCGAATAAAACAAGAGATGTTCTGTTATTCTGCAACGTCTGGAAAACTCCGGCTCCAGAAGGTGATGGAAGAGAGGCCCAATGAACCACAGTGGAGCTGGAAGGGTGGAACATACAGTTAGCAAGCGGTGCATGCAGGGACGAATGCCTTGACCGAGGAATGGGAGGGATGGAGGGATGGATGCGCATGGAGAGATGGAGGGACATATGGATGGAGAGGGAGGGGGGGTGGAGATTGAGAGAAGGACAGGAGAAAGGAAGAGAGACGTCCCAGGAGCGGGTAACAGGGGAGAGCGGGGGAGGATATAGAACACTTCAAAGCAGAACATGAGTTCTCACAAACACACAAAACCGCACACACACACACACACACACATATGCACACGCAAACACACACACACATACACACACACACACACACACACACACACACACACACACACACACACACACTACCGTGTGTAATGCAGTAAGCTGCAGCACTGTTGTGCAGCCGCCATGGTAAACTGTAGCAAGGCTTTGGGGGGGAAGGTGACTGTGCCCGGACTTATAGAATAAAGAGCACACCTGGGCTTCCTCGGCCCACCGCCCATATCACCATCCACCTGCTCTGGAGGAGGATAATGTGCACTATTGTCTCTAACCTATAAGGACCACCGCTGTGTTTGGTTCAAAGTGTTAAGTGTTATTTTGAAAAATGACATGAAATAAAATGATGTATTTTATATACGTTGCGTACTTTACACACAGATGAGCTCTGTATTCGATGGTCAACTGTCCATTACATCATCACGTTATTAAGAAGCTTAATTCCTCGATGTTTCTGAGACTGAAAATATAACAAATGGTGACCCTCCTACGTGTACCTGGGAGACACAAGTGGAGTCCTAGCAAGAGAATAGTGTGGTGGAGGAGAGGGATGCTGCGTCCTACAAAACCGACTAAACCAGGTACCTCCTCCTCTACTCCTTAGAAGCTGTTCCATCTCATCGATGGAGTCTCCTTGATCCGGTGAGGTGGTGTAACAAAAGCCTAAAATCCCTCTTCAAACCCGGCTTCAACTCCTACAAATGTGTTTTTTGTGAGTCTACTTTTCCCAAACTCTCCCACACACACTTCACAATTGCAGACCCGCTGCTGCCCACAGTACTCCCACACATCTCCCACCGCTCTCCTGTCACCCCTGGATGTTGGTTGAATTCCCTCCCACAGTAAATTCATACTGTGGGAGGGAATGGGGAGTATGTACATTACATTGTACTTGTAGCAAATGGCAAGTAAAAACCTCTCATTGAAACCATTATATTGTGCTTGTATAATCATTGTGGCCGCTCAATGTGCTTTGGTAATTCATGCCTCACCCAAAGGCACATGGACCTCTGGTAGGAGGTCAGAGGTCAATGCAAGACAGCTGCCAGCTCATTGAGATCAGGAACACTCTAGTCACCCCGTGACAGCTCATTTGCATAAATAACATGCATTTGACAACCATTTCTATTTGCTGAGTCCAATGACAACAATGAAAACCGCTTTGCATCATGGGATATAGTGTGGAGTAGTGCACAATATTTGGGAACCAGATACGTCCACTAAAATATAGGGACATGGGCAAAGAATAGTGATGCCCTGACACACTGGCTGTGCTCCATTTCAGGGGCTGCATCCTTTTAGGGCGCAAGACCGGTTACGTCACAGCAGCCGCGACGAGGCTGTCCAATTTCGTAGGCTCCTTCAAATGCCTTATTTCCCCGAAATTGAAGTGTGCATCAATGCAGACTTCTGGCCCACCATATCCCAGAATGCATTTTGCACCAACCAGTACAGAATTTGAGCCTGGCTAAAAGCTGTTTTAGATTTCGCTGTAGGACTGTAATTAAGTCACTTTATTAAGTTTTATTATTTTACTACGTGACAATATACCTATGTAGATTATACATATGTTGTCAGTTTATCCAAATAAAGCCTGTTTAGAAATATGCTACGGCGATTTCGGAGATGTGGGGAGCCGCATATGGGAAGCGCTGGCGCGGGCCAGCTGGCCACAAACCTAAACCTTCCTTAAGTTCATCAATTAAAATTACTAATAAAATAAACTAAATACGCCTGTCTGGGTCCATTTTTAATAAGCAATCGATTTCCCTCGTATCAACCTCTCAAAACAAAAGCTTCTGGGACTATTTTCGCGGCTCTGGTCAGAGCGCGGCGACGGTGGGCATGGCGCTACGTGACGCAGCTGGTGACGCATACAGGAAGTAGACCGTCCCATTTAACAAGTTTTTGAAGCAGCCTTCGGAAGCAGCCTTCAAATGTGCCCTTAAGGCTGCAGCCCCTGAAATGGAACACAGCCACTATCTTGCGCTCAAGTGAACCAGGCCGATCTCCTCATCATCTATACGTTTCCCCCCTTACTTCCCTGTCAACATTGTTAAGTGTACTGTTTGGACCCAAGAGCACGACACAATGAACCAGGGGGTATAGGTTCTGTTTACAGATTTAACATATAAGCATGAAAACTCAGGCAAATACTTAATAGGAGGAATGAGTGTCATCAGAGGGACAGGGGCTGTAGCAGATGGGAATGGCGGTGATAGAAAGGCCGGGGGTCGTAGAGAGAGGAATCGGCCTCTGGAAGGAGAGGGTCGTAGCAGGCGGGATTGGCGTCAGGCAGGCGAAGGTCATAGATGAAGTTATTGAAAGACAGGATAATAGAGTGCTGGAAATGAGGTCTAAAAGCAGTGACAACGATTTTGCCGAGACTGGGTGATAAGCTTGGTTTTATGTAGGAGAAGAGCAGGTGAGTGATTGAACCAATTAGCAGTTAACGGAACCGGGATAGGCTGAAGCTAAAAGGAGGGCGAGGCCCACCTTACAGGCGGGATCACCCTAGTGGGTGTGAATAATATCCACAATAAGGTTTGTTATGCCTGATGGAGGAGACGGTGCAGAGGACGACATTTAGAGAGTTCTGGACAACTCATTAATGACCGGAACCGGATCGCAAGTAATTCATGGCTGCTCGGCGCTGCAGGCCGGCCCAGGTTTGGGGAAGGAAATCAATTTTCTGCAGATGCCCCAGAAATAAATAAATGAGAATCTCTAACAGAAAGACATTTAATAAGGAGCACTTCTTATCTCAAGCAGTGAGGAGGGTGGCTTAATAAGCTAGAGTTTCCTTTTTGTAAATTAAATGATGGTGTGTGTGTGTCTGTATGTATGTGTGTGTGTGTGTATGTGTGTGTCCATGATCACACGTGTGTGTGTGTGTGTGTGTGTGTGTGTGTGTGTGTGTGTGTGTGTGTGTGTGTGTGCGTGTGTGTGTGTGTGTGTGTGTCATACAAAATATATAGTCCAGAACAGTATACAAGTGTGTGAATCGTTGCAGTATTCCTTTTGTGTGAGTTGTGTCCGTGGTTTTTATGTTTCTCTCTAGGAGGATATGCATATATCTATGTTATTGAAATAGCCTCCATTACTTAACGCAAACATAAAGCCATCTAATGTGTTGACTGAGTGTTTAAAATGATACCGCTACCCAAACCTACTAGGGCTCCTGACCCCGGCAGAATCACAGACACTTGCCGTGGTCCTTTATCAATGACCAGTCCAAAGATAATATCCTCCAATGGGGAACAATTTAACAAATTAGATGAGATTAGATTAGAATCAAATGTATTGTCATTGCACAGCACAAGTACAGTCCAGCAAAAATAATTTGGCATCAAACCAGAGTGGAAATGTTGCAGTAAAGTGCATAGAAAAATGATGTAAAAACCGTCTACTAGGTATAGCCACAGGTATTAAATAACTTATAGAGTAGGTATGAGAAATGTGCAGAATTATAGGCAAATACATATATACAGTAGTAGTATCAACAGGTAGTGAGCAGGGGTATGCAGTTATATAACAGTTGTAGATTAATATATGTATACGGTAAGTACAGTAAAAATGTACATGGTTATCATACAGGTATGTAAACAATACATATGTAAACTATATGTAGAGGTAGGGAGTAATGATTACAGTGCAAGTAAGTCTAACACATTGATAGTGATGATAGGATGACTGATGTATGTGAAATGAGTAGCACACTTTAATGATATCATAAAACTAGCATTTGTTTTGCTTATATTCATTGCAAATATATTGTCTTCAACAAAATAAGTAGTATTTTGTTGTACCACTTGTATATGCCTAATATCATGAGTGTAGTCAAGATAGTCATGCAATTTGTAGAAAGTGTGTTTCCTCATATGTTCATCTAGGATGGACTCCATGGGCTGAGACACATCTAACTGCCTGGCACAAGAACCAGCATCCCATTGCCTTAATATCATATACTGCACATGGAAACACACACACACACACATATACACACACACAAACTCGCACACACACACACACACACACACACACACACACACACACACACACACACACACACACACACACACACACATACATACACACACACAGGCACAACACAAAGGCTGTGTGTGGCTGTCCAATGGGGAACACATTTATTGAGCCAGGGAAAACCTTGATTGATTCCCGTAGAGCTAAACTGGTATTTATGTACAGAGCGGATCAATGAAATGAGACAATTGCTGTGCAATGATGTACATATCAAGGACGTGAACAAAGGTATTGATTCACCTCCATGATAAGCTACTGTGAACTCTCCACAGTGTGATCAGGACCATGGACAGCGCCCAGGTTTGCAGCAGCAGCTGCTGAAAACCTGGGCGCTGTCCATGGTCCTGATCAGGCTGTCCATGGGCCTGTTTAAAGAAGCCCCCCGTTCCCGCTCTGGAGGTGTGCTTTCCATCTATAAGGCGGTGATACTATTGCCATTTCCAATCTCCTGAAGAATGACTACAGCCTGCATGCTGGAGAATAGGATCATTAAATCACAGCTCAATGCAGGTCCATTGTGGCGGCGAGGCGAGGCCCTGTCAAACCAGTACCCAGACTTATTAAAAACACAGCCTCCACTCAAGTCACTAAGGAACATTGTAAACAGGAGTAACCAAGCTATGGTTAGAGGGAAGAACACATAGTTCAAATGATTAAGGAGCATAATTTTAAATGCAGAATTATTACTAATAATAATTATATTCCTACAGGAAAAGTACCAGAGGTGTATTTGTATTTAATATATTTTACCGCAACCACACAGCAATAACATTTTATAAAAAAGATGAAATGTTTTTCTTGGTGCAGGTGTCAGCACTCATTCAGGGATAAAAATACAGATCTAGAATAAAAAGGCAAAACATTTAGAAATACACAGCGTATGCAAGTAAACAAATAACAGCTACACAGCAAGCACAAATGGCCAAGTTATTTCTGTCCTGGAGGGATACACACTCCTATTTGAATAAAGCCAGTGTCAGGAAGTTCCACTCAGCTGTTCCCATAGAAAGTTCATTAATTTGCACATGTACATCCTCAGGCGCTTCATTAGTAATGCACAAAACAGACTATTGAAGTATGGGGAAGTGAGGGGCCTGTGTGTCTGTGCGCGTGTGTGTGTAAATCATTTGGCGTGAGGCTTTGTGCTGGTGCGTGCTTGTGTCTGCCGTGTGTGCGATTGTGTGTGTTTGTGTGTGTCTGTGCCTGCCGTTGTGTGTGCGATTGCGTGTGTGTGTGTGTCTGTCTGTGCCTGCCATGTGTGTGTGTGTGTGTGTGTGTGTGCGTCTGTGCCTGCTTCGTCTGTAGTGTGTTCCTGCCCACTCGGTGCGCGTGCAGGTGTGTGTCTGCGATGTGTGTGTGTCTGCCATGCGTGTGTGTATGTGTGTGTGTCTGTCTGCCGTTCATGCGTGCGTGTGTGTGTGTGTGTGTGTGTGTGCCGTACATGCGTTCTTATGTGTGTGTCTGCCGTGCGGGCATTTTGTGTGTGTGTGTGAGTGCCGTACATGCGTTCTTATGTGTGTGTCTGCCGTGCGCGCGTGTGTAATCCTAATGCATGCGACACAGGAGGGGTGTTTTTGTACCCTCAAGGCCACTGACTGTGTAACAGATTTATTTTAGCCTTTTTTTTGTATAATAATTTCTATTCATCTCCACCATAACAATATATAAAGAGCTCTAATGGTGTGCCTGTATATGTTTAACGACAACACACTTAGTATGAGTTACGACAACACCGAGAAATTGGTGGGGCATTTACGTGAGGGCCTTCAGCCAAGCAGACTTCATCATTAAACAGAGCCAGAGTCGTTCTTCTTCCTCTTCTTCTCTTCTTCGTCTTCTTCTCTTCTTCCTCTGCTTCTTCTTCTTCTTCTTCTTCTTCTTCTTCTTCTTCTTCTTCTTCTTCTTCTTCTTCTTCTTCCTCTTCTTCTCCTTCTTCCACGTTATCGCCTTCCGTTTTAACATTGGGCCAGGATGATCTGCTGACAATCTAGTTTATTCGCACTTTTATGAAACATTTATAATTATATAATATGATTATATTTTATTCATGCCATTGAAATTTAATTATTCTGCCTGTAAAAAATATTTTCTATATGAAATATTATCAAAATCCCAATATGATCTGTCACATCACAATAGCATTTTTTCTACTCTATCTTCCAGCCCTAGAAGCAAGCATGGTTCCCTGACTCGGGGACTGGATCTATTACCTCGGGAAACTTGATGTACAGACTCTGTGATCCAACTGGAGGATTCTACCCTCACACCGAGCGGCTGACAGGTGGAAGCTGCATCCCAGCCCCGCCTCTGCTCTCAAGGTCATGAAGTACAGCATCTGAGCATCTTTGAGCGCACCACGCCCCAATTAAAGTTATATATCCAAATCTAGGTCCCTATACGGACCCATGTGTTTACTTTGATGCAACCTAGATGTGCCCCATCGCAGCTAAGTTTTATTGCTCATAATGGGTCATGGGTGGGGTTGCTTGTATGTAGATGAATCCCGCCTCACATTCATCAATGGGAAAACAACAAGAACAATAATAAATGTAATGTAAGAAATGTTGAAGAAAACGTGGATCGGGAAACGTGGCTCTGCTGCTGACAGAAGCAGGGCTTGTATTGTCTCCTGCATACAATTTTTTGTACATATTTTCCAGAAGGGAGACCATCTGTTCATCTGCGTGGGCGGCATCATCCCACATAGTTGGACCGGACACAGCTGGATGGGACAAAGCTGGACTTGGACACAGCTTGACATGGACACAGCTGGACTTGGACACAGCTGGACTGAACACGGATGTGGCAGTGCTCTCCTCTTGGCTCTGGGAGGACCGTGGTCTGAGTGCCATGAAGACAGGTAAGCGAAGGGTTGAGTTGAGAGCACATTCCTTGCCTCCTCCGTCATGTCCTGGAAAGATGGAGGGTAGCTTTCACGCCTTGGAAGCAGTTTGGCTTCTGCGAGGTCATCTGATCTGTCAATCAAGGGTCCATTAGTCTTTATACTGTATTTGGACAGTGTCTGTCCATAAATAGTAAATATTTTTTCTTTGCCTTTCATTAAGGGACAAGTGGATATTTGGATACTCAATTGTTCGGTAGGTATTTGGATCTCAATTCAGATTTAAATTGCTTTGTTTTAGTTTGTTTGTGATTGTTAAAAATATATAAAGGTATACTGTTTATATACATTTATACATACATATATATATACATATACATATATACATTTACATTTATGTACTGCAGGTAGAAGGTGAGATTGAACTTCCTCTGATTATCTCAGCACTATGGCTATGCATTCCAGCCACCTCATCACCATCAAAGTTTTAATGTATCTTAATACCTGAGAACAAGATACAGGCATACAATTTGTTTTATAAGCTCAAATGCTGCATTTGAGCATATAGATGCTCAATGCTGTTATAGACCTAGACTGGCTGCACATTCAGTGTGAGAATCGGCAAGACTGACAGAGACAGACTTTGAACTAACTGGTTGTAAAAGTTATAATATTTATTAAATGTTCTTGAGGATCTAGAACACAGGATCTCCCTTTTGCTCTTGGTGGCTCTTCTACTAGTCAGTTGCGAGCACAGAAATAAAATAATGGGGGCAAATGGTTTTTAAAGGTGAATAAAGGTGAAATGTGTTTAGTTCTCCATAATATAGGGGGCAGTATATTCATAGGAAGTTGTTGTTGCCGCCCCTATTGTTTGAAGTGCATCACCCGACTGAATACACAGTGTGAGTCTGTGCTATGGCATCGTCAAGTCTTTCTGATCCATTAAGTTAGCATTACATTTTTCAGTGTACTTTTGCCATGATTGACAGATTAGAACAAGCTCTCTGGGCAGCACTGCTACTTCTTCATCCTCTCATGTGGGACTGAGGGCAGACTGGACGCTGTAGTGACAGTGCCTCTTGAGGTAAAAAGTGGTATTACCAGCTGGCGCTAGCTGGGATAGCTGCTAACTTGAATAAATATATCTGCAACACAATAAATAGACATCTTTGACAGGACGCCAAAACTATTATTTCTTTATGTTCTCTTGATAATTGTATTTACTCTTTTAATAATTAACATATTCACCCAGTATTTCAATGCTTAAACAAGGTCAAAAGATGCCAAAAGCTGTACCTACTATTAATAATGGGTTGGTTTTTTAAATAAACATGGATATGACAGGTATAAATGTTATTTGCTTGTACGGCGATTTGTTATTCACAATACTGCCTGTGTGTTTTCTCTTTGGGTGCAATTTCTCTGATTGCGTGCAATTACTTCAAAACATCTACAATGTTCAAACCACCTATTTGCTTTGAAGTAGCCTAGTGTGTTCCTTTCGGGAACTTTGAGGCAACAGTGAAGCTGTGCCATTACCGAGTCAGACACAGAGTCAGTTGATCCAAAAGACACAGACGTCCAGTCGTCCATGACTAGAACAGTGGTGAAGCGTCAGGGCCTTCAAGGTATTCAGAGAAGACCCTGGAACTCTCAGATGAAACAAAAAAAATCGAATAAATTGTATTAATACAATTTAATACAATTTAATACAATTTAATACTATTTTATACTATTTAAATACAATTAATAAATGAGAATCGTATCTGTGTTGTTATCTGTTATATTACAGTGTTACGTTGATTTGTTTGTCTTTCTCGGTCCTACGCATTTGAGTAGGACCGATTTTGCTGGGAAGAATATCCTTAAACCAAAGTACTCCCGAATGCTTTGGCCCTTAGACTAAATGAGAGCGTACGTTTGGATTGACAATTTGATCAACCAATCATATAGTGATTTGTGGCCAATGGGCGTATTCTTTCAGCTTTCCCCACA
This sequence comes from Muraenolepis orangiensis, assembly GCA_027704905.1. Classification (NCBI taxonomy): domain Eukaryota; kingdom Metazoa; phylum Chordata; class Actinopteri; order Gadiformes; family Muraenolepididae; genus Muraenolepis; species Muraenolepis orangiensis. Next base: position 12,670,466 of record CM051001.1, read on the forward strand.
GTTCCATAGTACGCTAGAAGGTCAAGTTCACTGGCTCGAGACAGAGGATCTAGCGTCGTGCTACATTGTTTTTTACATCGAAATGGCAACAGGTGAAGATGATTTTGTTGCGGAATTGTTGTTAGTACCCTTTTCAAGATGACCATTCAGTGAAAAGATGGACATTATACAAATGTTGTAATGATCCCCGTCACCACTGCATCTGTGGAAATCTGTGTGGAGATTTTCCTCCCTTAAACGAATAGAAACATATGGAGGAACAGAACAGGACAATCCCGACTCACTTTATTAGCTTCCATAGCTATTGAAAGGCAACTTCTTTTGGATCTGAAAAGCAGTGATCAGCTTTATGAGGATTTTGTCTTTAAGTGAACATCACTAAATCATATCTCGTTGAGCTGGTTGTTGCATTTTGTTTCCACACACTTGTTGACTGATTAGTTAATGGCTGTCTTGAGTTTGTTTATCATTGTTGTGCATTTAAAAGAGAGTTTTGACTTGATATTTCTTTGCATCGCTTAACGTGAAAAGACTTAACTAAGAGTTACAAAACCGCGATCAATAATCACCAAATTTCTCTGGCATATGTCTTGTCATTAGCACTCACCTGTCAAAATATCTCAACTTAAATCCTACCATTATGGACGTTATGTGACATTGAGTGTTTTCCTCTCTATTGAGCCATTAAGGAAAAGTCTTAACACAGCTAAGTGGTGGTCTACAGAAGGTCCAGTTGTGATAGACATGGTTTGCCACTTGTCACAGTCTGCACTCCTGCCTCCTCGCTTCCACAGCACTCGCCCGTATAGCCACGCCCCCTTATCGCATTCCACATTCCAGTCTCCTCGCTCCCACTACGCACTACCTACCGGATAGCCACGCCCTCCTTGTTAATTCTCACCCACAGCTGCAGCGCATCATTATTACGTCCCTACTTAAGTCTAACCCGCACACTCACACGGAGCCAGATTTTTCCGCACTATGGGACAGATTTAAGAGTTTGGCTACGCTACAGTATATGTTCTGAGTTGGGTTACATTTGCGTGGTGTGGGCCAAACTGGGTGCATGTCCCTTTAAGAACGAGAGAATACTTGCAGAGAGTAGTTTGCGTGGATAGTGGACTGGATTTACGTGGAGAAGTTTTTTCGGTTTTTTGACATCTTAACATTTTATGGATATAATATGGCAGAGGAAATCAGAGAAGGTAGCTAAAAACACTTGACAACAAGCCTAGATAGCAACCAAACACACAGTCATAAATATACATATATTTACATATATATGTATGTATATATATATACATGACATGTAAGTGGGTTCCTCCACTCCACTCCACACAGAAGTAGCCCAGCTTAGCCAACAGTTTTAACATTCCTATTATTGTATTACTATTACTATTACTATTCCTATCATCGCAGGCTTCAAGGGTCACACTTGTGTCTTTCTAGTCATCTATTCGTCCGTTTGGGTGTCATGATTTCAAATGGCCACACATTTATCGTCAATGCAATGTGCACTTTGCCTACACTTGGTGACTCGAAGACGGCAGCCTTGACAATGGCCGGAGTCATGAACTGCCCTAATAGACTCTGATGATACGAGAAGACCTAACACAAGCAGACCCTGACAGTCGACATGCCCGTGACGGTGACAACACAAATCCATCTGAATTAGAATGCCTATTTTACCCAGCATGCACCTCCCTTCAGCTGGAACGACGGAGTGGCAAAAACTATCAAACTATCCCATAATCATCAACTTTGCTACATGAGTGTTTGTGGAGGTTCTGCGGACACAGGCACAATTATAGATGGCCGCCCTGAGTGTGGTTACAGGGACTCTCCCACGACCAGTGATGGTGAGGGTTGTAACTCGGAGCGTAGGGTGGTGCTCAGCAAGGTGACGTGAAGGGCTTGTGGGCAGCGGGTGCCTGACTGGGGGGCAGCGGGTGCCTGACTGGAGGGCAGCGGGTGCCTGACTGGGGGGCAGCGGGTGCCTGACTGGGGGGCAGCGGGTGCCTGACTGGGGGGCAGTGGGTGCCTGACTGGGGGGCAGCGGGTGCCTGACTGGGGGGCAGCGGGTGCCTGACTGGGGGGCAGTGGGTGCGCAAAACCTTCTCACTTGCTTTCTTCTAGAGAGGGCTGACACTCCCCCCCCCCCCCCTTTGGGTGCTGTGTCTTTGATCCGCCGCCATGACACCGCTGGGATGTTTGTGCCAAACCCCCTGCTGTGGCACCACAACGCAAAATCAAATCTCGTCTCGCAGACGGGTGACGGAGCATTGCTCACCGCTCGGTTCTCTCCCTGTAGATTTCCGCCTATGTTGTTGTTACCGTCTGTGGGCCAAATTGTACTCATTCCACTCTCCACGCAGATTTCCAAACGTTTACGAATCCCAGGCCGGTGAGAACCACTAGTGTGATGCTGCGAATCTGTAACAAAAGATAAGAAAATAAAACTGAATTTGGGGGGACATTTTATTTA
>CM051001.1:12682950-12685450 GCA_027704905.1 Muraenolepis orangiensis
TAGTTTATAGAAGGTAGTAAATAGTGTTGTTTATAGTATATATTATAGTATATAGCAGGTAGTATATAGTGTTATTTATTGTATAAAGTAGGTAGTATGTATTATAGTAGGTATTATATTGTGTTGTTTAAAGTATATAGTATAGTATATAGTAGGTAGTATATAGTGTTGTTTTAAGTATATAATATAGTATATAGTAGGTTGTTTATAGTATATAGTATAGATATAGGCCAGACAAGGCTAGGTTAGACATGATGGCTGATATTTGGTGTCGTTTTAGGACATTCAAAACACAGTGAATCCTTGACTTGTGCTCTCCAGGTCGAGGTAATAGAGTTTCCCATCCCTGAATGTAGTAATGCTGTGTTCCATTTCAGCGCTGTGCTGTGCTCACCACCCCTCTCACCTTCTCTTCCTTTCTTGCTTCACACCACATCTCCAGTTCGGTTCAGTTTACCATTATATGATAACATGAAAAGAAAATGGGTCAGTTATGAACTGTTATGTGTGCCTGCCTGAATTTCTCCAGTGTCAAAGTGCTTGAGACTAGTGGATCCATAATGGAGGAGGTAATGTAGCCTTAAATCAAGGTCTCTCATCAGGGAGTGGTTTTAAAAGTGACTTTGGGGATTAGAACAGCGTAATAGCCCTGGTCAGGTGCTCATGCTTGGCAGACAGGGGTTCTCTCTGCACAGTGAGGCCAAGGTTTCCATGTCGGTGACTTTATTAATCTGCACCCACCCGGCGTAAAAGTGATTTGAGCTGGGCAGTCGAAACCATCGTTTGTAATTACTGAGCGGGGTTTGTATGGAGTTCTCTCAGAGGTTCACGGTTTCTTGTTTTGTTCCCTGTGAGAGAAACACAAATCATCATCATCAAAAACATGGTCTAAATAGACGTACCAGGTTCACCAGAGGTTTGTGTACATAGGGCCATATCCATCCAGCGTTGAGAAGTCATGGTTCTCTGTTCCATGTTCTTGGTTATCTGTGCTCACTCTTCTGTTCTCTGTTGTTCATTGGCTGTTGATTGTCTGCGGTTCTCTGTTCACTGTTCTCTGTTAATTGTTCTGTGTTCCAGTTATGCAGCGTTAATGTCTTATGGCCGGGGTCTTGTTTGTCATGCTGTGCAGCAAGTGACACCAGTCTGCCATCCAGAGCTAACAAAAAATAATTGGCAGAATTGACAACCGATGGTCAAAACATCTTTCAGTATGCAAGATGGTGTCCTAAAACCAAGGCCATCAGGCACCACAACAACACATAAAGATGGACACTGTATTGTATGATGGTATACAATAAGCTTGGCTTTTGGCAAAAATACACACTTAGAGGTTTGAACTTTTCAGTCTTTCACCTGTAATTTCTGGACGGATCTCATCAATGTTCAACATCAACATCAATGCTACATCAACATCAATGCTAAAGCATCAATGCTAAAGGCTCTGGGTGTTGAGGGGCTGTCATGGATGACACGTCTTTTCAACATTGCGTGGAAGTCTGGGACAGTGCCTGAGGAGTGGCAAACGGGGGTGGTGGCACCCCTGTTCAAAATGGGTGACCAGAGGGTGTGTGCCAATTACAGGGGTATCACATTACTCAGCCTCCCTGGGAAAGTCTACTCCAAGGTGCTGGAAAGGAGGGTTCGGCAGATAGTCGAACCTCAGATTGAAGAGGAACAATGCGGATTCCGACCTGGTCGTGGAACAACGGACCAGTTTTTCACTCTTGCAAGGATCCTGGAGGGGGCTTGGGAGTATGCCCATCCGGTCTACATGTGTTTTGTGGATTTGGAGAAGGCATATGATCGGGTCCCTCGGGAAATACTGTGGGGGGTGCTGCGGGAGTATGGGGTGCGGGGGTCACTGTTGAGGGCCATCCAATCTCTGTAAAGCCAAAGCAAGAGCTGTGTCCGGATTCTCGGTAGTAAGTCAGGCCTGTTCCCAGTGGGTGTTGGCCTCTGCCAGGGCTGCGCTTTGTCACCAATCCTGTTTGTGATTTTCATGGACAGGATTTCAAGGCGTAGTCATGGAGGGGAGGGGTTTCAGTATGGTAGGCTCAGGATTGAATCTCTGTTGTTTTCAGATGATATGGTCCTGTTTGCGTCATCAGTATGTGACCATCAGCACTCACTGGATCGGTTTGCAGCGGAATGTGAAGCGGCTGGGATGAGGATCAGCACCTCCAAATCTGAGGCCATGGTTCTTAGCAGGAAACCGGTGGATTGTCTACTCCAAGTAGGGAGGGAGTCCTTATCCCAAGTGAAGGAGTTCAATATCTCGGGGTCTTGTTCTCGAGTGAGGGGAGGATGGAGCGTGAGATTGACAGGAGAATAGGTGCAGCGGGAGCGGTATTGGGTACACTTTGGCGCACCGTTGTAACCAAAAGCCAGTTGAGGTGGTTCGGGCATCTAGTAAGGATGCTTCCTGGTCGCCTCCCGAGGGAGGTTTTCCAGGCACATCCAACTGGGAAGAGACCACGGGGCAGACCGAGGTACAGGT
>CM051001.1:12690450-12697950 GCA_027704905.1 Muraenolepis orangiensis
CGATAATATTATTTATAACGAATATTATTATTATTATATTATTTTCATATAAATGTAATAATATTTGACTGCACTGCACTGTAGGCACTCTATTGTACAACCTTTTTTAGTCCATCAGTAACGAGATGGACACTCTCCCATAATCCTGTGTATCCTTTATACATATCCTAGTCCACTAGTTGGGTTAAATAAATAAATAAAATTAATTATTTTCTGCTCATATTGTCACCAGAAAGCACATAGTATACTTTCCTCAACAGCTATAAACAATGAGCAGCAAATTACACGCCCAACAAAATACATAAGAAGGAACATAATGATATCTAATTTGTCCTTCAAGTCACTCGGAGACTGAACTGATAACCTCTCTGTTCTCTGGGTTAATCTCTCAACCAATATCTGGTGATCTCTGGGACCTCATATATTTTGAGCATCTCTCTCTCCTCTTCTCCTTCCCTCTCTCCTCCTCTCCTCTCCCTCCCTTTCTCCTCCTCTCCGTCCCTCTCTCCTCCACTCCTTCCCTCTCTTCCTCTCCATCCCTCTTTACTCCACTCCTTCCATCTCATCTCCTCTCCTTCCCTCTTTCCTCCTCTCCTCCCCTCTCTCCTCCATTTCTTCCATCTCATCTCCTCTCCTTCCCTCTTTCCTCCTCTTCTTCCATCTATCCTCCTCTCCTTCCCTCTTTCCTCCTCTCCTCTCTTCTCCTCTTCTTCCATCTCTCCTCTTCTTCTTCTTCCCTCTCTCCTCCTCTCCTCCACTCTTATCCTCCCCTTTCTCCTCCTCTACTCCCCTCTCTCCTCATCTCCTTCCATCTCTCCTCTACTCTTTCCCTCTCTCCTCCTCTCCTTCACTCTCTCCTCCTCTACTTCCATCTCTCCTCCATGTATCTAAATCTCTCCTCTGTCCTCCCCTTGAGGTGCTGCACCCCTCATGCCTCTCCCGGTCCCTCGCAGTATATCTTTCTCTCTCTATCTCCTCCTCTCCTTCCCTCTATCCTCCTTTCATTCCCTCTCCTCTTCTCCTTCCATCTCTCCTCCTCTCCGTCCCTCTCTCCTCCTCTCGTTCTATCTCATCTCCTCTCCTTCCCTCTCTCCTCCTCTCCTCCCCTCTCTCCTCTACTCCTTCCCTCTCTCCTCTTCTCCTTCACTCTCTCCTCCTCTCCGTCCCTCTCTCCTCCTCTCGTTCTATCTCATCTCCTCTCCTTCCCTCTCTCCTCCTCTCCTTCCATCTCTCCTCCTCTCCTTCCCTCTCTCCTCTACTCCTCCCCTCTCTCCTCTTCTCCTTCCCTCTCTCCTCTTCTCCTTCCCTCTCTCCTCCTCTCCTCCCCTCTCTCCTCTACTCCTTCCCTCTCTCCTCTTCTCCTTCCCTCTCTCCTCTTCTCCTTCCCTCTCTCCTCCTCTCCTCCCCTCTCTCCTCTTCTCCTTCCCTCTCTCCTCCTCTCCTCCCCTCTCTCCTCTACTCCTTCCCTATCTCCTCCTCTCCTTTCATCTCTCCTCCATGTATCTAAATCTCTCCTCTGTCCTCCCCTTGAGGTGCTGCACCCCTTATGCCTCTCTCTGTCCCTCGCAGGGTTTCTCCCTCGGTCTCTCTCTATCTCATCCTCTCCTACCGTCTCTCCTCCTCTCCTTCCCTCTGTCTTCCTCTCATTCCCTCTCCTCTTCTCCTTCACTCTCTCCTCCTCTCCGTCCCTCTCTCATCTCCTTCTATCTCATCTCCTCTCCTTCCCTCTTTCCTCCTCTCGTTCTATCTCATCTCCTATCCTTCCCTCTCTCCTCCTCTCCTTCCCTCTCTCCTCCTCTCCTTGTCTCTCTCCTCCACTCCTTCCCTCTCTCCTCCTCTCCTTCCCTCTTTCCTCCACTCCTTCCATCTCATCTCCTCTCCTTCCCTCTTTCCTCCTCTTCTTCCATTTCTCCTCCTCTCGTTCCCTCTTTCCTCCACTCCTTCCATCATCTCCTCTCCTTCCCTCTCATCTCCTCTCCTTCCCTCTCTCCTCCTCTCCTCCTCTCCTCCCCTCTCTCCTCTACTCCTTCCCTATCTCCTCTTCTCCTTCACTCTCTCCTCCTCTCCGTCCCTCTCTCCTCCTCTCGTTCTATCTCTCCTCCTCTCCTTCCATCTCTCCTCCTCTCCTCCCCTCTCTCCTCTACTCCTTCCCTCTCTCCTCTTCTCCTTCCCTCTCTCCTCCTCTCCTCCCCTCTCTCCTCTACTCCTTCCCTCTCCCCTCTTATCCTCCCCTTTCTCCTCTTCTCCTTCACTCTCTCCTCCTCTCCGTCCCTCTCTCATCTCCTTCTATCTCATCTCCTCTCCTTCCCTCTTTCCTCCTCTCGTTCTATCTCATCTCCTATCCTTCCCTCTCTCCTCCTCTCCTTCCCTCTCTCCTCCTCTCCTTGTCTCTCTCCTCCACTCCTTCCCTCTCTCCTCCTCTCCTTCCCTCTTTCCTCCACTCCTTCCATCTCATCTCCTCTCCTTCCCTCTTTCCTCCTCTTCTTCCATTTCTCCTCCTCTCGTTCCCTCTTTCCTCCACTCCTTCCATCATCTCCTCTCCTTCCCTCTCATCTCCTCTCCTTCCCTCTCTCCTCCTCTCCTCCTCTCCTCCCCTCTCTCCTCTACTCCTTCCCTATCTCCTCTTCTCCTTCACTCTCTCCTCCTCTCCGTCCCTCTCTCCTCCTCTCGTTCTATCTCTCCTCCTCTCCTTCCATCTCTCCTCCTCTCCTCCCCTCTCTCCTCTACTCCTTCCCTCTCTCCTCTTCTCCTTCCCTCTCTCCTCCTCTCCTCCCCTCTCTCCTCTACTCCTTCCCTCTCCCCTCTTATCCTCCCCTTTCTCCTCTTCTCCTTCCCTCTCTCCTCCTCTCCTCCCCTCTCTCCTCTACTCCTTCCCTATCTCCTCCTCTCCTTTCATCTCTCCTCCATGTATCTAAATCTCTCCTCTGTCCTCCCCTTGAGGTGCTGCACCCCTTATGCCTCTCTCTGTCCCTCGCAGGGTTTCTCCCTCGGTCTCTCTCTATCTCATCCTCTCCTACCGTCTCTCCTCCTCTCCTTCCCTCTGTCTTCCTCTCATTCCCTCTCCTCTTCTCCTTCACTCTCTCCTCCTCTCCGTCCCTCTCTCATCTCCTTCTATCTCATCTCCTCTCCTTCCCTCTTTCCTCCTCTCATTCCCTCTCCTCTTCTCCTTCACTCTCTCCTCCTCTCCTTCCCTCTCTCCTCCTCTCCGTCCCTCTCTCCTCTCGTTCTATCTCATCTCCTCTCTCCTCTTCCTCTCTCCTCTCCTCCTCCTCTCTCACTCCTCTCCTCTCTCCTCTCCCCTCCCTATATCCTCCTCTCCTCCCCTCTTCTTCTCCCCTCTCACCTCCTCTTCTCTTTTCTCCTTTCCTCTCGTTCCCTCTCTCCTCCTCTCCTCCCTTCTCTCCTCTACTCCTTCCCTATCTCCTCCTCTTCTTCCCTCTCTCCTCCTCTCCTTCCATCTCTTCTCCATGTATCTAAATCTCTCCTCTGTCCTCCCCTTGAGGTGATGCCCCCCTTATGCCTCTCTCTGTCCCTCGCAGTATACCTCCTTCTCTCTCTCTCTCCTCCTGTCCTTCCCTCTATCTTCCTCTCATTCCCTCTCCTCTTCTCCTTCACTCTCTCCTCCTCTCTGTCCCTCTCTCCTCTCCTTCCACCTCATCTCCTCTCCTTCCCTCTCTCCTCCTCTCCTACCCTCTCTCCTCCTCTCCTTCCCTCTATCCTCCTCTCCTCCCCTCTTATTCTCCCCTCTCTCCTCCTCTCCTTCCACCTCATCTCCTCTCCTTCCCTCTCGCCTCCTCTCCTACCCTCTCTCCTCCTCTCTGTCCCTCTCTCCTCTCCTTCCACCTCATCTCCTCTCCTTCCCTCTCGCCTCCTCTCCTACCCTCTCTCCTCCTCTCCTACCCTCTCTCCTCCTCTCCTACCCTCTCTCCTCCTCTCCTTCCCTCTATCCTCCTCTCCTCCCCTCTCTCCTCTACTCCTCCCCTCTCTCCTCTTCTCCTTCTCCTTCCCTCTCTCCTCTTCTCCTTCCCTCTCTCCTCCTCTCCTCCCCTCTCTCCTCTACTCCTTCCCTCTCTCCTCTTCTCCTTCCCTCTCTCCTCTTCTCCTTCCCTCTCTCCTCTCTCCTTCCCTCTCCTCCTCTCCTCCCTCTCTCCTCTACTCCTTCCCTCTCTCCTCTTCTCCTTCCCTCTCTCCTCTTCTCCTTTCCCTCTCTCCTCTTCTCCTTCCCTCTCTCCTCCTCTCCTCTCCTCCCCTCTCTCCTCTACTCCTTCCCTCTCTCCTCTTATCCTCCCCTTTCGCCTCTTCTCCTTCCCTCTCTCCTCTTCTCCTTTCCCTCTCTCCTCTTCTCCTTCCCTCTCTCCTCCTCTCCTTCCATCTCTCCCACATGTATCTAAATCTCTCCTCTGTCCTCCCCTTGAGGCAACGCACCCCTTATGCCTCTCTCTGTCCCTCGCAGGGTTTCTCCCTCGGTCTCTCTCTCTCTCTCTCTCTCTCTCTCTCTCTCTCTCTCTCTCTCTCTCTCTCTCTCTCTCTCTCTCTCTCTCTCTCTCTCTCTCTCTCTCTCTCTCTCTCTCCCTTTATTTTACTCTCACTCTCTTCACTCACTCTTTTCAACACAAAAGGATAAAGAAGGATGATCATTTGGTAATAATCCTCCACCAAATACATTTATAAAGATAATCAATAACCAATGCCATGTTTCCAATCAAATGCTGTGGACCGAGCAACGTTTGCTAACAGGCTCTCTTCAAGAGAGTGGTGTAGTTCTCTGTAGGTGATGGAGGGTCAGATCATATAGCAGATGGAGGCCTATGAGAGAATGATATAATAGGTGTAGTTATATGTAGGTGTTAGAGGAGGATCAGTTAACTGCAGGTCAGTATAATCACCAACACACAAACACATACACACACACACACACACACACACACACACACACTCACACACTTACACACACACGCATGCTGTCTCATACTCTCCCATGGCTTTTCACCCCTCCTCCTCCTCCTTCTCCTCCTCCTCGTCTTCCTCTCCTCCTACTCCTCCTCCTCAGCTTCCTCTTCTCCTCCTCAGCTTCCTCTCCTCCTCCTCCTCCTCCTCATCTTCCTCTCCTCCTCCTCATATTCCTCCTCCTCCTCCTCCTCCTTATCTTCCTCTCCTCCTCCTCATCTTCCTCCACCTCCTCCTCATCTTCCTCTCCTCCTCTGACTCTCTGACTCACCCCTTCAGTGGCTCTAGCAGCGCCATGCGGGGGCCATGTCTGAGGCTGACATAACGTGGTGTGACAGGGCCATCGCTGGGGCTTCAGATCAAGTGGACCCATAGTGTACACACAGCAGCCATAGTGTACACACATCAGATTTAGCGTACACCCAGCAGATAGAGCGTACACACAACCGCCATAGTGTACACACAAGAGATATATACTGTACACACAGCAGATGTACTGGACACACATTAGCCATAGTGTACACACATTAGCCATAGTGTACACACATTAGCCGTAGTGTACACACAGCAGACATAGTGTACACACAGCAGCCATATGGTACACAGAGCGTGGGCCGGGATATTGGCACAGGGCCGCTCGGAGCAGGATCTAGACCTTGGCCTCTCTTGTAGATTGCCGTAATGTAGAACAACAAGTGGTCTATTGCTTGTTTTTTTTAAATGAGAATCACAAGGAACAGAACTCACAGACATTTTGTTGCTCCAATTAAAAAAGCGGCGATTCTGGACAGAAAGTCATTACAACAACACAGGTCTCCTGGAAGCAGGGATGGAGACATTAAAGCTTCCCTTATTCCAGCCGGCAGACCACTGCTCTCTGCAGGGTTAAGGACGACCCAGCAAGGCAGTTTAACCGCAGGGTTTTAGATATAGATGTTGGCAGGCGCTTTCTGGCAAGTAATTGCAGCTGTTGTTTTGTTTTTTGTTTTTTGCACGTGTGCTAAATGTTAAAGTGCTGGCATCCTAAGCAACCAGCAGTATGTCGGTGTAAGTACGGGATAAACGCTCTGTTAAGGTTCGCTAAACCTCTGCAGTGTCTGTTGAATACCATGCAGCTGATTCTAACGTCACGCTGTCACTTTTAACCTCACAAATCAACTTGGTTCAATTACCTTCACTTGAATGGTTTTAAGTGGACTACTATACACATGTCTATTTCACCCCTCGGTGCAAATGCTTTTGCATATATTTTTTTAGGTATAGAAAGACGGTGGTATAGTAAGAAGGAACAGCCTCATTAGAATGCGCCTCACATATATATACATATATATATACAGTATATACTGTATATATATGTTTAAATTCAGTGGTTAGGAAATGTGCATAACTATTATTATGCTACCTCTCACAGTATATCTGGGCAAAGCAGATTTAGCACTTACAGGGTCTACAAAAGCAGAATATTTCTCTTTCACTTTATCTCATTTTTGCATTCACAATTGAGCCATGGACCTAAGTTGGTTTTTCCTTTTCCTGTCCTCTCTCTCTTATACTATAATTTTTCTATGTGCTTTTCTTTCGACCCCCACCATTCATCTATGTCCGTGTTCTTCATAGCATTTAGAGAAAGAGAGAGAGAGAGAGAGAGAGAGAGAGAGAGAGAGAGAGAGAGAGAGAGAGAGAGAGAGAGAGAGAGAGAGAGAGAGAGAGAGAGAGAGAGAGCTGTTAAAACACTCATTTAAAGACATGTATTCACAGTTTGACAGACATAGACAAAGCACAAAAGGCAAAAAGTACAAAACCAAACCAAAGGAACCAAACCAAACCAAAAGCCGTGTGATGTGAGAAGAGAGAGAGTGGCGTGATGTGGTTCACCTCATGAAGCCTGCAGGCCCAACCTGCACAGGTGATCACATCAGCTGACCACTCTCTCAGCTCCGCCCACTGGTGACATCATCAACTGACCACCCTCTCAGCTCCGCCCACTGGTGACATCATCAACTGACCACCCTCTCAGCTCCGCCCACTGGTGACATCATCAGCTGACCACTCTCTCAGCTCCGCCCACTGGTGACATCGTCAACTGACCACTCTCTCAGCTCCGCCTACTGGTGACATCATCAGCTGACCACTCTCTCAACTCTGCCTACTGGTAACCACATCAGCATTCCCTTCTCCCTACTCCATGTCTAGCAGCGCAATGTAGAGGACTATATAGTGAAATCCTTAACTCCCTCTCAAGAGAGAGAGAGGGGGTGTGCTTTTTTAAAACAAGTTACAGATGTAGCACACCTGCCTACTCACCTTGCCTTAACCCCCTTATGTGGGAGGGTCCTTTATAGTCCGTACAGGCGGCTCCCATTTACAACAAACCAATCGGGTCAGGACTTTGTGTCACATGATGACTCCCCGTCCAATCACATGGCCACTCTGGCCTGAGCTGCTAAAGTACTAAAGCACATTGTGATTTCACGTAGTTTACAGAAACACTTTCAGGAATCCACAGATTAAATGATGTTTCCAATTCTGTGAGGAGAAGTTCAATCTAAATAT
>CM051001.1:12705450-12710450 GCA_027704905.1 Muraenolepis orangiensis
AAACAGCTAGAGCGCAGGGAGCTGCTTCTCTGCTGGTGGTTGTTAGTAAGAGGACCCCATCCGTTTGCTAACTAACCGGGGGGATATCTGCTCTGATCGCCACCAGCCCCACTTGGGACAAGCATTAGCATACAAAGCGTGCTTCTCGCACAAACACTACAAAGGACATTCATAACTGAATAATATATGAAGTATGAGGTTTTTTTGTGTGTGTGCGTGTGTGTGCGTGTGTGTGTGTGTGTGTGTGTGTGAGGGAAATATGACTGCAGAGACTATGCTCTGTGTGAGAGTGGTGCTGTGAGGATCTCTGGCTGTAAAACAGGCTTATTGAAGGCCGGATTATTTACTCTATTTATGTGTGTGTGTGTGTGTGCGTGTATGCGTGCATGTGTCTGTACGTGTGTGTATATGTGTGTTTATATGTGTGTGTTTGTGTGTGTCTGCATATGTGTGCATGTGTGCGTGTGTTGGTGTGTGTATGTGTGTATATCAGTGGCGAACCGTGTCTATCACAACTGGACCTTCTGTAGACCATTTCGACATAACAAACCAATAAATAAACCAATAAACCTTTAATTGCTACGTAGCACTAAGCTAGATCCTCTGTCTCGAGCCCGTGAACTAACAGGACCTTCAAGCGTACCATGGAACCGTGGGGAAAGGCATTCGCTAAAGAACAGAGAATACTTTGGTTGAAGGATATTCTTACCAGCAACCCAGAACAATGTATGATTGGTTGCACAAACACAAAACCTCATGCGTAGTGCATGGACCAAGAAAGACAAACAAATCAACGTAAAACTGTAATATAACAGATCAACAATACAGATACGATTCTCATTTATTCATTTGATTAAAATTGTATAACAATTTATTAATATAATAAATTCGATTTTTTTTTGTTTAATCTGAGGGTTCCAGGGCCTTCTTTGAATACCTTGTATACCTTGTGTCTGTGCGTGCTGTGTGTGTGTGAGTGTGTGTGTGTGTGTGTGTGTGTGTGTGTGTGTGTGTGTGTGTGTGTGCTGTGTGTGTGTGTGTGTGGTGTGTGTGTGTGTGTGTGTGTGTGTGTGTGTGTGTGTGGGTGCATGTGGCATGTGTGTGTGAGTGTGTGTGTCTTTGCTGTGCGTGTGTATGTAGGTGTGTGTGTGCCTGTGCGTGTGCAAGTGTGCACATGTGTTGGTGTGTGTGTGTGTGTGTGTGTGTGTGTGTGTGTGTGTGTGTAGGTGTGTGTGTGTGTGTGTGTGTGTGTGTGGGGGTGGTGTGTGGGTGTGTGTGTGTGTGTGTGTGTGTGTGTGTGTGTGTGTGTGTGTGTGTGTGTGTGTGTGGCAGGGTTGGGATCAGCATGGAGGGTGCCCTGTGTGGGTGGACAGGCAGACAGCAGCCTGTGGAAAGATATATCGAGTGATGTAGAGCCAGAGAGGGAAATAGATATATAGAGAGAGGGAGAGAGACAAAGACAGAGAGGGAGAGAGAGGGAAATATATATCTAGTGAGGTATACAGACAGAGTAGGAAATAGACATAGCAAGGGTGGTAGAGAGAGGGAGAGAGACATAGAGAGAGGGAGAGAGACATAGAGAGAGGGAGAGAGACATAGAGAGAGGGAGAGAGACATAGAGAGAGGGGCATAACGATATCGGAGATTGTGAGCATGCAAACACCAGCAAGGCACCAGGCTTTGCGTGTTTTGTGTGTGATGAGTGTGTGTGTGTGTGTGTGTGTGTGTGTGTGTGTGTGTGTGTGTGTGTGTGTGTGTGTGGTGTGTGTGTGTGTGTGTGTGATGTGTGCGTGTGTGTGTGTGTGTGTGTGTGTGTGTGTGTGTGTGTGTGTGTGCGTGCGTGCACAGGGGAGGCTTTGTCATGTTTGTGTGTGTGTGTATATGGGTTAAGTGTGGGTGATTGGGCACATACGAATTGAGAGTAAAGAGAGTGTGGGAGAGATTGAGAGGGAGGGAGACAGTGAGTGGAGAGGAGGGGAGAGAGAGAGAGAGAGAGAGAGAGGGAGAGAGAGAGAGAGAGAGAGAGAGGAGGAGTGGGAGGGGTGAGATGAGGAGACTGGGCAGACTGGGGGTTGGGGGCGGGGGGGGGGGGGGGGGGAGCAGGACAGAGGTCCCCCCCTGACAGTCTCCATTGAATCATGTTGTCCCCAGTCTGACTGATGGTGTCGTTACGGCACCAGGAGTGCAGGGCTGCTGCAGGAGGAGGGGATTTATAAGGAGGAGGAGGAAATACTCGCCACTCAGACACACACTAACCTACAGCCACACACACACACACACACAAACACATGCACATATGTACACACACACACACACACACACACACAAAACACATGCAATTACACACACACACCCACAGATGCACATGCCTATGCATGCACACACCCACGCATCCACAGAAGCATCCACATACCGACACATGCACACACCCACGCATGCACACACCCACGCATGCACACACCCACACATGGACACACTCACACACACACACGCACGCACACACCCATGCATGCACACAGAGAGAAAGAGAGAGAGAGTGAGAGGGACAGAGGCATTGACTGGGTGTGTGGGTGTTTCTGTGTATGTGTGTGTGTTCCCGTGTATGTGTGTGTGTTTCCATGTATGTGTGTGTGTGTTTTTCCATGTATGTGTGTGTGGGTGTGTTTCCGCGGTTGTGTGTGTGTGTTTTCATGTATATGTGTGTGCTTCCGTGTATGTGTGTGTGGTCCCGTGTATGTGTGTGTGTTTCCTGTATGTGTGTGTGTTCTTGTGTATGTGTGTGTGTTTCCGTGTATGTGTGTGTGTGTGTGTGTTTCCGTTTATGTGTAAATGTGTGTGTTTCCATGAGTGTGTGTTTAACCACTTGTTCCTGGTGATCGTACATGGTATTTCTCCCTCCGTTCAGAGTAGTGAAATGACACATCATTTTACTGTTGTCGTGAATCACAATTTTGACAGACTCTTCAAAGACTAGTTTAATAGCGTTGAAGTGGAGTCCCCGAGTAGAATTGTGCAAAAAATCTAAAAATCTAAAAAATCTAAAGAGGCGAAGAAGCATTTTATCTCCTTCCACTATTATTATTTACGGCTCCACTTTAGTACCCCCCCCCCCCCCCATATGCCTTCCTCTCTCCACCGTGCTGCTCGCCTTCTAAACACTTTTGTCAAATGATGTGTGCGTGTGTGAGTGTGTGTGTCCGTGTGTGTATCCGTGTGTGTGTGTGTGTGTGTGTGTGGTGTGTGTGTGTGTGTGTCTCTGAACAAGACTCGGGTGCGGTCCCGTTAAACGTCGTAGCGGTAATGAGACGGTTCCTCTGAAGGCGGAGCGGCGGAGCGGCATTCATTAACACGCGCTGAGCTCATCCTGGCGTGTGCCTATAGAGAGCCCCTTTGTGGCGTGCAGTGTGTGTGCGTGTGTGTGTGTGTGTGTGTGTGTGTGTGTGTGAGTGTGTGTGTGTGTATTTGCGCGTGTGTGTGTGTGTGTGTGTGTGTGTGTGTGTGTGTGTGTGTTTGTGTGTGCGTGTGTTTGTGAGTGTGTGCGTGTGTGAATTTGCGTGCGTGTGTGAGTGTGCGTGTGTGTATTTGTGTGCGTGTGAGTGTGTGCGTGTGTGAATTTGCGTGCGTGTGTGAGTGTGTGCGTGTGTGTGTATTTGTGTGTGTGTGTGTGTGTGTGTGTGTTGGCACTGGGGTCATCTGTGAGCCTTTCATGTCTTGGCAGCTGGGCCAAATTAAAGTTTCCATGTTCAAAGAAATGTATTACATGCGTTAAATATCATAAATCGTAGGGACACATCAGGACTTCTTCACCCTGGTATGAAGAGATTGTTACGAGATCCAAACACTTCTGGTTACCCGGAGGATCCCCGAGAGAGGGCTGGGAGAGAGGAGGAGGCTCTCTTGACCAGATTTCTCATTTTCATCCTGCTCCACAATTCATCTAATGGCAGCACCCAATCTCTCTCTCTCTCTCTCTCTCTCTCTCTCTCTCTCTCTCTCTCTCTCTCTCTCTCTCTCTCTCTCTCTCTCTCTCTCTCTCTCTCTCTCTCTCTCTCTCTCTCTCTCTCTCTCTCTCTCTCTCTCTCTCTCTTTCTCTCTCTTTCTCTGCTCTTCTCTTGCCTCCCCACACTGCGGTCCTCCTCTCTGTGGCCTCCCTGCAATAACGGGTGCCTGCACACCATCCTCCCACTGTGAGGATGGCTGTAAGTGTAACGGGTGTAACGGGTGTAGCCCGTGGGTTTTAGCTCTCACGTTAGAACGTCGCTTCTCATGGCGGAGGTCGTCAGTTTTTGAGCCCAGTGCGGGACACTGACTGTTACATCACTACGGGTCAATTGTAGACACACCAGTCCAAATCAAAACCTTATTTGTCCCATTATTACCTCCGCCATCGAAAATGGGAGAAGAAGGCTATGTGTTCGCCCCTGTTTGTCTGTGAGCAAGATAACTCAAGAAGATATGTACAGAAGTGCTTGGAGAGGCTGGTCCTGGCTACACCTATCACCACCACTGTATACCTCAACAACAACAACTATCTACCTCTCTATACTTTACATACTTATTACACATTTACACATTTACATTTCTATATTTTTATCCTGCTTTCAATAATTGCATACCCCTGATCACTACCTGTTAAATACTCACTTACCTGTATATATATATATATATATATATACCTATTATTATGCTGCTCATATCCCATTTAATACCTAGACTGTCTTTTAACCTGTACATTTAAACTTTAAATTACCATGCACTTTACTGCAATATTTGCACTCAGGTTAGATGTTACATTTGTTTTGCTGTACTGTACTGTACTGTGCTGTACAATGACAATACATTGGAATGTAATCTAATCTAATCTAATCTAATGGACCAAGGAACAGTCAATTCGAATTTGGCGCAGATCCGGATCCGAAGCCGGATCCAGTGGACTTTTGCGGTGTGGCGGAATAAAAGGACTCTCCTGAGGGTTCCTCTAGTTCCCACTTATCTCATGA
>CM051001.1:12715450-12717950 GCA_027704905.1 Muraenolepis orangiensis
GATGAAGTGTTACTTAATTGTGTTTTTCTCCTCTCTCTCTCTCTCTCTCTCTCTCTCTCTCTCTCTCTCTCTCTCTCTCTCTCTCTCTCTCTCTCTCTCTCTCTCTCTCTCTCTCTCTCTCTCTCTCTCTCTCTCTCTCTTCACTGGTTCCTCCGGTTTATTGTGTGTTCTCTCTGTCGACAGGCTGCTGCCGGCAGAAGAACAGAACGATGAGGCCTTCCTCCTTCCTCCTCCTCCTCCTCCTCCTCCTCCTTCTTGACTCGGCGGCCGGTGACGACGTCAAGTACATCTCCAAGAGGAACTCAGGTAGGCCTCGGGACTTTTGAATTCACCCTCTCTCTCTTTCTCGCTCACGTGCACTACGCTCACATGCACGAGTGTGTGCTAACGTGCACTGCGGTAACGTGCACGAGTGTGTGCTAACGTGCACGAGTGTGTGCTAACGTGCACGAGTGTGTGCTAACAGGTGCACGGGTGTGTGCTAACGTGGACGTGTGTGTGCTAACGTGGACGTGTGTGTGCTAACGTGCACGGGTGTGTGCTAACGTGCACGAGTGTGTGCTAACGGGTGCACGGGTGTGTGCTAACGTGGACGTGTGTGTGCTAACGTGGACGTGTGTGTGCTAACGTGCACTAGTGTGTGCTAACGTGCATGAGTGTGTGCTAACGTGCACGAGTGTGTGCTAACGGGTGCACGGGTGTGTGCTAACGAGCACGGGTGTGTGCTAGCGTGGACGTGTGTGTGCTAACGTGCACAAGTGTGTGCTAATGAGCACGAGTTTGTGCTAACGAGCATGTGTGTGTGCTAACGTACACACGTGTGTGCTAACGTGCACGCGTCCCTCTCCTAGGGGATCGGGGTCATGTGACGGTAAAAAGATAGTTCACGCTGAAGTGGGTTTGTCACAACACTTGATCTTTTGTGACACCGTAACACTGGATTTCGCATTTCTCTCTTGAATCATTTCCTGCTGTTCTGGGATCTGTTCAGATACCATTTATAACGCTCACATTCAGTCTAATCCTCCGGTAAATCTGTACATGTGAATGGCTTGACAATGGCAGACCCTGGAGCCCTGCCTGGCAGAGGGAATCAGTTCTGAGTTTTTTCTGATTTCATGGAATAATAGTGCATTGTTTTGTTTAGTATTTTGTTAGTATAGTACTTTTTTTCGGAAGACATCTCTCTCTCTCTCTCTCTCTCTCTCTCCTTTCTCTCTCTCTCTCTCTCTCTCTCTCTCTCTCTCTCTCTTCTCTCTCTCTCTCTCTCTCTCTCTCTCTCTCTCTCTCTCCTCTCTCTCTCTCTCCTTCTGATCTACATCTCTCTTCCTCACTTGACATCCTGGTGTGTGGGTGAGCTGGTGGGAGTTTTGTTTGGTGATTCTTTTTCCAGTGTGAACAGTCTGCTTCCCTACTGCTCTCAACTCTGACTGTGGTTGTTTGTTTGCTGGATATGAAAATTAGGTTGTTCTAGTCAGACGGACGTCACGGAGGCAGTCACTCGATGCGTTATCTCATTTTAGCAGATAAGATTGGCCAATTTAAAAGTTGACCATAGTTGGCAAAGCACTGTCCATGTAGTGAAGTAACAGCCCAACATAGCACCACCACACACAGGCTATGGATGAATGACTGTACTGTACTGTAGCTTGCTACATCATCACACACCATTAGGGCCGACTCAGGGTCCACTCAGATAGGACTATTAGGTTTCAAAGACAAATCTCTTAGTGTTACGAATGTGCGTAGGACACCCACACCATATGGATAGCCTCTATGCTGTGCTTCGATACAGAGACACAGAGACCATTGTGATGATTGTGATCCAGGGGGACGTGGAACAGCGGCTGGTCTGAAGATGGGTCTCTATTGTCTCTAAGTGTCTGTTGGTGTGAGTTGTGGTTGTAATATTCCCAGCCAACGCAATATGCACACGGATGGGTGGATGCGACATCCCTTTTAGTGCAGTCCCAGCCGAGCCAACCTGAGACAAACACACAGTACTCTGTAGAGCACACAGTACTCTGTAGAGCACACAGTACTCTGTAGAACACACAGTACTCTGTAGAGCACACAGTACTCTGTAGAGCACACAGTACTCTGTAGAGAACACAGTACTCTGTAGAGCACACAGTACTCTGTAGAGCACACAGTACTCTGTAGAGCACACAGTACTCTGTAGAGCACACAGTACTCTGTAGAGCACACAGTACTCTGTAGAGCACACAGTACTCTGTAGAGCACACAGTACTCTGTAGAGTGGGAGACATGCCTTCAGATTTGATTGAAACAGGACAGAGGCAGCACCACAGAAGGAAAGACACAATCTAAATCTGGAGGATTGAATCCTCTCATACATGGACATACACACACACACACTGAAATTAGTTTCTCTGCATTTATCCCATCCTAGTATTTGGAGCAGTGGGCAGCTATTGTATGTACAGCTACTCAGGGAGCAGTGTTAGAGGGGTCTGGTGCCTTGTTCAAGGGCACCTCG
>CM051001.1:12722950-12747950 GCA_027704905.1 Muraenolepis orangiensis
TCTCTCTCTCTCTCTCTCTCTCTCTCTCTCTCTCTCTCTCTCTCTCTCTCTCTCTCTCTTTGTCTCTCTATGTTCCTCTCCCTCTCTTTCTCTCTTTCTGTCTGTCTCTCTGTCTCTCTCTCTCCCTCACTCTCTCTCACTCTCTCTCTTCCCCTCTCTCTGGTAAAGCAGGGGAAGTAGATGTGCAGTCACCGCCCTATTACACCCCCCCCCCCCTCTCCTCCCTCCCCTCCTCCTCCCCCTCCCCCTCCCCCTCCCCACGTCCTCCTCTTCTAGGACGGCCTCACCACCCAAGCCTCCACTGCTCACTTACTTCTCTCACCTTTGCCTCCCTTCCTCTGAATGAAAGGAGAGGCTCCTAAAGTGTGAAGCCAGTGTCTTATTATGTCTCCTTGGTATTAGATTAGGGGGAGAATGCTTGGTCCAAGAGACAGTTCACCACAATGGTAGACTTTTATTTTGGTAATGTAGAGGGTCAAGAGTAGGAGAAACTGGAATTAAAAATAAAAGAGAGGGCAAGAGAGGTTGTATGTTGTATGTGTGTGAGAGACAGAGAATGAGAAAGTGTGAGAGGGAGAGAGAGAGAGAGAGAGAGAGAGAGAGAGAGAGAGAGAGAGAGAGAGAGAGATGAGAGAGAGAGAGAGAGAGAGAGAGAGAGAGAGAGAGAGAGAGAGAGAGAGAGAGAAAAGAGAGAGACAAATGTAATACAGAGAAAGAGAGACTTACTTACTGGAAAATCTTTACCACACTATTGCCAAGTTTCAATATAAGTAACGTTATATTGCTATAGAGACCGATATTACAAACAATAAGCCTCCATCTTCCCACACACACACACACACACACACACACACACACACACACACTCCCATAGCCCATATGTTGGCTCTGTTGTCCCTGTTGAAAGGTTCATTCCCTCCCTGTCCCAGGCGGTTGTTCCCGCGGTCTTCAAGATGTCCACCATCGTGCCTGTCCCTAAACAACCCAAGGTAACATGCCTGAACGACTATAGACCTGTAGCCCTCACCTCGATTTTCAGCAAATGCTTAGAGAGGTTGGTCAAGGACTTTATTTGCTCCGTGTTACCTGCCACGCTGGACCCATGGCAATTAGCATATCGTCAAAACAGATCCACAGACGACGCAATTGCCATGGCTCTCCACACTGCCCTTTCCCACCTGGAGGGAAAGAACTGTTACGTGTGGATGCTGTTTGTGGACTACAGCTCAGTGTTCAGCACGATAGTTCCTGCCAAGCTCGACACCAAGATAAGAGGTTGTTACGGCTGCGGGTTCTGTGTGTGTGTGTTATGTATATGAGCTGTGCCGTTGCCCAGACGTCATTGGATGCCGGCGTCCTGTCCCTCCCCCGGTAGGCGGGACCGAAGATCCGAAGGTCTGGATTGGAGGATGTCAGGCTCGACTCTCCAATCTCCGCGCCGCCTGTCCGGCGACAGCTGTTAAGACCGTGTGCATCGTGTTAGTCGGGAGAGGTCTGAATCTGTGTCAGACGTCTCAATGATTCCTCCGAGATACTAACGAACGTATTGTTAGCAGGTGTGTTGATGTGTGTGATCTTGACGACTGTTGTGTTGGGGAGCCCCGTGCGCCGTGGTTGCCTTGCTTCCCCGGCGGTGTCTTGTAGACCGCATATTCTTTTGTTAGCCCTGTTCGTTTTCCCCTGGTAGAAGGGAGGTTTCGTTTGTGTGTTTGTTTGTTTGGTTTGGGCAACTTATAATACCACTCCTATGTAAGGAGTTCCATCGGTTCCTTTGGTGTTCCTGTAACGTGCTGCCTTAGTGGCTTTTGTTTTGATTGTGGCTGTTTTTGCCAACGTTATTGTATGTTCATTTATTAAAACAACTTCTTATTTACCAAGTACAACTGGTTAAATGTTCTTTCCCACTCTCCCCGAGCTGGGACGTAACATAATTGGGGGCTCGTCCGGTCCTGAATTTAATTAATTAAATTCAGGGTTTGGAAGTTGTTTTTTTTAATGAGGTACGTAGTGTAGGTATTATAGCCTATGTAGGTTCTCTGATGATGGCATCTTTTGACTTGGAGTACTTTTTAGCTTATCCGTCATTAGAGAAATTAGATGAATGTCGCAAAGAGGATCTCTTTGATATTGCTAAACACTTCCGTCTCACAATATCTAAACAATTGGTAAAGAAGGAGGTTAAGGCTCTTGTAGTTGATGAGTTGGTGGAACAAGGCATCCTGGTGGTGTCTGTTCAAACAGAGCTAGCTGTGTCTGAGGGCGCCCTGACTGAAGGTGGGGGTAGCCAGAGACTCGAGACAGAGTCTCAAACCGCTCAGGCAGTGGGAGAGAGTAAGGATGGTGGGCGGCCCAAAACGCCGTACACGATGCCTCGATATGACCCACTGTCCCCGGTCAGTTCTAGATCCAGAGACGAGGCCCGACTTAAGGTCCGCCTCGCACGGCTCCAGCTGGAGGCGAAGGATAAGGAGCAGAACCGACGGGCACAGCTAGAGCTACAGCTGGAAGTCAGGAAGTTGGAGATTGAAGCAGATAAAGTGGTGAGGCTGCGGCAGCTGGAGCTTGAGGCTCAGTGGCGTGCACCTCTCTCGTCTGCCCAGGCTACAGGTATGGTGTCACCTCCAACTCATCCAACCACATTTGATATTGGTAAAAATATTTCGTTAGTTCCCATATTTCGTGAGGCGGAAGTGGACACATATTTCGAGGCGTTTGAGCGCATTGCTGCAGCGTTACAGTGGCCGCTGCAAGCATGGCCTATTTTGTTGCAGTGCAAAATCCATGGGAAAGCTCAAGAGGCTGTTGCTGCTCTGTCATTGGAGGATAGTTTGATTTATGACTCTGTTAAAGCTGCCATTATGAGAGTATATGAACTGGTGCCTGAAGCCTACAGACAGAAGTTTAGGTTACACAAGAAAACTCAGAATCGAACATATGTGGAGTTCGCTAGGGAAAAGGGAACACTGTTTGATAAATGGGTTAAAACATGCAATGCTACGGAGTACAATTCTCTAAGGGAGTTAATTATGATGGAGGAATTCAAAAAGTGTTTGCCTGATCGCATTGTGGTGTATGTTAACGAACAAAAAGTAAAATCACTCTCTGCCGCTGCGGTGTTAGCAGATGAGTATGTTCTGACTCACAAAGCGGTGTTTTGTTCTGTGTCTACTGACGAGCTCCGTGGTGCGTCAGTTTCGCCATTGACGTATCCCAGGCAAACGGCTAATGTTAACAGAGAGGAGAGAGAATGTTTTTACTGTCGCAGACCTGGGCATGTCATCGCCAACTGTTTGATGCTGAAACGCAAAGAGCCGCCGCAAAATCTGCTCCAGCCAGAAGGCATTGGCTTGATTACAGTCGAGTCAGTCACATTACGTAATCTTGATTCGGATGACAGTGAGATAGATCCGGGCTTCAAGCCCTTTGTTTTTGACGGATTAATTTCTTTATCTGGTGAATCTGCCGATCAGAGACCCGTGCGTATTTTGCGGGACACTGGGGGGTCCCAGTCGGTGATTGTTGCCTCAGCGTTGCCGTTCTCCGATCAGTCAGCCTGTGGCTACAGTTCAATATTACGTGGCATTGAGATGGGTTATAGTCCACGGCCCGTACACAACGTACATGTGCAATCAGAATTAATTACTGGGTTCTTTCCAGTCGCGGTGTGTCCCGCATTACCAATAAAAGGTATAGTATTTCTGATGGGGAATGATATTGCGGGTGGGAAGGTGACTCCGGCTCTGGATATATTGGATTCGCCTCAACCCGAGAGCGACTGGGGTAACGTGGTGCACGTCGTGAACTACCCCAAAGACAACAAAGGGAAGATGGATGAAATGGACGCCGCCTCCGCTGTTAAAATCAAGAGGGGCTCCCAGAAGACGTCGCATCTCATTGTTCTGGGGCTTCCATGGAAAACCTCAGAACAGGACCTGAAGGACTACTTTGCCACTTTTGGGGAGGTCATCATGGTGCAGGTCAAGAGGGATGCCAAGACTGGCAACTCCAAAGGCTTTGGGTTTGTCCGATTCACAGAGTACGAGACTCAGACCAAAGTGGTTTCTCAGAGACACATGATTGACGGGAGGTGGTGTGACTGCAAACTTCCCAACTCTAAGGCCGGTCCTGATGAGCCCATGCGCTGCCGCAAGATCTTTGTGGGCCGCTGTACTGAAGACATGACCACTGACGAGCTGAGGCAGTTCTTCATGCAGTACGGCGAGGTCACAGACGTCTTTATTCCCAAACCCTTCCGAGCATTCGCCTTCGTCACCTTTGCCGATGACCAGGTGGCCCAGGCCCTGTGTGGCGAGGACCTGATCATCATGGGTGTCAGGGTGCACATCTCCAACGCCGAGCCTAAACACAATAGTAGGCAAAGGATGGAGCGAGGGCGGTTTGGGGCTGGTGGGTTTGGTCAAGGATACGGCGCTAGTCGCGGCGGGATGGGGAGCAATAGCAGTGGGGGCAGGTGCAGTCCTGTTGCAGGAGGATGATGAGGGGGTTGATCATCCAGTTTGTTTTTCTCGTAAGTTCAGCAAGCACCAGCTCAGAGATTCTACAATCGAGAAAGAGACCCTTGCTTTGTTATTAGCTCTGCAGCAGTTCGAGGTTTATGTTGGATCTAGCCTTTGCCAGTTGCCGTGTTTACTGATCACGATCTCGTCGTATTCCTATCTCTCATGTACAATCGCATTCAGCGTCTCATGCGATGGGCTCTGATCGTGCAAGATTACAACCTAGACATCCGTCATAGGAAGGGCTCAGACAATGTGTTGGCATATGCTGGGTCTAGGGGTTAGTGATGTTTGTGTGTGCTATTAGGTAGGTTTGCTGGTAGGCTTGGTTAACAAAACCATAGGTTTGTGTCTTAAGGGAGGGGGTGTTACGGCTGCGGGTTCTGTGTGTGTGTGTTATGTATATGAGCTGTGCCGTTGCCCAGACGTCATTGGATGCCGGCGTCCTGTCCCTCCCCCGGTAGGCGGGACCGAAGATCCGAAGGTCTGGATTGGAGGATGTCAGGCTCGACTCTCCAATCTCCGCGCCGCCTGTCCGGCGACAGCTGTTAAGACCGTGTGCATCGTGTTAGTCGGGAGAGGTCTGAATCTGTGTCAGACGTCTCAATAACTCCTCCGAGATACTAACGAACGTATTGTTAGCAGGTGTGTTGATGTGTGTGATCTTGACGACTGTTGTGTTGGGGAGCCCCGTGCGCCGTGGTTGCCTTGCTTCCCCGGCGGTGTCTTGTAGACCGCATATTCTTTTGTTAGCCCTGTTCGTTTTCCCCTGGTAGAAGGGAGGTTTCGTTTGTGTGTTTGTTTGTTTGGTTTGGGCAACTTATAATACCACTCTTATGTAAGGAGTTCCATCGGTTCCTTTGGTGTTCCTGTAACGTGCTGCCTTAGTGGCTTTTGTTTTGATTGTGGCTGTTTTTGCCAACGTTATTGTATGTTCATTTATTAAAACAACTTCTTATTTACCAAGTACAACTGGTTAAATGTTCTTTCCCACTCTCCCCGAGCTGGGACGTAACAGAGGTCTAGGCTTGCCCCCATCCACGTGCAGCTGGATACTGGGCCTCCTGTCAGACCGCTGCCAGGTGGTGAGGATGAGCAGCACCACTTCAGAGCCACTCACCCTCAACACGGGATTTCCCAGGGATGCGTGCTGAGTCCTCTCCTCTCCTCCCTCTACACCCACGACTGCATGGCTATGCAAAGCTCCAACGTCATCATCAAGTTTCTGACGACACGACAGTGATGGGCCTGATCGCCGGCGACGAAGAGACAGCCTACAGGGAGGTTGGATCACAGGAGGTTGGATCACTGGAGCAGTGGTGCCAGGAGAACAGCCTCGCCCTCAACGTCAAGAAGACCAAGGAGCTGATCGTGGACTACAGGAAGCAGAGAGGAGAGCACAGCCCTATCTACCTACATTGACGGTGTTGCAGTAGAGAGGGTCAGCAGCTTCAAGTTCTTCGGCGTGCACACCACACACGTGGTGATTCAGCATGGGCCTAACTTTCTACACCGGCACAATCGAGTGTGTTCTTACAGGGTGTATCACCGCCGGGTACGGGAACTGCACCGCACTCGAGCGCAGAGCGCTTCAAAGGGTGGTGCGGACGTCCCAGTATATCTTGGAGGTGAGCTACCCTCCCTCCTGGATATATACAACCAGCGGTGCGTGGCCAAGGCCAAACAAATCATAAAAGACATTGCCCACCCCAGCCACGAACTGTACTCACTGTTACCGTCAGGCAGGCGATACCACAGTATCATGTGCCGCACAAATAGACTTAGAGATAGCTTCCACAGTCAGGCCATCAGGCTGCTTAACAAGGGTGTATAGCATATATAATCCATCCACAGGGATAGTGTAGATAGTAGATAGTAGATAGTGTAGTAGTAGATAGTAGATAGTAGATAGTAGATAGTGTAGTAGTAGTTAGTAGATAGTAGATAGTGTAGTAGTAGATAGTAGATAGTAGATAGTAGATAGTAGATAGTAGATTGTGTAGTAGTAGATAGTAGATAGTAGATAGTAGATAGTAGATAGTGTAGTAGTAGTTAGTAGATAGTAGATAGTAGATTGTGTAGTAGTAGATAGTAGATAGTAGATAGTAGATAGTAGATAATGTAGATAGTAGATTGTGTAGTAGCAGATAGTAGATAGTAGATAGTAGATAGTAGATAGTAGATAGTAGATAGTGTAGTAGTAGATAGTAGATAGTAGATAGTAGATAGTAGATAGTAGATAGTAGATAGTAGATTGTAGATTGTAGATAGTAGATTGCGTAGTAGTAGATAGTAGATAGTAGATAGTGTAGTAGTAGATAGTAGATTGTAGATAGTAGATAATGTAGTAGTAGATAGTAGATAGTAGATAGTAGATTGTATAGTGGTAGATAGTAGATAGTAGATAGTAGATAGTGTAGTAGTAGATAGTAGATAGTAGATAGTAGATAGTAGATAGTAGATAGTAGATTGTAGATAGTAGATAGTAGATTGCGTAGTAGTAGATAGTAGATAGTAGATAGTAGATAGTAGATAGTAGATAGTAGATAGTAGATAGTAGATAGTGTAGTAGTAGATAGTAGATAGTAGATAGTAGATAGTAGATAGTAGATTGTAGATAGTAGATAGTAGATTGCGTAGTAGTAGATAGTAGATAGTAGATAATGTAGTAGTAGATAGTAGATAGTAGATAGTAGATAGTAGATAGTGGTATAAGTGCAATAGAAAGGATGTTTCCGTTGTGTAGTCAAGCGTTATTGTGTGTGATTCCCTGAGATCTGTTCTGCTGTATTATTGACACACACACACACACACACACACACACACACACACACACACACACACACACACACACACACACACACACATACACACACACAAACACATACACACTTACCCCCCCCCCCCCCACACACACACACACACGCAGACACTCACACACACACACACACACACACACACACACACACACACACACACACACACACACACACACACACACACACACACACACACACACACACACACACACACACACACACACACACCTCAGGGACTGTATAAAGTTATGTTTTACGAGTAAAATGTTCAATATTTTCTCAGGATGCTCCTGGGAGGGTTTTGTAAGCTTTTATTTACCCTTGCTCAGCTATCTGCAAATAATATTAATAATATTATGTTTGATCCGGAACGATGCAGACCCGGCTAATCCAGACTCACTTCCCAACCCAACCACTGCTAATCCAGACTAACTTCCCAACCCAACCACTGCTAATCCAGACTCACTTCCTAACCCAACCACTGCTAATCCAGACTCACTTCCTAACCCAACCACTGCTAATCCAGACTAACTTCCCAACCCAACCACTGCTAATCCAGACTAACTTCCCAACCCAACCACTGCTAATCCAGACTAACTTCCCAACCCAACCACTGCTAATCCAGACTAACTTCCCAACCCAACCACTGCTAATCCAGACTCACTTCCCAACCCAACCACTGCTAATCCAGACTCACTTCCTAACCCAACCACTGCTAATCCAGACTCACTTCCTAACCCAACCACTGCTAATCCGGACTCACTTCCTAACCCAACCACTGCTAATCCAGACTCACTTCCTAACCCAACCACTGCTAATCCAGACTCACTTCCTAACCCAACCACTGCTAATCCAGACTCACTTCCTAACCCAACCACTGCTAATCCAGACTCACTTCCTAACCCAACCACTGCTAATCCAGACTCACTTCCTAACCCAACCACTGCTAATCCAGACTCACTTCCCAACCCAACCACTGCTAATCCAGACTCACTTCCTAACCCAACCACTGCTAATCCAGACTCACTTCCTAACCCAACCACTGCTAATCCAGACTCACTTCCTAACCCAACCACTGCTAATCCAGACTCACTTACTAACCCAACCACTGCTAATCCAGACTCACTTCCTAACCCAACCACTGCTAATCCAGACTCACTTCCTAACCCAACCACTGCTAATCCAGACTCACTTCCTAACCCAACCACTGCTAATCCAGACTCACTTCCTAACCCAACCACTGCTAATCCAGACTCACTTCCTAACCCAATCACTGCTAATCCAGACTCACTTCCTAACCCAACCAAATACGTTTTGCACCCTTCGCCATACTGTATGTGTATATACTGTTTCATCAGTCAGTCACTTTGGTCTGTTTATCATGTATATTATTGTTATAGTATAGTGTTGTATATAGTCTAGTATATAGTAGGTAGTATATAGTGTTGTTTATAGTATAAGGTATAGTCGGTAGTATATAGTGTTGTTTATAGTATATAGTAGGTAGTATATAGTGTTGTTTATAGTATATAGTAGGTAGTATATAGTGTTGTTTATAGTATATAGTAGGTAGTATATAGTGTTGTTTATAGTATATAGCAGGTAGTATATAGTGTTGTTTATAGTATATAGTAGGTAGTATATAGTGTAGTTTATAGTATATAGTAGGTAGTATGTAGTGTTGTTTATAGTATAAGGTATAGTAGGTAGTATATAGTGTTGTTTATAGTATATAATAGGTAGTATATAGTGTTGTTTATAGTATATAGTAGGTAGTATATAGTGTTGTTTATAGTATATAGTAGGTAGTATATAGTGTTGTTTATAGTATATAGTAGGTAGTATATAGTGTTGTTTATAGTATAAGGTATAGTAGGTAGTATATAGTGTTGTTTATAGTATATAGTAGGTAGTATATAGTGTTGTTTATAGTATAAGGTATAGTAGGTAGTATATAGTGTTGTTTATAGTATAAGGTATAGTAGGTAGTATATAGTGTTGTTTATAGTATAAGGTATAGTAGGTAGTATATAGTGTTGTTTATAGTATATAGTAGGTAGTATAAAGTGTTGTTTATAGTATATAGTAGGTAGTATATAGTGTTGTTTATAGTATATAGTAGGTAGTATATAGTGTTGTTTATAGTATATAGTAGGTAGTATATAGTGTTGTTTATAGTATATAGTAGGTAGTATATAGTGTTGTTTATAGTATATAGTAGGTAGTATATAGTGTTGTTTATAGTATATAGTAGGTAGTATATAGTGTTGATTATAGTATATAGTAGGTAGTATATAGTGTTGTTTATAGTATATAGTAGGTAGTATATAGTGTTGTTTATAGTATATAGTATAGTAGGTAGTATATAGTGTTGTTTATAGTATATAGTATAGTAGGTAGTATATAGTGTTGTTTATAGTATATAGTATAGTAGGTAGTATATAGTGTTGTTTATAGTATAATACATAGTAGGTAGTATATAGTGTTGTTTATAGTATAGTAGGTAGTATATAGTGTTGTTTATAGTATAATACATAGTAGGTAGTATATAGTGTTGTTTATAGTATATAGTAGGTAGTATATAGTGTTGTATATAGTATATAGTAGGTAGTATATAGTGTTGTTTAAAGTATATAGTGTCACAAAGGTGTGTGGTGAGGTTGGACCCAGAACGCAGGCGGAGACCAGAAAAGGGAGAACAGGGGTTTTATTACGGCACAAAACACAATCGATGGTTATCTCCAGGACCGACGATCTGGGACCGGGAGATCGAGGTGCGTCAAGCCGACAGGTAGCAGGCGTAGGGATAGTTGGGACAGGCGATGGGTCGGGTTTACCGGGAAGTCAAGGTGCGTCGAGGAGGTGCGTCGACCCGACAGGTAGCAGACGTAGGAATAGTTGGGACAGGCGATGGGTCGGGTTACCGGGAAGTCAAGGTGCGTTGAGGTGGTGCGTTGAAGTGCGTCGATCGTCTGGACCGACGAGGGGCTGGAACAGCAGACGAGCGGGCTATCTCTCTGATAGTCCGTAGCAGGGTGATCAAAAGCCAGGGATGAATGTCACCTGGGGACTGGTAGCGTACCGGTTACACACAGTACGAACGAGCGACGTCTCTCACTGACGCCGCGGTATAAATAGCCCCCAGGTGAGATCAATGGCAATTAGCCACGGTAATGGTTGGCAGGTGCGTGTGTGTGCGCCTCTAGCGCACGCGGCCTGGCAACGGCCCCTGTCAACCACCGCAACCGTGACAATATAGTAGGTAGTATATAGTGTTGTTTATAGTACATAGCAGGTAGTATATAGTGTTGTTTATAGTATATAGTAGTTAGTATATAGTGTTGTTTATAGTATATAGTAGGTAGTATATAGTGTTGTTTATAGTATATAGTAGGTAGTATATAGTGTTGTTTATAGTATATAGTAGGTAGTATATAGTGTTGTTTATAGTATATAGTAGGTAGTATATAGTGTTGTTTATAGTATAAGGTATAGTAGGTAGTATATAGTGTTGTTTATAGTATAAGGTATAGTAGGTAGTATATAGTGTTGTTTATAGTATAAGGTATAGTAGGTAGTATATAGTGTTGTTTATAGTATATAGTAGGTAGTATATAGTGTTGTTTATAGTATATAGTAGGTAGTATATAGTGTTGTTTATAGTATATAGTAGGTAGTATATAGTGTTGTTTATAGTATATAGTAGGTAGTATATAGTGTTGTTTATAGTATAAGGTATAGTAGGTAGTATATAGTGTTGTTTATAGTATAAGGTATAGTAGGTAGTATATAGTGTTGTTTATAGTATAAGGTATAGTAGGTAGTATATAGTGTTGTTTATAGTATATAGTAGGTAGTATATAGTGTTGTTTATAGTATATAGTAGGTAGTATATAGTGTTGTTTATAGTATATAGTAGGTAGTATATAGTGTTGTTTATAGTATAAGGTATAGTAGGTAGTATATAGTGTTGTTTATAGTATATAGTTGGTAGTATATAGTGTTGTTTATAGTATATAGTAGGTAGTATATAGTGTTGTTTATAGTATATAGTAGGTAGTATATAGTGTTGTTTATAGTATATAGTATAGTATATAGTAGGTAGTATATAGTGTTGTTTATAGTATATAGTAGGTAGTATACAGTGTTGTTTATAGTATATAGTAGGTAGTATATAGTGTTGTTTATAGTATAAGGTATAGTAGGTAGTATATAGTGTTGTTTATAGTATATAGTAGGTAGTATATAGTGTTGTTTATAGTATATAGTAGGTAGTATATAGTGTTGTTTATAGTATATAGTAGGTAGTATACAGTGTTGTTTATAGTATAAGGTATAGTAGGTAGTATATAGTGTTGTTTATAGTATAAGGTATAGTAGGTAGTATATAGTGTTGTTTATAGTATATAGTAGGTAGTATATAGTGTTGTTTATAGTATATAGTAGGTAGTATATAGTGTTGTGTATAGTATATAGTAGGTAGTATATAGTGTTGTTTATAGTATATAGTAGGTTGTATATAGTGTTGTTTATAGTATATAGTAGGTAGTATATAGTGTTGTTTATAGTATATAGTAGGTAGTATATAGTGTTGTTTATAGTATATAGTAGGTAGTATACAGTGTTGTTTATAGTATATAGTAGGTAGTATATAGTGTTGTTTATAGTATAAGGTATAGTAGGTAGTTATTTTGTGTTGTTTATAGTAAAGTATTGTATGGTATAGTATTGTTGTAGTGTAGTGTTGTTCATAGTATAAAGTATAGTGTTGTTTATAGTATTATAGTTTTGTATAGTATAGTATTGTTGTTGAAATTCATACTGCGGGAGGATGGGGAGTAAGCATTCCTGGCATTCATGGCCAATAAAAACATCTTGGTAATATGAAATATTCTGATATAATGAATAAGAGTAAGACATATATGATTTTTGGGAAATAGATAATATATATATGGATAAAATATAATAATATGTAAATCGCAAAATAAAGGTGTTAAAGGACTATCACCCTCGGAGATTGATAAAGAAAATGATTTAAAATGATTAGATGTGTTTATTTAATGGTGGAAGATTCAGTCAAAATGCCGTCACTGAAAGAGCAAGAAC
The DNA here is from genome assembly GCA_027704905.1 of Muraenolepis orangiensis. NCBI lineage: Eukaryota > Metazoa > Chordata > Actinopteri > Gadiformes > Muraenolepididae > Muraenolepis > Muraenolepis orangiensis. The sequence continues at coordinate 12,735,393 of CM051001.1, forward strand.
AAAGAAAGTGTTTCCTGTCTCATGTTTAAATGATGAATGGGTAACACCCCTTGGTCCCGAATCCCTCAATGTGCGTGATGGTCCTGGGTTTAAGACTTTTGTTTCTCTCTCTCTCTCTCTCTCTCTCTCTCTCTCTCTCTCTCTCTCTCTCTCTCTCTCTCTCTCTCTCTCTCTCTCTCTCTCTCTCTCTCTCTCTCTCTCTCTCTCTCTCTCTTTCTCTCTCTCTCTACATATTTTGATTGGTGGTTTAATCAGGGTTGGATCGATGTGGGTAAACTGTAATGATGGGCGATCACTCAGAGGTGATTTGCTTAAAAACATATACACACATGCAGACACACACTCTTCAGTGGTGCTCATATTTGTGTGTGTATGTTTTGTAGAGTATGAATTTCAATATGAGGCGTTCCCCAGCCTCAGTGGATAAATGCCTTCTCTTAATCATAATCAATTATACATTCAGTGTGGGGGCGGGTGTGTGTGTCTTTTATATTAGAGTGCTGTGTGTGTGTGTGTGTGTGTGTGTGTGTGTGTGTGTGTGTGTGTGTGTGTGTGTGTGTGTGTGTGCACAGTATGTGTGTGTGTGTGTGTGTGTGTGTGTGTGTGTGTGTGTGTGTGCACAGTATGTGTGTGTGTGTGTGTGTGTGTGTGTGTGTGTGTGTGTGTGTGTGTGTGCACAGTATGTGTGTGTGTGTGTGTGTGTGTGTGCACAGTGTGTGTGTGTGTGTGTGTGTGTGTGTGCACAGTATGTGTGTGTGTGTGTGTGTGTGTGTGTGTGTGTGTGTGTGTGTGTGTGGTGTGTGTGTGTGTGTGTGTGTGTGTATGCACCGTACGTGTGTGTAAGGGGCTTTCCCTTTGAAATGAACTGTGGGATTGATATAATCATTGTATTCTGTTTCCACTTCCAGAGAGGGAGGAGATAACCAATGGCGTCGTGTGTTAAAGGGAGTAATCTTCCAGTGGTTGGTGTAATCTAAAATTAGCCGACTAATCTCCGAGGATTAGTCAAATCAAATCTAATGGATTAGCCCCGAAAGGCTTCATGTGGAAGACCGAGGTCACGGTGGCCAGGACTGATAAACGTGTGTGTGTGTGTGTGTGTGTGGGTGGGTGTGTGTGTGCGCAAGCACAAGTTCAACACTCAATATGTTTTTGAATGTGTTCAGGTGTGTGTGTGTGTGAGTGTGTCTGTGTGTGTGTCAAGGTGACTGTCTGGAGGTTAATAACGAGTGACCCATAGAATGGACCAAAGCAAGGCTAAACAAGTCTCTCTCTCTCTCTCTCTCTCTCTCTCTCTCTCTCTCTCTCTCTCTCTCTCCTCTCTCTCTCTCTCTCTCTCTCTCTCTCTCTCTCTCCCTCTCACACTTTCTCATTCTCTGTCTCTCACACACATACAACATACAACCTCTCTTGCCCTCTCTTTTATTTTAAATTCCAGTTTCTCCTACTCTTGACCCTCTACATTACCAAAATAAAAGTCTACCATTGTGGTGAACTGTCTCAATTGACTTGTCTATTCACCGTGTCAAACAGAGATCAAACTAAAAAAAGTTGAAAGTAATTTAAGAAGCAGAACTCATACCCCTTCCAGACTTCACCGAGGAACAAACTTCACCTCTCGACTGAAGGCGCTGTATTGAATGTGAGTATTAAAGATACTGAAGGTTATATTGGAGAGTTGGAAGAGAGAGAGAGAGAGAGAGAGAGAGATAGAGGACGGAAGAACTAAACTAAACCCAAAAGAAATCTTCCTGCTCTTGCTTCTCCCTCTTTCCCTATGTTCCTCCCCCATTGAGGTGAAGTGTTGCATTTCACACACACACACCTCTGATTGACAGGTCAGATGGATGCCTGGAACCAATCAGGAATGAGATGCCCTGATTGGTCAGAACACAGGTCTAACGTCTAAATAGTCTCACACAGAGGGAGGTGCAGTCAACTCTAACAGATCTTCTCACAGAGCACTTCACTCTCTAATAGCTGACCGATGGCTAGGCCATTTCTAACAAATGACATGAATCCCACCTTTACAGCCAGGTGTCTTGTCCAATAGGATCCCTATAGTATATAGCATATACACATATTTATTTACCGTTACCATATCTTTCTTTCTAGTTTCCGGACTGTTTACTTATATTTTTCCCGACTCAATTGTCTGTACTGTTGCATTGCGATGCTGAGTAGCTCCGTCTGTTAGGACTTGGCTTGGGAACCGGAGGGTGGCGGGTTCATGTCCCCGAAACGGACCAAGTACAGAGTGAGAACTGGTACTTGAGAAAAAGGCAAGGCACCAGACCCCTACACTGCTCCCCGGGCGCTGTATATATACTAATAGCTGCCCACTGCTCCTAATATTAAGATGGGTTAAATGCAGAGAAACACATTTCTCTGTGTGTGTATGTGTAAGTGACCAGATGTAAATGTAAATGTAAGTGACCAATAAAGAGGATTCAATCCTCCAGATTTAGATTTAGATTAATATTTGTGTATACTTAGTTGATATACTATTGCCAATTTCATGTCACTGCACATCCTGCACGTGTACATGTGACAAATAAAGTTCTGGAATCTTGAATCTATAACACCATTTTTTTATATACATCCTTTTCAGGTACACACAGTCATACAGCACACACACACACACACACATGTAATGACATCTGCAGCAGGGACATACATTGCTAAATGCAGATTCATCACTGCCATTCATCTGAGTGTCGTGATGCAATCATTGCCCATAATGCCTTGAATGTAGACGAGGTACGTTCAATTACACACACACACACACACACAATTTTATCAATAGGCATTACAGCGACAATCTTGTGGCACACCTGGCCTTATATGTAGACTCACCGGTGGGTCCCCATGATGTTCAAATCACACACACACACACACACAGACACACAGACACACACACGCGCACACACACACACACACACACACACACACACACACACACACACACACACACACACACAAAAACACATGGAAACACACACACATCCTTACTACTCGTATATGATGAATTGGCTGCATACAAATTCATAGGCGCTACCATTTATCTTAGTTTTGCAATCTTTTGGCATGGAACACACCTATACACACCCACACACTCACACACACACACACGCACACATACACACACACTCACACATCCACATCCCTACAGAGCATAACAATTTGTCTACTGCCAGATTTGCACTTGTTGTTAATTCATTACAAGGGGCTTGTCATCCTCCAGAGCTATCTAAACATGAGTGTGTGTGTGTGTGTGTGTATGTGTGTGTGTGTGTGTGTGTGTGTGTGTGTGCAAGTGTGTGTGTGTGTGTGTGTGTGTGTATTTGTGTGCGTTCTGGTCCCTTCCTTGTTAACATGCGGCTGGGGAGCCATTCAATTTATCTGGAAACACTCATCGCCGGCTGATGTTATTCTAGATGGGCCATCTCAGTGGAATCCATGTGTCCATGGGGAAGATATAATGTGTCTATCTGTCTGCTGAGTGTGTGCGCGTATGCATTAGAATTGTATGAAGAATTGTTTGGGACAGTGTGTGTGTGTGTGGTGTGTGTGTGTGTGTGTGTGTGTGTGTGTGTGTGTGTGGTGTGTATGTGTGTGTGTGTGTGTGTGTGTGTGTGTGTGTGTGTGTGTGTGCATGTGTGTGCATAACAATGAAATACTCTTTTGGGTGTGTGCGTGCGTGTACATACTATCGAACACTCCTGTGTGTGTGAGAGATAGTGTGTGTGTGGTGTGTGTGTGTGTGTGTGTGTGTGTGTGTGTGTGTGTGCCTGCATATGATTCTTTCATTGTAATGTTCTGAGCGGAGGACTGACCGCACGTTCGGAGGAAGAGAAGAGAGGACACTGAGCCGTGCTGTATCGCTGTAGCTTCTGCCAGGTTTACATCGGCCACTCGGACATGCAGCTTCTCAAGATTCAAGATTCAAGATTCAAGATAACTTTGCAGATGAACATGTAAATGCCCTGCATGCAAGTACACACAAACAAACACACACACACACACACACAAACACACACACCAACACACACACACACACACCTCCTTGTCCTTGTATATGTTTCGTTTAATGCTTGGCTTGCAGCCTGGATTTTTATGTTTTTTTACAAACCCTGGAACCCATTTGGTGTCATACTGAGAGTGAGAATAACGCTGTGAAGACACACACACACACGCGCACACACACACACACACGGTCATACGTATGTGAGAGTTGGGCCGTACATCCTTCTGTTTCTCCCTCTGTTGGTCTCCCAGTGTGTCCTGTTCTTCCTCTGTCCTCTAAAAATCGAAATGTAATGTAAACACAAAATAAACATATATATAGTGTAAGTAAGTAACATAAGTAAAATGAGTTTCTCTGCATTTAACCCATCCTAGTATTAGAAGCAGTGGGCAGCTATTGTATATACAGTGCCCGGGGAGCCTTGCTCAAGAGCACCTCGGCAGTGCCCAGGGTTTCGGGGACTTGAACCGGAGATCTTCCGGTTCCCAAGCCCCCAAGTCCCAACAGACTGAGCTATCCTGCCACCTGCATGCCGTCTGAGCGCGTGTGTGTGTGTGTGTGTGTGTGTGTGTGTGTGTGTGTGTGTGTGTGTGTGTGTGTGTGTGTGTGTGTGTGTGTGTGTGTGTGTGTGTGTGTGTGTGTGTGTGTGTGTGTGTGTGTGTGTGTGTGTGTGTGTGTGTGCGTGCGTGTGTGCGTGCGTGCATGCATGCATGTGTGTGTGTGTCTGGTTTACCTGCATTTTTCAGTTTACTATCGTAGCTCTCTTACTGGAATACATGTGTTTATAAATCTCTAATGTCTCTCTGGCTCTCTCATTGTTTCTCTGATTGAGTCTAAACCTCCTCCACACTGACAGCCTCATGCACTTTGTAAAGGAATATTGACAAGTTATTGCAATTTTGCAACGTTTTTGCAAAATTGTTCCACCCTCCCTTTCTTATTTCCCTGCTTCCTTCCTTCTGTCCTACATTGTTCAGGTGGTATATTAAACATTTAGAATAAATAATGATAATAAGAATACTATTACATTCAAGAGACGACGAGGATGATGGGACGAGGAGACAGACTGCAGCATGGCTGTCCCTCCTGCTGCTACTGCTGTGTGTGTGTGTGTGTGTGTGTGTGTATGTGTGTGTGTGTGTGTGTGTGTGTGTGTGTGTGTGTGTGTGTGTGTGTGTGTGTGTGTGGTGTGGTGATAAGTGGGCATATGTGCTTGACTGAGTAATGTCTTTATGTGTGACAGAGAGCAAGCGTGTGTGTGTCTTTGTGTACATGTGGGCGTCAGTGCGTGTGTGTGCGTGCCTGCATGTGCGTGTGTGTGTGGGTGTGTGCAGGTGCATGAATAGAGTTGTCTTCACAATCGAAGTCTACCAATTACCCCTCTCTCTCTCTCTCTCTCTCTCTCTCTCTCTCTCTCTCTCTCTCTCTCTCTCTCTCTCTCTCTCTCTCTCTCTCTCTCTCTCTCTCTCTCTCTCTCTCTCTCTCACCTGCCTTTTTTCTATCCACTGCCTCTATTCACACCTTCTAATTATCCCAGTGAGTGCACACGATTGTGTGTGTGTGTCTCCTTGCGTGAAGCTACCCTACAGTGTCCAGTTGGAGCTCATTTCCGCACACACACACGCACACACACAGACACACACACACACACACACACACACACACACACACACACACACACACACACACACAGCACACACACACACACACACACACACACACACACACACACGCACAGGGTGCATTTATTCCCTGGCTGTGGATCAATGCTAAATGCTAATTAGGAGGTGGTCTCGGTGGTGGTGGTGGTGGTGGTGGTGGTGGAATGGACACGTGGTAGAAGGCATTTATCTCAGGTACGGGGGCTAGCGTGCTGAGGGGAGGTCTCTCCTCCTGACCCGTGAAGCGTGAGTCACGGGGTGTGAAGGTTTAGCTCTCCCTCCCCCATTCATCCAGACTCTATTAGTCCACAGCCGGAGGCCACGGCGCCCTCCCTGACCCTCGGCTCACCGTGCAACAGCCAATTCCTCTCAATTTACACACAGACGCACAGACGCACACACACAAACTGGAACAAACACACACACACGCACACAGACCCACACAATGCACAGACTCTCTTCATCACCCACACACACGCAAATCACAACACAGACACACACATAGGCACACACATGCACACACACACACACACATACACACACACACACACAGGAACACACACATGCACACCCACAAACTAGAAATCACACACACAAAACAAACACACACAAACTGGAACGCACACAAGCACAAACATACACACACACACATACTCTCACACACACACACACACACACACAGGAACACACACACACACACAGGAGCATGCTCACGTCCATGTTAAATGTCTATTGTCATACAACCTTTTATTCGTGTGTGTAAAAAAAACAACCTTTCTTGGCAGTCGTCTGCGGTGGTTAAATATATATAACTATGTTGTGCTTTGCATGCTTTGTGGACAATTTAGTATCTTTCAAAACAAGCTCTTTCCAAGAGCTATAAGACCACTGCTTCCCTCAACTCACTCTCAGCACTCACCACACTTGTTATATAACACTTGTTTATGTATGGAGTATTTAGGATGGAGTATGGCGCCGTACGAGCTGCCGTCCGACCCGCACAACAACGCAGTTTTTTGTTATTTATTCTTTTTATCGCGATTATCACTTCTGGAGATCAGATCGACAGTCGCTCGCCGCCTACCAGAGTTTTATCATTCTTTCGACTCGGACGTCCAGCCTGAAGTCACAGCTGGATTATCTCCGACCATCTTGGGCACGATTACATGCAAGCGTCGCAGCAAGAAGCGAGGGAAGTGAGCTGGCGTGCTAGTCAGGCTGAAATGTCGATCCGATCGCCCCCCACTACCCACCATTCTACTGGCTAATGTACAGTCTCTGGACAATAAGTTAAGCGAGCTACAGGCTCGTATTCAATTCCACCGGGAAACTAAGGACAATTGTATCATCTGCCTTACGGAGACATGGATGTCGGAGGGGGTTACCGATGCAGCTATCGCGCCGACGGGATTTTCCGTCCACCGGGCAGACAGAACAAAGGCTCTACATCCCCTCAAGTCTTTCTGTTCCCCGGACCTGGAGTACCTGATGCTTATGTGCCGTCCATACTGGCTACCTCGGGAGTTTACAGCGGTAACCGTGACCGGTGTTTACATTACCCCACAAGCCAACACGGACACAGCGCTGAAGGAACTGTATGGGGCTATCAGCGAACAAGAGTCGGCACACCCCGAGGTTGCTCTCATCGTGGCGGGGGACTTCAACAAGGCGAACCTGAAGAAGGTTCTCCCAAAGTTCTACCAACACATAACGAGCAACACACGGGGTGAGCAGATCCTCGACCACTGCTACACCCCCTTCCGTGATGGCTCCTCCGCCCACCGTTCGGCAAATCAGCCGCTCTATCCAGCTACTACCCGCCTATAGGCAGAGACTGAAGCAGCAACCGATCGCTGTGAGGGAGGTCCAATGCTGGTCGGACCAATTGGACTCTATGCTGCAGGATTGTTTTGATCACGCTGACTGGCACATGTTCCGCGTTGCCTCGGACAATAACATCAACGAGTACGCGTCGTCGGTCACCGGGTTCATCAAGAAGTGCATAGATGACGTTGTTCTGACCATGTAGATTCGGATATACCCCAACCAGAAACCGTGGATTAACGGCGATGTTCTCGCTGCCCTACACGCGTGTAACGCCGCCTTTGGCTCCGGGAATATGGAAGAATAAACGAGAGCCCGCTACGACCTCCGTAAGACCATCGTCACTGCCAAGCGGGAGTATAAGGACAGAGTGGAGGAGAAATTCAACAGCCACGATGCAAGGGGTATGTGGCAGGGGCTACAGACGATAACAAACTTCAGAGGGAGAACCAGTTGTGTAGAGATCTCCTATACCTCCCTCCCAGGAGAGCTAAATACTTTTTTTGCTCGGTTCGACGTGAATGGCAGCCCGCCGAAGCCAGCGCCGCCTGAGGAGACCAGCCTGCTGAACATCTCGGAGGCGGATGTGCGCTGCACCTTCAAGCGGTTGAACATCCGTAAGGCGGCAGGCCGCGACAAAATCCCGGGCCGCGTCCTCAGAGCATGCGCAGACCAGTTGGCAGGAGTCTTTGCAGACATCTTCAACCTCTCCCTGTCCCAGGCTGTCATTCACGTGGTCTTCAAGATGTCCACCATCGTGCCTGTCCCTAAACAACCCAAGGTAGCATGCCTGAATGACTATAGACCTGTAGCCCTCACCTTGATTGTCAGCAAATGCATCAAGAGGTTGGTCAAGGACTTAATTTGCTCCGTGTTACCTGCCACGCTGGACCCATGGCAATTTGCATATTGTCAAAAACAGATCCACGGACGACGCAATTGCCATGGCCCTCCACACTGCCCTTTCCCACCTGGAGGGAAAGAACTGTTATGTGCGAATGCAGTTTGTGGACTACAGCTCAGTGTTCAACACAATAGTCCCTGCCAAGCTCGACACCAAGCTTAGAGGTCTAGGCGTGCCCCCATCCACGTGCAGCTGGATACTGGACCTCCTGTCGGACCGCCGCCAGGTGGTGAGGATGGGCAGCACCACCTCAGAGCCACTGACCCTCAACACGGGAGCCCCCCAGGGATGCGTGCTGAGTCCTCCCCTCTACTCCCTCTACACCCACGACTGCATGGCTATGCACAGCTCCAACGTCATCATCAAGTTTGCTGACGACACGACAGTGATGGGCCTGATCGCCGGCGACGACGAGACAGCCTACAGGGAGGAGGTCGGATCGCTGGAGCAGTGGTGCCAGGAGAACAGCCTCGCCCTCAACGTCAAGAAGACCAAGGAGCTGATCGTGGACTTCAGGAAGCAGAGAGGAGAACAAAGCCCTATCTCCATCGATGGTGTTGCATTAGAGAGGGTCAGCAGCTTCAAGTTCCTCGGCGTGCACATCTCCGAGGACTTCACATGGTCCACGCACACCACACACGTGGTGAAAAGGCCAACGCCTGTATTTCCTCAGGCGTCTGAGGACCTTTGTCCTTTGTCGTAGACCCGCCTGTAGAAAATACCTTGGTCCAAATAGTCTTCTGAAACCTCCATATTCAACACTGCACCGGAGAATGACTTTCTGTCCCGAGTCCGGACGGATATCTCCTGCGTGACTCTCCACCCTTTGCACTTTGCAGGTTTCCCCCCCACCTCCACCCCCCTCCTCATGTGTTAAGACAGGAAGTGGGAGCAGCTGTTTGGGACAGAAAACAATAGAGCGTATAGGAAGAACTTAAAGGGCTTTAAGTGATTCATCAAAGGAGGGGGAAAAGGAAAGGGATGAACAGCAACAACCAAGTCAAGTCAAGTTTATGTCACTTCACAGTTTACACAGCAATGAGTGAACATCTTATGTGCAATACCCGATGACAGACAGCAGTTATAAAAAACAGAATAGGATCAAAATAAGTTAAAAGTACAAACTGTAAAGTTAATGAAATATAAAATGCAATATGTGCAATATATATATATATAAATCAATGTACACATTGAATATTGAACATAAAATATACATTGTTATATGCTATACACCCTTGTTAAGCAGCCTGAAGGCCTGACTTTGGAAGTTATCTCTGAGTCTACTTGTGCGGCACTTTATACTGAGGTATCGCCTGCCTGACGGTAAAAGTGAATACAGTTTGTGGCTGGGGTGGGCATTGTCTTTTATGATGCGTTTGGCCTTGGCTACGCACCGCTTGTTGTATATATCCAGGGGGAGGGTAGCTCACCTCCAACGATATACTGGGCCGTCCGCACCACCCATTGAAGTGCGGTGCAGTTCCCGTACCAGGCGGTGATACACCCTGTAAGAACACTCTCGATTGTGCCGGTGTACAATGTTCTCAGGATGCGGGGGCCCATGCTGAGGCTGTTCTCCTGGCACCACTCCTCCAGTGATCCGACCTCCTCCCTGTAGTCTCGTCGTCGCCGGTGATCAGGCCCATCACTGTCGTGTCATCAGCAAACTTAATGATGACGTTGGAGCTGTGCATAACCATGCAGTCGTGGGTGTAGAGGGAGTAGAGGAGAAGGCTCAGCACGCATCCCTGGGGGGCTCCCGTGTTGAGGGTCAGTGGCTCTGAGGTGGTGCTGCCCATCCTCACCACCTGACGTCGTCGTGTTGAACACTAAGCTTTAGTCCACAAACAGCATCCGCACATAACGGTTCATTCCCTCCAGGTGGGAAAGGGCAGTGTGGAGGGCCATTTGGAGTGGACATCTTGAAGTCCGCGGGAACAACAGCCTGGGCCAGGGAGAGGTTGAAGATGTCTACAAAGACTCCTGCCCACTGGTCTGCAGATGCTCTGAGGACGCGGCCCGGGATGTCGTCGGGGCCTTTCACCTTACGGATATTCAACCGCTTGAAGGTGCAGCGCACATCCGCCTCCGAGATGTTCAGCAGCTTGTCTCCTCAGGCGGCGCTGGCTTTGGCGGGCCGCCGTTCACGTCGAACCGAGCAAAAAAAGTATTTAGCTCTCCTGGGAGGGAGGTAGAGGAGTTCTCTACACAACTGGTTCTCCCTCTGAAGTTCGTTATCGTCTGCAGTCCCTGCCACATACCCCTCGCATCGTGAGTCTTGAATTTCTCCTCCACTCTGACCTTTTACTCCCGCTTGGCAGTGACGATGGTCTTACGGAGGCTGTAGCGGGCTCTCGTATATTCTTCCATATTCCCGGAGCCAAAGGCGGCATTACGTGCGTGGAGGGCAGCGCGATCATCGCCGTTAATCCACAGTTTCTGGTCGGGATATATCCGAACCGACTTGGTCGGAACAACGTAATCTAAGCACTTCTTGATGAACCCGGTGACCGAGGACGCGTACTCGTTGATGTTATTGTCCGAGGCGACCCGGAGTCAGCGCGATCAAAACAATTCTGTTGCATAGAATCCTGTCGACCTTATCTCCAGAAGTGTGCAAAAGTCATAAGTGAACGTGCTGCTAACTTTCTGTACAAAGATAGTCGCGATAATAAGAATAACTAACAAACAACTGCGTCGTCGTGCGGGAGCATCTGTCTCTGGGAGTCTGACCTTTGGTATTCATACACACGCACACACACACACACACACACACACACACACATCTCTGTGTTCACACATATCATCATCATCATCGGCGGTCACTCGTAGTCGAGTATGACTGTCCTCCTTCTTGGTCCTTGTGGGTCTTCAGGTGGGCATAGAGGCCGATTCTGGACCCGATTATTCTTGTGCAGTGTGGACAGGGGAATGTAGTGGTGGGGGGTTTGGGTTGGACCTGTTTGGTGGTTGCTCTCTCCTTCCTGAGTCTGCGCTTGTCTTGTGCAGCATGGCAGAGGTCATCATTATATAGTGCAGCACCCTCACGGACAAGGTTTCTCCAGGTCGCCCTGTCTGTTGCCATGTCTTCCCAAGCTTTTAGGTCTATGTGGCACTTCTTTAGGTTTGTTTTTATGTTATCTTTGTACCTCTTCTTTTGGCCTCCAGGGGCCCGTTTTCCTTTAACAAGCTGGGAATAAAGGACTTGTTTTGGGAGGCGAGAGTCAGGCATGCGGATAACATGGCCAGTCCATCTGAGCTGGTTTTGGGCAATGGTGGCAGTGATGGTGGGAATGTCAGCCTCCTCCAGGACGCTGGTGTTAGTGCGCCGATCCTCCCAGCTAATCCTGAGGATTTTTCGGAGGGATCTTTGATGGTATGCCTCAAGTGCCTTTAAGTGCCTGCTGTATGTGGTCCAGGCTTCTGATCCATACAGAAGAGTGGGGAGCAGCACAGCTTTAGAGACCAAGATTTTGGTCTTTGCTTGGAGGTCACGATTCTCAAAGACTTTCTTCCTTAGCCTTGAGAAAGCCCCACTGGCACAGCTGAGGCGATGGTGTATTTCATCATCAATGACAGCTTTTGATGATAGGAGGCTGCCAAGGTATGGGAAGTAGTCCACATTTTCCAGTCTGATGTTGTCAATGGAGATGTTTGGGGGTAGGACAGACGTACTGCTGTTTGGTGGTGGTTGGTGGAGGATTTGGGTCTTTTTTATGTTGATGGCTAGACCAAGCTGTTTGTATGCTTTCGCAAAGGCTGATAGGATACCCTGTAGGTCCTCTTCCGAGAGGGCTACAAGGGCGTTGTCGTCCGCATACTGCAGCTCCATGATCGATATGGTGGTAGTCTGACCATTAGCCCTGAAACGGTTGATGTTGAGGAGTTGGCCGTCAGTTCTGTACATGATGTTGACTCCCTGGGGCAGATGCTTGCTTGTGAGATGTAGGACAGCAGCAACAAAGATGGAGAATAGCGTTGGAGCGATGACACATCCCTGTTTGACTCCTTTGTCGACCCGGAAGGGTTCAGTTTCGTCTCCACTGCCACTGAGTACCGTGGCTGACATATTGTCATGCAGCAGTCTCAGTACCCGGACGTATTTTTTGGGCAGCCAATCTTTGCCAGTACCAGCCAGAGGG
>CM051001.1:12760450-12765450 GCA_027704905.1 Muraenolepis orangiensis
ATTTTGATGCATCGCCAACGATCCCGATACCCTAAAGATAAATATGAAGCAACTACTATCACGATGCGTCCTGTGAGATCGTCACATAATGCGACTGTAGAAAGCAAAAGCCGAATCCCGGACATTTTTGGTGATGTCCAGGGAAATAAAGTTCGCTACTTTTAGCATCTTGGTAAACATCTTGGTGTCGCTCTTCCTCCTCCATGATGATATGGGACTGCTCTGGACATAAATCCAACCAGCATGAGACTTGATGAGAATTGTCCACTGATAGCAGTGGGCAGCGCACTTGAGAGACAGTTTAGAGAGGTGGAATCAATTTAAATATACAATTATTGTATATATAACTAGAGGTGGGACGATCGATCGGCTTCCGATCATTATCGGCTGATTTTGAAGAAAAATGCGCAATCGGAGAATGCCGATCTTGCTTTAATGTTGCCGATTTCATAGCCGATCCTGCACGTGAGAAACACGCGAGCTCATCTCTTTACCAGCGAGTAAAACACGTGGGGCCCCGCCTCTTTTCTAAACAGAGCGATACTCGCCCTGCCTCAACATGTCAGCGGTGTCTGCAGTGTGGAGTTTCTTCAAAGTGTGTGATACAGATGTAACATTTGCCATCTGTAATGTGTGCAAAGAGAAAATATCTCGTGGAGGAAGCAATGTAAAAAATTTCAACAAGACAAATTTAATAAGACACCTGAAAACCCATCACCCAGCGCAGCATGGCGAGTTTGTTAAACTGACCGTGGAGAACGAGAACCCCAGGAATGCATGATGGATGAAACTGTTCTATAATACAGGGGTTCCCACCCTTTTTTCTATATATATAGATTGTACTATATATATCATCTCTATATATAGATTATACCGCCCGCCGTTCACCTATACTCAAATTATTTGAGTCAAATATGATGATAAACACACAGCTGTTTGGCGGCCCGGCAGTAACACCTCCACGGCCCGGTACCGGTCCGCGGCCCGGCGTTTGGGAACCCCTGCTATAATAGACTGCTATAGCAGCGATACACTGTAGACCGCTATAGCTGCAAAAAAAATAAAAAATCGGTGATCGGTGATCGGTGGGGCAGATATTTCTCATTGTGATCGGTGATCGGTGATCGGTGGCAAAAAACTTGATCGTCCCATCCCTATATATAACAATTATACTGTTTATAAATACATCGGATTTGACCAATGTAAAGATTTGAGAAAGGATGCATCTCAAATTAATTTCTAATTGTATTCTGTTTTGTATGTAATTGTATTCTATACACTTTTTTGATCGGGCAAACATTGTATCGTGAACTTTTAAGGCTGGTTTACCGATGCTAAATCGTAGAGAAACTTACCTTACCTTATCCTTCCTATGGAGCGTCTCTTCATTTCTAAACGTTAATACATTTTTGCTTTGTAAGGAACAAACAAAGTAATACCGTATTTAATTATTTAGCGTTGACATGGGTCGAATAATCACGATGACACTAGAAAGAAATTGTCTGTGATAAAAAAAAAAAAGATCCACTTTTCAAAAACTTTCACAATATCCTTGTATTTTTTGGTCAAAGGGGGAAAGAAGTGTAGAAGCGTTGGCTCTGAGCTCGTGGCGGAGGAGGAGGAGGGCTGACGGTGTGGACCGCAGGTCATTTGATCCAGGATCCAAACAGCCTCCTCGCTAACAAACCCCAGACCACTGTTGTTTTTTACCATTCTTAAAATTGTGCACACTGGTGAGGTAAAGGAGGGTTAGAACACACACACACACACACACACACACACACACACACACACACAGACACACACACACACACACACACACACACACACACACTGAAACGCACACACACACACACGGTAGTGTACAGACACACACACTGAAACGCACACACACAGTAGCGCACACACGCACACACATACGCAGTAGTAGTGTTTAATGCCTTGCTTAATGGAATATGGAGGTCATTTTTCCTTTCCTCTAGACTGCATTGAGGCACAGAACAACTAAAATAATAATAATAATTATAATATTGATAATAATATAATATTTCTATATATATTTCTATATATATATATATATATATTTATATATATATATATATATATATATATATAAATATTATATTATTATCAAGTGCTATATAAGAAACTCAAAGACACGTTACATTAAATGCATTCGGTAAATACACAAATAGACACATACAGTATAAAACACAACACTAATTAACACTTTAACCAAAGCAGTTAAAACGGAAAGGAACGGAAACTACTGAACCAGTTGTGTTGTTGTGTGAGACCAGACGGAGGTCCATACGGAGGTCCAGCCCTGGCCTCCCCTCCTATAGCTCTGGGCCTCACCTCACTAGAGGCTCCTCTGAAACACCTCTTGTGCTCAACGCTGCAGACTCCCCTTCAGCCTGACCTCTGACCCTCAGGGGAAGAACAAAGGCTGTTTGTTAAATGAGCTAAATGGATTAGCTGATGATGGTAATCTGAGAATATATTTTTTTCTCTTTCTTTCTTTTTGTTGGTTATTTCCCAAGGCCTTGATCAGCTCTATTGATTGGTAAATAGCCCTGAACCGTATGCTCAGGTAGGGTAAGGTGGAATATATCAAATCTTCATCATTTTGGACCAGATGTCAGAAGAAGGCCATGTCCATCATAAAGGACTGCAACCACCCTGGGCACCATCTCTTCTCCCCCCTACCGTCTGGGCGCCGGTTGCAAAGCATCCGTACAGCAAGTACTACCAGGTTTAAGGATAGTCTTTATCCACAGGCAGTGACCTACTGAACTGCTATGAGTGCTGCCGCTTTCACTTTCATAACATAGTCATTACCATTACACTTACATACTTTGCTGGACTTTCTGGACTCTTCACAGTTACTGCACTGTACTGCACTGTATTCACAATAATGCTGCACTACTGGCACTTTAAATGTTTTTGAAACGTTTTTGTAACAAAAAAATATATATAAAAAAAAAACATGTACATCTCATTTAAGTCACTTTGCTGCTCTTTTTTGGTTTATTTTATTGTATATATCATTTTTATTTCTATGGTGTTGTTTTTAAGATGTATACTGCGGGAGGGATTGGGGAGTAAGCGTTCCTATGTACTTGTTACAAATGGCAAATAAAAATATTATACTTGAAAAAAAAAAGAAATCTCTTACTTGTATCTTGTATCTTGTAGAAATATTAGTATTATTGACTTCCAATAAGTGCCGCCATTGCGATGTGACGTCAGAAACTGAAGTCGGTACTGTACTCGGATTTGGTCCCGAGTTCAAAAGTAGAAAGTTCCACTTCACGTGGCATTCCATTGCACTTTTCCTAGTAGGAGGTCGGGAATTCTCCACTTACGAGTTGTCTGGAACGCAGCATGTTGTCCTGAACATAAACTCTCTGTCTCTCGGCGGGCCGCTCACATTTCAAGCAGAACAAAAACCCCACGGATATAAATCCTCATTTCATCCCTTCTGTCTCCTTCCTGAGATGATTCAGGGTGAATTGGGCCGTTGGCTTTATGTCAGCTTTGCTCTCCGTTTACATTCAAACCGCTTGTTTCTTCTTTCTGTGAGGCTGATGATTTCTGCTCTTGCACTTTATTACAAGGAAGCCCTGAGATATGAGCTCTGCAGGAGTAGCAGGGAAATGGATCAATTAGATCCCTGCCCCCCCATTCCCACACACATAGACCACACACACACACACCCACACACCCACACACCCCACACACACACACACACACACACACACACACCACACACACACACACACACACACACACACACACACACACACACACACACACACACACACACACACACACACACACACCCACACACACCCACACACCCACACACACACACACACACACACACACACACACGATCATACAAGCTAATAATATTTAAAAAAATACAAATAATGATTCATGCGTACCAGCAGCCACAGTGCATAACACCCCCCCCCACACACACACACACACACACAGACTCAAAACATCCACTGTTAATGTCAATTTTTTCTCTCTTTCTGTCTCATTCTCTCTTTCTGTCTCATTCTCTCTCTCTCTCTCTCTCTCTCTCTCTCTTTCTGTCTCATCTCCTCTCTCTCTCTCTCTCTCTCTCTCTCTCTCTCTCTCTCTCTCTCTCTCTCTCTCTCTCTCTCTCTCTCTCTCTCTCTCTCTCTCTCTCTCTCTCTCTCTCTCTCTCTCTCTCTCTCTCTCGATCTCTCTTGCATTTCTTCTGAGGGAAATCATGTACCTCTTTCCTGCCGATAATGTCATCTACCCACGCTCCCCGCTATATATAGAGGAGAGAGATAGAGAGAGAGGGGAAGAGAGAGAGAGAGAGTGACTATATATCCTGACTATAAGTGGCTCCACAGGTGAAGTGCGTGTGTATGTGTGTGTGTGTGTGTGTGTGTGTGTGTCAGTGTGTGTGTGTGTCAGTGTGTGTGCGTGTGCACACGTGTGTGTGTGTTTGTGTGTGTGTGTGTGCTTGTGCATGTGTGTGCTTGTGCATGTGTGTTTGTGTGTGTGTGTGTGTCAGTGTGTGCGTGTGCACACGTGTGTGTGCATGTGTTTGTGTGTGTGTGTGTGTGCTTGTGCATGTGTGTGCTTGTGCGTGTGTGTGAGCTACTGTTCTGCTACGTTGAACTGCTGGAATTCCCATCACTGCTGTCGATTCAGCTTTTTGTGAAACTGAAATTTGTTTACACCCAATAACAGTTAGCAAACATTTTCTCCATTAAGGTACTCATTTTGGAGTTGTAATTGAAAACAACTGAAAACGTTGTGTACTCATTTTACTGATATTACAAATTACAAATTTATAATATATATATCTGTGTGTGTGTGTGTGTGTGTGTATGTGTTTTTTGGGCAACGTTTTGGAGCAGGATATATTCTTACACAGTAAATCGAAAATGACATTAACCCAAATAGCAGCTAATGCAGTTTGAATGTATTTTTTTGTATTTTGTTTTCAA
>CM051001.1:12782950-12785450 GCA_027704905.1 Muraenolepis orangiensis
CCCCCCCCCTGCTGCCCCCCCCTGCTGGCCCCCCCCTGCTGCCCCCCGCCCCTGCTGCCCCCCCCCTGCTGCCCCGCCCCTGCTGCCCCGCCCCTGCTGCCCCCCGCCCCTGCTGCCCCCCCCCTGCTGCCCCGCCCCTGCTGCCCCCCCCCTGCTGCCCCCCCCCTGCTGCCCCCCCCCTGCTGCCCCGCCCCTGCTGCCCCCCGCCCCTGCTGCCCCCCGCCCCTGCTGCCCCTCCCCTGCTGCCCCCCCCCTGCTGCCCCCCCTGCTGCCCCCCCCCCTCTGCTCAACACCTATACTAATCACCACCAATGTTTTTGACTAACTGTAAAAAACAACAACAACAACAAAAAAACAACTGTAAAAACAAACTGTATCACAACTACCCACCTCTCTATAGTTTACATATTTATTAAAAAGATACCTGGTTACTGTACCTGCCATATATATTTAAATCTGTTGATACAACTGCTCCTACTCCTGTACATACATTTATATATGCTCACTTGTATATACATTTACATTTATATATATTTATCCTGCTTTCAATAACTGCATACCCCTGATCACTACCTGTTAAATACTCACTTACCTGTATATATATATATATGTATATATACACCTATTATTATGCTCATATCCCATGTAATACCTAGTAGACTGTCTTTTAACCTGTCTTTTAACCTGTAATTAAACTGTCAATTATATTACCATGCACTTTGTGAATATATATATATATATACATATATATATACATATATATATATGTATATATATATATACATATATCTATATATATATACATATATATATATATATACATACAAACAAACCTACAGACCCACGCACACACATTTATATGCGCTTCTTAAATTATAATGAGTCATCAGTAATTTTCCCACAAAATATCTTAATTGGGACAAACATTAATTTATAATTAACTAGGTCTTAAATATTCAATTATTTCAGAAAGGGAAAACATAACCATGAACCAAATACCATCAGACTCACATGAGTCTAAAGTTTTGTTGATCATTGCCAGCAAATACAATTCCTTGTCCCACAGGAAGCAGTTAAAGTTGAGATGCTAGGTTCCATGTTCTGTATCTTGGTACACGCTACTGACCACACACACACACACACACACACACACACACACACACACACACACACACACTTTATTGTGTGGGGGGGAAATGTTGACCCTTGTGGCCACAAAACATTTTTACTGAGGATTTCAGTGTGGCTTGTCTCTCTTTTCCCCCTCTGTGTTAACTGTTATAGTGAAACACAAGCTGCAGCCTGCAGAGTAGTAGAGCACCACTAGCTGAACCACTAGCACTGAGAGCTCCCATTGATCACCAGAGGTTAGGAATCCAGGGGCTGGATTTGCACTCCAGCCTCCACGGCGCTCTTCACCATACAAAAGAAAGAACCACATGCAGTCTTCTTCATTTTTATATGCATGCCCACGGGACGGGGCGGGGTGGGGGGTGGGGGGTGGTGACAGAGCACAAAGGCGCGCTGGTTCCGAGGTGAATGTCTTGACCGCCGGTGCCGGCTTATCACCGGGATTTCTGGGTGAAGTTGTACCGGGGGCCACACTCGCTGTCAACAACAGCTCACGTTTTATTTATGGTCCTGTGGGCGGAGCAGAGAGGGTCCCCCTCCCCCCTGCTGCCCCTCCCACTCCACCCGCCTGGTTTACCGCCGAGGGGTAAATGAGGCGCACCCAAAGTAACAGAGCACACTCTAAAAAACTTCAATATTGTGACCCCAAGACACATTTGACTGAGATCCCATTTAATACCCAACTCCCCGCTTTCTCTCTCTCTCTCTCTCTCTCTCTCTCTCTCTCTCTCTCTCTCTCTCTCTCTCTCTCTCTCTCTCTCTCTCTCTCTCTCTCTCTCTCTCTCTCTCTCTCTCTCTCTCTCTCTCTCTCCCCCTTCTCATTCCTCTACTGTGGGCTTGTTGTCCCAACGCACCCAGACTCTCTCAGGGGGGATGATGTTTCACTCAAGATGGATGTTTAAGTTGAACCTGCCAGCCATATAGCATTGTGTGTGTGTGTGTGTGTGTGTGTGTGTGTGTGTGTGTGTGTGTGTGTGTGTGTGTGTGTGTGTGTAAGTGTGTCTGTATATTGTCACAGTGCTGACAGTGTGGGGAAGCAGGGAAAGGTAGATTGTCCATTGTACACCCCCCCCCCACACACACACACACACACACACACACACACACACACACACACACACACACACACACACACACACACAATGTTTTTTCTACAGTTGCTTTCAGTGTATCTCTATACCCCTTTGTCATTGGCCATGCCTCATATCCTTAGGTCTGAGGTTGTTATAGTCGTGATTGTTATAGGTGTTGAGCAGAGGTGTGGGGCAGGGGCATGAGCAGGGGGGGGCAGAGGGGGCGTCAGCAGGGGGGGGGGGACAGCAGCAGGGGGGGGGCAGCCGGGGGGGGGGGCAGCAGGGGTTGGGCAGCA
>CM051001.1:12802950-12817950 GCA_027704905.1 Muraenolepis orangiensis
CAAAATGGTTAAAACAATTCTCAGCCAGCCTCTCCAGGAATGCAACATGAGTGTGATGGTGATTACCATTAGTTTGCTCCAATAGAGTTGGAAAGTGGAGATGTGCCTCTCTTATGTCACTCCTGAAGATCTCCATATTCCATTGGAAAGAACATACTGCTGACATAATGTCACACACGGCCTTGGAGTTAAACCTCATTTAGATGAGATGTCACATCCAACAAAAACGCCACACACTCACAAAAATATTGGCAAGATTGGCACACAGCACTGACTGGTGAATGATGCAGTGGTATGACAGCAGGTCTTGGTGGTGCTCTTTCAGGTGCTGAACAGCCATCTTCTCTCTCCTAGTCATGGCTGGAGCTCCATCAGTTGCAATGGACACCACAGTCTTGGGATCGATTCCAATTTCATTCAGCATCTGCATGATGGCTTCATAAATGTCCTCTCCTCAGGTGTGGCCATGGAGGGATTTGAGGCCTAATATGTCCTCACGAAAGGTTCCCTTTGCCTCACTGTAATATCTAACGAAGACTCATAGCCGGGCGTTGTCTTATTTTCTCAGACATCTCCTTTTTCCCCTTACCCTCCAACAAAGCCTCAGTTACTTCAGTCATGCACTCCTTCACTACTTCCGAATCAGAAAAAAATGTTTTGTGCTTGCCCAAAACCCTGTGGCTTGATAGGAAGATTATATATTTTTGCTGTCCTCCCAGTTTTCTGGTGATACTGCTGCTCAAAATGGCTGTGCTTCAATTCATTGTGGCGTTTCTCTGTCCATTGTTCTTTGAATTCTCGGTTATTTTGATAAACATTCCTTTGCTTTGGGAACTTTGAGAACGACATGATGCCAGCATTCACAATAACGTGTGCAGGTCTGATCGGGGGAAAAAACCTCGCCCCTCCCCCTCCCTAATGCTACCAGTTTGGTTGCAGTTCGGTTCGGATCGGTTTGAGAAGCCCTGATATAGATGGTTCATCAGATACAGTTCCAGATACAGTTAAAGTTAACAATAACAAGCGGTGGCCATTTCCCTACTAAACCTCCTCACCAAAGCATGAAGATGCAGAGATTCATTCTCGGTACTTAGAGGGTATAATAATCAACTCTGCTTATTCTCTGCTGACCTTTCCACGGTGGATGTCTGCCATTTGCTGGTGGTTTAAAAGCAAAGCCTGTCCTCTCTGCCTTTGAGTCACGCTCTGATATTCCTGTTTGTATTTCATGAGACCATTGATTCACTGCCCCACTACACGGAGCAATCTGATGTGAGACGATGATCGCTGGACCACGCCTGTCAATACTTTTTTAATGAAGACAAATGTTCAATTGACTATGATTACTTTATATTAGCAGGGTCATTTGGAGATTGGGGACACTTTTTGCTCAAAAACGTGTTTTTCTTCAAGCGATGTGTCTTGAGAGATAAAAATAATTTTTTTAACACATCATCAAAATGTTGCAGGCCTTCGACCAGTCTGTTTATTCCGGCTTGTGATGCTCTCGTACGTTCATGAATTCACATTCAAGGATTTATTATAACCTTCTATCCTTTAAAACTTGCTGTTCCTCACCCACACATTTCTATGTGATTCCCTCCAAACAATAGTTTTATTCTTGAGTAAGAAGAGAGGCCGGATGACCAGATATTCTTTTGGATGTGTGAGACTCTGTGTCTGGGCTCTGCCTGCAGGGCTGGCATTCCCTCGAGGTGTTCCTCGTAAACGAGAGCCACCTGTCAGCCCTCGCTTCAAAGAAACTTGTTCTCGCAACATATGGGACATTTTAGTCACAAAGTCATACACAGTAAAACACACGTGCATGTACACACAAATTTTCGCATACATGCATGCACATACACACACATACACACGCATGCATGTGTAACCACACAAACACACTCATACACACACAGTCACAGGGGTATTTGTATTTAATGCCCGCCCAATGCCTTAACCTTTTCCCTCCTTGGCGAGGATGGGACACGGTGAGGGGAGAGAGACGGTGAAGTTAGGGGGATAATTAGCAAAGAGAAACAAAAGATAAAAGCAAAGAAGAAGAGAACACGCTGTAGCTCACGCCAACGAGCACACCGTGCCCTGCTGTGCCAAGCCAGGCCATACGCAGCAGTCACAACACGTGGAAGGATGGAGGAGGGCTGGCTTTGGCTATGCTCTGTTGTCAGGGAGAGAAGAGGAGGAGGGGGACAGAGAAGAGAAGAGGAGAGAGGACAGAGAGGAGAGCAGGAGAGAGGACAGAGGAGAGGAGGAGAGAGGACAGGGAGGAGAGAGGACAGAGAATAGTTGAGGGGAGATAGATAGGCGAGGAGGGGACGAGGGAGAGGAGAAGAGAAGGACAGAGAGGAGGACCGATAAGAGAGGAGGAGAGAGGACAGAGAAGAGGTGAGTAGAGGTGAGGAGAGGAGAAGGACAGAGAAAAGAGGGGAGAGGACAGAGAAGAGGTATGGAGAGGGGATAGAGATGTGAGGAGAGGAGAAGACGACGAGGGAGGAGAGAGAGGAGGAGAGACAGGGGGAGGGGATAGAGAGGAGAGGAGGCCGGAGGAGAGGAGAGGAGAACCAGGGGGAGGAGAGGAGGAGGACAGATAGGAGAGGTGAGGAGAGGAGGTGAGCATAAATTATTTCACAGTGGAGGACGATAGTGGAGGAGATGTGATCAGTGTGGAGCATGTATCTTCGAGGTGAACATAGCAAGCAGAGATGAGATGCTGTGCTGAGGGTACAGTGTGAGCTATCTAACAGGTGCTCCTGGTCAAGGAGCAAAGATACAAAGATATATTTCCACAGGAATAATATTGCCGGACAGCCGCTCTCTTAAAGTGAATTGTGAGCGGTACTATGAGCATTCCTTCAGTTTCGATGTGTTTCTGATCACAGTACTGTATGTAGCAGGATATTTTCTTTGCTTTAAACTATTTACAGAGTGGGTAGCATCCAATGTTCCTCTTCAGCAGAGCTTATGCTCAGCACCCTGTCGTCACAAAGGCCTAGGAAGCCTCTATGTGAGCGGAGGGAGGATGTGCAAACTCAACACACACAACACGCCTCTTTCACATTAATCACAAACAGGGATGACTTTTATGTGTCGCATCAAAACGTCAACCGAAACGTGTGGACATTTGTACAAAAATACATTTGTACTAAAATAAAATGAAACGCTGCTATCCGCTCAACTCTTCAATGCAACCTTGTGGGCTCAAATGAAGGGATAGGGCAATTCACACACCTTTGTGTGACTAAAGCTCATTTATAGCCCAGGCCTGTGTGTGTGTCACATTACTGCAGCAGTTACAGACACGGCCGTGTGAATGTGTCACGCTGTATCCGGCCCAGTTACCAGCGCGTCGCTGGAGGAAAGCAGACGTGTCTCTACGAGCTCCAGCAGTTTATTTAGTTTACTTAGTTTTCCTTTTTCGCACTTTTCTTTATATTTAAGTAACTTTATAGGACTATAGCTAGTCACCATGTGTGTAATCACATATGATCTTGGACTACAGATTTCCGATGACCTGGCGTGGACATGCAACACGGAGGTCATGCTGAAGAAGGCACACCAGCGCCTCTATGCTCTGCGGTGCCTCAGAAAAAACCGTATAGGCCAGAGGTGGCTAGTGAACTTCTACCGTGAAACCGCAGAGAGCGTCCTGACGACTGCCATCACTGTGTGGTACGGCAACACAACTGCACGAAAAGCCATCCAGAGGGTCATGAGGACCGCAGAGAAGATCGAGTGTGCACTTCCATGCATTGAGGAGATCTTTAGGACCAGATGTCGGAAGAAGGCCATGTCCATCATAAAGGACTGCAAGCACCCTGGGCACCATCTCTTCTCCCCCCTACCGTCTGGTCGCCGGTTGCGCAGCATCCGTACAGCAAGTACTACCAGGTTTAAGGATAGTCTTTATCCACAGGCAGTGGCCTACTGAACTGCTAGGAGTGCTGCCACTTTCACAACATGTCATTAACATTACACTATCATAACATGTCATTAACATTACACTATCATAACATGTCATTAACATTACACTTACATACTTTGCTGGACTTTCTGGACTCATCAAAGTTACTGCACTGTATTCATGATGCTGCTGCACTACTGGCACTTAAAATGTTTTTGAAACTTTGCTGCTCGTTTTTTGTATATTTTATTGTACATATTATTTATATTTTTATGGTGTTGTTTTTGAGATTTATACTGCGGGAGGGAATGGGGAGTAAGCATTCCTAAGTACTTGTTACAAATGGCCAATTAAAATATTTTATCTTGTATCTTGTATCTAATGACACAATCACACCCGCTGTTACATCCTCCCACCCTCATGCGACTGCATCAGTCGTGTACAGAATCCAACAACAAGCAATTGTGTTTGAATTTAATTGACCTGCCAGCAAGAGTGCTGCTGACTCCACGTCTGTGTGTGTGAATGCGTTTGTGTCAGTGCATGTTTGTGCATGCGTGTGTGTCTATGTGTGTGTGTGCATGCGTGCGCATGTGTCTGTCTGTGTGTGTGTGTGTGTCTGTGCGCGTGTGTGCATGCGTGTGTGTGTGTGTCTATGCATGTGTGTCCATGCGTGTGTGATGGTCCTATGTATCTCTAGCTGCGTCCAGGTGTGAACATGGCGCCCGCTGGCTGGGATGTATCTCCCTGTATTAGCGGTGTAATTCCAGGCGCCCTGCAGCAGTCCCTGCCCAGGTTGAGGGAGGGTAATTGCATGGAGGGGGCTGCGCCTGATTTATAGACGGGGAGAAAACAGTTGGAGACGTGTTGCTTATTAAGATGAATTATTCTTCCATTTTGGTAATTGGAATGTGATTTCCGAGAACCCCTCTCGAATATGAAAGTGTTGCCAGTTGCTCTCACTGTGATGATTTGGGCGGATCGTGATTCTTGTTTGGCTGTTTGAGCAATGATGCTAACGCCATAGATGTACACATGGGAACCCTAGACTCTGTATGCGCGCGCATACACACACACACACACACACACATACATACATACACACACACACACACACATACATACATACATACATACATACATACATACATACATACATACATACAAGACGAAGGAGATGGTGGTGGACTTCCGCAGGAGGAAATCTACCCCCACACCCATTTCCATCAAGGGTGTGTCCGCTGAAGTTGTTCAGGAATATAAATACCTGGGAGTTCACCTTGACAACAAACTGGACTGGGCCAAGAACTCTGAGGCTGTTTACAAGAAGGGCCAGAGCCGTCTCTACTTCCTGCGGAGGCTCCGGTCCTTCAACATTTGTAACATGATGCTGAAGATGTTCTACCAGTCGGTGGTAGCCATTGCCATCTTCTCCGGTGTCGTGTGCTGGGGAAGCAGGTTGAGGTCAGCAGACGCCAACAAGATCAGCAGGATCGTCAGGAAGGCTGGCGCTGTCCTGGGGGTCAAGCTGGACTCCTTGTTGGTGGTGTCCAAGAGGCGGATGCTGCGCAAGCTGCGTAGTATCCTTGACAACAACTCTCACCCTCTCCATCAGGTGCTGACCTCATACAGAAGCACCTTCAGCAACAGACTCATTCCACCCAGGTGCACCACAGAACGCCACAGGAAGTCCTTTCTTCCTGTGGCCATCAGACTCTTTAATTCATCTACCTCGGGTCGTGAGAGGGACAGTGGAGACTCAGTGACCTGAAGTCAACACATTGTAAATCCTTTCACTGTAATTTTGCACTGTTAATTCAATTTCACTTTTCACATGTCACTTTTTCAGTATTCATCTAGTTATTCATAGAGTTATTTATTAGTATTTTATTACTGCCAATTTGCACTATACGTATTGTTGTATATTGTATATACCTACGTATTACTGTAATAACACTATAAATTGTGCAATTCAACTGTTAATACATTTAGATTTAATTTAGATTTAATTTAGTTATATTTTGTTTATACTAGTTCAGTTTAGTTTGTTGTTATTTAGCTTTTAGGTATTAGTATATTTTGTGTGCATTTATTCCCCCTGTTTCAACTGTTGCACCTTAATTTCCCTCGGGATAAATAAAGTTAATCTTGAATCTTGAATACATACATACACACGCATACACACATATACACACACACACAAACACACACATACACACACACACACACATACACACACACACACACACACACACACATAAACACACACTCAAACTCTTACAGCTAAAATCTGGATTGTCCTGGATTTTCCTAAAAGAGAAAAAAATAGGACTTTACACATGTACAAACACTCACCCACCCACCCACCCACCCACCCACACACACACACACACCCACACCCACACCCACACCCCCCCCACACACACACACACACACACGCACACACACACACACACACACCCACACCCACACCCACACCCACACCCCCCCACACACACACACACACACACACACACACACACACACACACACACACACACACACACACACACACACACAGCCGCTTATTTGCCATAACAACAGATTACATGCAACTGTGCTGTATGTTATGAAGAAAGCTAAATAGCACATGTATTTATGTTTTAAGACGAAAAACGAATAAGATAATAACAAACTCGATATAATTTATATACCATTTAGCCATTTCATATTTGTCTTAATGTTGCGTATTATAGTGCACCTTTAAAGAATTAAGTCAAGTAAAGTCAAGTCAAGTCAAGTTTATTGTCACTTCACAGTTTCACCTCAAGTATAAGCAATGAGGGAAAATCTTGCAAAAATGTGCAATACCCGACGACAGACAACAGTTATAAAAAAACTGAATAGGATAAAAAGAAGTAAAAAAACTACAAAACTGTATAAGTTAAATATATAAAAATACAATATATAAAATGCAATTTGTCAGAAAAAGAGCTATATATATATATATATATATATAAATCAATGTAATAAAATATACATTGTTATATGCTATACACCCTTGTTCAGCAGCCTGATGGCCTGACTGTGGAAGCTATCTCTAAGTCTATTTGTGCGGCACTTGATACTGCGGTTTCGCCTGCCTGACGGTGAAAGTGAATACAGTTCGTGGCTGGGGTGGGCAATGTCTTTTATGATGCGTTTGGCCTTGGCCACGCACCGCTTGTTGTATATATCCAGGAGGGAGGGTAGCTCACCTCCAAAGATATACTGGGCTGTCCGCACCACCCTTTGAAGCGCTCTGTGCTCGAGTGCGGTGCAGTTCCCAGGCGGTGATACACCCTGTAAGAACACTCTCGATGGTGCCAGTGTAGAATGTTCTCAGGATGCGGGGGCCCATGCTGAATTTCCTCAGACGTCTGAGGAAATACAGGCGTTGTTGGGCCCTTTTCACCACGTGTGTGGTGTGCGTGAACCATATGAGGTCCTCGGAGATGTGCACACCAAGGAACTTGAAGCTGCTGACCCTCTCTACTGCAACACCGTCGATGGAGATAGGGGCGTGCTCTGCTCTCTGCTTCCTGTAGTCCACAATCAGCTCCTTGGTCTTCTTGACGTTGAGGGCGAGGCTGTTCTCCTGGCACCACTGCTCCAGTGATCCAACCTTCTCCCTGTAGGCTGTCTCGTCGTCGCCGGCGATCAGGCCCATCACTGTCGTGTCGTCAGCAAACTTGAAGATGACTTTGGAGCTGTGCATAGCCATGGGTGTAGAGGGAGTAGAGGAGAGGGCTCAGCACGCATCCCTGGGGGGCTCCCGTTGTTGAGGGTCAGTGGCTCTGAGGTGGTGCTGCTCATCCTCACCACCTGGTGGCGGTCCGACAGGAGGTCCAGTATCCAGCTGCACGTGGATGGGGGCACGCCTAGACCTCTAAGCTTGGTGTCGAGCTTGGCAGGAACTATCGTGTTGAACACTGAGCTGTAGTCCACAAACAGCATTCACAAATAACAGTTCTTTCCCTCCAGGTGGGAAAGGGCAGCGTGGAGGGCCATGTTAATTGCGTCGTCCGTGGATCTGTTTTGACGATATGCAAATTGCCATGCGTCCAGCGTGGCAGGTAACACGGAGCAAATGAAGTCCTTGACCAACCTCTCTAAGCATTTGCTGACAATCGAGGTGGGGCTACTGGTCTATTGTCGTTCAGGCAGGTTACTTTGGGTTGTTTAAGGAGAGGCACAATGGTGGACATCTTGAAGACCGCGGGAACAACAGCCTGGGACAGGCGCTTTGTCTTCTACAAAGACTCCTGCCAACTGGTCTGCGCATGCTCTGAGGACACGGCCCGGAATGTCGTCGGTGCCTGCCGCCTTACGGATGTTCAACTGCTTGAAGGTGCGGCGCACATTTGCGCCTCCGAGATGTTCAGCAGGCTGGTCTCCTAAGGCGGCACTGGCTTCTGCAGGCTGCCGATCACGTCGAACCGAGCAAAAAAAGTATTTAACTCTCCTGGGAGGGACGTAGAGGAGTCTACACAACTGGTTCTCCCTCTGAAGTTCGTTATTGTCTGTAACCCCTGCCACATACCCATCACGTCGTGGCTCTTGAATTTCTCCTCCACTCTGACCTTGTACTCCCGCTTGGCAGTGACGATGGTCTTACGAGGTCGTAGCGGGCTCTCGTATATACCTTCATATTCCCGGAGCCAAAGGTGGTGTTACGCACGTGGAGGGCAGCGATGTTATGTTATTCATATGTTATGAAGAAAGCTAAATAGCACATGTATTTATGTTTTAAGACAAAAAACGAATAAGATAATAATAATAACAAACTCTATATCATTTATATACCATTTAGCCTTTTTATATTTGTCTTAATGTTGCATATTATAGTGCACCTTTAAAGAAGTACCATGTAAAGGAAGGGGAAGGAAACAGAACAGTATCAGCCACAGGGAGACGGAGCGAGGATAATGGGTGGATGGATGAAAGGCATTTTGCACATGCGGGTCACAACTCAATTTGATCGGGTTAACTGAAACACAACACAAACACACACACGCACCGTACACACACACACACACACACACACACACACACACACACACAGACCACACGCACACAGACCGCATACACCTTTGATTGGATAAGTGGTTGAGATCCTCTTAGATGAAGGGTTTTGGAACAGGGGGCAGGGAAGTGAGTGAGAGGGGTTTGTGTTGGGAGGGCGGGGAAGGCAAGGGAGGGCGGGAGACATTGAGTGGAGAGAGAGAGAGAGAGAGAGAGAGAGAGAGAGAGAGAGAGAGAGAGAGAGAGAGAGAGAGAGAGAGAGAGAGAGATGCTGCCTTTTGTATGTGGATGATGAGTGTGTTTGCTCAACTAGAGGTGAACTTGAAATTGGCCAGCCCCCTAACACACACACACACGCACAGTCACACACACACACACACACACACACACACACACACACACACACACACACACACACACACACACACACACATGCACACACTATTAAAGTAAATACATACAGGTCATGGGTGACATGTGTGTGTGTGTGTGTGCGTGTTGCACTGGAGCCTGAAATGTATTGTAGTGGTTTACTCAAAGCTCTCTTGGACTCTCTTTGGACCAACAAGTGGTGGTTTGCTGCCTCCATCACACGCTTTACGTTTCCTCAGCACTTTAGAACACGCCACAACACCGTGGTCAGCCTCACAGGAGCCTCACGGATGAAGGAAGGAACGGCCGATTGCGTGATGGCTTTCTAGAACTGGCTTTAACGTTAATTTCCTGTGTGTGATCACCCGTAACTGGGCACTCAGCCAATGGGATGTGAGAGTGGTGGCTCCCTCCCCTATTAGTCATTAGTATCTGTGTGGGTGTTGACTGGAGACATAATCACATATGAATATCATCGGGACCATTTCTTAATTTAAAGCTGCAATTTCTCTATAAACAAAAAGTATTCTTGTGATGCTATCATTGTGGCATATGGTGTTGCATCATGTCATTTGTTAATAACCAAAAGCTGTATTTTTGGGGGATTTAACAGTTTTTCTCAGTCGCTTTGATATTTGGCATTTCTATAACATTTAAGCAAAACCGAAAGTGCATTTCTCAAAACTATTTGTACAAACAGCACCACACACACACAATGGATTACCTGCAAAAGCCCGTAACTTGCTCAAAATCCTTAGTTTATCACTTCAAATGTCTAAATTGAGTAAACATGACCAGAATTCCATGTGTTCTAAACAAGATGCTGAAAATGCTTAGCCATGTTGTCGATATAACAGTGTACTTTACGTACTTTCTGATGTACTTTGGCTTCGGTGTTGATAACAAGGCCATGATTGAGAACGTGGTCCGCCGTTGTGGCCCATATTTCATGGGGAATGTGCCTCTGTACTTGGCCTTTGTCTGCCTCTTCTGCCTCTTCATTTGTTTAGCCTCCCTCCTCTTCCACCTCTTCTTGTTCTTTGACCCTGGGTCAGGAGTTTTGTTCTGTCTCTATTTACAGAGAACCGGCTGATCCCCGGTTAATCTAATGTCTCACACATTCCCCTTCAGTAGTGAAAGTAGTCAATCTTAACCTGAGAGTAATCAATAATCAGTAACGATCGGTATAGAATATTTGCTTGACATATTATGACAACTGGTTTAACCATTTTGCATGTAATGACTAATGCAATGAACCAGTGCCTGGATGTTTTAATCTAGGTTAGACAATTAAACAGAGATCCATCTGCCAAAGCATATGCAATGTGTTCAACAGAATGAGAAATTGTTTTTCTTGGTGGTGCACAAGTGACTGGATGATTGGCGGGTTGCACACGCAGTTTGGAGGATTTCAGTTCTGATCTGAGAAATGTGCCAAAGGGACAACAGAGAAGAACTGTCATAGGGTCATGTGAAAAACATTGTGGTGTTGGATGAGGGCTGAAGACCTGATTTCCCTTGGTTTGAGTCCCGACGTCATTCAGAAGCGTAAACTTATTCAGACTGTGTCTAAAATCACTCCCTACTCTACTATATATTGTACTATATATCGTGAGTTAGACATTTTGTAGTGCTGTCCGAATGTACAGTGAGCATTATTATACCCTTTATAGTGCACTCATCGTATCCCACAATGCATCGTGAAAAGTAGTACACAACCGATCACTAACCGAGCATTTATCCCATCATGCATTGCACTGAAAGAAAAGCGGCAGACGGGACAAGAAGCAACGTCCACTGACAAAGATCCTACACGTTTAATCATGAGACTGAAATGACGTCATTTACGGAGACTCCAGTCGTGTCCGAAAGTGTTTTAACTATATAGTCCTCTACATTGACCTACTAGAGAGGGAGAAGTGATTAGGGAATGAGGGATGGATTTCACTATATAGTCCTCTACATTGACCTACTAGAGAGGGAGAAGTGATTAGGGAATGATTTCACTATATAGTCCTCGACATTGAACTACTAGAGAGGGAGTAGGGAGTAGGGAATGAGAGAATTTTTTTTAACTCCAGCCACTAGAGGCAGCTAACGGAAAAACGTACACACGGCTGATTTAATGTTTTGTGTGTGTGTTCTTGTGTGTGTGTGTGTTCTTGTGTGTGTGTGTGTGTGTGTGTGTGTGTGTTGGGCCTTCTGCAGGAACTCCACGTACTGCATGAAGGTGTCCATGTCCATGACGGTGGTGGACAGCGACGAGGGCCGCTGCTTCAGCAGCCAGATCCGCCACCTGGAGAAGGCTGAGATCACCCGCAGCAAAATGATCACCTGCCCCGACATCACAGACTACATGGCCCCCTACAAGCAGCCCACCATGACCTGGTACAAGGTGAGACGAGAGAGAGAGAGAGAGAGAGAGAGAGAGAGAGAGAGAGAGAGAGAGAGAGAGAGAGAGAGAGAGAGAGAGAGAGAGAGAGAGAGAGAGTCCATGTTAGCTTTGGGCCAATATAAACTCTGTTATGATAACGTTTTGTTAAGAACTTTCTGCCAATTATTTGAATAAGGAGAAATATGTTTATTATTTGAAAGTTAAAGCACTTAATGGAAGTCAGCTATAGACTAGTCATTTTAAATGTCTAGGTTTATATAAAATATGCCATGTATTTTTATTGTTCATAGTTATAGGACAGTGTGTTTTACTGTTGTTACTGTCCATCTTGTTACGGTTTATCTTGTTACTGTGCATAGTCATAGGACTATGTCTTGTTACTGTTGTTACTGTGCATAGTCATAGGACTATGTCTTGTTGCTGTTGGTACTGTTCATCTTGTTATTGTTCATAGTCATAGGACTATGTCTTGTTGCTGTTGTTACTGTTCCTCTTGTTACTGTTAATAGTCATAGGACTATGTCTTGTTGCTGTTATTGCTGTTCATCTTTTTACTGTTTACTGTTCTGAAAAGCTATGTACTTGAAAAGTACAAATACAGTCAAATTGAGTAATTGTTTTTGTATACAATGACCCTCTGTTTAAAAGTTTAAAGGTATTAACATGATTCAAATTTAAATGTATTATGGGTTACTATACTATAAAACAGGTCTGAAGTTTTTAGGTTAAACATTTTTGGAATTAAAATAGTTCCAATGGCGTCTAAGAGTACAAATGGTAGTACGTTTTTTGAGGGGATCCTTGGAAAATAGTTTTCCCTATAAGGGGTCTGTGGCCCCAAAAAGTCTGAGAACCCCTGTGTTTGTCACAGAGCCCTTTTTCATCCACTTCTTCCTCCTCCTCCTCCTCCTCCTCCTCCTCCTCCTCCTCCTCCTCCTCCTCCTCCTCCTCCTCAGGAGTGTGAGCGGGTGGAGTGGCGCAGCACCATGGTGGTCAACACCTCCCACATCTGGATCCCAGAGGTGGAGGAGGGCGACGGGGGAAACTACACCTGTGAGCTCCAGTACGGCTCCAGGCTGGTGCGCAGGACCACCCAGCTCAAAGTCACAGGTAGGCTGGGTGGGTGGTGGATGGGTGGGGTTCCTGGGTGGGGTGGAGTGAATGGTGGATCGCATACATGCTTGAATTGATGGGGAGATTTGGTACCACGATGCGGCTGAGTTGGGATAAATGGATGATGGGTGGATGGATGATGGAGGGATACGTTGATACGTGAATGAGGGATGATGGATGGTGGATGATGGAAGGTTGATGATGGATGGATAGATCGCGGATGGAGACACATGTCTACATGAGGGATGTGGAGGATGATGATCTGGATGGGTGCTGTGATGCTGAAACCTCAAAATATGATGAAATTTATATAAAAATATGTTTTTTACACCCCCTCCCCCCTCAAGATGTGGATAGGTATAAACATGAGAGAGAGGTGGCTTGTATCTTAATGGTGTTTGTGTGTGTCTGTATGTGTGTGTGCATGTTGTCACGACGGTGTGTGGTGAGGTTGGACCCAGAACGCAGGCGGAGACCAGGAAAGGAAGAACAGGGGTTTTATTAATGGCACAAAACACAATAGATGGTTATCCCCCAGGACCGACGAGGGAGCTGGGACCGGGAGGTCGAGGTGCGTCGTGCCGACAGGTAGTAGGCGAACGGATCGTTTGGGACAGGCGATGGTCAGGTTACCGGGAGGTCGAGGTGCGTCGTGCCGACAGGTAGTAGGCGAACGTATCGTTGGGGACAGGCGATGGTCAGGTTACCGGGAGGTCGAGGTGCGTCGTGCAGACAGGTAGTAGGCGAACGGATCGTTGGGGACAGGCGATGGTCAGGTTACCGGGAGGTCGAGGTGCGTCGTACCGACAGGTAGATGACGGGCGGAACTCCGGGACCGACGAGGGGCTGGAACAGCAGACGGGCGTGCTATCTCTCCGATAGTCCGTAGCAGGGTGATCAGAACCAGGGATAAATGTCACCTGGGGACTGGTAGCGTACCGGTTACACACAGTACGAACGAGCGACGTCTCACACTGACGCCGCTGTATAAATAGCCCCCAGGTGAGATCAATGGCAATTAGCCACGGTAATGGTTGGCAGGTGCGTGTGTGTGCGCCTCTAGCGCACGCGGCCTGGCAACGCCCCCTGTCAACCACCGTAACCGTGACACATGTATGCGTGAGTGTGTGTGTATGTGTGCATGTGTGTATGTGTGTGTGCGTGTGTGTGTGTGTTTGGTAATGTTGGCACAGGGTTATGAATGTACATCCACTGGGTGTAAGCAGTGACTAACCATGTTTATTTTCTCGAAAAGATATGCATCCACACACACACACACACACACACACACACACACACACACACACACACACACACACAAAACAAACACTCTGAAGACACACACACACACACACACTCACACTCACTGACTCTCTCCCTTTCCTAAATGGATCAGCATGGTTCCGAGCATTGGGCCGTCCTCAACAGGCTCATGGGTTAAGCTTCATGTCCACAGATGACTAAACCTGGTGGTTATGGGCCAGATCAGGATCTGAATCTGATCCAGGGGACTATTTGGGTGTGGCGGACGTATGTGCTCTACTATTATAAGTAACTTTGGATAAAAGCGTCTGCTTCATGACTGTAAGTCTGTCTTTAAAAGGCCTGTATAATGCTCTACATTGTGTCATCAAAGACTTGCCCCCCCATGGTGCATTTAGGTATTGCACCTGGCAGATGTGTAAAGAGAGCTCCTTACTGGGGGTTGGCCGGGAGGGCAGGAGAGCTGGAGAGCTGCCCATTGCCTCAGCTGCAGCCTCCTGTTATCTATGCTCTATTCTCCTCTCCTCCTCCTATCCTGTCATCCAGCTCCTATAGTCCAGTCCACCCTCGCAGACTAGTTTAGTTAGTTTTTCCACCGAGCTCTCCAGAAGATGCTGAATCGTGGATACAAACATTTTAATAGGCACAGACAGCATACACAAGAACAGGAAGTAGAGAGGGGGAGGCCGTTTCTCCTCACTGTGGCCAGTTCCTGAAATACTTCAGAGACTTTGGGTGTGTGTGTGTGTGTGTGTGTGTGTGTGTGTGTGTGTGTGTGTGTTTGACGCTGAGTAGGATCTCCTCAGAATACTGAAGAATGTCAGAACTCCAGTGGACTGAACCAGTTCACTGGATCACATTACCCCTTTTATTTAAATTGAGAGAGAAAGAG
>CM051001.1:12822950-12835450 GCA_027704905.1 Muraenolepis orangiensis
AGTGTGAAGTAGTTTTTTAATCAAGTGGGGCTCTCTCTGTGATATATCAGACTACCTATTAACTACAGCATCATAAGTCAGTCCACCACTACACTCTGCAGGGGCTTGATTACCAGCCCAGTCTCATTAACTAAAGTATTGTTATTTTTTCAGATTATTTCCGGTTCAGTAAATTATTGAAATTTCCAGTGGAATTTTAAATGAAAGTGTCAAGCAATGCTTTTGGGTAATCTAGACGTTTAGCATAGCTGCAGGGGAAAGGATGATGGGTAGTGATTACCATATAATCAGTCATATTAAAGTGTGAGTGAACCCCCTGTTTCAGCTGCAATTTGCTCACACTATGAGATCTGAAGAATGTGTTCTTGGTTTTAGCATTTGGGGGGGTGGGGGGGAGGTGTTATCAGTATGGTTACGACACTTAAACTAACTTTGTTATACTTGTTTTACAAGCTAGTATCATGTGTACATTAGAATGAGGGGCCGAGTACAGAGATTGGATGGCCCTCAATAGTGACCCCCGCACCCCATACTCCCACAGCACAGTTTTTCAGGAGGGACCCGGTCATATACCTTCTCCAAAACCACAAAACGCATGTAGATCTGATGGGCATACTCCCAAGCCCCCTCCAGTATCGTTGCAAGAGTGAAAAGCTGGTCCGTTGTTCCACGACCAGGGCAGAATCCGCATTGTTCCTCTTCAATCTGAGGTTTGACAATCGGCCGAACCCTCCTTTCCAGCACCTTGGAGTAGACTTTCCCAGGGAGGCTGAGTAATGTGATACCCCTGTAATTGGCACACACTTTTTGAACAGGGGTACCACCACCCCCGTTTGCCACTCCTCAGGCACTGTCCCAGACTCCATGACAGCCCCTCAAAACCCAGAGCCTTTAGCATTTCTGGACGGATCTCATCAACCCCTGGGGCTTTGCCACTGCGGAGATGTGTGACTACCGCAGTGACTTCCTCCAGGGAGATTGATGTTTGCCGTCCTTCCTCCTCAGCTCTTCTTAACCCAACTAAGTACATCCATGCAATACAATTTAATTGAGTTAGTCAAACTCATTTTTATCAACTACATTTAAATAATTTCATTGACTAAGTGAAATGGATTTAAGTTTATCCAACTCAAAATAATGTAATTAATTGGAAATTAAATAATTATTAATTTATTAATGAATATTAATTATTTATTTATTATTTGATTCCCTCCAGTAAAGACACATGAGACAAAACCTGGTAAGTGTTTTTTATTGAAAATGCTGTATGTGTATGTTTCATGGATGGTCAAAACTCACCATCCATGAAACATACACCAATATGTAAACTGTTTTACTTGAATACACACTACACACCAATAAATATAAATATATATACATTTATTTTTTAAAGAACATTTTCAAAGGGGTGTTACTCAAGTGCCCTGGAAATAGTACACACTTAACAGGAGAAAATAACAATAATACAGTTCAGCTTGTGCCAGCATTTAGCAAGTAGCCATTTACTTACCATAAGGCTGCTACAAGTAGCGTGGTCATGCTGATCAAACTGCAAAAGATGAGTAATAAATATATTAGGTGAATCTCTCCCACTCACAATCAGACACACCTGTCTTCAGTCAAATAATCCCAAACTCATTCACATCACAATAAGTATGTACTTTGTCAATTGACACGGCGGTTTTGCGGGCTGCCATTGTCACGTCAGGTCTATCTTGCTAGCAAGCGACTATGTTAGCTACCTAGCAAGCCAGCTAGCATGCAAACTCGACTTCACTAAAAACAGAGCAAAATTTGCCTTCCTTAAGATTTCACATATGTCGGCCAATATTACGGAATGCAGGTTATTTGACAGCAAGGTACATTCTGAACTACTATCAAGAAATGGACTTCTACCTGTAGTTCAGCGTCTCACCAAACTTGCACTTGCAGCCAGAAGGAGAAAGTGACGCGCTGAAGACTGAGAGGCGTAGTCCCCCAATTATACTCACTTATTCTGCGCTGATCAAATTAAAATAAATCTCTGAGGTGTAACTATTAATACATGTTATGTTACAGCAATTTAATGTACATACGTACCTTTTTAAAATAGATATATTTAAATAAAGCTAAGAAGGGCTTGAATCATTTTTTATGAGTATGGGCATTTCGCTTCCTTTCACTTCATATTTGTTTTCCGATCACACCGACTTCTCTCTTCATGTTGTAGCAACAGTTTGTATTCTATACCTTCTTTCCAGTGGAATAATACTGCTTTAACAGCGATCACAAACTGGTCCAGCGCACGAGGCCGGAGGCAGCTGGGGGGCAGAGGTGGGCTCAGCACAGCCAAACATGCGTCTGGCCCACACAATCAAAATATAAGACTAAATAAATAAACTTTTTGTTTAACCAATGAAAATAATAGCACAGTACAGAATTTACCAGTACCATTTCTTACTGCTGTTTTGGTGGGCAGCCTCCAGCCCGCCTCCAAAGTTGGAGGCCAACCCCCCTCTTCTTGTCTCGTTCAGGCTCTGAAGCATGCTGAGGGTGTTGCTATGACAACTATGAACTCTCGAACTAAAGTGGCTACAGGTAGATGATGATTTGACCGTGATTTGAGTGTGTTGGTGGCCAGTTTTACCTGTGACCCACAGATGTGCCGACCTATCATTTCTACCAGTCCACCCTAATATAACAGGCTTTAACTGGCCCTTCCAGCACTAGTTAACTGTACCAAGGTCTGGCCCCCTGTAGAAACACACAGCTCTTTCTCTTGGGTATAATATCTCCGTAAGAACATGTGAAACAAGGCATGACTTGTTTCCCCCCCTTTCAGTTTTTGTTTTCTGGCCCAGGCTCTGTGGTGTCTCCCCCCAGAAGTTCAGCTGTCTCATAGTAGGACTGCTGGATCCGAGATTAAGGTTACTCTTAACATCAGTGTTATACTATACATAAGACGAGAATTATCGTGTGTTTCTGAAATAAAAAACAGCCCATTAGCAAGCATAAATGCACACACACACACACACACACACACACACACACAAATATTAACAATTATAAAAGGAAACAATAGTGCACATTGAAGTTGTCGTCATCAAATCTATTAATGCATCCTGTCAAATCAACAATTCACAATGATTTCATGACGTGACTCCGGGCCCTCAGCGGTGAATACAGGCTTTTACCCTTGAGCAGGATGTCCCTGTGTGCTTATGAAGTAATAAAGGAACAGCGACAGATGAACAGCCTCCTACCTCATTAACAGCCCCATTAACACACTGTTAACCGGGCCGATGCTTACAGAGCAGCCACTAGCCACATGGGGCTGGGGAGTCTCTGAGGGGTTCCCCAGCATGCCAGTTGCACTCCAATGCGCTCCTGTGTTACTGCTGCTGATGCTGCTTCAGAATTCTCTTCTGGCCAAGGGTTTGCCGTTTCCATGGCGAGCCGACTCCAGTGTTGGGCTGGGGAATCGTTGCTCGGTTTGCCTGCAACCTTTAAAATGAATCTAAATAAATCAAAACCTTCCCGTACGGTCATCGTAACAGTACTGGATGATGAGAGAGAAAATAAATCTCTATAAAAACACACACAGTCTTAGTCTTCAATTTGTGTCAGGTGCAATTGCAGCAAAAGAAAATCGCTCTTGTAAAGTCCCTGGGACTCTGATGAGTGCAGAGTAACACAGGCTGGATGAAGGTAAGTGTAGCTTGGGTAATGGTCGGGCTATAAGGTATCCACAATACACTGAACCCACTGTCAATACAGCATACACTTCACGTTACTTGTTTGCGTGAGCCTGGGGAGAGATGTCCTTTATTTTCCGTCTATTTATTTATTGTTTGTTCTGTCTGTTGACAGCAAACAAAAATAAAAGCTATATTGAATTTTGAGTAGCACATAAATAAAATCCTGGGTTCTAAACAACCGTTCCTCTTCATCATCTTCCAAAGCTTCTCTCTATTTTCGCCATCTTCATCAACTGAGTGTGCTCTCATTGAACATGTGTTGTTTTATAATTATTCACAGAAAAAAATAATGAATTTCATAATTGTTCTTGTAGTAAACACAAGGGTTAAGAGTTTAACTGATGTAAACCAATAGAACATATAAAGCTGAGAGCTAAGATCGGCGTACTAAGCTAAGCATATCTCTTGATGAGTCAGCCTAAGTCAGTGAAACAGAGCACTCAGAACACACCAGTGCTGTCCAGCTGGAGGCTGGAGGTGTGTGCTTGGTGGGACAATCACATTTGGGATTATGGGATCCCCATAATCTTAAATCTGCCTTCATGTGTCCATTTAAAAAAAATTATATTTCAGCTATATCTCTCTAGAGACAGAGCTGAGACAAATAATACATTATATCATAGCCGTCACTATGAGTAATTTCTTTCATTTCCTCAATCTAGGATAGGAGAAAAACGGTGACTCTGCTGAACTATAGTTGGTCACGACTCGGCGCCCTATCTCCGTGAGCTGCTAGACACCTTTAGAGATGAGAGGTCAAGGTTTTGTTAGCAGTTTTTGTTGCCGGTGTGACTTTTTCCATTACTCTGTCTCTCGGTCTCTCGGTCTCTCGGTCTCTCTGTCTCTCTCTCTCTCTCCCTCGTCTCTCTCTCTCTCTCTCTCTCTCTCTCTCTCACTCTCTCTCTCTCTCTCTCTCTCTCTCTCTCTCTCTCCTCGCTCCTCCTCTCTCTCTCTCTCTCTCTCTCTCTCTCTCTCTCTACTCTCTCTCTCTCTCTCTCCTCTCTCTCTCTCTCTCCTCTCTCTCTCTCTCCTCTCGCTCTCTAATATTCTGTCAGTTAAAATGGATCTGAGCTGTTCTAAATGGTCTACAGTGGTTTAGCCCGGGCTACTGACATGACACTCATGATTTTCTCGGCATCAGGGGACCAATAGTAACCAGTTTAGTCCTAGCTCTGGCATGTCGGAGCAGCCCGTATCTGTGGTTATGATTGGTTGACCGCTGCCCAGCTCTCAGTTGTTGGAGCTGTGAGTGCAGCCGGCTACAGAGTGGAGAAATGCTAAGCACTGCTTTTGTACTGACACACGCTCTCCACTGTCCGAAGCCAAGAAAGGTCTGGAAGGTTTCAGGCTGAAATTCAGATTCAGATTACTTTATTAATCCCGAGGGAAATTAAGGTGCAACAGTTGACACAGGGGGAATAAATGCACACACAAAAAATACTAATACCTAAGCTAAAAAACAAAACAACTAACTAAATAAAAATTGTATAAACAAAAATATATTTAAATGAAATCTAAATGTATTGATAAATGAAGATAAATTTACAGTATTATTACAGTAATACGTAGGTATATACAATACACAACAATACGTATAGTGCAAATTGGCAGAATAATATATTAATAAATAACTCAACTGAAAAGTGACATGTGTAAAGTGAAAAGTGAATTTGAAGAGTGATTTACAGTGCGTTGACCAACAAATAATAATAATAAGTACCTTGGCCTCAGGTCACTGAGGCTCCACTGTCCCTCTCACGACCCGAGGTAGATGAGTTAAAGAGTCTAATGGCCACAGGAAGAAAGGACTTCCTGTGGTGTTCTGTGGTACACCTGGGTGGAATGAGTCTGTTGCGCAGCATCCTTCTCTCAGACACCACCAACAAGGAGTCCAGCTGGACCCCCAGGACAGCGCCAGCCTTCCTGACAATCCTGCTGATCTTGTTGGCGTCTGCTGATCTCAACCTGCTTCCCCAGCACACGACACCGGAGAAGATGGCACTGGCTACCACCAACTGGTAGAACACATTCAGCATCTTGTTGCAAACGTTGAAGGACCGGAGCCTCCGCAGGAAGTAGAGACGGCTCTGGCCCTTCTTGTAAACAGCCTCAGAGTTCTTGGCCCAGACCAGTTTATTGTCCAGATGAACTCCCAGGTATTTATATTCCTGGACAACTTCAGCGGACACACCCTTGATGGAAATGGGTGTGGGTGTGGATTTCCTCCTGCGGAAGTCCACCACCATCTCCTTCGTCTTGTCAGTGTTGAGCTGCATATGGTTCAGCTCACACCACTCAACGAAGGAGTCCACGACGCCCCTGTACTCCTCATCATTTCCCTCGCTGACACAACCAACAACTGCAGAGTCGTCCGAGAACTTCTGCAGATGGCAGGACACAGAGTTGTACTGGAAGTCTGAGGTGTAAAGGGTGAACAGGAATGGGGAAAGAACAGTTCCCTGTGGAGCACCAGTGCT
Source organism: Muraenolepis orangiensis (assembly GCA_027704905.1). Classification (NCBI taxonomy): domain Eukaryota; kingdom Metazoa; phylum Chordata; class Actinopteri; order Gadiformes; family Muraenolepididae; genus Muraenolepis; species Muraenolepis orangiensis. The sequence continues at coordinate 12,829,165 of CM051001.1, forward strand.
GCTGACCACAGTGTCAGACACACAGTCCTGCAGTCTGACAAACTGTGGACGACCCGTCAAATAGTCAGTAATCCAGGACACCAGGGAAGAGTCCACCTTCATCGCCGTCAGCTTACTTCCCAGCAGGGCAGGCCGGATGGTGTTGAACGCACTGGAGAAGTCGAAAAACATGATTCTCACAGTGCTCCCGGGTCTGTCCAAGTGGGCGTAGGCACGATGAAGCAGGAAGATGATGGCGTCCTCCACTCCCAGTTTCGGCTGGTAGGCAAACTGAAGAGGGTCCAGCGATGATCTGACCAGGGGCCGAAGAAGCGTCAGGACCAGCCTCTCAAAGGATTTCGCCACGTGGGACGTCAGCGCCACCGGTCTGTAGTCGTTTGAGGTGCTGGGACGTGCCTTCTTCGGAACCGGCACCAGGCAGGATGCTATACATGGTGAATGTTGTACAAGGCAAATACACATTGTCAAATCACTCATTCTGCCCAATTTAGACGGGTGCACTTCTTTCCCTTCAATCACATATTCATATTTAGCCAAACGGAAAATGACTTAATTAAAATTTTAAAAACTGAAACAACAACTTCCATGACCGGTAAAATCCATATTCAGGGCGTGTACCATCGGTAGATCCTCCACCTTCCCCTCATGTTTTTTCCTACTAAGGGTAAACAGATAAGAGGGTTGTGTTCTAACCCTTGGCCCCCTGACAAACAGCGTGTGCCCTGCTCCTCCTTGAGGCTCCTTGAAGGGGAACAGTTGTTATTCTAAAGTGGCTCCAGGCGTGTCAGAGTGGACGCTGCTGCTCATTCCTCAGGTTAGCCCTCGGCCAATGGGCCACCGTACTCCTGTGTTGCCGTCCGTAGAGCTGGCCCTGGGCTAAATGAGGGCATTACCTCGGGGGTTGCAGGTGCTGGCGGCTTCAGGGGCCCAGAACATTTAGGGAGCATTTAGGGCTTGGGGGGAAGTAAAATTCCTGCCGTAGCTTCACATAGTAGGCAGTAAGGCAGGGCAGGTTGCCCAGATGGTTGACTTGAAATTATAGGGGCAGACTTTACTCAACCTGTCAGCCTGGAAGTTCTACTTCTTGGCGAACTCATCATTCAAAGACCAAAATTAGTTTTGAATCCTCCTCATTAGTGTCCTCAGGGCCCCTCTAGAGTGTCCTCAGGGGCCACTTATGAGTGTTCTCAGGGGGCCCTCTGGAGTGTCCTCAGGGGCCCCTCTGGAGTGTCCTCAGGGACCCCTCTGGAGTGTTCTCAGGGGCCCCTCTGGTGTGTCCTCAGAGGCCCCTCTGAAGTTGTGGGGCCCCTGACGCTTATGCATGCGTGCACATAGTGCATGTAGTCATGCATACGTACACATTACAGTTTGCTCACACACACACACACACGTGTCCTATTTGTATGCACATATACAAACACACATGTACACACACACACAAACACACACACAAGCACACACACACATGCACGCACAGATGTGTGAGCACACACACATACACACACATATGAATGTTGCTTCATACAAGAGTTAGTTAAACCAGTGTTGCAGTGGACCCTGCTACACACTACTGAATTGGCTTTCCTAGGCTTTTTACTGACCACAAACCAGTCTGACTGGGGCCAGGTGAGGCTGCTTCAACCAGACTCTAATCAGTCTGACTGGGGCCAGGTGAGGCTGCTTTAACCAGACTCTAATCAGTCTGACTGGGGCCAGGTGAGGCTGCTTTAACCAGCCACTGACCATACACACTTCACAGCCAGTGGGTAGCATTTATAATTGACAATGCAAGGTGATTTATTGTGCAATTATTGCGAGTGTACACACAAAAACACGCATACACATGTACTCTCACACACACACACACACACACGTTTGCACTGGCATTTGCATTCACATTTGCATACGTGCGTGCATGTTTTGTGCATGTTTTGTGTTTCACGTCATTTTTTTCCAGTCCATGAGTCCAGGCTTGTGTAACAGTCAGTGTCCCACACTGGGCTGGAACTGACAACCCAAAGGCCCTCTAGCTTCATCACTAGAACGTCTTTTCAAGGAGTGATGTTTACCACTACACAGCACCACCTGCTGGCGTCCGTTACACTTGCCTTCTTTTAGGGCAGTTCCCCGACTCCGAATCTTCCAATTCTTACCCAATTCGCCAGTATAACCGAATACTCGAGGATTCGTGGAAAAAAAGTTTTTTACCCAGTTGTACACGCCATCATGTTTTACCCTTTGACGAGAAAGAGGGGGAATCAGAAAGAGAGAGAGAGACACACAGAGAAAGTGTATATTTTAAAGCTATGGATTTAATAACAAGTTTCCAATACAAGGTGGATTTTATTCAGAAGTTGACATTAGTTGTAAATGGACTGCATTTATACAACACTTTATTATTACAGTCAGATAATACCGTCTTCCTGATGCTGGCTCTGATGCTGTTGTTAGACTCTCATGTTAAACATGATAATGTTGACTATCTCTCTCTCTCTCTCTCTCTCTCTCTCTCTCTCTCTCTCCTCTCTCTCTCTCTCTCTCTCTCTCTCTCTCTCTCTCTCTTTCTCTATCTTTCCCTCTCTCCCCCTACCTCACCCCAATTAACCCCAAACTGGTTGCTTTTTCTGACTTATCTTATCTATAGATAAAAAAAATTAAATATATTTTTCTTTTTTTTAATGTAAATCTGCCCTAACCGATGCTCTGCTTCTGCTTCACTCCATCCACAAGTCAAGACGCCTCCCGACAAAACAAATGTTTAAAAACCCATTTAGGCTAAGATGGATTCAGCGTGAAGCGTGAAGTGGTGTGTGTGTGTGTTGTGTTTTTATATAACCTATTGCTGTCATTACACATTAGCACCTGTGCATGAAGAGCTGCGGAATGTTCCGCCACATGTCTGTCTGAAACCCCGCCGCTAGTTCTTCTCTTTCCTCGTCGCTCCACTTTTAAAGTTTCAATTTGCCTCGCTTGGCTTGTGGTGACGCTGTTGCCAAAAGCTTCCACCTTGATTCTTATATCTAAAAAACCCAGACTTGATTTTCTGTTTTTTGTTTCTGTTTAGACGCCTGGTTTCCCCCACACCTGGTTTCCCTCACACCTGGTTTCCCTCACGCCTGGTTTCCCCCACGCCTGGTTTCCCCCCACACCTGGTTTCCCTCACACCTGGTTTCCCTCACGCCTGGTTTCCCCCACGCCTGGTTTCCCCCACACCTGGTTTCCCCCACACCTGGTTTCCCTCACGCCTGGTTTCCCTCACACCTGGTTTCCCTCACGCCTGGTTTCCCTCACGCCTGGTTTCCCTCACACCTGGTTTCCCTCACACCTGGTTTCCCTCACACCTGGTTTCCCTGCTCATCGATGCACTTCAGCACCGCTGATTCGACTCATCACTTGTTCCTCCCTTTTCTCTGTCTCTTCGTTAGCGGTGGCGGTTTGTCGAGCGGTTCACTCGATATTCCAGTAAAAACTATCAAAAAGACGTCCTTCTTCCAAGAATCTCCATCTTGTCTCTGAACTGAATGGATGGACGGGGGCCGTGGGCGCCGTCTCGCTATCTCCCAGAGAATCCGACCGCAGCCTGCAGCTTGTGTTGTCTGTCTGTCTGTCTGTCTGTCTGTCTGTCTGCCTGTCTGCCTGTTTGTCTGTCTGTCTGTCTGTCTGTCTGTCTGTCTGTCTGTCTGTCTGTCTGTCTGTCTGTCTGTCTGTCTGTCTGTCTGTCTGTCTGTCTGTCTGTCTGTCTGTCTGCCTGTCTGTCTGTCTGTCTGTCTGCCTGCCTGCCTGTCTGTCTGTCTGTCTGCCTGCCTGCCTGTCTGTCTGTCTGTCTGTCTGTCTGCCTGTCTCTCCGCACCGCTCTTATCCAGCCTGTCAGTTATGATGAGGGGGATCTGCTATCCTGTCTGCTGTGCGCCTGTGTGCCGACTGAGTGATTTGATAGGAAGCGGCCGAATGACTGAGGGATTGACTTACAAGGCTGACCGCCTCCCAGGGACTCTACATTTAGCCACAGTGGCCCATCTAAGCCAGATTGGTCCGAGCTATATTCCAAACGTTGTTAAGTAATAATGGAAAAGGCCTTCAGGGAAATTGCACTTAATTTTCTAACTCTAATTTCCCAACATGGCTCAGAAGAAAAAAAATCTATTCATTTGCACCCGCACTGCGAGGGCTCCTGAATACACTCCTGCACACTGGCACTAAGGCATGGAGCACACACATGTGTGTAGACCCACACACACACAGGCATGCATGCGCACTTACACACACATACACACACACACAATTATTAATTGACTATTTGATTGGGGCTATTGAGAGTTAATTACCTTGTATAACTTAATACCGTCTGTACAAAAGGCATGAGTGACTAGAGAGAAATGTACACGTGTGTGTGAGTATATATTTATATATATATATATATATGTGTGTGTGTGTGTGTGTGTGTGTGTGTGTGTGTGTGTGTGTGCATGTGTGTGTGTGTGTGTGTGGGTGTATGCACGCATGCTCATACATGCCTCAAAGTTATTGAACTGGAGTCAGACAGTGAAATGAGTCTGTGTGTGTGTGTGTGTGTGTGTGTGTGTGTGTGTGTGTGTGTGTGTGTGTGTGTGTGTGTGTGTGTGTGTGTGTGTGTGTGTGTGTGTAATAGTAATAGGCAGGCTAATGTTCACCATGTAAACCCTAAGGACCGACTGCACAGTATAAAACAGGGTATTAAGGAGCCTGTGACACACATGTGCGTGCAGGCATGTGTGTGTGTGTGTGTGTGTGTCTACATACGTGCAGGCATTTGTATGCACATGTGTGTGTGTGTGTGCACGTGTGCTGGTGCGCATTTTGTGCGTGAGTGCATGCATGTGTGTGTTTTTGTGTGTGTGTCTGTGTGAGTGTGTGTTTGTGTGTGTGTGTGTGTGTGTGTGCATGTGTGTGTGTGTGTGTGTGTGTGTGTGTGTGTGTGTGTGTGTGTGTGCATGTGTCTGTGTGTGTCTGCGTATGTGTATGCATTTGCACATGCACGTGTGTGTGTGTGTGTGTGTATGTGTGTGTGTGTGTGTGCTGAATCTATTTGAACGTGTATTACTGTGCATGTGCTCATGAGTGTGTGTGTGTGTGTGTGTAAACAGGACTACCTCCTCACAGTGTGTTGGTCTAGGGGAATGATTCTGGCTTCTGCCTTCTGCAAGAGGTACCGGGTTCAAGTCCCAGACAAACTACTTATCCTCCTCTCCCGAGTCCGGTGGCTATCATCTGTACATCCAAGTATGGCTTCTTTAGTGGGTGACAGAAATGGACAGAAATTGAAATCTCAGCATTCACGCTTTGGTTGTCTTAAGCCTTCTTAGCCGTCGCTTTGGATTACTATCGTCGGGTTCCCATCACAATATTCCGATTAGCATTTTGAAGTATCGCATTAGAAAATGTTGATGGAAATGGCAAAGTTCCACTTCAACTTCCTCATAAAAGTTGATATTGATTTGAATCGAGTTCATTCGCAAAAGCGTAGATGAAAACCACTTTGCTGAATCAATTCTGACATAACGAACTTTGAACTCACGTGACTTACGCTGTCGGCTTCTTCTCAAGCGTTCCTAAGACCTGAAAACCCTTTGTCTAGGGACAGAATTAAACATGGTCAATGCCAGCTGATATGTAAGAATGCCTTTTAACTTGTCCGATTGACATTAACTCTGCAGATGACCTCTCTACATTTTTGCTTATATAGTTGCTTTTTAAATTTTGTCTCACGTGGTTTTGTTTACCTCTAGATTGTCACCGCCCTTATTTATACACTCTATTGTCACCGCCCAATATCCGTCATCGCTGACGTAGTTTGTTCGATCCAACTAGTCGATGGAAACACAGCTAACTGCATTTTTTTTGTTTTGTCCGAACTTCCAAACGTTAGATCGACTGTTTGATGGAAACCCAGCTAGTTGCTCTAAAATGACAAAGTCAATTTATATGTATAGCTTACAGAGTGCACTTCTCTAACTAATCAAGGAAACATTTTCACATAGATGTTGTGCTCCACGGGCAAAGAGTATGAAAAAAGATGAGAATAACTTATTGTTATTGACAAAAACATCTAAGAGACTCTCAGGCATGAGACGAGTGTCTCTTCAAAATATTTATGGTCTCATTATTTTGAGCAGGGCTGTAATCTTTCAAACGCAAACCTGCTGTTGGACCCTATGGACGTCCGTCTCTCTCTCCCCTTATCTCTATTCACTCAACCCCATCCACATGAAGCACGACTACACAACCACGCTTTGAGGCTTTTTCATGA
>CM051001.1:12840450-12862950 GCA_027704905.1 Muraenolepis orangiensis
CCTCAGCCCTTCATCTGACTCTAAACGCTTCTCCCGATCCACTCCACACAGAGTGTGTGTGTGTGAGTCTCACTCCGTCCTTCTGGTGAGGTAAGATCAGGCCAAACGCACGCTTTACAATATCAGGTTATGCAAATGAAGCATGCTGCTGATGACATCAGACAAGGAGACCAATCACAGCAAACTCCCCCCCCCCTTGTCTCTGTGTTTGTGTGTCCGTTTTCCGTGTGTCAGTCTCTGACCTTATCCCGTTCATTTCCCCAGCAGTTAACTAACAGAACACATCTGCCGCCTGCTACAGCGTCATAACTGTTGGTGGAGAAGTGATTTGTTGACTGCAGCAGAGTAGTGAACAAGCCAACAATGTGCATTGATTTAATGTGTGTTTGTGTGTGTGTTTTATATAAGCAATGAATCTGTTTTAAGTCCGATTATGCATGCACATGTCCGAGTGTGTGTGTGTGTGTGTGTGTGTGTGTGTGTGTGTGTGTGTGTGTGTGTGTGTGTGTGTGTGTGCGTTGTTGTGTGTGTGTGTTTCTGACTGTTTGGCAAGTGTGACTTGGTTTTTATTCTAATAAGCCTGCAAGACCGGAAAGGGACAATTAATGAGATTGTGTGTGTGTGTGTGTGTGTGTGTGTGTGTGTGTGTGTGTGTGTGTGTGTGTGTGTGCCTGTGTGTAATTGCATGTGCACAAGCGTGGGCCTGTGTCAATACAAATGTGATCCGTGTGCAGATGCTAATTAAACATTCATCTCTCCTCGCTGAGCCTTTAAAAGTTCAGTGTGTTCTTTAAAATGACACTGAGATCAATCTGGCAGGACGATGAACTTATCACGCTATCACCGAAGCACATGAGCACGGAGCAAGGGAGCGGACACACACAGTCACACACATACGCTACCTGAGGTCTCCTCCTCCTCCTCCACGTCCTCCTCCACCTCCTCCTCCACCTCCACCTCCACCTCCACCTCCACCTCCACCTCCACCTCCACCTCCACCTCCTCCTCCTCCTCCTCCTCCTCCTCCTCCTCCTCCTCCTCCTCCTCCTCCTCCTCCTCCTCCTCCCCCTCCTCCTTCTCCTCCTCCTCTTTCTCCTTGTGGGGAGTTGCTCTGTGTGTGTCCAAAGGGAGGCGAAGTGGAGAAAAGAGGAGGTACCGAGGGGAGAAATTGTAAAGGAGGAAAAAGGGGCGGGAGAAGAGTGAATTGCATACGAGTCGTTTTTTTAAGCTTCGAACAGGGGAGGAAGAGAGAGGAGAGAGGAGGGAGAGGAGGGGAGAGGAGGGAGAGGAGGGGAGAGGAGGTAAGGAGAGAGGAGGAGTGATGAGAGGAGGAGAGATGAGGAGAGTTAAGAGGAGGAGAGAGTAGAAGAGCAGAGGGAAGTAGAGAGGAGGAGAGAGGAGGAGAGATGAGGACAGATGAAAGGAGGAGAGAAGAGAGGAGGAGAGAGTAGAAAAGCGAAGGGGAGGAAAAGGGAGGAGAGAGGAGGAGAAAGAAGGGGATAGGAGGGAAGGAGAGAGCAGGAGAGATGAGTGACGGAGAGAGTAGAAGAGTGGAGGGGAGGAGAAGGGGATAGGAGAAGAGGAGAGAGAAGTGGAGACAGTAGGCCTTTAATAACCGGAGTCCTGTGCTCGTGTAGCTGCTACAAAAAGTCTGGTTTCTTCGCACCACACCTTGGATCTCAGTCGAGTTGAGAGGTCGCCGTTTGTGCTGAACCAATAAGATGATGTTATTGCCGACAGGCGTGCAGCATTGTGGCGGGAAGGTCATATGCTGCTGTTCAGCTCCTGGTTATATGGAGCTGCTGGATTTTAAGTAGGCTGGTGTCAGACTGCATTTCCATCTCCATCTCCATCTCCATCTCCCTCTCTCTCTCTCTCTCTCTCTCTCTCTCTCTCTCTCTCTCTCTCTCTCAAGTACCCCCTTTAGAGGCTTTTATCCAATTGACACGAGTGCTGATCTACATTTGAGCAGATTGTGCACAACTCCATCTTTAACTCGCACAAGTCCTACACTCCAGCACTACAGAATGTTCATTTTGTAGTAACTCATATGCCCTGGTTTTACATGTTAAATGGTTAAATGAACTGGAATAGATCAGCGGCCCATTAGGAGACCTGGGTGACTCACCGGAGAGGACACTCTCTCTCTCTCTCTCACGGAGCTCTCAATGGAGAATGGGATGGTTGATTTTAATTTATTTTTAAACCAAAACTATTTATTGATTTGCACAGTTGTCAGCCGCTCCTTAGAGAACTTATTGTACTTTTACCTGCACTTATTGTACTTTTGACAAAAATGTCTGCTAAATAACTTAATGTAACGATGGCAAAATGGTGCCACACTGTTTGTTTTGTTTTGAATGACAAAAAAACTAAAGCAATGAGGGTTCTCGGTCTGGAAGTTTTGTACATGCCCTAAGCCCTAAGCAATTTATACTCTCTCTCTCTCTCTCTCTCTCTCTCTCTCTCTCTCTCTCTCTCTCTCTCTCTCTCTCTCTCTCTCTCTCTCTCTCTCTCTCTCTCTCTCTCTCTCTCTCTCCCCCCCACAGCTCTCCAGACCAGCCAGCCTCCCAGGGTGCTGTTCCCCCCCCAGAGACAGGATACGTACATAGAAGTCACCCCAGGTAAGACCACCACACCTCCATGTCCTCCTTCGGTTCTTTAGATCCTTCTGTCCTTTCTATTCCTTCCCTTTGTGTGTATCTATTCATCAATTCTGGGTCTTTATTTTTTGTGTTTCTTTCATTCTTTATTTCACGGCCCTTTCTTTCATTTATAATTGTTTCTGTATTTCTTTCCTTCCTATTCTCTTTCCCCATCATGTGTCATGTGTGACCTGCTGTTTTTGTTTTGGTGTAGAAACCTACGTCACTGAACATTCAGAGGTCCTTCATCTCCTCAGTGTGAATGCAGTGTGGTTAGGGCTGTGAACCTCATTCATTCAAGATTTAACATGTGTTTATTTGCCATATATACAACAAGTACAATGGAATGCTTACTCCCCATTCCCTCCGGCAGTATGAATTTCTTACAGTATAACAGTATATACTATACTCTGTATATATATATATATATATATATATATATATATATATATCTATACTATACAACACTATACTATGACAATACTGTACACAATAAAAATAACAATAAAGTGACTGATGGATGATATATACATTGAATACAAACGTTGAATTGTGCAAAAAGCATTTAAATAGCATTTTTAATTGCCAGTAGTGCAGCAGCATCATGAATACAGTGCAGTACAACACGAAGTGCACACCCGGTAATCTTTTATGCTATCCTCACGACCCTCTGGATGGCTTTCTTGTCCCGTGCGGTGGTGTTGCCGTACCACACAGTGACGCCACTCATCAGGACGCTCTCTACGGTGCCACGGTAGAAGTTCACCAACCACCGTTTGCCTATGCCACTTCTCCTGATGCACCGCAGGGCATAGAGGCGCTGGTGTGCCTTCTTCAGCATGACCTCCGTGTTGTGGGTGCACGCCAGGTCTTCTGAGATCTGTAGTCCCAGGAAATGGTTTCCACCCGTCAAGTCCACGATGAGCTCCTTAGTCTTAGTGACATTCAGTGCAAGGCTGTTTTCCTTGCATCTTTGCGTCAGTCGGACTACCTCATCTCTGTTCTCCATTTAGTCGCTGTCACTTATCAGGCCGATGACTGTGGTGTCATCTGCAAACCTGTTGTTGTGCGTGGGAGTACAATTATGTGTGTAAAGCAAATATAGCCGGGGACCAAGGCAGAGTTGAGGACCAAAGTGGATGAGATGTTGTTTCCAATCTTCACCACTTGAGGCCTGCCCATCAGGAAGTCCATAATCCAGTTACAGATGCGGGCGCCCAGACCTAGCTCCCTCATTTTCAGGACCAGCTTGGGGGATGGAACTCCGTCTGGCCTTGCTGCCTTCTCTGCCTTACCCTCCTGAAGGTTCTGCGGACATTGGCTTCTAACAGTAGTAGAACGTAGTCCTCTGGGTGAATGTCCAAATTGATGGTCGACTCAGAGTTCCCATTTTCAAAGCGAGCATGTTCAGCTCGTCGAGTAGGTTGAGGTTGTTGTGGTGACTGCCCCTGAGCTCCCCTTGTAGTTGGAGAGGATCCTCAGACCTTGCCACATGCGTCTGCTGCTGTTAGAGCCCCCAAACTGTAATTCCAGTTTGTTTTTATAATCAAATTTCCCCTTCTTGATGGATTTCTCAGTTTGTACTTGGCCTGCTTGTAGTGATTGGAGTCGCCTGTTGTGAAAGCGGTACTCTGTTCCTTTTGTTTGTTCCATACGTCCGCATTCATCTATTGGTTTGCAGTTTGAAAATGAGCGACCACACCTGGTCAGGATGCATTCCTCCACTAGCCGGTTAATGTATGCTATGACATGATCTGCATACACATCCAGGTCAGTGGTCTTGAATATACTCCAGTCCGTGATTCCCAGCCCACCCGGCAGATGTAGTATGCCGTCGTCTGTCCAGTGACGCATGGTCCTCACAGTTGTGGTTCAACTGTGAGGACCATGCGTCACTGGACAGTCAACCTCTGTGTGCAAACAAGAAGTAGAAGCACGGAAGCGTGGTCTGATGAAGACCATGTGCATCATGTAGTGCGGATAGGGCTGTGAACCTCATGCAGTGTGGTTAGGGGCCCATGCAGTGTGGTTAGGGGCCCATGCAGTGTGGTTAGGAACCTCATGCAGTGTGGTTAGGGGCCCATGCAGTGTGGTTAGGGGCCCATGCAGTGTGGTTAGGGGCCCATGCAGTGTGGTTAGGAACCTCATGCAGTGTGGTTAGGAACCTCATGCAGTGTGGTTAGGGGCCCATGCAGTGTGGTTAGGGGCCCATGCAGTGTGGTTAGGAACCTCATGCAGTGTGGTTAGGGGCCCATGCAGTGTGGTTAGGGGCCCATGCAGTGTGGTTAGGAACATCATGCAGTGTGGTTAGGGGCCCATGCAGTGTGGTTAGGAACCTCATGCAGTGTGGTTAGGGGCCCATGCAGTGTGGTTAGGGGCCCATGCAGTGTGGTTAGGGGCCCATGCAGTGTGGTCGGGGCTGTGAAACTCATGCTTTGCAACCATTCCATAAGGTCGCCATGCTTAAAGCAACCTGCGATACGATCGATAGATATATTGTGCTCCAACTACATGTTGCAATAAAGTTTAAACATAAGCGAGTCACAAATGAATACGACCCGATTGAGCTGGAGAGGGAGGGTCAAGCTATAGAGAGAGACAAAGATCTATCTTAAAATCAATAACTGTGCTTTGCATTGATTCCATCTGATCGTTACCCTCGAGGATCCAGACCCGCTGTATATGGTTCACCCTGAATCATAACCATATTAAGATTTATACCCTATTAATATTGCATGAGGACCAAAGTTCCTGCGCCTGTATAATGTAACAACAAATTCTGCAATACAGAGTGCAGAGTATCCAAAGATCTCTCTTTCAGTTATATTTGTATTAGTGGTGTATAAACACTAGGTATACAGTACAATACACATATTATCCAAAACACCCCATGATTAATGGATAATACAATAAGATATCATTCAAGAGAGGGAGGGGTTCCGCAGAGGATTCTAGTAGTTTTGATGGGAATATCCGTGGTTGTACAACCACAACACGGTTAGACAGACTGACGGTGGTGGACGCTTCTTACACGTAAGAATTACTAGAGTAATGCCACGAGAGGCTTGTTATTTTCTATAATGGCCAGTAAGGCAGTGGGATAAAGGGCAGCAAGTGTAAATAAGGAGGACATTACATTAGATCTGCATGTGGCTATCTCTCTCTCTCTCTCTCTCTCTCTCTCTCTCTCTCTCTCTCTCTCTCTCTCTCTCTCTCTCTCTCTCTCTCTCTCTCTCTCTCTCTCTCTCTCTTTCTTCTAAACTGTGTCATTATGTGAGCCTGCTACTGGTGTTGCCTGGCTGTGTGTGTGTATGTGTGTGTGTGTGTGTGTGTGTGTGTGTGTATGTGTGTCTTTATGTGCATGTGTGCGTATAAAGCAGTATAAAGTATAAAGTATAAAGCAGTGAGTGAAAATCTTATGTGCAATACCCGACGACAGACAGCAGTTATAAAAATAAGATAAAATAAAAATAAAAACAGAATAGAATAAAAGAAGTAAAAACAAGTACAAAACTGTATAAAGTTAAATATATAAAATAAAAATGCAATTTATAAAATGCAATATATCGGCACAGAAAAAGAGCAATATGTATATATAAATCAATGTAATCAAATATACATTGTTATATGCTATACGCCCTTGTTCAGCAGCCTGATGGCCTGACTGTGGAAGCTGTCTCTGAGTCTATTTGATACCACTTGATACTGAGGTATAGCCTGCCTGACGGTAACAGTGAGTACAGTTCGTGGCTGGGGTGGACAATGTCTTTATGATGCGTTTGGCCTTGGCCACGCACCGCTGGTTGTATGTATCCAGGAGGGAGGGGAGCTCACCTCCAACGATATACTGGGCCGTCCCACCGCCCTGTGAAACGCTCTGCGCTCGAGTGCGGTGCAGTTCCCGTACCAGGCGGTGATACACCCTGTAAGAACTCTCGATGGTGCCGGTATAAAATGTTCTCAGGATGCGGGGGCCCATGCTGAATTTCCTTAGACGCCTGAGAAAAAAAGGCGTTGTTGGGCCCTTTTCACCACGTGTGTGGTGTGCGTGGACCATGTGAGGTCCTCGGAGATGTGCACGCCGAGGAACTTGAAGCTGCTGACCTTCTTTACTGCAACACCGTCGATGGAGATAGGGCCGTGCTCTCAAATCTGCTTCCTGTAGTCCACAATCAGCTCCTTGGTCTTCTTGACGTTGAGGGCGAGGCTTTTCTCCTGGCACCACTGCTCCAGCGATCCAACCTCCTCCCTGTAGGCTCTCGTCACCGCCGGCACTCAGGCCCATCACTGTCGTGTCGTCAGCAAACATGATGATGACGTTTGAGCTGTGCATAGCCATGCAGTCGTGGGTGTAGAGGGAGTAGAGGAGAGGGCTCAGCACGCATCCCTGGGGGGCTCCCGTGTTGAGGGTCAGTGGCTCTGAGGTGGTGCTGCCCATCCTCACCACCTGGCGGCCGTCCGACAGGAGGTCCAGTATCCAGCTGCACGTGGATGGGGGCACGCCTAGACCTCTAAGCTTGGTGTCGAGCTTGGCAGGAACTATCGTGTTGAACGCTGATCTGTAGTCTATAAACAGCATTCGCACATAACAGTTCTTTCCCTCCAGGTGGGAAAGGGCAGTGTGGAGGGCCATGGCAATTGCGTCGTCCGTGGATCTGTTTTGACGATATGCAAATTGCCATGGGTCCAGCGTGGCAGGTAACACGGAGCAAATAAAGTCCTTGACCAACCTCTCGAAGCATTTGCTGACAATCGAGGTGAGGGCTACAGGTCTATAGTCATTCAGGCATGCTACCTTGGGTTGTTTAGGGACAGGCACGATGGTGGACATCTTGAAGACCGCGGGAACAACAGCCTGGGACAGGGAGAGGTTGAAGCTGTCTGCAAAGACTCCTGCCAACTGGTCAGCGCATGCTCTGAGGACGCCGCCCGGGAGGTGGTCGGGGCCTGCCGCCTTACGGATGTTCAACCGCTTGAAGGTGCGGCGCACATCCGCCTCCGAGATGTTCAGCAGGCTGGTCTCCTCAGGCGGCGCTGGCTTCGGCGGGCTGCCGTTCACGTCGAACTCTCCTGGGAGGGACGTTGAGGAGTTCTCTACACAACTGGTTCTCCCTCTGAAGTTCGTTATTGTCTGTAACCCCTGCCACATACCCCTCGCGTCGTGGCTCTTGAATTTCTCCTCCACTCTGTCCTTGTAATCCCGCTTGGCAGTGACGATGGTCTTACGGAGGTACGTAACGGTCTCTCGTATTTTTCTCCATATTCCCAGAGCCAAAGGCGGCGTTACGCGCGTGGAGGGCAGCGCGAACATCGCCGTTATTCCACGGTTTCTGGTTGGGGTATATCCGAACCGACTTGCAGGCTGGCCCTGTGGTACTTGTTTTTACCTGAGGGCATTTACTTTAGCTTGGTGTACATCATTTTTACACACATCTCAAATTCATATCTTTCTTTCTCTCTTTCTCTCTATCTTTCTTTCTTTCATTATCTTTCTTTCTTTCTCTTTCTACCCTGTTTCTCTCCCTGTCTTTTTCTCCTTCATTTTTCTCCTCTCTATCCCTCCTTCACACCTCTCCTCTCCTCTCCTCTGCAGACCTTGACTCCTTCTCATCCCCTTCTCTCTGCTTTCCTCCCTTCCTCACTGTCTGTGTGTGTGTGTGTGTGTGCGCGCGCACACACACACACACACACACACACACACACACACACACACACACACACACACACACACACACACACACACACACACACACACACACACACACACACACACACACACACACACACACACACACACACACACACACACACACACACACACACACACACACACACACACACACATATCTCACATCCTATCAGGTTGTTAGTGGAGTACAATCAGCATGTATGTGTGTGTGTGTGTTCTTTTGATGGAGCTGACGAACACAAGTAGATGACGATGGCAGATGGAGTGTTCAGAGGGAAAGAATCTATTATCTATTGTCACGGACACAGAGTTTGAGAGAGAGAGAGTGTGTGTGTGTGTGTGTCTCTCTCTACATTGTGATTGTGGCCAACAAAAGTTAACAATGAATAATATTATCAGGAATAAATTTGCCTCCTGCGTGAACTGCACATAGCTGAATAGACTGTACTTTATTTTTAACGTCGGTCATATGGTGGTACTTGGAGAGCCAACTACTTTTCTCAGGTGGTACTTGGTGTTAAAAGGTTGAGAACCACTGTGTTAGATGATAGGAGTGCCTGCATTAGCTGCATGGCTGTGTCACCTAAGGGAGGCAACAGGGTGAAAGCATCTCTGTCTGAGGGCTTGTGTCTCGCTGCATCCGCTGGGGAAATATAAGCTGTGTGTGTGTGTGTGTGTGTGTGTGTATGTGTCTGTGTGTATGCGTGTGTGTGTGTGCATGTGTATGGATGTGTATGTGTGTGTGTTTGCGTGTGTGCATGCGTGCATGTCTGTGTGGATGTGTGTGTGTATGTGTGTGCATGTGTGTGTGCGTGTGAGTGTGTGTGAGTGTGTGTCTGTATTTGATTTTGTCTCTCTCTGTCTCTCTGTCTCTCTCTCTCTGTCTCTCTCTCTGTCTCTGTCTCAGTATCTGTCTCTCTCTCTCTCTCTCTCTCTCTCTCTCTCTCTCTCTCTCTCTCTCTCTCTCCCTCTCTCTCTCTCTCTCTCTCTCTCTCTATCTCTCTATCTCTCTATCTAAATCTGGTGGATTGAATACTAAATCTGGAGGATCTTTATTGGTCACATACATGTACACACACACCTAGTATTAGGAGCAGCTATTGTAAATACAGTGCCTGGGGAGCAGTGTAGGGGGTCTGGTGACTTGCTCAAGGTTACCTCGGCAGTGCCCAGGTGTTTTTGGGACTTTAACCGGCGACCTTCAGGTTCCCAAGCCAAGTCCCAACATACTGAGCTACTGCCCCCCTATATGTGACACACCTGTGCTCTGCGTATTTATTGTGAATTGAGGGGCCGTTAGCAGGGGAGCCTTGGATGAAAGCATTGTTTAGAGTCAGATCCATATCCATATTTGGTTCATAATATACATATTTACTGTATGTATTATAGGGTTCAGTGTACAATGTGCAGTGAAATGTTATCACCAGCTCCGAGGTGATCCGAGGAATACACAAATTAACATATTTACTTACTTGCAGAATATATAAATATGACACTATAAACAGTACAGTTAAAATATAAAGTGAAACAGTGTAAAGTGTAAGGTGTTAGTGCAGATAGTCAAAAAGCTGTAAACTTAAACAGAACTTAACAAAACTTCCAGAGAAAATATACAGAAAGAAAGCAAATAAATAAAAACATTCCATTTTTTATTACAGGAGGGAGTTGGGTTGGAACCCAGAAACCCCCCCCCCCCACACACACACACATTATATGTGTGGCCCATATAGAGACCCACACAGTCGAGTCCAGACCTCCACACACTGTGTCTCTCCCCCAGCAATAGACCCACACAGGTGGGCAACAGTAGGAGGAAAGCAGAGGTCCCACCCTCCACACACACACACACACACACACACACACACACACACACACACACACACACACACACACACACACACACACACACACACACACACAGCCACCTTCACTGTGGCCGCCGCCTCCGGAAATGGATCCTGATGAGAGCTACTAAGTTGCAGAGTGTCCGCCAACTGACGGCTGCGTGGTTATTAAGGCTGTCCATCACTCCTCACCTGTCACCTAGTTCTGTCACCGTCCCACCCCCTCCCCCTCCTCCCCTCCTCCCCTCCTCCCCCTCCTCCCCCTCCCCTCCTCCCCCCTCCTCAGAGCGGGCCCCAAGGCGCTGAGGGCACCTTATCAGCACGCCCTGGTCCTCTTGAGGGCTTCTACGTGTGGCTTCTCTTTTTATTCCCTATTCTCTATCTATCCTCTTAGCTCGTCTCTCTTCAGGTCACAAAGAAAATGGAAATATAAATATATATATATATATATATATATATATAGAGGATGGTTTGGCGTCACCAAGGGTGTCAAGGTCGATAATTGCGTCTCTCATCCTGATGTGATTTGATGCCGTGTAAGTGATTTGGGTTTTAAAGTGTGTGTATGTGTGGCTTTTAGGGTGGTGGTGCTGCTGCTTTGTTTATCAGTTCTATACTACTATACTATAGTTAGTCAAAACTATAGCACCAGCATGTACAGTGTGTATATCCTTGTTTATAGTTATGTATTATTTAACACTTGTAAAAGGACGTGATGTTAAAAGCAATGTACTCCACTGACTTGTGGAGAACCTCCGACCAGCACACGACGTGTCCCTCAACCCTCCAGCGAGACCACTCAAAGTATTCTGAGACTAAACCCTCATGGCCACTTAATTAACCTGAGCAGCTCCGTCTCACACGTATCTCCAACCTCCCTTATCTCATTGCATCTGTTCATTTAGAAAGTTTGCTCACGAGGCCAGCACCCCCCCTTCCCCCCCCCCCCCCCCCCGCCAATCAAATGAGAGAGTCAGGTGAGAAGCCTGGGGGAGTGGTTAATTAGAGCTTGAGGAAATGACCATATAAGGATCTTCGCTTTTCGTTAGATGTACGGTAGTAATGCTAGGATTTATTGTTATCTCTACTCTGGGAAATTAAGTTTTACCTTTCTCAGAGTGGTGTGTGTGCATGTGTGCATGTGTGTAAGTGTGTGTGTGGTGTGTGTGTGTGTGTGTGTGTGTGTGTATCAGTGGCAGAGCAAAAAAAATCACGACACAGTTGCCACGGCAGGCCTGAAGGTTATTGGGGATGATCAGAAATCTCCTGCTTCCAGGCGGCTTCATTTCCTGTTTGACAGGAAGTTGAGCCGATAGGTGGTCCTCACTGATGATTCTTTGTCATTATTTGGAACCAATCTAAACGGTGCAGCAGGTCTGCATGGAGTCCTCCGTCTCTCTCTAATAACGCTGGAAATCTCCCCCGGTGGCTCTCGACACGCAGATATTGTAGCGGTACTGAACGTCTCATGTAGCAGTACTGAACGTCTCATGTAGCGGTACTGAACGTCTCATGTAGCGGTACTGAACGTCTCATGTAGCGGTACTGAACGTCTCATGTAGCGGTACTGAACGTCTCATGTAGCGGAACTGAACGTCTCATGTAGCGGTACTGAACGTCTCATGTACTGAACGTCTCATGTAGCGGTACTGAGCGTCTCATGTAGCGGTACTGAACGTCTCATGTAGCGGTACTGAACGTCTCATGTAGCGGTACTGAACGTCTCATGTAGCGGTACTGAACGTCTCATGCAGCGGTACTGAACGTCTCATGCAGCGGTACTGAACGTCTCATGTAGCGGTACTGAGCGTCTCATGTAGCGGTACTGAACGTCTCATGTAGCGGTACTGAACGTGTCATGTAGCGGTACTGAACGTCTCATGTAGCGGTACTGAACGTCTCATGTAGCGGTACTGAACGTCAGGCAGGACGGGAGGCTTCTAAGCTCCACCGTACCAGAGGAGGAAGGAGATCGGTGACAGCAGGGATAGATAGAGAGACACATTTCTGATGAATCTGTTCCCAGGTTTCCATCATTTCAATTATAACGTTTCCTTCCTTCCTATACGTATTGTTGTATATTGTATATACCTACGAATTACTGTAATAATACTGTAAATTGTGCAATTCATCTGTCAATGCATTTAGATTTCATTTAGATTTAATTTAGTTATATTTTGTTTATACTAGTTTTAGTTTAGTTTAGTTGTTGTTATTTAGTTGTTAGGTATTAGTATATTTTGTGTGCATTTATGTTTCAACTGCTGCACCTTAATTTCCCTCGGGATAAATAAAGTCATCTTGAATCTCTTGAATCTTGAATCTTCGTTATGATGGAACAGCGAAGACTCAGATACAGATCTTGCATCAGAGAGCGTTATACAAACATGCCTGCAAAGGAACAACCCAACAGAGACAACCCGTACAGCATCAGACAGCGTTCAGGAGACATGGAGCCCTGTTGGTGCTGATGACTTGTGTGTGGAAGAGAACGGCGTGTGATGTGTAGTGGATGTGTTACATCTTTTGCAACGACAAAACAAGTACAAGACTTACTGTTTAGTCTCTAACCACCAACCAGTTCAGGATTTCTTAGGGGCCGTACATCGGTAAAGCTTTTAAGTGGCTGTCTAAACGTGTGCCTGATTGGAGCTCGATCACCGAGGGGGGGCTTTGGAGATCTAAGCCACTTGGAGAACTAAGTTAGTTGCCTGAAGCTGCAGACAATTAACGATTATTAAAACACACACAGCAGGAATTTCCATTTCCAAAAAATATATGATGATATGTGTGTGATATGGGATAGCATTAGATTTTTGTTATTTTTTTAGCTCACCTGTATACTGTGAAATGCAATGTTGTATTTGTCATGCAGCCACCACACACAACAGAGATTGTGTAGAAGTGGTTCTCGTTGTAGATGTTCTGAGGGTGTTCTTGTGTGTACGCCCCTGATGTCCCTGTGATTTCACCCCATGTTTAAGATCTCCTAATTCAAATCATGGAAAAATTTAATCGAGGCTTGATGTAAACATGTACATTTTGCCGTACACAGACACGCACACTTAAATACACACGCACACACACAAACACACAGACACACACACACACACATATATACACACACACATGCATGTACACACGCACACACATACATACACATGCACGCATGTACACACAGACACACAGAGAATAATAGTAGCAATGACATTTGCCAGTACAGATGAGAGCAACTGTAATGTCTCCATGTGTGTGTGTGTGTGTGTGTGTGTGTGTGTGTGTGTGTGTGTGTGTGTGTGTGTGTGTGTGTGTGTGTGTGTGTGTGGTGTGTGTGTGTGTGAGAGAGAGAGAGAGAGAGAGAGAGAGAGAGAGAGAGAGAGAGAGAGAGAGAGAGAGAGAGAGAGAGAGAGAGAGAGAGAGATTAGTTTGGTGGAAGGCACACCTAAAAAGAGAATCACCAAAAAGAGACAAGATGCTGCAGTGAAGGTGAAGATGAAATGAGACAGGGAGAAACATTGTATATCTTTCTCACTAGTGTTTTGTTCGTGAACAATTGACGAGGATACCTTTAACATGCAAAAAAGCAAAAATGGCAACGTGAGGGATTGTGTGTAACATTGTGACCAAAATAACCCCTCAACATCAGAGTCAGTGTGAGTATGTCTGAGAGTGAGAAGGAGAGGTTCTCATCTTGCCTCAGGGCTCCTCTGGGAGCCTTGACCGTTTAAAACATTTCAAATTTATTTTGAATTCCAGAGGAGAGACATATTCCTGTAACCGAGGACATGCATGTTAGTTTTTTTGGTGTCCAAAAAGTGACTCTCATCCTCCTTTCAGAATATGATGAATATAGAGATGAAAGAGATGAAATGACATCACATAACAGTCATTTAGCAGACGTTTTGTTCAAAGCGACTTACAATAGTGTGTTTCAACAAAGGAAGGTAAGAGAACAACTTGTCACCAGAAGTCCAAAGTGCATTTCATTCCTAACAAGTATCCAAGAACTGAACCAGTGCTCAGGTAGAAGTACAATAAGTTGGCAAACAATAAAACAATATCTAACTGACTAACAAGCAAACAATGGACAATGGAGTAAGACGCTTGTAAAGCTAGTGAAAAGTTATTGGGATCTACGCCAGACAGACAGACCGACAGACAGACCAAAAAACAAACAAACAAACAGACAGACAGACAGACAGACAGACAGACAGACAGACAGACAGACAGACAGACCAAACTGCATCTGCAGATTCACGTCAATGTTTGGGCAAAGCAACGCGTGACATGTGGAAACATACGTGCGCTAGCACACACACACACACACACACACACACACACACACCACACACACACACACACACACACACACACACACACACACACACACACACACGTTGTGCCCACAGCCGTCACACATACACAGCAGCATGGTTGATCATTTGAATTAGCATAACATGCTGAGAACACAGGAGCAAATCAATTTATGTGGAAAACACGCACACACACATATTTACACACAAACACACACGTTTACACACACACACACACACTCCCACGTAATTATGCAAATATGCACAAACGCACACGTTAAATTTAAAAGCCTTTTGGAACAGCATGTCAACGAGTTCCCTGAAATGTGGGCGTAAATGTTAATGTCAATAGTTCAAGTGCTGTTAACAAGCAATGTACACACATACACACATACACACACGCACACACACACACACACACACACACACACACACACATGCACACACAAACACGCACCTACCCATATACACACACACACACACACCAACGCACACGCACACACACACACACGCACACACACACATACACACACACTTATGTGTGTGATACTGACACAACCTCTAGTGGCAGAGAGATTACAGATTGTGCCTTAGCGATGGCCCACCCTGACGAAGCCATCATCATGATATTATTGTGGTCGATCATAATTAGCCACTAATTAACTGCCTAACGAGGAAGCACTCGGAACGCTCATTACTGCACCATCGTCATCGTCAGTGATAGCTGTAATCAAAGCCGGTGGCTCCGTCAAGGTCTCCGCAGGGTGGGCTGAGGGAGTGTGTGTGTGTGTGTGTGTGTGTGTGTGTGTGTGTGTGTGTGTTGTATGGTGGATGTCAATATGTGTTTACCCTTTTGGAATTCGTTAGCAGTGTGACTACGAAGACTAACAGCAGTTACATTGGAAAGGGTACAACTAAACAACGTGGCTTTAAGGTATTTTAACTGACCAGCCAACTGGTTGTAGTTTGCACTAATTGTGCATGTATTCATGAGGTCATTCTTATGCCATCACCGCTATCCGCAAAAATGTAACTACACCATTGCCTTGAGAGCAAAGTGCCGCTTACTACAATGTTGTGTTTTCAATGAACATAAAACAGTTCTTAAATAGATGTTATTGTTAAGTTGCCGCTGCTCCTTGGCGTAGAAAGGATCCAGTTGAGGTGGTTCATCTAGTTGCTCCCTGGTCTCCGAGGGAGGGAGGTTTTCCAGGGACGTCCAGAGTGGGAGGAGACCACGGGGCAGACCGAGGTACAGGTGGGGTGATTACATCTCCACGCTGGCCTGGGAACACTGGCCGGGATCCCCCAGTCAGAGCTGGTCCATCTTGCCAGGGAGAGGGAAGTTTGGAGTCCCCTTTGGGAATGGATTGTATTGTTGGTCTGGACAAATTGAGAAGTTTTGGCTTGATATTATGAAGTGCATTAACCTTAATCAATTTAACTTCCTGTCACTACACAATCCTGGATGTTAGAGTTACTACAATTTGTATACAGTATTTTCTCTAAAAGTAATTTGAACTTGCAATTTTGTCACAGGATAAAACTGACACCAATAAGTATATTTGTGTTTGTTTTAACTCAAGTCTGTGCTGTTAGGCTGAGCCTGTGTAGGACTGTAGTTGCATTGAGACTCCATTCCAAGTCATTGTAATGTTTCAAACAGCAGCCCATACACATACACACATATTTAGTAATTTACTTATAAACAACACTATAAAATAACAATACTATACTATAACTATGACTATAAATAAAACTATACTATAACAATACTACTAATTATAATTATAATAATACATTCAGGAAATAGAGCGCTTTACATACAGAGTAAAATTACACACACAGTCATTTTATATTTAGAAAGATTATAAATATGACATGTAAAACAGACAGATAAAAAAGTAAAATTTAAAATTAGAGTCACGAGATAGAGGAGGGATGCTTAGCAGTGGAAAGCCAGTTTGAAGAGGTGGGTCTTGAGAGCCTGTTTGAAGGATGGTAGGATGGTTGTTTGAAGGATGGTAGGGTGGTTGTTTGAAGGATGGTAGGGTGGTTGTTTGGAGGATAGTAGGGTGGTTGTTTGAAGGATGGTAGGGTGGTTGTTTGAAGGATGGTAGGGTGGTTGTTTGAAGGATGGTAGGGTGGTTGATTGAAGGATGGTAGGGTGGTTGTTTGAAGGATGGTAGGGTGGTTGTTTGAAGGACGGTAGGGTGGTTGTTTGAAGGATGGTAGGGTGGTTGTTTGAAGGATGGTAGGGTGGTTGTTTGAAGGATAGTAGGGTGGTTGTTTGAAGGATGGTAGGGTGGTTGTTTGAAGGATGGTAGGGTGGTTGTTTGTAGGATGTTAGGGTGGTTGTTTGATGGATGGTAGGGTGGTTGCCTGACGGATGTGGATGGGGAGGGCGTTCCAGAGGGAGGGTGCAGAGACTGAAAAGGCCCTATCGCCCAAGGCGACTATACTTTTAAAACCCATTTGTTTGCACAAAGTTCAGTGGTCAACCCTGTGTCCCCGGTGCAGACCCTGTGGTGGGGTTGACGACTGTGGGCCACCAGCTCTTCACACTGTAGATCTACTGTAGATATACTGTGGATCTACTGTAGATCAGGTTTGAGGTTTGGTTTAGGAGGCAGTTTAGTAGCGGTACAACATGAGCGACCACCACCAACTTTCTATCATGCCGGCAATTTGGCGCTCAACAACGAGAAGGCTCGAGACTAAAGAAATCCATCACAGCTTCTCTCTGAAGTGGAGGCGTATGAGGCGGGGTGGGGGGACGGTGGGGGGGGGGGGGGAATGGCTCCCCCAGGTGTCCCCACAAGGCACTCCAGGTCCACCCAAAAGAGGCTTGTTGGCAGGTTGTCAAGCTCTGTGAAAGCACCATCTGTGAGTGGGGGCGGTGGGAGGTGTGGCTTGCTCTGCCTATGCTTATTTTGGTGGTCAATTCTAGGAAAAAAATGATCATTGTTAGAAGTGTCTACAAAATCATGTAACTGCTTCTTTGTTCATTTTCAAACAGGGCCATTTAGGCTGTCCTTTATTTCAAATCTACCAAAAGCTGTCAATGTATCGTAAGCAGACTCACTTTGTAGCTCCACTTGTCCTCTGTGTTGTTTCAACAAGAACAAATGAAAGAAAATAACAATGGTAAACCCATAATTTAGAAAATAACGCACGCACACACACACACACACACACACACACACACACACACACACACACACACACACACACACACACACACACACACACACTAACATACAGCTACAAGAAAGTGCATCTTTTAATTTTGCTATTCATTTACCCTAAAAACATTTTTCCTGTGTTTATATGTGTGTGTGTGTATGTGTATATGTGTGTGTGTGTGTGTGTGTGTGTGTGTGTGTGTGTGTGTGTGTGTGTGTGTGTGTGTGTGTGTGTGTGTGTGTGTGTGTGTGCCTGCATGCGTGCGTGTGTGTCTGTGTGTGTTTGTGTGTGTCTGTGTGGGTGCATGTGTGTGTGTGTGTGTTTGTGTGTGTGTGTGTGTGTGTGTGTGTGTGTGTGTGTGTGTGTGTGTGTGTGTGCGGTGTGTGTGTGTGTATGTGCACCAGGCATGCCTCTGAGTCTGGACTGCAAGGCTTTCTTCGGCTACAGCGGGGAGAGCAGAAGGCCTATCATCTACTGGACCAGAGGAGAGAGGTTTGTGGAGGAGCTGGCAGGACACATTAAAGAGAGTGAAGTCAGGTGAGCGTCTGTCTGCCTGCCTGTCTGCCTGCCTGTCTGCCTGCCTGTCTGCCTGCCTGCCCGTCCGTCTGTCCGTGTTGTGGTTCCCTTATGAATTATGTATTTTTTACAAATGCATTGGTTGTGTTTATGTATATTTTTGGCTGCGATAGCAGAAACAAAGTCAGACTTTCACAGAAGTAGTAGTAGTGGAAATGTGTTTTGAATCGTAGATATGTTAACATTTCTAAATTGAGATGTAACACTTTGTTACAGTATGACTATCGTATATCATCATCTAAAAAAAGCTTTGTTACAGTTATAGTTATAAATGGGTTGAATATTAAAAAAAATCATCCTCCGATATATATCCAAATCCAGAAAAATGTTTAAACCTAATTAAAAAATGTATTTCATTTGAAACATCAAATGGCAATACGTCTAGTCTATATCGCCAAAACCGTCCTGATGTGTTTGAAAAAATAAAGTTTCAAAAGTTAACTTTATCCTATATATAGCATTGGTAATATTAATTAGACCTCTCTTCAGCACACAGGTTTGTGCAGTTAATTGGTTCCTGGGAAAAGGTATTGGGCTGTTCCCTTATGCCCCTGTATGCTTCGCCATACAATTCACAATGTCACAGTTTTTCTTAACCTTTCCAAGATATGATTAATACTAATAATAAAGTCAGATTGAATTCATGTTCTCCCCAATCGGGACCAATTACACTCGGCTCTATTGGGACAAGCCTTGCATGTCTGCAGGGCGTCAAATATATTTAAGAGCGACCTGCTTCGTCACCATGGAAACGGGGCAGAGAGCACACACACAGAGAGAGAGAGAGAGAGAGCGGCTACTCCCGCGGCTCTTCATGAGGTACCAGCGGATGCGCCGGTCACACGATAAGCTACGCCGCGGAGCGCCCCCTGCCTAGCCGGAAGGACGCCACGCCTCGGGAGAGAGTCGGTTGTACACTCAAAAAGATAACTCACTGGATGAACTCAATTCAATTGTGGGCAGGATTTCCATACAATAAATGTACATAGGCCCAACTCAAACTGAGTACATCCATGCAATACAATTGAATTGAGTTAGTCAAACTCATTTTTATCAAATACAGCTACATTAAAATAATTACATTGACTACGTGAAAATGACTTTAGGTTTGTCCAACCCAAATAATGTAAATAATTGGAAATTCGATTCATTATTAAGGAATTAATAAATATGAATTATTTATTTATTATTTGATTAAAGACACATGAGACACAAAACCTGGTTAGTGTTTTTATTTAAAACGCTCATGGTCAAAACGGACCATCCATGATACATACATACACCAATAAATACACCAATATAAACAGTTTTACTGGAATACACACCAAGAAATATCAATGTATATACTTTTTTTTAAAGAACATTTTCCGAGGGGTGTTACAAATATAGTAGGTGTGAATACAAGTGCTAAACAGTCGGAAGTGCACCGACAAGTCAAAATTGCATTAGCGCACTCGCCAATGAAAACGGATAAAATGTCAAAGATCCCCTCAAGACATGTTTTAACATGTATATACACTTCTCTACTTTGTTCGGCTGCCAACAAACTTCCTTGCTTAGACACGCTGTCTTTCAGAGCCAGATCAAATGAATGAGTCCTAATTCATATGTTCATCAACAGCATCAAATGCAACAAGGAATTTAAAGGCCTGTCCTATACAGACGCCTGTCCCAAATGTAGGCCGGGTAAGTGCAAGAATTTAATCAAATAAATATATTATTAATCAATTAGAAATATAAAAGGATGTAGTTAATTGTGTGATGTATTGAGAAAATTTCCTTTTGCACGATGAACAAAAGCACACTATTATATATGTAAACTACTTTTTAACAAAACCCACACGCACACATATGCATGCACACACACGCACACACGCACACAGACACACACACACACTCACACATGCATGCACACACAAAAACACACACACACGCGCACACACACTCACACATGCATGCATGCACACAAACACACACACACTCACACACACGCTCACACATGCACGCACGCACACACACACACACACAAACACACACACACACACACACACAATAAATTAGTATGTACTCATGTCAAATTAAAACCACTCATGCTTTCCTCAAAGAAACTAAGGGAGCTAATAAAGAGCCAGGAGAACAAGGCATTGGCTCTGAAGTAAAAAGCACAGGGCATTAAGCTGGTGGCAGGTGGGACCACCGTGAATAAAACCATAGAGCAGCTGTGATACTATGGTTATTCCTGAGATATATGTGGAAATAGGGCGGCAGTAGAATAAGGAAGGAACAGCAGCAATAGGACTGTAGATCAGGACACTGAGCGTTGTTATTATCGGCTACAGAGGAATAAATAGGACTCGCAGGAATTCATTATTTCAAAGGTCATTGGAGACAAAAACAAAAACAAAAATATAAAAAAGTCACACAGAGAAACCCAAAGGAAGAAAAATTAAAATGAGGAGTCTCAAAACACACGTGAAAAAATGATCTTTCTTTTTATCGCCGGTGTTTCTCAGAGCGATGGCTCCGGCGTTCCACTAAATCTGAGAGGAAGGAAGTAGGGGGCTTGGTTTGGTTTGAAGGGAACGAGCATTTAGGTGTCAGCGTAAGGTGGCTGCTTACCAGTGGTTAGTTTGACCTTGAGGAGAGTGTGTGTGTGGGGGAGAAACAGGTAGCAGGAGCCTTAAGGTTTAGAGGTGTGTATTTTCACCGTGACATGGGGGCCACTTAGCAATGCAGACACACACACACACACACACAGGGTCCAGAATAAGCACCTGCCACCAGCCAACGGTGGATAGATTTGACCATTTGGCAGGCATTCAGGACCCTGCACACACACACACAGGGACACGTGCACACAGGCGCACACACAACACACAGGCACACACGTACACACACAGGCACACACACACACACACAGGCACACACACACACACACACACACACACAGGCATACATGTACACACACACACACACACACACACACACACACACACACACACACACACACACACACACACACACACACACACAAAGTATTTTGGACTATTCATTGTTGTCCATCAAATACAGTTTCCCTGGCCATGGTGCTGTGCTCTCTTTTCTCCAAATACACAAAGACACGCTCTCCTTGTGAGATAGAATAGATAGTGTGGAAAGACGTCTCTTTAAATCACTGGCTTTGTTGGACACTTTAAAGATGACCGATCAAATTGGCATTCGGAGCACATCTCACTTTTTCGTGGCGCTTTCAAGTAGGAGAGGATATTGGCAGGAAGGCTCTTTCCACTGCTTTCAACTTCTAGAGGATTTGACTGAATCCTCATCCTCCCGTTCACATGTGTTAGTACTTTCAGTCGAAGCGCTCACCTTCTATCGTGGAGTTAACAGGGTAATGTCCTTACAATATTGCTTGGAGATCAAAGGGGGCTAGGTTAATAAGATGTGAAAAGTTGTCTGGGCATGCTTTGATATTAAATTGGTGAATAAAATAAGATTTTCATGACATTACATTACATTCAGTCATTTTGTCCAAAGTGACTTACAATAATGTCATTCAACAACAGGTATGCAAGAGAACTATGAGTCACTAGAAGTCAAGTGCATTTCCTTCCTAACAAGCCATAATAATATAATATATACATATACACATCTATAATAACATAATATAGAATACATAACATTACAATAAGGTCATTCAACACAGGAAAGCAAGATAACTACTAATCACCAGAAGTCATAAGTTCATTTCTTCCTAACAATCCATAATAATATAATATATACACATATATAATAACATCATATACAATACATTACATTACAATGAGGTCATTCAACAGGTAGGTTAGAGAAGTACTAGTCACCAGAAGTCATGAGTGCATTGAAGTGAAAGAGTCCAAGAGCAGAACCAGTGCTCAGGTAAAAGTACAATACGGTGGCTAACAAAATAACTAAAAAGCAAACAATCGAGCAACCGGTAGAGCTAACAAGTACTTTGTACTGAGCCCAGATGTGATGGTATCTTTATGAGGGATCCACTGATCCACTTAACGTCCCTCTCTTCTGTGTCCCCTCCATGCAGCCTCCTGAAGGAGTACCTGGGGGAGAAGGAGGTGCAGCTCTCCCTGACCTTCGACGCGGTGGAGGAGGCAGACCTGGGGAACTACTCCTGTCACGTGGAGAACCATATCGGCAAGCGCAGCGGGAACGCCATACTGCATAAGAAAGGTAGGGGCACTGTCTGTCTG
>CM051001.1:12867950-12870450 GCA_027704905.1 Muraenolepis orangiensis
CATTCATTGAACAAATATTTTTAAACTTAAGTGCATATTTCTCACTAGAAATGTTATCAAACCGTATTTTAGAGTAACCTTATGTGTTTGTATCGTGAGAAAAAAACAACATAAAAACATACATGTATAAGTGTATAAGACGTGATTTCAGCTGCTCTGTTTGCCGACTGAGAGGGGCGTAAACGAACGTACGTATGATTCCTGCGAAACAAAGTGCACTGTGTTTTTGTAGAGAATCCTACAAACCGGTTCATGAGAATGCGTTGCTGCAGGTGCTTGCGCAAACACACCTACAGTATAAAAGCTGGAGTGTGCGCATGCATCTGAAAAAATGACGGTTGAAATATTCGTAAAAACGATGAAACTAAAGATCGTATAAATTCACTGAAGGACGATTGTGACAAATTTGTCGCCCATTTCTCGCTAGAAATGTTATCAAAACATATTTAAATGGCCAAACAATATGATTTTTTTGCATTTTCCACTGAGAATACGCGGAAAAGTCGGCCATGTTGCTTTGTGTTCTCTCTGCAGTGGGACGCGCATGTGCACTGATTGCTGTACGTACGATTCCTGCGAAACAAAGTGCACGTTTTTTTCATAGGGAATCCTACGAACCGGTGAATGACAATGCATTGCACACACACACACGTGCACACCCGGCAGCAATAGATCATATTTCCCATGGTGTCATTCACCAACCGTGTTCCATTAATCTCCCAAACACTCATATTGCCTATGATAGCACTATCTGTCACTCACACACTCACACACACTCACACAAATACACACACTCAAGTATCTTGAGACCGTTTTTTGCCAGTAGCGATATATCTTCACCGTCAGCATTGATATATTCTGTTCCGTCTTTCTCATCATCCTTATCATTATTATCATCACGCATTATACCTGCTAATCGTCTGAACCTCCCTCGCTCACTGTCCTCTGTCCTCTCTCTCTCTCTCTCTCTCTCTCTCTCTCTCGCGCTCTCTCTCTCTCTCTCTCTCTCTCTCTCTCTCTCTCTCTCTCTCTCTCTCTCTCTCTCTCTCTATCTCTCTCTCCCTCTCTCTCTCTCTAGAAGGTAGCAGTAACCCTCTCCTCTCTCTGCACTGAAAAATAATTTGTTTTTCTCAAAGTATATTTATGATTTGGTAGAAACCTTACATTTTGCTTTAATATCAATCAAAAAGATTTGTTTTGCTGGAGACAAATTTACATTCACACAAAGTAAAAATTGTATTTATTATAAAGACCATGCCCATAATTCTACTTTGTTACAACTTTTACAATTTTTCATTTTGGAAAAACCTAATATTTAACTTTACATCTAGTAAGGTTTTTACTTAACTAAACTACTAAACTAATTAAAATATTCTAATACTAATTTTGTCCAAACATATTCAATATATATTTAATTTAGTCCCAAGTGAAAAAGTTACTTAATGTAGGTCAATACAATACTTTTCCTTTGCTTTGTTACAACTTCATTTTTTGTTAAGATTTATAAACAAAAGCTTAATTTGCAACAACATTTTAAGATAAAAACAAATGTAGTCAGACATGTGTCCATGTGTGTTTACTATCAATTAAGACAGGGGTATTATCTTCAAAATAACGTGTTTATTGTGGTGCATTTTTCAAATATGAATCACCTTTTTTCTATTATGTATTGAATACAAAAAAAACACCAAATAATTAACAACTTGCAATGAATTTTCCAGCCAGTAAAACAGTGTTTTACACATCAACACTTTTTGATGTTATATATATATTTATATGCATTTAGATATACAAAACTTATTATATTATATTAACATTAACCTTAAAGGGGTAGTTTGGATGTTTTGAAGTGGGGTTATATGAGGTTCTTATCAG
Organism: Muraenolepis orangiensis; assembly: GCA_027704905.1. NCBI lineage: Eukaryota > Metazoa > Chordata > Actinopteri > Gadiformes > Muraenolepididae > Muraenolepis > Muraenolepis orangiensis. Next base: position 12,869,826 of record CM051001.1, read on the forward strand.
TGTAACTACCGAAGACGGCAGTCGGAACGCCAACAGTTTGGAGAAACAGAAAGGGCTGTCTAACGGATGGAAAGTGAAAATATTCAAAATTTATTCTTTTTTCTTCTGTACATTTTTTTTTACTGGCTACAATAGGTTTTACTGCTGTTCACAGTAGTATATCACTTTGCTCTGTGCTGGTACTCCTGTCTGTTTCTCCTAACTGCGGGGTGCTGACCTTCATCTACTGTAGTAATACGCTGACTATTGATAACTACCTTATACAACCCCAGTTCAAAACACCCAAACTACCACTTTAACCACACAAATCATGACCACACATCTCTCGTGTATAACTTGTGAACTCTTTAATAACTTGTGAACTTGTAAAACCCATTAACTGTTAAGTGTAAAATAAGAGTTTGTAACAGTGGTTTGTTCATCTCTCCGTTAAAACGTGTATGTATTCAAAAATCTTGTTTTTTTAAAACAACTTGGTTACAACAAAAACCAAGCTGTATCCAAATGTCTGAGTCATTCAATACTTACAGCTTGACACAGACTGCACACTCTGCATGTCATTTGTTTTGGTTCAATACCCATGAACAGTTTCTGAAGGGCATCAAACGTGTACTTGAGCTGACTT
>CM051001.1:12875450-12895450 GCA_027704905.1 Muraenolepis orangiensis
ATCGCGGTCGACCACGACACAGATTCCGTTCTCCTTCTTCCTATGAGCCGTGAACACAAGTAAACAGTCCCCCGGAGAGAAGAGAATAAGAGCATGACAAGAAGAACAACTACACCGACAAAGAGGACTAGAATATCTGCTAGAGTAGAGCACAGACCTCCACCGAGTCAGCAGTTTGTCCGTGAAGTGTCGCAACTTTTTCAAATCCTTGCACTCCAACTTCTGACAGTAGGTCATATACTGTAAAGAAACAGAACTATTGAAGACTAGTACTACTTGAATAGTAGTACTTGAATAGTAGACTCGATGAATTAGTATTTAACCCTAACCCTCATGAGATGAATTGTAATCCCTGATGAGATGAATTAGTATCCCTGATGAGATGAATTAGTATCCCTTAAGAGATGGATAAGTATATAGTATCGTATAGTACAGGGGTATTCAACTAGATTAGGAAGGGGGCCACAATTGTAAAATGTCTTGAAGGCGAGGGCCACAAGACTGTGACAACGAAAATGAACAAATGCCATTGTTATTGTACAACCAACCATGCAATAATAATAATGATTATTGTTATTGTTATTATTATTATTGTAGTAGTAGTAGTAGTAGTCGGTGCTGCAGACCTGACGTCGAGCGAATATGATTCACAATTTTTATGACAGTCTCCATTGCTTCTTTCAACTCCCCTGACAATTTCGCACACAGAACTGATTGATGTATGATGCAATGCAGTGTGTTCACTGTGGGATGCTCTGCACATAAGCGAGATGCAAAGCCCCTTTCTTTCCCAATCATGGACGGGCAGCCATCGGTAACGAGAAGGTTGATCTTACCTAGATCCAAACCCTTCTCTTCAAAAAAACTCCAAACTGCAGCGAAAATCACTTCACCTGTAGTGCTGGTTATCAGTGGTAAAAGGCATAACAACTCCTCTTTAAAAACATCACCATCGAAGTACCTCACAAACAGCGAGAGCTGTGCCGTATCTGTTGCATCAGTCGATTCATCGACAGCGATGTACTCTGTAGATTTGAGATCGGCAATTAATGCTGAAAAACAGTCCTCAAACAGTACCTCTACTCTTCGACTTCCCGATGTGTCAGAGTACACTCCTTCACAACTTCAGCGTCAGTGAATGTCTTTCTCTTTTTGGCTAAAGCGATCACTCGTAGAGAAGCAGCAGTGGCCTTTTCCTGGGCTGTATAAGCAGTTGTAAGAATAGTGGTTGATGCAGTGTAAGAAGATTTAAGTATTTCTATTTTACCACGTCTAGCTGTGCTACCAGGCGGGTAAGCAGCATTGAAGTTAGCAGCATGCTTGGTCTCATAGTGGCGCCTCACATTAGCAACCTTGCAGACTGAAACAGTTATTTGACATATTAAACATAAAGGTCTAGGATTGGCGTGCGATGGTAAAATAAATACAAAATCATCAGTCCATTTGGGGTTGAAGTGTCGGTTTTCACCGTCAATTTTCCGCCGTTTCTCTCCGCTCATTTTGGATCAGTATTGAGAGTAACGAGATTGACACGATGTCGCGATAATTACACGCTGATCAGTCCAATGCAAGATTGCCTTTTAAGAACTATTGAGGGAGAAATAATTTCGACTCATTTAATTCGGATAACATAATAGCGAACATATATTGACATTTATTTAAATGATTAAAAAAAAAAATATTATTTTTTTTACATTTACACAATATGGAGTGTGTTCCAGGGGCCACGAGAAAGCTCCCCGCGGGCCGGATTTGGCCCGCGGGCCGCCAGTTGAATATCCCTGGTATAGTATATGAGATGAATGAGTATCCTTTAAGAGATTAATTAGTATATAGTATAGAATAGTTTTTGAGATGAATTAGTATCCCTCATGAGATTAATTAGTATATAGTATAGTATAGTATATGAGATTAATTAGTATCCCTCATGAGATTAATTAGTATATAGTATAGTATAGTTTATGAGATGAATTAGTATCCCTCATGAGATGAATTAGTATCCCTCATGAGATGAATTAGTATATAGTATAGTATAGTTTATGAGATGAATTAGTATCCCTCATGAGATGAATTAGTATCCCTCATGAGATGAATTAGTATCCCTCATGAGATGAATTAGTATCCCTCATGAGATGAATTAGTATCCCTCATGAGATGAATTAGTATCCCTCATGAGATGAATTAGTAGATCACGCCTCAAGTGAGAAAAAGGCTTTTTGAAACGGCCTTGAAGATATGGGATTTTAGGTAATTGAATGCAACAGATCAGTATGAGGTCAGAGTAGATCATTATGGACACAATCCCATCACGGTTCATCTAATGGGAAGGTTTTTGGGGTAAACAAAACCCAGTAGGGTTTTTAAAACAAAACCCATTATTATTTGGACAATGCACATTTGATTCTTCTTTATTTACTTTGCAATGTATGTTTTCTTATTGTGCAAATAACTAGCGTTTCTGTCATTTCTGAGTTTACATTTCTTGCTACAGGCAATTTTTAACACATTTTTGAAAAGTGATTGGGACAAAATCGTTACATTTTTGATGCATTTGAAAAAATGTGTGTGTGTGTATGTGTAAGTGTATATGTATGTGTGTGTGTATGTGTCAGTGTGTGTGTATTTGTGTGTATGTGTGTGTCTGTGTGTGTATGTGTATGTGTGTGTGTGTGTGTATTTGTGTGTGTGTATTTGTGTGTGTGTGTGTGTGTGTGTGTGTTGGTGGGTGTGGGTGTGTGTGGGTGTGTGTGTGTGTGTGTCTGTGTGTTTGTGTGTGTGTGTGTGTGTGTGTGTGTGTGTGTGTGTGTGTGTGTGTGTGTGTGTGTGTGTGTGTGTGTGTGTGTGTGTGTGTGTGTGTGTGTGTGTGTGTGTGTGTGTGTGTGTTATTGTGTTTATGTGTGTGTATGTGTGTGTTTGTGTCTCTGTGTCTGTGTGTGTGTGTGTTATTGTGTTTATGTGTGTGTATGTGTGTGTTTGTGTCTCTGTGTGTGTGTGTGTCAGTGTGTGTGTGCCCCATATGCTTCCCTGACCCTAACCCCGCGCCCTCTCCCCCCACCAGTCTACATGGAGGACCTGGCCCGCAGCGTGGAGCAGAGTCGGCGCCTCATCATCATCCTGACCCCCGAGTTTGTCTCCAAGAGGGGGTGGAGCATCTTCCAGATGGAGCCCCGCCTCCACGCCATGCTGGTTACCGGGGAGATCAAGGTAGGGCTGCAGCATAGGACGGGTGGACGGGAAGCCATATTAGACATTTTTGCTAAATGATTACCAACATGATCTTGGTTTGAAGTTGAAATCCAGACCAGACCAGACAAAAGGTTCTGCTTCATTTGACTGGGTCTGTCTTGATCAGACACTGTTTCCAAGCTCCTGCCAGAGGCTGTTTTAGCACTCAGTTTCAAGCAGCGTGTTCAAGATTCATGTAGAATTATATATGCTGGTACAGCTGACATTATTCTGATGCATAACCCCTGGATTGGAGTCTTTCATTCTCCTCCTCGGAGCCACATAGAAAACTTCAAGGCAAACATAAAAGTGTGAAAAAAATGTATTTTTTGCACACTTTTCTATTCTACTTGTGTCTGCGTGTGTCCATCTCTGCTGTCTCTGCTCTCGATTTCTCTTTCATTTACCCGCTCATACTCTCATTCACCCTCTATTTCTCTCTCTCTCTCTCTCTCTCTCTCTCTCTCTCTCTCTCTCTCTCTCTCTCTCTCTCCTCTCTCTCTCTCTCTCTCTCTCTCTCTCTCTCTCTCTCTCTCTCTCTCTCTCTCTCTCTTTATATCTTTCTCTCTCTCTTTGTCTCTCTCTCTGTGGCCAGGTGATCATGATAGAGTGTGCTAACCTCAAGAGTGTAATCAACTACCAAGAGGTTGAAGCACTTAAACACACCATCAAGGTACTGTGCGCACACACACACACACACACACACACACACACACACACACACACACACACACACACACACACACACACACACACACACACACACACACATAGATGAACAAGTATGTAGACAGACAGACAGACGGACAAACAGGTAGGCAGACTGGAAGTTCCCTGTATAAAACTATAAAATAGGGACATATATGGCTAAGATGAAACCCCATCCAGCTGAAATAATGACCAAGTTACATAGCTAGTCCAGTTAGATCTCAGCCGTTCACCAGTGCAGCTGGAAAAAATAGAACAGAGAGAGAATCAGCTTTTTTTGTTCTGTTCTTCTCTCTCCTTTCTGGGCTCCAAGGTTCTGTCCATCATCAAGTGGCAGGGGCCTAAGAGCAACAAGCTGTCTTCCAAGTTCTGGAAACAGGTGGTCTACGAGATGCCCGCCAAGCGCAGGGAGACGCTGTCCAGACAGCAGGTAAGACCGAGACACCTCATCACCGTGACGAGCTCCGGTGTGGTGAACAGGTGGCAGAGCCTCCACTAAAGAGACAACCTCCAGATGCTCGGTGTGGAACTGAACCTGGCTGTACTGCTTCCGTACACGCTTGTGCATGTATGCTGAATCACTTGCTTCGCTCACACTCGCTTAACGTTGTATCGTTGTATCTGTATCTACAGATACATTACATGACATTGCAGTCATTTAGCAGACGCTTTTATCCAAACCGACTTACAATAGTGCGTTTCAACAAAGGAAGGCAAGAGAACAACTCGTCACCAGAAGTCAAAAGTGCATTTCATTCCTAACAAGTTTCCAATAACTGAACCAGTGCTCAGGTAGAAGTACAATAAGTTCAGGAAAAGTACAATAATGAAAGTACAATAAGGTAAATGTACAGTAAGTTGGCAAACAATATAGAACAATAACTACCTAACAATCTACTTTAGACAATCTACTTAGTAAGACACTAGTACGCATAAAAAGGAGGTGAATGATGATGTAATGTCTATGGCAACAGGTGATGGATTCAGGTGAGCAAGGATTCTTTGGTGACCTACAGACCAGCGTGTCTACCATTGCCATGACAACCACCTCATCATCTCTGGCACCCCCTTGCGACAATCGCCACGGACACCATCAAGTAAGCATTCATAATTTGCTTAGTTCACCCCTCTCTCTCTCTCTCTCTCTCTCTCTCTCTCTCTCTCAAATAGTGAACTTTTCATTTCATTCCCTTGCCTGTATAGAGGAAGGTTCAAATCGAAGTGTAGTTTTCGTGCTCTTGCAGTATGCACCCCGACACATATCATCATCCATCAGTCACTTTCTTTTGTGTATAGTATTTTTATAGTATTGTGTTTTAGATTCTTACTCCCCATTCCCTCCTGCAGTTCATACTGCAGGAGGGAATGGGGAGTAAGCATTCCATTGTACTTGTTGCACATGGCAAATGAACATGCAGCACAGTATTCCTTAGGATCTTCTTTGCTTTCAGTTCTCACATATGACAGTATTACAAAACACCATCATTACCTGTTACACTAAAAACACTTTCGAACACTACTGGAGTCTCCGTTAATGACGTTATTGCTGGCGAGTAGTACGTGATTTCGGACACAGCCGTCGCGTATAAGCACTCCAAAACGTCGCATTCAAAGCATATTTTGTTTTACTTTTGTTTGAGGTTGCCCTGGCGACGGAGATGCCCGACTACAACCAGATGACCTTGCCGCTGGCCGGGAGACACGGCGCCACCGCGGCCCAGATGAGGCACTTCTGCCGCAGCTACGAGTTCCAGCTGCCTCCCCCTCCCCCGTCCTCCATGTCCCCGCCGCTGCCGCCGCCCTCCACCGTGCAGTTCTCCACCCTGGGCCCCGGGGGGCGCCACGTCTACTGCAACATCCCCATGACGCTGCTGAACGGACAGGTGTGTGGACAGAGAGAGAGAGAGGGGGAGAGAGAGAGAGAGAGACTCTCTAGCCGATTTCTCCGTGAATACCCTTTTTGCAATCTCCCATGAATACCATTTTGTCAATCTCCGCGAACTCTTTGCTTTCTCCGTTGGACGATTTTTTTAGTTTGTTACTTTTGTTGGATTTTCGCCCTGGATGCTTTTGCATTTGTTTTGGACTTCAGGCTTTTTCCCGCAGCACATTATCCAACACCCCCTTGTTGGATTTCCATTTCGCACACATGGTTTACATGGTATTATTATTACTTACCGTCATTTTCACACACATAGTTGATAGTTCAAACCTCATATCAGTTTATTCCTCGGTGCACCATACACACAGTTTTCTACCCGAGACAATAAAGATGCCTACGGGTTTTAAACTCCCTTTTTGCCTTGACTCTGTCTGTACTACCTAGGGGTTCGGCCAGCTACGATCCGTGTGTAGCACAACAGGACTTGCATTGTAAGATGATGACTCCATCCCTGGGTTAAACGCATGCTATTGCCTGCGTTAGCTCTTATTGGCTGACTGGGTCACCTGGTCGCCGGCTGATGAGGCATGGATCCAACACACCTGTCGAAGGAAATGCTGTTCCTGTGTAACGATTACAAGTATTGTTAATTGCTCGCCACCGGGTTCCATTCCCCACTGAATCCCAACAAAAATAATTTACAGGAAACTGAGGAGAAAAGCCACACACAGCCACCACAGCTAATTATCCCCATGCTATTGTTTTTCCACAGCTAACAAATTAACTCCAGGTATCACAAGGGACAGACAGACTTACTAAATTCCCTATGGGCGACTATAGAATATCTTCACTGGAGGAAACTACAGAATCGTCTCTCTAGCGCTCTCACCTGACTACAGAATAGTCTCTAGCTCCCTCATCTGAGACTACAGAATAGTCTCTCTAACCCCCTCATCTGTAACAAGAGAATAGTCTCTCTAGCTCCTTCACCTGAGACTTAAAAATAGTCGCTCTAGCTCCCTCACCTGAGACTACAGAAAAGTCTCTCTAGCTCACTCACCTGAGACTACAGACTAGTCTCTCTATCTCCCTCACCTGACTATATAATTGTCTCTAGCTCCTTCACTGGACTACAGAATAGTCTCTCTAGCCCCCTCACATGAGACTACAGAATAGTCTCTCTAGCATCATCACCTGACTACAGAATACTCTCTCTAGCTCCCTCACCTGACTTCAGAATAGTCTCTCTTGCTCCCTCACCTGACTATAGCATAGTCTCTCTAGCCCCCTCACATGAGACTACAGAATAGTCTCTCTAGCATCATCACCTGACTACAGAATAGTCTCTCTAGCTCCTCACCTGACTACAGAATACTCTCTCTAGCTCCATCACATGAGACTACAGAATAGTCTCTCTTGCTCCCTCACCTAACTACAGAATAGTCTCTCCACCTGACTACAGAATAGTCTCGCTAGCTCCTCACCTGACTACAGAATAGTCTCTAGCTCCCTAACCTGACTACAGAATAGTCTCTCTAGCGCACTTACATGACTACAGGATAGTCTCTCTAGCTCCCTCACCTGACTACAGAATAGTCTCTTTAGCTCCCTCACCAGACTCTAAAGTCACCCGAGTCTCCAGAATATCGATCTTTTGTACCTGACGCCGTTCGTGATGGCTGCCGTGTTGCGAGCTCCCGCACGACGACGCAGTTTTTTCCGGGAAACTAAGGACAATTGTTTCATCTGCCTTATGGAGACATGGATGTCGGAGGGGGTTTCCGATGCAGCTATCGAGCCGACGGGATTTTCTGTCCACCGGGCGGACAGAACAAAGGCTCTCTCCGGTAAAGATCGCGGAGGGGGTGTATGTCTCATGATAAACAGATCTCGGTGCAACCAAAGTCATGTACATCCCCTCAAGTCTTTCGGTTCCCCGGACCTGGAGTACCTGATGCTTATGTGCCATCCATTCTGGCTACCTCGGGAGTTTACAGCGGTAGAAGTGACCGCTGTTTACATTCCCCCACAAGCCAACACGGACACAGCGCTGAAGGAACTGTATGGGGCTATCAGCGAACAGGAGTCGGCACACCCTGAGATAGTTCCTGCCAAGCTCGACACTAAGCTTAGAGGTCTAGGCGTGCCCCCATCCACGTGCAGCTGGATACTGGACCTCCTGTCGGACCGCCGCCAGGTGGTGAGGATTGGCAGCACCACCTCAGAGCCACTTACCCTCAACACGGGAGCCCCTCAGGGATGCGTGCTGAGCCCTCTCCTATACTCCCTCTACACCCACGACTGCATGGCTATGCACAGCTCCAACGTCATCATCAAGTTTGCTTACAACACGACAGTGATGGGCCTGATCGCCAGCAACGACGAGACAGCCTACAGGGAGGAGTTTAGATCACTGGAGCAGTGGTGCCAGGAGAACAGCCTCGCCATCAACGTCAAGAAGACCAAGGAGCTGATCGTGGACTACAGGAAGAAGAGAGGAGAGCACGCCCCTATCTCCATCGACGGTGTTGCAGTAGAGAGGGTCAGCAGCTTCAAGTTCCTCGGCTTGCACATCTCCGAGGACCTCACATGGTCCACACACAACACACACATGGTGAAAAGGGCCCAACAACGGCCCGGTGGCCATTCAGCATGGGCCACCGCATCCTGAGAACATTCTACACCGGCACAATCGAGAGTGTCCTTAAATATCCTTGTATTGTCCTTGTATCACCGCCCGGTACGGGAACTGCACCGCACACAAGCGCAGAGCGCTTCAAAGGGTGGTGCGGACGGCCCAGTATATCGTTGGAGGTGAGCTTCCCTCCCTCCTGGATATATACAACAAGCGGTGTGAGGCCAAGGCCAAACGCATCATAAAAGACAATGCCCACCCCAGCCACAAACTGTATTCACTTTTACCGTCAGGCAGGCGATACCGCAGTATCAAGTGCCGTACAAATAGACTCAGAGACAGCTTCCACAGTCAGGCCTTCAGGCTGCTGAACAAGCATATAACAATGTATATTTTATTACATCGATTTATATATATATATTTTGCTTTTTTTGTGCTGATATATTGCATTTTATATATTGCATTTTTATATATTTAACTTATACAGTTTTGTACTTTTTACTTATTTTTATTCTATTCAGTTTTTTATAACTGCTGTCTCTCGTCGGGTATTGCACATAAGATTTTCACTCATTGCTTTATAACTGTGAAGTGACAATAAACCTAACTTGAACTTGAACTGTTTTAAAGTGATGTATAGTACATCAAATGACGAGTTAGTGAAATCAAAGTCCTACGTTTCAAACACAATGGGTTTATCCACAATTATATGAATCCAGTTGCAGAAACATTTTCCCCTTAATAATCAGGAACAACTTGGGGTACAATAATCAGTTTCCATTGTTTATCGTTCCTCTATAATAAACATGCATGAAGTTCCCTCTCTCTGACTAGGATGTCATGGAGCTCATGGGAGACATAGTCTTTACTCTGGGACATTTTCAAAGGTTCCCATTACTCCTGAAATGTGTCTAAAATGGCATTTAGACTAAATGCAATATTGAGTTATTTATCACTGCCGTGAGTGCTGTTGCTTTGGCTTATCGCCCCGCTCTAAAACTTAATGCGAACTTAGTGTGAACTCGCCTACTAACACTGTCCACCAACTCTCAAACCACATGTAAACCACATGTTAATGCCAAGTGTGAACAGGGCCAGAGAGACCTCCAGACTCACACCAGCTCTCACAGGGAGGAAGGCGGAAACCTCCACACCCAGGAGGTTCAGGGTATAGGGGTACTTTGCCCTATTTAGCTCACACAGCACCCAGCATTCTGCTCAAACAGAGGTATATTTTAACCACTAGAGACAGTACATGGTGACTATTAGTATAACCATTGACCAGCATAATGTTACTGTAGCCAACCTAAACACCCCAATATACTTGGAACAAACCCTGTGTTTGCATAGGCTGTTAAATTGCTGCAATATGGTGACTGCCATGTGTGGGTGGTTTTGTTTAAATGTCCTTGTAGTCCCTGCTTAAGCGGTCAAACAAATGCATAGTTCTAAGCAAGTCTTGCTTAGAACTGGTTCATCTTGAAATAAAGTGGGACAATCCATATTTCACAGACCAAAATACTGAAAGACAACACTGACGGAAATGTATTGGTATTTGGTATTCCAATCTAAATCTGGAGGATTACATCCTCTTTATTGGTCACATACATGTACACACTCCGCCGTGCCCAGGTGTTTCGGGGACTTGAACCAGCGACCTTCCGGTTCCCAAGCAAAGTCTGAGACTTTGCTTGGGACTGAGACTGAGCTTTCCTGCCACCCCTTCTTGTTGACTAATTGCAGCTAGTGGGGTATCAGTGGGGTGTGGGTTTGGCTGTTTCAACTCGATAGAAGCCCAATGCAGCGCTATATTCTACTGGCCATTCGGTCTGAGCAAACAACAGACCATTTTCAATTGTAGTAGTACATGGGAGCCGTAATGGGTTGTGAGGTGTACTCCCAGAGGGCGTTAGATGGGTTGGGCTACATGCCTCAGAGTGCGTAACAGAGCTTCTATTCATGTTATGTCAGGCTCCCAGGTCTCATTGCATCAGCAAGCTAACATTAGCATTAGAACATTAACATTACGGGGTTGTCGTTGGGCCAAGTGGCACGTTCTGTCTTAACTATGTTAATTCATCTTGAGTTTCCAAACTGAAAAGTATACCTTTTTGTGAGGGGGCGGCGATAAGGTGACCAGTGTGGCTAACGTCGTTTTAAGAGGAGTGTTGTTTTTCATGTGTTTTATGTGTGCTTGTTCTTGGATAAATCATGTTGCCCGGGAGTGTTATTTTCCGCAGCCCAATCTGAACATTGGTACGAATAAATTGACATAGAAATGGTAATAACATCGCAAAATTGAGTTAACGCACGGAGAGCGGGCGAATACTTGACTTAAAGAGACAATAATAGGTTTGCTTTTAAATTCATTGCACATTTGTCATCTTAATGGAGGGTTGAGCTGCTGTGGAGACGGTTTTCATTACACATTTGTGTGTGTGTGTGTGTGTGTGTGTGTGTGTGTGTATGTGTTTGTGTGTGCTCCCTCCCTCAGATGGCAAGTTTAGGGCATTCTCGAGTGAGTTTCCCAGAGTCGGCGATGTAGAAGGGGGCGTGGCCAGTCAGAGGAGGCGGGGCTACAGGGACCACATGACCAGCAGCCAGAGAACTGCCCGCGACGGTCAGTCTCATATTCTGCTCCTCTGTAATCTGAATCTGAGCCACCTTGGCAAGCAGGCCAAGCTAATCTACCTTTTTTGACATGTCACAGAATTAACTTAAATGGAACCAAAAGTTGATTCCAAACACGCACAGCTACAGAACCATAGGAATGAGGGTGAATAATATGTTGGCAATAAAGCAGGGACCTGTCAAATCATGGAGTGAAACGTTGTGTCTGCTTCCCTTGACACCCAATCAAAAACTGATTCTGAGTGATGCCATTCAGACCGGATATTTCATGATGCAAGATACGTCTCGCTAACATGGAGTACCTTACCTTTAGTGTGTGTGTGTATTCAAGATTCAAGATTGTTATTTTTCATTTGCAACAAGTACAATGGAATGCTAACTCCCCATTCCCTCCAGCAGTATGACTTTTCTAAAACACAATATTATAAAAAATACTATACACAATAAGAATGAACATAGAAGTGACTTAAGGATGATGTACGTGAGAAGTTTAAAGTGCCAGCAGCATCATGAATACTCATGAATACACACACAAACACACCTGAATGTGTGTGTGTGTGTGTGTGTGTGTGTGTGACAATGATTCTGTTTGACACAAAGACGTGTGTGACAGATATATATATATATATATTTTAGTTCCTCAAACCCCCAGAAATATGACTTGTTCCCTTCCTCTTCCTCGTGTCCCAGATGACCTGGATCGGCCCCAGCTGAGACACTACCAGGTGGGCAGGGCATCGGCAACACTAACAGTAACACTTCCATCGCATGTCCTAGCCGTCGTGTTGCTGTAGTCGTATACTTTGCTTGTTCTGAATGTAAACGATCGGGGTACCAACACGACCGCATTATGCGATGAGATGCCCTGGGTCCAACTGGAGAGAACCATCCATTCTCCACAAGGACGGCATTATGTTAATATCCGAGAACCAGGTCACTTCACACTGAGAGTCTGTAAGCCCGGGGGAGGGGGAGGAAAATAAACATCTTAAATCTTTATTGCAGCATTAAAATATAAATAAATCCCTTGAATATCAAGGGGCTATAGGTAGCAGATGTATTTGTCTGGCTGCCATCTTCCCCTGCATCAGTAAGAGCTGCTGAAGGGATGAAGAGATTAGCTTTATACTTTCCTTTATCCCACCTATTTTTGTAGTCCATTCAAACCTGGACCCTCCAATTTAAGGTCATACCTCCAGGTCATACTTCTGTTCCATCCGAGGCTGAAGGTGTGTATGTGTGTGTGTGTGTGTGTGTGTGTGTGTGTTTGTGTGTGTGTGTGTGTGTGTGTGTGTGTGTGTGTGTGTGTGTGTGTGTGTGTGTGTGTCATCCAGAGGGCGACCGTGGGGGCCTCTGCCAGGGGTTCTCTGTTAGAGTCGGACAGCGCTTTCATAGGTAAGAATTTCACTGAATTGATTTATGGAGGTTGGTTTTAATTCTGCTTTTGACTCATCATTAGTTTCTTCTCGTGCTGCTGCTGAAAAAAGCGTCCGAGTACATTTTAGAATGAATGTTGCTGTTCCAGGCAAAGTGTCTCCAAAATAACATTTCTAAAACTATATATTTACTGTGTTGTCTGTATTGTCTTCTCAATTAATTCCCTCCCATGTCATGTATTTTGCTTTTTAATTGTCATTGCAGCACTTTGTAACATGAGATGTCTGAAATGAGCAGCACAATAAGCGTAACAATGCAGATTCAGATGTAATGATGACAGAGTACTTTATCTTTACTTTATCTTGATTTATCCCAGATGTGTCACAGCAGAAAGTACAGCAAGTTCAAGGGATAAGAAATGAAAACATGAAGGAAACTAAACCATTACAAATAAACTGTCTAACGTGAGATTGTTGAAGCTGTAACTGTAAATCGAATACATCGCCCACTCTCTCGTGTGCGTGTGTGTGTGTGTGTGTGTGTGTGTGTGTGCGTGTGTGTGTGTGTGTGTGTGTGTGTGTGTGTGTGTGTGTTCAGACCCCCTGGGCGAGGCGTACCCCGTTCCCCCCACCCCAGAGCAGAGGGAGACCCCCCAGCTGTCAGCCAGGGAGAGACGACGGGTGACCAGGAAACACAACCCTCTCAGGTACACGCACACGCATGTGTTGTGTGAGTGTGTGGTATATTTTCATTGTTAATTGTAATATATTTTTCAATGCGTTTCATGGTGCCATTATAGCCGCACACATAGTGTGTGTGTGTGTGTGTGTAACATTGCTATGCCTCTAGTCAAAAGTCACCCCTTCGCCACTGACACACACACACACACGCACACACACACACACTCACACAACAACACACAGTCACAGACTCACACACTCACAGTTGATTTGATGGAGCGGTCCGATGGTAGAGACATCTGATCTCAGCCACAGCCCAATCATCACCCCAGGGTGCCAGGCTCTCTCTCTCTCTCTCTCTCTCTCTCTCTCTCTCTCTCTCTCTCTGTCTCTCTCTCTCTCTCTCTCTCTCTCTCTCTCTCATCATTCTCCTCTCTCTCAGTCGCCCACTGCAGGGTATGAAGGCCTCCTCCGGCACTTCTTGCTGTTTTCCCCAGCTGTTAAATAGTGTTTAATGGAAGCCCCGGCTGTTCTCCACAAATCATTTCCCAGTCAACTCGACGTTTATTTATTTTCTTTAATTTTTTTTGTGCTCAAAATCAGACTCCCTGCTGAGGGTGTGTTATTATTCACACTGACCAATCTTCAAGTGGAATATTAGATTTCTGTACCCCTCACCTTGTGTTGCCTCAGACCGGCGAGTAAGCTTAAGCTGGCTTTATACAATACAATAGATATACAGTGTCTAATATTCACAACATGTTTTCTTCAAGTACGTAGCATAAAAGTATGTCTTTATTATAGTCTTAGCCCACAGAGCATGAATTTTGGTTCATATTTGTAGCCCCACCTCAAAAAAAACCCATATAATCACATTGTTTTAACAGAAGCAGGTTGTTGTTTTTGTGTTTCGCTCACTGCGTACAGGACAGAAGTTTTATTTTGGAAGCCAAAATAAAATATTCAACATGAATTCTCCCATCCGTCCCAACGCGGATGCTCTGAACAGGTTAAAGGGCCCCTGGTTTACAACCAGCTGTGAGTGGGATTGGCTGTTTAACGAGTCTTTTCACAATCGTCTTGCGACTCCCCCTCTAGTAACATCACACAGTTCCGCATCCAGTCCACCTGGATGCATGATGGATGAGCTGCCCTGGTTAGTACGTTCCACCGGGTTGGTACGGTCCACCGGGTAGGCTAAATCACACACACCTGGTTTTGAACCAGGGTCCCTCTATGGCTCTGCTCGGTACTGCTCGGTGCCATGGCTGTTTGTTTTTGCGCTTTAAATTTCATCACCGTGTCTCCGCGTCTCATCTGTTGTCTTCTTGGTTGCTGTGGCTTCAGGCCGCCTCCAAGGATCCGGTTGGCCAGCCGGCCGGCTACTCCGGCCAATCACAAAGTAGTCATCAGGAGACGGAGCCTGCCGGAAAGAGGGCCCGCGATAAGAGAAGGACGACGACTTATAGTCGCCATGACAACAAAATTGGTAAGCTTTTTCTTTTTAAATCCACTAAATAAAGAGGGGTTCTTTTTAATCATGAAAATCTGAGACATCTTAAGTGGCAGTGACAGTTTGCTGTGGGCCAGAGACTCGACGAACACACCACATTCATGCCCTGCCAAGCTCACCTCCTACCAAATCACAGTGATTAGGTTCTGGGGGCCGAGGGGGACACCAGTTACAGAAAGCATTCCTCTTCCCAGGCCTCGAGTGCTGCTTGTTTTATCATCAGCAATGTGGAGAGCATTGCACAGAGAGAGCTACCAAGATATGAACTCAAACATTTTGTTTAAAGGTTTCGTTTGGTTCCGCCGTCGAAGATGGGAGGAAGTTATGTTTTCATGTTTTTAGTTGGCAAAATAACTCAAAAGGTTATGCACGGAAATGGATAAACTTTGGTTAGATTACTTATGGACCAAGGTTTCGATTTTGAAGCAAATCGGTATATAAAATTGGCCTTAAAATGTTTAAAAAGCACTGGAAAGGTTCAGCTGTGGCTATTTGTCTGTTAGACCTTTTGGTGTTGTGAAGGAATATGCTCTACTGAATGCCCTCTGGTTTAGTGTTGATTTTTAAAGAAACGATTTGTAAAGGAATTAAAAAGCTTTCATAATTGTTGTCTGCATTTTCAGTTAAGACAACATAGCTTTGATTACGTAGGCATATTTGTGTTATTGCCTCAAAACCAAACCAATAAAAAGTGCATTGATATCATGAGTTAGCATATTAAAGGCTTTTTTTATCGAGACCGTCTGAATCATCGAGTTCCTCATCCTCATCTTTTGACAAACCGTTTCTCCCCGCCAGGCCCAGCTGACCTCCCCCCTGCTCCTCCTCCTCCTCCTCCTCCTCCTCCTCCTCCTCCTCCTCCTCCTCCTCTGATGGAGACTATGAGGAAGATCAGTGCTACCACGCCTCATCCTGGGAGTCGGTGGACCTGTGGGCGCGGCCCCAGGCGGCGGGCATGCTGCAGCGAATCACCAACACCTTCTCAGGAGGGAGTGGCCTGCTGCCCACGGCTCCGCCCCCTGGGAGGAAGCCCCGCCCCCTGCATCCAAAGCACCAGAGTACCACCCTCTCTGGTTTAAAACACACTATACATGGAATGAGTTGTCAAAAAAGTTGTACATGATCATGATCTTCACTACTCTCTTCCCATTGTCTTGCGCGCACACACTCACTCACACTCTCTCTCTCTCTCTCTCTCTCTCTCTCTCTCTCTCTCTCTCGCTCTCTCTCTCTCCTCTCTCCTCTCTGCGTCTCTCTCTCTGTCCCGTTCTGGCAACGAGTGAACAGGAGAGCGGAGTATAAGTAGGGAGGTAATTGATGGGGCGCTGATTATGATAGGGAACAGGTGGGGCTGAAGCGTGGTCATGGTCTACTGTGACAGCGTGTCCTCCTGGGTGTAGTAACTCCAGGAGGATGCGAGGTGGAAGTGTGGCTGGAGCGGAGAGTGGTGTGATGCTGGCATCACAACATAGTACACACAACTGCTACATAATACAGAAATGTTTATATATATATATATACTGTTTATATAATACATAATACAACATTGTATATCATTTTAAACACGTTTTAATATATATTATATACAATGAATAGTCTTGGTCATATGAGAATAACAAGTTATATTGTAATATAATAAAACATAATTGTAAAGATTGACACATGAAACATGTTCCCTTACTTTGGCAGAAGTTATGTATAGTGCACTTGGGCAATGTGTAGTTTTTTAAGGGCTGCTGAACCTATCAGCTACACACCTACTGTTATCTCAAATGTATGTTGGTCACTATATATAGACACATTTAGGACTTCAACCCTAAGGCAGCCTACAAGGAGGCGGTCCAGCACATGGTGGTGTGGTGCGCTGACAACAACCTGGCCCTCAACACCAAGAAGACCAAGGAGCTGATCTTGGACTTCAGAAAGACCAGAGCTGGCGCACACGCCCCCATCCTCATCAACGGGGCGGAGGTCAAGCATGTCTTCAGCTTCAAATTCCTGGGGTTCCACAGCTCCGATGTCACAAAACATATTCATAGACACCTCTCACCCCAACCACGGACTGTTTTCCCTCCTCCCCTCGGAGGCGCTATAGAAACCTTTGTTCCAACTCAAGCAGGCATAGGAACAGCTTCTTCCCCTCAGCTGTCATCTCCCTGAACTGTGTACCACGATGTCACTCTGGTTAGATGACAAATTCCTTTCGATGTACTGTACTTGTGCTGTACACTGACAATACATTTGAATCTAATCTAAACAAATCGAATCAAATGGGAAAGCGTAATTGAGAGAATTGAGCGTTGATAGTGTGGTATATCAAACACTTAGGACTGTAGGGATCAAACAATAGCCACAAGTGAAAGTGAATATTCGTATTCCTGTTCAAAATAAACAACCATATCACTCTGGTGCTTTCCGTATTCCCTCCAATATGATTTTTTTTCCCCTCCTTTTTTTCACACAATGTTTTGTGTTGAGTGTCTTAGTCTCCCGTTTCCTTCCCTCGTACCACTTTCACACACAACACCGAAATGGCTTTTTTTTGTATCAGTCTTGGTCACTCACAAAAGATCACACTACCCAATTTCACAGACGCAAATATGCACACACACACACACACACACACACACACACACACACACACACACACACACACACACACACACACACACACACACACACACACACACACACACACACACACACACACATACAGTGCTTCTCGTCTGCCTAGTGTCCCCCCAACTTGTGTATATGTTTCAGATATGACTATTTAATGAAAATCCTAATGGGCTTTAGTAATATGACGATACCAGATGAAAGACAATAAACGTGCAACTATTCAAACGGCGTCGAGAAACCTCGACCCAAACTGACCCATTGCAGTTTTGAGGCGAATTGCCGTTAGACGTAAACCAAAGCTGACACTTTTTATAATCACATTAAATCGTGAGCCCTGAACACTCTGCTGGCTAATGATGAATGACGTGACGTGTTTATCGACTTCTTCACTGGGCACACTTACACACTTACACACTTACACACACACACACACACACACATACACACACACATACTCTCTCTGCCCATACACACATACACACACACACACACACATTACATTACATTAGGGTCATTTAGCATACGCTTTTGTCCAAAGCCACTTACAATAGTGCATTCAACAAAGGTAGGTAAGATTTCTGAAGAACTGAACTAAACCAGTGCTCAGCTAAAAGTACAATAAGTTGGCAAACAATAGAACAATATCAAACTAACGAACAAGCAAACAATCGAGTAAGACGCTAGTAATAAGTGATGAGGATGCGCTAGGAGGAGTGATCCACATGGTGTTTCCTGAAGAGGTGAGTTTTCAGCCTGCGGCGGAAGATGTCTGACATCAGTGGGAAGTTCATTTCACTTTGGGGCCACAGGACAGAGAAGAGCCGTGACCGCGTAGATCGTCCGCAAGGGCCCCTAAGCGAGGGGGCAAGCAAACGGCCCGAAGAAGCAGAGCGAAGGGATGTAGGGCTTGAACATTGCCTGGAGGTAGGAAGGAGCTGTTCCTTTCACTTCCATGTAGGCTAGAACAGGGGCCTTGAACTGGATACGAGCAGCTACAGGTAGCCAGTGTAGAGACCGGAGAAGGGTAGATGTGAGGGAGAACTTGGGTCTGTTGAACACCAGACGAGCTGCAGCTTTCTGAAAGAGCTCCAGAAGTCTGATGGCATATGCCGGGCCGACAGCAAGGAGGGAGTTGCAGTAGTTCAAACAGGAGATGACAAGAGCCTGGATGAGCACATTTTCAGTGAGAAAAGGCCCAATCCCCTGATGTTGTAGAGGAGGAATCTGCAGGAACGTAACACCGATGTAACGCACTCTCTCTATACACACACACACTCTCTCTCTACACATACACAAACCCACAGACACACGCAATCGTTCTCTCTACACAAGCACACACTCTACACACACACACTCTCTTCACACACACACACACACACACACACACACACACACACACACACACACACACACACACACACACTCTCTCTCTCTGTCTCTCTCTACACACACACACACACACACACACTAAAACACACACTCTCTCTCTCTCTCTGTCTCTCTCTAAACACACACACAAACACACTCTCTCTCTCTCTCTACATACACACACACACTATATCCCTACACACACACTCTCTCCCTACACACACACACACACACACACACACATGCGCTATCTTTCTCTCTAAAAACCCACGCACACACACTCTACACACACACACACAAACAGTCTGTCCCTACACACACACACACACACACACACACTCTCTCTTTCTTTCTCTCTCTCTCTCTCTCTCTCTCTCTCTCTCTCTCTCTCTCTCTCTCTCTCTCTCTCTCTCTCTCTCTCTCTCTCTCTCTCTCTCTCTCTCTCTCTCTCTCTGTCTACACACACACACACACACACAAATAACTCCCAACGCCATTATGGCTGCTAAGGACAGCTGACCCAGCATCCCAGTGTGAGCTCACATCCACTACAAGACCTACTCTGGTACCATTGTAGTCTGGCTCATAGGTGGTTTCACACTACTTTGCTAGTTAAAAATGTATTATTAAAGAGCACCACTGAATACTGAATATGCCATAGATGCCATAGATGTCTCTACGCACTGCGATGGAAGATATTTGTAAATTAATGTGTATTAACTGAGCGTTTAATTTTTAAATTTTTATTTATTATTATTATTATTATTATTATTATTATTATTATTATTATTATTATTAGATTATCTAGTATTTATTGCAACTCAACTGCTATTTGTTGCCACTTAAGATTAGGTGCTGCAAAAAGTAATCGTTTTGATTCATATTTATTTATATAGTACATTCACAACACCAGCAACACCACCCAAAGCAAGCTGAAGCCTCCCAGTCCCCAGAGGACAGTGTAGGGTTGGCTGAAGCTTATTGGTAACTAGGAACCGTTTCATTATTGGATGGTCCAATAGGCCTGTTTGCTTGGCCCTGCCAACAAACTCATTTCCAAGTTTTTTTTTCTATTGCAGACATCCCCAATGCTTTCACTCATGCCTGTAAGCACCGTTTTAATTTGCAATCAGCAAGAACACTATGGATCCAACATGATGGATGGTTAAAAAAAGCTATTCAATCAATAGTGTGTTAACCGCCCCCTGACGTACAGCAGCTACTGTTCATCTAATCAGAGGCTTTAACCCGCCCCCTCACTTAGTACAGCAGCTACTGTTCATCTAATCAGAGGCTTTAACATTTACATTTACATTTACATTTAGGGCATTTGGCAGACGCTTTTATCCAAAGCGACTT
>CM051001.1:12900450-12910450 GCA_027704905.1 Muraenolepis orangiensis
CGCCTGACGACGTCACGCAGCCCCCGTCTGTCGCGCCGTACCCGCCTGATGATGTCACGCAACCCCCGTCTGCTGACGCCGCGCCGGATCCGCCCGACGACGTCACGCAGCCCCCGTCTGCTGACGCCGCGCCGTACCCGCCTGACGACGTCACGCAGCCCCCGTCTGCGGACGCTACGCCGTACCCGCCCGACGATGTCACGCAGCCTCCGTCTGCTGACGTCACGCAGCCCCCGTCTGCTGACGCCGCGCCGTATCCGCCCGACGACGTCACGCGGTCCCCGGCTGTCGACTACAGAGGGGGTTCAGAGCAGACCCCTGAGGAGACTCCAGAGGAGGTCCCGAAGGAGACCCTTAGAGGAGACCCCTGGAGGAGGGTCCAGAGGAGACCTCCAGAGAGGACTCCCACCGACCTGGGCAGAAGGGGTGGCTCTCTTCCCGGGCCCCACCCGCCCACCAAATCTCCTCCACCCCCCCGGATCATCGACTGGGACGCAGACGGTCCAGAGGGGCGGGGTTGGCCCCCGCGCCGCTACAGTCGGGATCTGTTCTTTTCCCTCAACTGCCACCGGGAACACCCCTTCAAGCCGGGTTGGACGCCAGGAGGCGCCCGTTGAGGGGGGGGTACTGTCACGGTTACGGTGGTTGGCAGGGGGCGTGGCCTAGCCACGTGCGCTGGTGGCGCACACACGCTCCTGTCAACAATCACGTTGGTTGGCAGGGGGCGTGGCCTAGCCACGTGCGCTGGTGGCGCACACACGCTCCTGTCAACAATCACGTTGGTTGGCAGGGGGCGTGGCCAAGCCACGTGCGCTGGCCACACACACACACACACACACACACCTGGACTCAATTTCCCCCCCGTGTAATTTGTTGATCACCTCACCTGGGGTATATATACGTTGTCTTTCCTTTAACCCAGCGTGAGGTCGTTACTTTACTATTCACGTAGTTCTCCCGTCTGGTACCCATCGCCTGCCAACTACCTGCCGGTACTCCGCACCCGATACCCCCGGTACAGACTCCTTCCCCTGTCCCGGACTACCCGCCGGTACTCCGCGGATCGTCCTCCCCGTGTACCCTTGTGTTTTGTGTGTTTGGAAATAAAACCGTCTGGTATCACTCTCCACTTGTCGGCGTCTGCGTTCGGGGTCCAACCCACTCCCTCTCTCGTGACAACACAAGTGGTTTTCTGTAACATCATGAGGCCATTGAGCGTTTGTTTGTTCCAGGAAGGTTCAGCCGAGGCCTCCTCATGCCCGCCAGCGCTAATGTTGGCAGAGGTAGCGCTAGCTCCCTGGGTTGATTCCCAGAGTCCTGCTGCTGCTAGCCCTGGGGAGACAGGCTGCTGGAACCCGTTCAGCTGCAGTATCACCGCCGCCACTGCCGCTAGCTGGCTGGCAAGCTGGCTCTCACCGGGATGTCGTCTGCTCGAGTTGCTGCTTCGGGTTACAGCATCGCTGGCTTCACCTTCTTCACTGTTATCTTTGGTTACGTCGTGTTGCTTCATTCATCTACTTTTCTCGGAATCTAAATGAGTTATTCTTATTGACTATATGCCTAAAGTCTCATTGGTTGGAAGAATCTTCTCAATGAATGACTTCAAATTCATCATTGATGAACAGAGTGATTTCAAACCAAGTTACGCTATAGCCATGAGTCAGAGGCGACAGCCTGACAATGCCTTGTTATAAAGTACCTCGAACAATCAAGATATGTTTAATGAATGACTGCTTCTCTCCTCCCTGTGGCTATGCTCTTCATGTCCTTCTCTCTGTTTCTTTCCTCCCCCCATCTTCCCTCTTCTCTCCTCCTCTCCTCTGCTATAATTATGTTTGCCTCGCACCGTGGTTCAGCCACCCTGCTGGGAGGAGAAGGGACAGGCAGGGTGACATATACAAGAGAGAGAGAGGGAGAGAGAGAGAGAGAGAGAGAGAACATTTGGGTAATGGTGGGATGAAGTGAGAGGGGAGAAAGGAGACAGTGGATGATGGAATCAGCATGTGGTCCTACTGGAGGCTGTATCCTCCATGCTCCCTCCTCCCCTCTTGGCAGTGACTATATGTTTCCTCTCTCTGATGTTCATAGGACGGCAAGATGAAGTGACGTCACTATTGTTAAAATATTCTTAAATAAACATGAGATTGGCATAAGATTAAATCCATAAATGATCCATAAATAGAACGTAAGATTCACAATATCCACATGGCATCTGGCTCATATTTCCCCAGCCTGTCACGATGCTTGGGGATGGCGACTGCCATGCTCTGCCATACGCCTGGTTAACCCCGGACATCCTGAAATGCTGGATGTAATCTGTGAAGCCATTCACGTCACCATCCTGCCACGGTGTCCGGCTCCTTATCCACACACTCACGCACACACACCTCTGTGCAGAAGTAGCCATTGCGACACAAAAAGCCATATTGTTTATATTAAATTATGTTATA
Source organism: Muraenolepis orangiensis (assembly GCA_027704905.1). Taxonomy (NCBI): domain Eukaryota; kingdom Metazoa; phylum Chordata; class Actinopteri; order Gadiformes; family Muraenolepididae; genus Muraenolepis; species Muraenolepis orangiensis. Next base: position 12,902,901 of record CM051001.1, read on the forward strand.
TTATAGAGGCACAATAAAAATGTGTCCCCGATGTCCCTCTTTAACCTCATCTCACTCCTCTTTATCAACTTCAGTCTCCTCCGTGGTTTCTTCCATACGACAGCGTGCTGAGTGTGACCTCATCTTTGTTGTTGTTCTTACACACAAGGGTCACTTAAGGACTGTGATCAGTTCCACTGGAATTTGCTATTGGCCAACAACAGTCAAACAACACAATCAGTCAGACCTGAGCAAAACATCTCAATTGAGCACCAGGGCTTGCAGTGTAAAGGTAGCCTTAGAGAACAACACTACTACTATATCGGAACGAAAGAGAGAAATAAAATGAAAACGGATGAGGTCTTTGTCGCCAGAGGGAGAGAGGAGAGGGAGAAGGAGAGGAGAGGGAGAGGGAGAGGGAGAGGGAGAGGGAGAGGGAGAGGGAGAGGGAGAGGGAGAGGGAGAGGGAGTGGGAGAGGGAGAGGGAGAGGGAGAAGGAGAGGGAGAGGGAGAGGGAGAAGGAGAGGGAGAGGGAGAGGGAGAGGGAGAGGGAGTGGGAGAGGGAGAGAGAGAGGGAGAGGGAGAGGGAGAGGGAGAGGGAGAGGGAGAGGGAGAGGGAGAGGGAGAGGGAGAGGGAGAGGGAGAGGGAGAGGGAGAAGGAGAGGGAGAAGGAGAGGAGAGGAGAGGGAGAGGGAGAGGGAGAGGGAGAGGGAGAGGGAGAGGGAGAGGGAGAGGGAGAGGGAGAGGGAGAGGGAGAGGGAGAGAGAGCTCAGAAAGTGCTGTTCCTTCCAAGCCAGCTCAAGCCCATTCATGACGTGTGTGTGGGACCCAGCACCAGGTGAGCCTGTGTGGTCGCTAGGCTGGACTGAACCGCCGCTGTCGACCGGTGATGGCCAGGCAGATCAAACCTGATACAATATCAAGTTATCAAATAAAAAAAATGCAAGCTATTTGTTGTTTTTCCTTGTTGTTGTTGTTTATTTGTTTGTCCTGCAGTATAGTGTAAAGTTTATAACTATGAATCAATAAAACATTGAAATCCTCCGATATGGACACAATATGGGTTCGAAATGTGATTAGTTAGCTGTTTCAGTGTCGCCGAAAGGTCAGCATGAAAGCTGAACACATTTGAACTCTGGGTGATGCGAGAATAGGCTCCTCCCAGCTTAGCGCTCACTCAGCTGAGTGTGGATGGGTAGGTTGCGGCCCGTGGGGATGGCAGGGCAGCAGAGCCGCTGGTGCTCCTATGGAGCTGGTCACGGACACGGGGCTTAGTGGGGTGAGAACTCACACTGACATTCAACTGGATCACTTTGAGCCACGGGAATATCACACAGACCAAGGGAAGACAAATACTCATGCATTTTATGGCGGTTTGAGACATATCCTCGATGATGGTATGAAGAGAACGGTCAAGAGAAAAGTTTGTGAAAGTGTTGTACCTCAGGTTAAGAGGTGGACAAGTAAAAAGGAAAGGTACATTGGGAAAGACAGACTGATGGCTGAGGAAATAAACAAACAACAGGAGAGAGGACAAGCCAGGACAAAGCCAGCTGGGTTTAAGGATGCTGTGTATGTGTGTGTGTGTGTGTGTGTGTGTGTGTGCTTCTTCTGCGTGACGAGGGGGAATGGTTGACAGGCCTGTGATGTCATCGGGTGACATTTCGTTGAAGAGGGCCAACAGATGGGACTGGGGACCAAGGTGTAAATGTGTCTCTTCCTGTATGTGTGTGTGTGTGTGTGTGTGTGTGTGTGTGTGTGTGCGTGTGTGTGCGTGTGTGTGTGTGTGCGTGTGTGCGTGCGTGCGTGTCAAGCACAGGGACACCTTAGGTTTCAGAAGTGACACTAATTGGTCCGCAAAAGGTGACATGGGTTCAAATGGCCTCTCATCAGTCGGACGTATCGCTTACTTCCCTGACGCGGTCAAAGACTTTCTGGGTTCCTTCCTAGCACTGGCCCTTCCTTCCTCTCACATGAAGATCTATTGATCTAGAGATATGTAGATATATACACGGATAGACACGATGGACCGATCCACAGGTTTCTGCTGCCCAGTCTCCTATGCAAGGAGGACCGAGGGGCAGAGGGGTTACACTGCAGTGAAACTCCTAAATGATGTTGCATCATTACAGACCCAGAGAACGCACTTGGGTTCCACGTCCAGATGCTGGTCTGAGGCAGACCCCATCCCACGTTGAGATGGGTTTCCTCTGAGGTCGGGGGGGAAGGGGGGGTGGTGGGAGTTGGTGGTGCAGTTGTTGCGTACAGGTTAGGGTTTGTTGAGAAGTTGATGAGAGAATGGGGTGTATCCTCTGGGGGAACCTCTAGCTCCTACAGAAGGGAGAGCCCTCCCAAGCCGTCATAATTGGGCGATCAAGACAACACACAATTGAATTGCTCTCGATTCCTGTATATATATGACTGTATGTCCAAAAGTTGCAGGCAATTAGCGTTAAATTTAATTGGATCTAAATCCAAAGAATGTGTCCTCATCTTTTGTCATGGAGCAGGTAGAGCAGTTATGTCACAGTGTCTCCTCACAACCTCACAACCTCACAACCTCACAAGCATGCAGTGTCAAACCTGTTCGGCCTGCAAGATGCTATTTTTTTGCACCGGCCGGACCCCTCCAACCTGAGGTGTATGTGGGCGTGGGGAAGGTGTGGGGTAGTGGGGTAGCAACAAAGTTCATCTCCCATCCCCTGAAGCTCTACCTCCTGCTCCTATTTTTATATGCGGAGAGAATATGAGATCAAAATGCTGTGTGCTGCCTAGAGAGAGCCTAGAAAGGAGAGCAACATTCCAAAAATGTGATGTTTTTATATATATATATCTATTCTTTTTAAATTAGGCATGCTAATAATGTGGTTTACTGAAATGATAAAATTCAAAATGCAGGTATAATTTTTGTATGATTCATGTATCATTTGTATGTGGTTTATTAATGTGCATTCTAGTGGGCGGTGTGTTCAAGAACAAGGCCCAACACCAGCCACTGCTTTAAACATTGTGGCTCTTTGGACTGAGCTGCAAGGCTGACACTTCCGGTGTATGGCCCCTCCCCTCCCTGAAGACGCCACATTCTCATTCATAGGAAAACAACGGAACCACACATGGGTTTCCCACTCAGATAAGTCACATAAACACAGTAGAGTGCATACCTCCAGTCCCCTGGATGCAGTTTCAGCGCCAAAAATCATAAATAATCGAACCACTACGTTTTGTCCAATTCTGTACGATACTTTTTGAATTATCCTGCAAACAGACAAACAGACAGACAAACAAACAACCAAACAGATAGATAAACAGAGTGAAAATATTACCTCTGTTCCGTCCTCGATGGCAGCAGTTACAGTGAAATCAGGAGAGTTCAACGTTTCAACACAATATTAGATTAGACCCCATCGACATTAGTTCCTTGCGGGATGAAGAAAAGACAGCAAATTCGCCGGTAGATCAGATTCCCTCCTGACGGAGTCTAGACACTGGCGGTGGTGCCGGTGAAGTGGCTACACCGGTCCCTGGTGAAGTCTGGTCTCCTGATCCTCCTTCAGTTCCACCTTCAGTTCCTCCTCCAGGGAAGGAGCTCCGCACTTGGAGAAGAAGAGGATAGAAGAGCAAACTTCTGCTTGTAGCTATATTGTAAAGCAACACAACAGGTCGCTGTCCCAGGACGGGATCTTGACAATACATTCAAATGATGCTGATGATTGAAGTGCTTGGTCAGGTGCCCCCTTATTGAGCAGTGTTGGAAAATAAATGCCTGTGGTTAAACCCCTCTGGAAATACTGTCAATGTTTAGTTCTGAGAACATTTCTCTCTCTCTCTCTCTCTCTCTCTCTCTCTCTCTCTCTCTCTCTCTCTCTCTCTCTCTCTCTCTCTCTCTCTCTCTCTCTCTCTCTCTCTCTCCCTTCTGCTTTCAAATCAAAAGATTCCACCATTCCATCCCAGCTGAGAAGTTAAATACAATTTGTCCATGTACTAGGAAGTGATGTCTAAAAAAGGGATCTTCATTCCCACTCAGAAGAACTGCGATCGTTCAGTTGGACTGTTGGGGGTCTGGGGGGGTGGGGGGATGCTGAAGCCATACACACTTGGTCCCCAAAGGAAAATATGAGACACACACACACACACACACACACACACACACACACATACACACACCACAGACCCCACAGGAAAATATGAAACACACACACACACACACACGCAAACACACACACGTCTCCTTAGTGTGTGTCACCACTCGTTCTGTGGGACTGAGATGGATAATGACAGACATGCACACATGCACACACACACACACACACACACTTCACACACACACACAGTGTTGAGATGGAGATGTGTGGTGGAGTTTATATCAGCTGTGGCTCCCCAAACCCCATGCCTACCTGTCAGCTCGTCCCTCCTCCTCCTCCTCCTCCTCCTCCCCCTCCTCTTCCTCCTCCTCCTCCTCCTCCTCCTCCTCCTCCTCCTCCTCCTCCTCCTCCTCCTCCTCCTCCTCCTCCTCCTCCTCCTCCTCCCCTCCTCCTCCTCCTCCTCTACTCTTCTCTTCTCTCCTTCCTTTGTTTTGCTCCATCTTTCTTCTGCCCCTTTTTAAAAATTGACCACAGCCTCAGCGGACCATATATCTTCTCACATATAACCTGCGTCTACCGCCTCCTTTTATATCGTTTTTTCTTTGTTTGCCCTCTTCCATCTTGCCTGTCAATTAGTTATGTATCCGGATACGTTCTTGCTCTCTCTCTCTCTCTCTCTCTCTCTCTCTCTCTCTCTCTCTCTCTCTCTCTCTCTCTCTCTCTCTCTCTCTCTCTCTCTCTCTCTCTCTCTCTCTCTCTCTCTCTCTCTCTCAATAGTATGAAATGTCAGTGTGGTCTATGTATGCACACGCACACACACACACACACACAATTCTGTTCAGGATTTCCCTCCCTCTAGGGTTTGATGAACAACCAACCTTGATATCTGCACCTTGATATAAGTATGACTGCTGTGTATATACTGTCAACTGCTGCCCAGTTCCCTCAGCTGCTCCCTGCCTCCTACTCAGTGTGGGTAGCAGCCGCTCCCTGCCTCCTACTCAGTGTGGGTTGCAGCGGTAAATTGAACAACTGTCATGGCTGCTGGGGTTGTACTGTACTACTGTACTAATATGTCCATGGAAGGTGGGCGAAGTAAATTATCATTATTGTGACACAAATGACTCCCACTAAATACATTCTGAATTAACGGTTTCTGGTTCTGTTTCTTGCCCACTCGCCCTTTCACTCACACATACATTGGAACCAGGAGAATAGTAGCAACCACTGAGCACATCCTGCCCTGATTGGATGAGAGCCGGGTCCAATCCAGCCTTCCCATTGGCTGATTATGAAACAGTACAGTCAAGATGGCGTAGATGTCTAAGCAGATGTGTGTGTGCATGTAAACGCTGTGATGTACAGGAGGATTCAATCCTCTTTATTGGTCATAAAATGCACACATTTAACCCATCCTAGTTTTATGAGCAGTGGGCAGCTACTGTATATACAGCTCCCGGGGAGCAGTGGAGGTCTGGTGCCTTGCTCAATTTCGGGGACTTGAACTGGCGAACTGCCGGTTCTATCATACCCCCCACCCCCAGAAGTCTATCATACCCCCCACCCCCAGAGGTCTATCATACCCCCCACCCCCAGAGGTCCATGACCGTACCAAACACTCGCTACTAAAGTGGAGCCAAGAGAGAAATTGACCTAATTCCGTGTCTTCCTAAGTGGAAGGAAACCCCGGCTATTAATGGCCGACTGCAAATGAACGCAAACTATGTTAATAAAATATATGGGGGTGGTGGTGGTAATGTGTGTGTGTTAGTGTGGTTGTGTGTGTGAGAGAGAGAGAGAGAGAGAGAGAGAGAGAGAGAGAGAGAGAGAGAGAGAGAGAGAGAGAGAGAGAGAGAGAGAGAGAGAGAGAGAGAAATGAGAGGAAAGATGTGTGTGTGTGTGTGTGTGTGTGTGTGTGTGTGTGTGTGTGTGTGTGTGTATTGAGAGAATTTGTCTTTTTACATCGATGAATGAACACGCAGCAATGCGTAGTACTTCCATTACTGCGCTTCCTCGGCGACATGAAGCCCATCCAGTGAACATGCTTTATTTGCTGACAAGCCCCGCCCCCTTCCTGATGCCACCTGCTGTTCCCCCAATCAGCACCCAGCACCCAGCTGTGTGTTCAATAAACAAACCATTACCCCCACTGTTTAGCCCCATCCAGCTAACACAACGCTGGGCTAGATCCAATATGAGCCTGAGGCGGTGAGGGAATGAAAGCAAACCAAGAAGCTGATTGTATATGTTCGGGCCCTCAGGGCGTTAGAAGTGTTCTCAGTGAGTAGTGCTGATTAGACTGAGCTGCTCTTGCTGTCCAAGGCTGAAACATAGAAATGTCCACTTCCACCTCAGCTAAGAACACACGCACATAAAAAGGACATATACATATTATTAGGCCTACATTAGACACATTACATTAGGCCTGTATCAATATTACAAACTAAAAACACACACACAACAGTGCTGAGATGGTGGTGGTGACTTCACTCTTCTCACTGAACTTGATGATGAAGTATCAAGAAACTGGATTTCCAGGTTAACCGGATGTTAAATTCAGAATTCAGGGATTTCCAAATTCCAAATGGTAAATGGACTGCATTGATATACAGTTTTTAACTAAAGGGCTTTACAAGTTATGCCTCACGTTTACCCATTCATACACAGACGGCTGAGTCAGCCATGCAAGGCAACAGCCAGCTGGTCAGGAGCAGTTATGGTTAGGGTGTCTTGCTCAGGGACAGCGCGACACTTGGCTAAGAGTAGTGACTAGTACTAGAAAGTACTGCATATCTTCTAATTGTCTTTTTCCAGTTCCAGTTGCTGATAGGTGTGTGATAGGCCCAACATGGTGAACAGCTTGCCTTAGTGTTAGAATCATTCTTCAACACAGCATGGTTTATGGTAACTTTGTAGTTTCCACAGATCCGCAAAGTTTTGTCAACCCTTGGCATGGTCACAATTGGTGAGGCCCATTCAGTTCAGTCTGTTCTAGACATGATGCCCATATCCTCTAATCTATGTAACTCTGTTTCAACTGACTCTTTTAGAACACATGGCACATGGCTGGCTCCCTTGAATATAGGCTTGGCGTCTGGCCTTACATTGATGCAAGCCTTGAACACCTGGACGTTGCTGGGGCCTTTCTCAAACACCCCTTTGTGTCTATTGTAGAATATTCTTCTACATCCGGATCAATAGCACCTCCTGCTGCTTTGACTTGGAATGCTCTTCTCCAGTTCAATCGTATTCTCTGCAGCCAATTCCTGCCCAGTAGGGCTGGTCGGTCCCCTTTGACAATCACCATGGTTACCCTCGCTGCCTGTTGCTCATATTAAACATCCACAAACCCTCTACCCTTTAAGCACCGGTAAAGATTCTCCAGAAAGTGTTTCCTGGCCTTCGATGGTCATCTTCACAAAAGATTATTCCAACTTTCTCTATACAAAATATGTGTTGTTTCATCAAGACACCACTACTGAACTAATT
>CM051001.1:12912950-13007950 GCA_027704905.1 Muraenolepis orangiensis
GTTAAAATTATCAATATTTCTTTAAAGGTTTTCAGATTGTTTTCTGGGAAATTTCTTCAATTTCCCCTCCCACCCCTAAGTTTGATTTCCCACTTCTTCTTCCACATGTCCAGTCAATCTTTTAAAAGCAAGTTTGAGGTCTGGATGTGATGCCGAATCACAACATCCAGTCATCAAAGCCAACTGAAAATGCGACAAGAAGATCATTAGATACATTCCTGTGTCAACAATGAAATATTCAGACTCCCGGCTCCCTTGTAAACACCCCTTCAATTCAGTTTCACTTAGTGGAGGACCGAGGTGTGACCAGGTATCCCTATCAGCCAGTGAAAGGTTATGCAGGAAAAAAATTTTTTACAGAGAGACACATTTTTATCCTCTTCTGATTCTGACTTCCATAACAACAGTCCTTACAGTCCAACCATAGAGCAGGCATTTTTAAAGAGCTTAACAATTGACAGCTTGTCCACATGTTTGAAGGATTTCCACTAACCTCAAAATACTTTTTTAGTTTCCTGGGTCGGCCGTTTCCTGGGTTGGGCCAGCACCCCGAAATGGTGTTTTAGTGTTTTAGTGGTGTTTTGTCAAAACCTGCACTTCAAGTATGTTGATATGTGGACCCAACACACACATTGAATACTGATTGAACCACCTAACCTGATCCCCGCCAAAGAGAAGGAAACACTCCCCTAATGATCCAGAAAGAAACCCTTGAGAAGGAACGCAGAGTGGGGGATCCCTCCTTCCAGGGACACTTAGGAGTGCAAAAGGGGTGACATCATGGACAGACATAATGGCAGCAGAACAGGGGGCAGTAGCTCAGTGGATAAGGACTTTGCTTGGGAGCTGCAAGGTTGCCGGTTCAAGACCCTTAAACACCAGGTTACTGCTTAAGAATAAGCCCTTGAATAAGGCACTCCCTACACCTAACACTAGGATAAGTCAAATGCAGAGAACCTTGCGGCAGTATAGCTCAGGAGGTAGAGCGGTCGCCTGCTGGTTCGATCCCCGGCTCCTCCTAGCAAAAAAACTGTCCTTGAGGAAGACCCCCTAACCCTAACTGCTCCCCGGGCGCTGTATAAATAGCTGACCGCTGCTCCTAATTCTAGGATGGGTTAAAGGCAGTGAAATTATTTCGCTGTACAGTGACAAATTTGAATAATTATTATTAAGTTAAAATGATGATTTAAAGTTATTCTAAGAAAGTCATGGTGGTGGTGGCTAGATAATAAAATAGAGTGTGCTACAGCACTGTTCTTGTATGCAGCTGTTACAGCTGTGACTCCTCCCCCGCCTTCACATCACACCCACTCTACTTCCTCTGACACGTCAGCGCGCACTACCCACCAGGAGGGGGCGCTCTCGGCAGTGAACGACACGCACCTGTTCCTCATCACCGCACCTGTTAGTCTTTGAACTGCAATGCTGAGGATCTATTTTTTCCCTCGGGTGAGAGATGCATGTCTTCATTCTGGCTGTGTTCCCTATAGAACATGAGCTCTTTGTGTGTGTGTACCCTATCTTGACTTTCCTGTCTGGGATCAATGAGAATCAAATCTCCCCTCCCCATGTTTCAGTCTGCGCTACATATATCAATTTGTTGTTGGGTTAATTTGGCTTTCGTTCATGTGGTGTTGTGTCGTGTTGAGAAAGGGGAAGCAGGTGGAAGTCATTGTATGTTCATTTGGCCACACCCACATTTGAGTTTTTATTTAGAGGAAAACACCCTCCAAGAGAGAAAGGAAGCATGTGCTAAAGCAACTAACTAGGATTAAGTTAAAGGCCTAGTTAGGAAAATCATAGGGCTGTGTTCTGTTGTTATGGGGAGTAAGCAATCCATTATAATTGTTGCAAATGGTAATTCAAATCATCTTGAATCTTGAATCTTGTTATTGGATAACTTCTTCTGGATGTAATGGAAATGGTTATGGTAATGGTAATGATAATGGTAATGGTAGTGGTAATGGTAATGGTAATGATAATGGTAATGGTAGTGGTAATGGTAATGGTAGTGGTAATGGTAATGATAATGGTAATGGTAGTGGTAATGATAATGGTAATGGTTATGGTAATGGTAATGATAATGGTAATGGTAGTGGTAATGGTAGTGGTAATGGTAATGGTAATGGTGTTTTGACCTGTATTTTAATCTTTATTTCCAATTTCCACCTATGGATGCAAGCACTTCATCCTGGACGGTAGGGCAGCAGCTGGTGAATTTAAGTTGCATGGATTTTTCCTTCCTTATTTTGGACTAACTGTACATTCTTTGTCTCCTCGTGACATGATCTTCTCATATATTGTTATATGAGCAACTGTGTTGTTTGTGTGCAAGCATGCCAGGAACTTGTAGTTTTATCTTGTGCACTGGCATGGACGAATGCCATTATCTTGTCCAAACAATAGCCCTGTCTCAAGACCTCTCATTCCCACTGTTGTAAATTGGATTAGTGTACAAACACACACACACACACACACACACACACACAAACACGCACACACTCTCACACACACACACACACACACACACAGGCACACACACAGTCACATGCACTCACTTGGCTGCCAGAGGCTAATAGAGCTAATACTAGCGTTTGCAGAAGGACAAATCATAAAACCCAATAGCCAATCATAGTGCAGGACCACTAGCCAATCATAGCCCAGGACCAGTAGCAAATCTTAGTGCAGGACTACTAGCCAATCGTGGTGCAGGACCACTAGCCAATCATAGCACATGAAAACTCGCCAAGTGTAGTGCAGGACCACTAGCCAATCGTAGCCCAGGACCACTATCCAATCGTAGTGCAGGACCACTAGCCAATTGTAGTGCAGAACCACTAGAAAATTGTAGTTCAGAGCCACTAGCTAATCGTAGTTCAGGACGACTAGCCAATCGCGGTGCAGCACCACAAGACAATTATATTGCACAACCACTAGCCAATCGTCGCACAGAACTACTAGCTAAACAAAGGGTAGGTCCACTAGCCACTTCTAGTGCAGGACCACTAGCCAATCGTAGTGCAGGACCAATAGCCAATCATAGTGCAAGAACACTAGCCAATCATATTGCAAAACCACTAGCCAATCATAGTGCAGGACCACTAGCCAATCATAGTGCAGGACCACTAGCCAATTGTTGTGCAGGACCACTAGCCAATCATAATGCACAACCAGTAGCCAATCCTAGTACAGGACAGCTAGCCTATCGTATTGCAGGAACACTAACCAATCATAGCACAGGACCACTAGCCAATCATGGTTTTAGTATAGTGTTGTTCATACTACAGGAGGGAATGGGAGTAAGCATTCAATTGTACTTGTTGCATATGGCAATTTTAAATCTTGAATCTTGAGGACCACTAGCCAATCGTAGTGCAGGACCACTTGCCAATCTTTGTGCAGGACCACTAGCCAATCATGTCCAGGACCACTAGCCAATCCTAGCACTTGAGGGAGGATTATTTGCTGAGTTGGGAGAACATGATGACGATCAGAAGCATGAGAACAGTTTCCACATTGAGGGTGTCCTATGGCCACATTGTTATTTCCTACATTATCAATTAATTGAATCATCCGATTGAAGCTGTCAAATTAAGTCCTGATTTTCAGTATCTTCCGTGGTTAATACCTAAATGATTTACACACTCCTGGTGGATGTTTACCCCCTCATTCTAGTTCAAAATAATACTGTTAATCGGTCCAGATGCATCGGCCTGTTAAACGGCACACAAGGGAACCAGTGCAGGCATCACTCATCCATCTCACCAACTCAAGAGCTTCACACTTTGTGTTTGTGTGAAGGTTGTTGCATCAAGGTGTTGCAACAAATTTGTCTCGGTGTGAAGGGCATTTATTTTTGGTTGTTTTCGTCATCGGAGCATTTTAATCCGTTGGATGAAAATATATGCTGAATTGACAACTGAATTAAAAAACAGAAGCAGGCTGTAAACAAAATGTATATTTCAATCACACATATATTAATGGAAAAGGATCACCTTATGTGTTCTTCATGTGCCTTATTATGGTCTCTCTCCCTCACATAACCTTTCGAACTATTAAAAAATAGTAATGTATTCGTAAAACCATGTTTTGGATATTTACATGGTGAGGGTCGTCCAGGGCGACAATAGCTCAGATGGGAGGGCGGGTTGTCTGACAACCGGAAGGATACTGGTTCAAAACACTTTGCTCCTCCGCAGCAAAGTGTCCAAGTGTCCCTGAGCAAGACACCCGAACCCTAACTGCTCCGACGTGCTGGCTGTCTCCTTGCATGGCTGACTCCGCTGTCGGTGGATGAATGTAAGTATGAATGGGTGAATGTTTTGTATAAAAGCACTTTATAAATGCAGAGGAACAGCGGACCAGCTTTTAACTCTTGCAAGGATCCTGGATGGGGCTTGGGAGTATGCCCATCCTGTCTACATGTGTTTTGTGGATTTGGAGAAGGCATAGGACCAGGATCAGGAAACCGGTGGATTGTCTACTCCAAGTGGGGAGTGAGTCCTAACCCCAAGGGAAGGAGTTCAAGTATCTTGGGTCTTTTTCTCGAGTCAGGGGATGATGGAGCGTGAGATTGATTGGAGAACAGGTTCAGCGGGAGCAGTATTGGGTGCCCTTTATCGCACCGTTGTGATCAAAAAAGAGCTGAGTAAAAAGGCAAAGCTCTCAATTTATAGGTCAGTCTTCGTTCCTACCCTCACCTATGGTCATGAACTATGGGACAGGTAATTATAATTACCGGGGAGCTCGTATAGACCGGTGTAACGCAAGACAGGCGAGTGACGCGGGATATGCAAAGAATCTGGATCTCCGGGACATCAGCGTGGCGATTCCGTCCAGAATGTACGACGTAACATGAACAAAGTATGACGTACGACCTAACGCCGGGGTAACGGGAAGCCAGGGTCTATATACCCCAGGTGAGGGGTCTATAGACCCCAGGTGAGGGGATTAGCAATCAGCCACAGCAATTGCTGACAGGTGTGTGTGTGTGCCGCCAGCGCACGTGGCTTGGCCACGCCCCCTGTCAACCACTGTAACCGTGACAGTTCTTCTGGATATTGAACAGTGCGCATCATGCCGCCTAGAGGAAAAAAGCGTGTGAGGGGGGCTACTGCTAAACTCCATCTCCATCTCCATCTCCATGTCGTCTGTACTCCATCTCCAATCCGAAAATAGGCACACAATGTCGGATGTGTGTATGACTAAAAGCACTGGTCTTGACCCCCACACACACTCCATCTCTCATCCAGACAGAGAAACACTATGTCGGATGTGTACCAGTGAGTCGTTCACTGCAAAGCAAAGATTGTTAACAACCAAGTAACGCTAGGGTAATGACTGACTAACAATAGCCGAACTCGTGCAACGTTTGGCGAACGTTCCACGAACGTTCTCCAGCGTTCTCCAGTGTTCTCCAGCGTTTAACGTTAAACGTTGAAGAACGCTGGTCTCCACTTTTGTGCATGTTCAAAACTTTATTTTCGGACCAGCGTTCTCCGCCGATCACTGCCGATCACCGACGATTACCGACGATTACCAGCGTTCACCAGCGTTCACACAACGCTCTTCTGGCGCTATGCCAGCGACCACGGACGATTACCAACGTTTCCTCAAACGCTGACCAGAATGTTATGGTGTGACGGGGCCTTAAGGGATAGGGTGAGAAGTTTGGTCACTCGTGAGAAGCTCTGAGTAGAGCCGCTACTCCTTTGCGTAGAAAGGTGCCAGTTGAGGTGGTTCAGGCATCTAGTAAGGATGCTTCCTGGTCACCTCCTGAGGGATGTTTTCTAGACGCATCCAGCTGAAGACCAAGGAGCAGGTGTGATGATTATATCTCCACGCTGGCCTGGGAACGCCTCGGGATCCCCCAGTCAGAGCTGGTCCATGTTGCCAGGGAGAGAGAATTTTGGAGTCCCCTGCTGAAGCTGCTACCTCCGCAACCCGACCCGGATAAGCAGTAGACAATGGATAGATGGATGGATAAATGCAGTCCATTTACCATTCAGGGTTATCCGATAAGGTTAGGAAGATCCACACTAGGGTAGGGTTAGGCTTTTTATTTTTTCTGGTTAGGCTTTTTTTTCCTTTTTTTTGCCGTTTGCGTGCCGGTTACGCTCGTCGCTACGCGCATTTATCCACGTCACGCAAACAATGCTGCTTTAAAGGAAGCATTAAAAACATAGCATTTGCCCGCATCCCCCCTCCCCCCTGATCAGTGTACCTGTGTGTGTGTGTGTGTGTGTGTGTGTGTGTGTGTGTGTGTGTGTGTGTGTGTGTGTGTGTGTGTGTGTGTGTGTGTGTGTGTGTGTGTGTGTGTGTGTGTGTGTGTGTGTGTGTGTGTGTGTGTGTGGGGGTGGGAGTGTGTGTTTGTGTGTGTATGTGTGTGTATTACATTACATTACAGTCATTTAGCAGAAGCTTTTATCAAAAGCGACTTACAATAGTGTGTTTCAACAAAGGAAGGTAAGAGAACAACTCGTCACCAGAAGTCAAAAGTGCATTTCATTTCTAACAAGTCTCCAAGAACTGAACCAGTGCTCAGGTAGAAGTACAATAATTCAGACTAAAGTGTGAGGGAAAAAGTACAATAAGTTGGCAAACAATATGCAACAATATCTAGAACAATATCTACCTATCTATAATATGTAATCTACTTAGATCTTAATATACTACTTGTATGTGTGTGTGTGTGTGTGTGTGTGTGTGTGTGTGTTTGTGTGTGTATGTGTGTGTATTACATTACATTACAGTCATTTAGCAGAAGCTTTTATCAAAAGCGACTTACAATAGTGTGTTTCAACAAAGGAAGGTAAGAGAACAACTCGTCACCAGAAGTCAAAAGTGCATTTCATTTCTAACAAGTCTCCAAGAACTGAACCAGTGCTCAGGTAGAAGTACAATAACTGACTAAACTGACTAATACAGACTAAAGTGTGAGGGAAAAAGTACAATAAGTTGGCAAACAATATGCAACAATATCTAGAACAATATCTACCTATCTATAATATGTAATCTACTTAGATCTTAATATACTACTTGTATGTGTGTGTGTGTGTGTGTGTGTGTGTGTGTGTGTGTGTGTGTGTGTGTGTGTGTGTGTGTGTGTGTGTGTGTGTGTGTGTGTGTGTGTGTGTGTGTGGTGTGTGTGTGTGTGTGTGTGTGTGTGTGTGTGTGTGTGGGTGGGTGGGTGGGTGTATGATAGAGAAAAAAAATTGGGGAAACCTGCAGTCTTTATGCAGGAGAGGATACTGGCTACTTCCTCTCTCTGTGTGTTCAAATGGCCAATAAAAATCTCAATGTGTCTCTCGGCAATCTCAAAATGGGGTCCAGTCCAGGCATGGCTCTGTCTGGAGGGGAGATAGAGGAGGGGGCATGGCTCTGTCTGGAGGGGAGATAGAGGAGGGGGCATGGCTCTGTCTGTAGGGGAGATAGAGGAGGGGGCATGGCTCTGTCTGTAGGGGAGATAGAGGAGGGGGCATGGCTCTGTCTGTAGGGGAGATAGAGGAGGGGGCATGGCTCTATCTGTAGGGGAGATAGAGGAGGGGGCATGGCTCTATCTGTAGGGGAGATAGAGGAAGGGGCGTGGCTCTGTCTGTAGGGGAGATAGAGGAGGGTGTGTGGCTCTGTCTGTAGGGGAGATAGAGGAGGGTGTGTGGCTCTGTCTGTAAGGGAGATAGAGGAGGGGGCATGGCTCTGTCTGTAGGGGAGATAGAGGAGGGGGCATGGCTCTATCTGTAGGGGAGATAGAGGAGGGGGCATGGCTCTATCTGTAGGGGAGATAGAGGAGGGGGCGTGGCTCTGTCTGTAGGGGAGATAGAGGAGGGTGTGTGGCTCTGTCTGTAGGGGAGATAGAGGAGGGTGTGTGGCTCTGTGTATTCCTGAACTTGCTAGATTAGAACCCTTGTTTTAAAAAGATGAAGCTCACAGATCATGGAAAAGGCTTGTGGTGGTAATGTGTGTAATGCTTTGTCCTCTGCTAACCTTACTGAGCTCATGTGGCTACTGTCATCTTCCACCGGTATCTCTGGGATCTGGTGGAACATGACTTACATCATACTTCAACTCCTACAAATGTGCTTTTTGTGAGTCTAGTTTTCCCCACACACTCTCCCACACACACTTCACAATTGCCGACCCACTGCTGTCCACAGTTCTACCACACATCTCCCACGCTCTCCCGCCTGGTGTCACCCATGAGTGTTGTTGTGTGAAGGCTTTTGAAGAACCGGCCACAAACTGACTAAATCCTGGTCTTGACGGGCACCAGGTGATCCCCTGGATTTTGGGGAGTGCAACATATCTGGAAGTAGTTTACAAAAAATAAGTAAATGCTACTGCTAAGCTCACATGGTCATGCTTGGTGAATCTTAGTCACTTTATTGTTATTTTTATTGTGTAAAGTATGCTATAGTATAGTGCTGTTTAGTATAGTATATAGTAGGGCTGCCCCCGATTAGTCGACCAACGATAAATCGAACAAAGAGTCATTAGTCGATCAAGTTCTTATTGGTAAAGAAATTCAAACCTGTATAGAGGACAGTGAGCAGCACCAAAGAAGCAAAGGGAAAAGCAGCAGAAGATACGTTTTAAAAGTTCATAAGTTGTGTGATGTTGATGTTATATGCTGTCTTGTGTTGAAATCAATATATCTAACAATATAGTGTTATTTATAGTATAGTATAGTATAGTATAGCATAGTTTAGTTTTGTATAGTTTTGTTGTTAAAATTCACAGGGAATGGGGAGTAAGCATTCCATTGTCCTTGTTGCACATGGCAAGTAAAAACCTCTCGTTGAAACCATTATATTGTGCTATATTGTGGCCGCTCAAAGTGCTTTGGTATTTCATGCCTCACATTCACCAAAAGGCACATAGACCTCTGTTAGGAGGTCAGAGGTCGATCAGGAACATTCTAGTCACTCTGTGACAGCTCATTTGCATCAATAACATGCATGTGCCTACCATTTATATTGGCCGAGTCCAATGACAACATTGAAAACCGCTATGCATCATGGGATATAATGTGGAGTAGTGCACAATATTTGGGAACCAGATACGTCCACTCAAACTGAGGGACAGTGATACAGAATGGTGATGCCCTGACTAGTGCACTATCTACCACTCAAGTGAACCACTTCAGACATGGCCGAATCCATACATTTCCCCCCTTACTTCCCTGTCAATATTGTTAAGTGTACTGATTGGACCCAAGCACACGGCCCAATGAACCTTGGTGGTATAGCTTCTGTTAACAGATTTAACATATAAGCAAGAAAACTGAGGAATGAGTGTCATCAGAGGGACAGGGGCTGTAGCAGGCGGGAACGGCGGTGATAGAAAGGCCGGGGGTCGTAGAGAGAGGAATCCGCGTCCGGAAGGAGAGGGTCGGAGCAGGCGGGATTGGCATCAGGCAGGCGAAGGTCATACATGAAGTAATTGAAAGACAGGATACTATCCATCCATCCATCCATCTTCTCCCACTTATCCGAAATCGGGTCGCGGAGGTAGCAGCTCCAGCAGGGGACTCCAAACTTCCCTCTCCCTGGCAACATCGACTAGCTCTGACTGGGGGATCCCGAGGCGTTCCCAGGCCAGTGTGGAGATGTAATCACCCCACCTGTACCTCGGTCTGCCCCGTGGTCTCCTCCCAGTTGGATGTGCCTGGAAAACCTCCCTCGGGAGGCGACCAGGAATCCTCAACTGGCTCCTTTCTACGCGAAGGAGCAGCGGCTCTACTCCGAGTCTCTCACGAGTGACTGAGCTTCTCACCCTATCCCTCAGGGAGATGCCAGCCACCCTCCTGAGGAAACTCATTTCGGCCGCTTGTATTCGCGATCTCGTCCTTTCGGTCATTACCCATTGCTCATGGCCATAGGTGAGGGTAGGAACGAAGACTGATCGGTAGATCGAGAGCTTTGCCTTCTGGCTCAGCTCTCTTTTGGTTACAACGGTGCGCCAAAGTGCACCCAATACCGCTCCCGCTGCACCTATTCTCCTGTCAATCTCACGCTCCATCCTCCCCTCACTCGAGAACAAGACCCCGAGATACTTGAACTCCTTCACTTGGGATAAGGACTCCCTCCCTACTTGGAGTAGACAATCCACCGGTTTCCTGCTAAGAACCATGGCCTCAGATTTGGAGGTGCTGATCCTCATCCCAGCCGCTTCACATTCTGCTGCAAACCGATCCAGTGAGTGCTGAAGGTCACATACTGATGACGCAAACAGGACCACATCATCTGCAAACAGCAGTGATTCAATCCTGAGCCCACCATACTGAAACCCCTCCCCTCCATGACTACGCCTTGAAATCCTGTCCATGAAAATCACAAACAGGATGGGTGACAAAGCGCAGCCCTGGCGGAGGCCAACACCCACTGAGAACAGGCCTGACTTTGTACCGAGAATCCGGACACAGCTCTTGCTTTGGGAGTAGAGAGATTGGATGGCCCTCAACAATGACCCCCGCACCCCATACTCCCGCAGCACCCCCCACAGTATTTCCCGAGGGACCCGATCATATGCCTTCTCCAAATCTACAAAACACATGTAGACCGGATGGGCATACTCCCAAGCCCCCTCCAGGATCCTTGCAAGAGTGAAAAGCTGGTCCGTTGTTCCACGACCAGGGCGGAATCCGCATTGTTCCTCTTCAATCTGAGGTTCGACTATCGGCCGAACCCTCCTTTCCAGCACCTTGGAGTAGACTTTCCCAGGGAGGCTGAGTAATGTGATACCCCTGTAATTGGCACACACCCTCTGGTCACCCTTTTTGAACAGGGGTACCACCACCCCCGTTTGCCACTCCTCAGGCACTGTCCCAGACTTCCACGCAATGTTGAAAAGACGTGTCATCCATGACAGCCCCTCAACACCCAGAGCCTTTAGCATTTCTGGACGGATCTCATCAACCCCTGGGGCTTTGCCACTGCGGAGTTGTTTGACTACCGCAGTGACTTCCTCCAGGGAGATTGATGTTTGCCGTCCTTCATCCTCCAGCTCTGTCTCTACCATTGAGGGTGTAGTTGGGTTAAGAAGTTCCACAAAGTGTTCTTTCCACCGCCTGATCACCTCCTCAGTTGAGGTCAGCAATGTCCCACCCTTACTGTACACAGCTTGGATGGACCCACGCTTCCCCCTCCTGAGGCGCCGGATTGTTTGCCAGAAACGCTTTGGTGCCGACTGAAAGTCCTTCTCCATGGCTTCTCCGAATTCCTCCCACACCCGCTGCTTTGCCTCCGCTACAGCCGAGGCTGCCGTCCTCTTGGCCTGTCGATACCTCGCAACCGAGTCCGGAGTCTCACAGGCTAACATAGCCCGGAAGGCCTCCTTCTTCAGCCGGACGGCTTCCCTGACCACCTGTGTCCACCACGAAGTCCGAGGGTTGCCGCCCCTTGAGGCACCAATGACCTTGAGGCCACAACTCTCAACCGCAGCTTCGGCAATAGAAGCTTTGAACAAAGACCACTCTGGCTCAATGCCCCCAGCCTCCACAGAGATGCCCGAAAAATTCCGCCGGAGGTGTGAGTTGAAGGTCTCCCGGACAGGGGCATCCACCAGACGTTCCCAGTTCACCCGCACTACACGTTTGGGCTTACCAGGTCTGTCCAGAGGCTTCCCCCGCCATCTTACCCAACTCACCACCAGATGGTGATCGGTTGACAGCTCTGCCCCTCTCTTCACCCGAGTGTCCAAAACATGCGGCCTCAGGCCAGATGATACGATAACAAAATCGATCATTGACCTTCGGCCTAAGGTGCTCTGGTACCATGTACACTTATGAGCATCCTTATGTTTGAACATGGTGTTTGTTATGGCCAATCCATGACTAGCACAGAAATCCAATAACAAAACCCCACTCCGGTTCAGATCAGGTAGGCCGTTCATCCCCAACACGCCCCTCCAAGTTTCCCCATCGTTACCCACGTGTGCGTTGAAGTCTCCCAGGAGGACTATAGAGTCCCCTTCAGGAGCCCCATGCAGGACTCCATCCAGGGTGTGCAAGAAGGCGGGATATTCCGAACTGTTGTTTGGTGCATAGGCACAAACAACAGTCAGAGTTTTCCCTCCCATGACCCTAAGGCGTAGGGAGGCGACCCTCTCGTCCACCGGGGTAAACTCCAACAAAGCGGCACTCAGCCGGGGACTTGTGAGTATCCCCACACCCGCCCGGCGCCTCACACCCTGAGCAACTCCAGAGAAAGAAAGAGTCCAACCCCTATCCAGGAGTTTAGTTCCAGAGCCAGTGCTGTGCGTAGAGGTAAGCCCCACCAGATCTAATTGGTAGCGCTCCACCTCCCGCACCAGCTCAGGCTCCTTCCCCCCCAGAGAAGTGACATTCCACGTCCCCAAAGCCAGTCTCTGTTGGCTGGGTTTGGTCCGTCGATGCCCCCTGCCTTCACTGCCGCCTAACTGGCAGTGCACCCGACCCCAGTGGTTCTTCCCGTAGGTGGTGGGTCCGCGGGAAGGAGAAATGGCCACGTTGCTTTTTCGGGCAATGCCCGACCGGGCTCCGTGGCTAACCCGGCCACCAGGCGCTCGCTTACGGGCCCTCTTTCCAGGCCTAGCTCCGGAAAGGGGCCCCGGGCTTCCTCCGGGCAGGGTATCCTCAATTCTCGTTTTTTTGTCCATTGAAGTCTTTGAACCATTCTTAGTCTGGCCCCTCCCCTGAGACCAATCTGCCATGGGAGACCCTACCAGGAGCACTAGGCTCCAGACAACACAGCTCTCAGGTTCACAGGGACACCCAAACCTCTCCACCACGATAAGGTGATGGTTCCCGGAGAGGATACTAGAGTGCTGGAAATTAGGTCTGAAAGCAGTGACAATGATTTGGGTGAGACTGGGTGATATGCTTGGGTTTATTTAGGAGAAGAGCAGGTGAGTTATTGAACCAATTAGCCGTAAAAGGAACCGGGATAGGCTGAAGCTAAAAGGAGGGCAAGGCCAACCTTACAGGCGGGATCCCCCTAGTGAGCGTGACACAATATCCACAATAAGGTTTGTTATGCCTGATGGAGGAGACGGCACAGAGGACGACATTTACAGGAGGACGACTTCTGGACAACTTATTAAAGACCGGAACCAGATCGCAAGTAATTCACGGCCCCTCGGCGCTGGAAGGCCGGCCCAGGTTTCGTCTGGGGAAGGAAATCGATTTGCTACAGTTGCCCCAGAATTGAATAAATGGCATTTTTAACAGAAAGACATTTAATAAGGAGAACTTCTTATCTCCAGCAGTTAGGTGCGTGGCTTAATAAGCCAGAGCTTCCTTTTTGTAAATAATAATAATAATTAATGGTGTGTGTGTCTGAATGTGTCTGTATGTGTGTGTGTAAGTGTGTCCATTATCACTCTCTTTGTTTGTGTGTGTGTGTGTGTGTGTTTGTGTGTGTATTTGTGTGTGTGATCATGATCACACTTTAATTGTGTGTGTGTCCATGAACACACTCTTTGTGTGTGTGTGTGTGTGTGTGTGTGTGTGTGTGTGTGTATGTGTGTATCCATGATCAAAATGTTGTGTCCGTCATACAACATAAATAGTCCTGCAACAGTAAACAAGTGTGTGAATCGTTGTGCAGTATTCATTTTGAGTGTGTGAGTTGTGTCCTTAGTTGTAATGTTTCTCTCTAGGAGGATATGCACTGGTCTGTTGTGTTTCTGTATGATCCTGTGGTGAGTCTTAAGTGGTTGATAACGGTTGGCATCGCAGTCCATTATCAGCACCTGGAGAGTCGTGTTTGTAACAATGGATGGTTACATGCTGATGGAGAGAGAGAGATATACACCTCTGTACCCTTAATATGTTATGAAATCAAGATAAGCAGCTATGCTGCTTTAATGTTCTATTGTGTAGAATCCGTCAGACAGAACAGGATGAAAGGCTGTTGATTGTTTTTCAGTTTTTTGGTGATCAAGCTGCTATAGTGTTACGGGTTTGATGACATGAAAGGCTATCACTCAAAGTGATACGACCTCATCCTTATAGCTATGTTCCTGTAATAGCCTCCATCACTTAACGCAAACATAAAGCGGTCTAATGTGTTGAGTGAGAAACGATACCGCTACCCAAACCTGCTAGAGCTTTTCTTTTTTTTTTCCTGACCCTGGCAGAATCACAGACGCTTGAAAATTTTCACAAATTACATTAGATTAGATTAGATTAGATTCAAATGTATTGTCATTGCACAGCACAAGTACAGTACGTTCAGCGGAAATAATTTGGCATCTAACCAGAGTGCAAATGTTGCAGTAAAGTGCATGGTACAAAACTATTTATAGTGGTTAAATAGGATGTAAAAACAGTCTACTAGGTATAACAGATATTAAATAACTAATAGAGTAGGTTTGAGATGGAGGTAAATATACAAGTGTCACAGATTAGGTTAGGACCTAAATGCAGCACACGGACACCAAGGACAGTTAGTGATATGTATTAATAATATCACACAGACGGAGGCAGGCAGAGATGTAGTCGGGGGCAGGCATGTGATCAGGACCCGGGCTGGGTAGATGAACCAGGCAGGGACAGGCAGAGGCGTAGACGGGGACAGGCAGTAGATCGGGAAACAGGCAGGGCAGAGGAACCAGGCAGGAACAGGCGGAAGCGTAATCGGGGACAGGCAGTGGATCAGGGAACATGAATCAGATCTGGTAAACGCTGTCTTCATACACAGAAACAATCTGTCCCTGTGCGAGTGTGCGGGGTAGGCTTAAATAGGGACGTTAACTGTGATGCGCTGCAGCTGCGGATGAGAATTAACAAGGGGGCGTGTCTATCCGGTAGTGCGTAGTGGGAGCGAGGAGACTGTAATGATATAAGGGGGCGTGGCTATCCGGTAGTGCGTAGTGGGAGCGAGGAGACTGTAATGATATAAGGGGGCGTGGCTATCCGGTAGTGCGTAGTGGGAGCGAGGAGACTGTAATGATATAAGGGGGCGTGGCTATCCGGTAGTGCGTAGTGGGAGCGAGGAGACTGTAATGATATAAGGGGGCGTGGCTATCCGGTAGTGCGTAGTGGGAGCGAGGAGACTGTAATGCTATAAGGGGGCGTGGCTATCCGGTAGTGCGTAGTGGGAGCGAGGAGACTGTAATCCTATAAGGGGGCGTGGCTATCCGGTAGTGTGTAGTGGGAGCGAGGAGACTGTAATGATATAAGGGGCGTGGCTATCCGGTAGTGCGTAGTGGGAGCGAGGAGACTGTAATGATATAAGGGGGCGTGGCTATCCGGTAGTGCGTAGTGGGAGCAAGGAGACTGTAATGATATAAGGGGGCGTGGCTATCCGGTAGTGCGTAGTGGGAGCGAGGAGACTGTAATGATCTAAGGGGGCGTGGCTATCCGGTAGTGTGTAGTGGGAGCGAGGAGACAGGAGTGCTAACTGTGACAGTATAACAGTATAAAGCTAGTGAGCAGTATATGCAGTTATGTCAACACGATCAATGTATATAAATGTATATACAGCAGGGAGTGAGCAGGGATATTAGATTAGATTCAAATGTAGTGTCATTGCACAGCACAAGTACAGTACAGCGAAAATAATTTGGCATCTAACCAGAGTGCAAATGTAGCAGGGATATGTAGTTTTATCAACAGTTTGAGATTTAAATATATATGGCAGGTACATTAAACAGGTATCTTATTAATAAATATGTAAACTATAGAGAGGTAGGTAGTTGTGATACAGTTTTCTTGTGGCAGCAGAGGGGGGCAGCAGAGGCGTGGCAGCAGGGGGGGGCAGCAGGGGGGGGCAGCAGAGGTGCAGCAGCAGGGGGGGGCAGCAGGGGGGGCAGCAGGGGGGGACAGCAGGGGGGGACAGCAGGGGGGGGCAGCAGGGGTGGGCAGCAGGGGGGGGGCTGTCTTTGTGGTACAGCGTTTAGGGAGATGACAGCTGAGGGGAAGAAGCTGTTCCTAAGCCTGCTTGACTTGGAACAAAGGTTTATAAAGCGCCTCCCGGTGGGGAGGAGGGATGAGAGGGGTCATCCACTATTTTTTATGCCTTCCTCAGACACTGTTTGCGGTTTTCACCACCCTCTGCAGTGCTTTCTGGTCGGAAACAGTGCAGTTGCCGTACCACACTGTGATGCAGTTGGTGAGGATGCTTTCAATAGCACACCGGTAAAAGTGTGTGCCAGCTCTGGTCTTCCTGAAGTGGACGATGAGCTCCTTGGTCTTCTTGGTGTTGAGGGCCAGGTTGTTGTCAGCGCACCACGCCACCAGGTGCTGGACCTCCTCCCTGTAGGCTGCCTCATCGTTGTTTTTGATGAGGCCCACCACCGTTGTGTCTTTGCAAGCTTGATGATGGTGTGTGTGTACCATGAACAGGAGTGCAGTCGTGGGTGAAAATGGATTAGAGGAGAGGGCTCAGCACACAGCCTTGTGGAATGCCGGTGTTTAGGGTGAGGGTGGAGGAGGTGAGATGGTCTAACCTGACTGACTGGGGTCTATTGATTAGGAAGTCTAATAAGCAGTTAAAATATGCAGATATGCAGTTATATCAAGAGTTGTAGATTAATGTATTTACGGTAAGTACAGTAAAAATGTACATGGTTATCATACAGGTATGTTAACAATAAATATGGAAACTATAGGTAGAGGTAGGGAGTTATGATTACAGTGCAAGGAAGTCTAAGTTATTGATGGTGAGTAGCACACTTTAATGATATCATAAAACTAGCATTTGTTTTGCTTAAATTCATTGTTAATGTATTGGCTTCAACAAAGGAAGTAGTATTAAGTAGTACGACTTGTATAGGCCTAATATCACAAGTGTAGTCAAGATAGTCATGCCATTTGTAGTCAGTGGGTTAGTGTCTGGTTAAAGTGGCCTCACCTGGCCCCAGTCAAACTGATTAGACTCTGGGGCTGGTGAGTTCTGCACTCCAGCGGTGCTTTGGGTGATCAAGGCCATCACCACACACACCCACACTTTATGTCCAAGCTCATCTTAAAATATATTATAATCGTTTTTAAAAATTGTTAATGTGTTGAACAGATGCTTTGAGATCCATCGGGAACCATCATATGTTCATCTAGGATGGTCTCCATGGGCCACAAAAACACACAAACACACACACACACACACACACACACACACACTCATACACACACACACACACACACACACACACACACACACACTCACACACCACATACATACATACATACATACACATGAACACAATAACTAATCCAGGGAAAACATTGATTGAATCCCGTAGAGCTAAACTGGTATTTATGTACAGAGCGGATCAATGAAATGAGACAATTGCTGTGCAATGATGTAAATATCAAGGAGTTGAACAAAGGTATTGATGTGTTCAATTCCATGATGTTAAGCCAATTCAAAACACGGTGCATTGGATGATATGATAGCTTCGCTTTATAAACAGTTTGGGAAGTGAATACCAATTTGGTTAGCGAATAGCAGTGGTGGACAAAGTACACAAATCCTGTACTTGAGTAAAAGTAGAGTTACTCTAGGTAAAATATTACTCCTCCTTTTAAATTTCTACTTGAGTAAAAGTACAAAAGTACTTGCCTTAAAATATACTTAAGTATCAAAAGTAAAAGTACTGTGATTTAATATATGGTAATTAAGTTAGTCACTGGTGTCAATTAACAGTCAACATTTTAAATGTTCATTCAACAATTATATTAGAGAGATCTGAGAGGCTGTGAAAATAACAGGATTTGAGAACAGGCAAACTTTTTCCTTTACAATTTTTTGGAAACTTCACATATTTACAAGTTTAGACTTGATAAAACTATAAACAAATCTGATTTAGCAGTGTGTGTATTGGTGTATGTGCGTGCAGGTGTGTCTGTGTGATTATGTACGTGACTACTAATGGATCAGTATGGAACTGATTATCTAAGCAAAGCTGCAGAATTGTTTGTTCAGCTTGAGAATGAGCTGGTTCTCAAAGTTGTTTGAGTCAGTTCTTGCTCTCCTGGGACTGAAAATAAGTCCTGCTGTGCTGAAAAGCCTTTCACAAGCAGCTGAAGCAGGTAAAGCAGTATTCACCCTCAAAGACAACTTGCACACTGCTGGGAAGGACTTCAGAATGTCTTTGTCATCAACTTTGCAGGCAAGGTAACCATCAAACTGCCTAATACTTTCCTGACCATGAGCAGGCTTCATGCTTGCAAAGAAGTTGTCTTCATTCAGTTAGTTCCCTTGAAACTTTGAATAATGTCACTTGTCAAAAACAATCCTGTATCACTGAAATTGTTGTAACTAGTTTGAAAGTGTTTCGTCCTTTGTCCAGGATGTTTTGAATTTAGGCACAAGGATTGCAGCAGCAATAAACTGCTGTAAGCATGTCACCAAAGTGCCTTTGCAGTCCATCTTGGAGGGCATCCACAAGAGGTTTTCAGTACCTGGAGGAGATCCGGATTCGGTCGAGCTTGGATATGAGGAGGTTGAGAGTAGGCAGAAGCCATCCCATCTGAACATCAATTTCACCCTGAACAATGTTGAGGGCTTTAGCGACTGGGCTCATGGTTCTGGCATCCTCGTCCAGAAAGGCAATTTCAACTGGACTTAACCTATAACAAATTAACACATTTAAATACAACAAAAATACAACATCTCTTGTTACCACACCTTTAACAGATTGATGGGGGTACTCCTCAGATAAAACGTGGAAAGTAATCTCAGACTATTCCTACTCAAAGTAATGGCAAATGTACATGCAACAAATAGCTAAATTTTACATATGTTAAAGGGATTTAGAAAGGGTTCAAAATAAAAAATAATCAAATAAAATAGTTTTGTCACATTATTGGAACATGCAAAAAACAGCACTTACATGGGAAGCTTGAGTGAATTGCATATAGATCTGATGGCCCCTCCCCCTTTTTCTTAATGATTTTAAGGATTCTCTCTACAGCCAGCAACAATGAATTCCATCTGGTTGTGTTGGATTTTTTTTGGACTTTGCACACCTCTTCTATCAACTCTGCAGCTGTAGCAGACCTGCCACACTTATTCCATAGTGCATGACACTTTGAGAAAGTTGATCGGCACAGCTTCTTGTACGCCTCAGTTGAACATGCTTTTGCAGCATCCACTGTGGAAATCAGGTTTAACAAATGGCAAGCACATCGATGATGTTTCGGAAGTTAAAACTGTAAGCCATCATCTTCATCCAAAACAGCTGTGACATCAACAAAGTCCACCTCCACATCATCCACTTCCTCGTCCTCTTCCATCTTGCGTCGCAAGGTGGTCCTTGACATGAGAGAGGATTTGGGCTGAAGGTCATGCAAATAATGCTTTGAAGGCTGGCTGATCCACTACACTAAAGGGTTGGAGACTCTAGATTACAAACTTCAACACCGCATGATCAATGTTCCTCTGACTTACAAGCTTGGTTTCTCTCAACTTGAGCTGTTTGGAGGTTGAAGGAGCAACCTCATTCTCTGATTTTCTTTTCCGTAATGTCAGGGCAATATATCTCTGCACATGGTTACCATGCTTTCTCTATAAAAAGGAAAAAACTAAACATTATTAATAGAAATATCCCAGATAGCAGTGCTCCCTATATGATAAATCAAAAAGTTTTCATGTATTGGGCGTGTGATGGTACTAAGACACTGAATTGTTTGATAATATAGTATAGGCTATGACCACAGTCAGTGGAATTTTAATTGATGGGAATAGCGATCTCAGTTGGTTAAAGGAGAACTCCACTAAACCTGCCAACTATTTTAGCGTCATCCGCTGCATGCCAAACTAAACAAATCATCGATTTTATTTGCACAGATTCAAGTGTTAACATGGAATGTTTACTACTATTTCACAACATGAGAGCATTCAGCTGAAAAACTCCAAGCACTTACGTTACAAACGAATGTGAAACAGCTAGCTAGCTAACATCAATAGATATACCTTCAAGTGATTACTAGCTCCAGCCTGCGTTGCTATTATCGTTGCGGTGTAACAACGCGGCTCAAGAGTTACCAATTACATACAATAGCCATCATGCAATGCACACGATATACATGTGTTAGTGACTGACCACAATGAAAGATTTCATGAGCTTACCTCTATGTGTTTCCTCAAATTTGACGGCAAATTCTTGTAGGAAGAAATCGTGTGGGACTGAGGCAGTCAGAGAAGGCTTTTGTAAACAAAGGAATCCTTCTTCTGTTCCACAACTTCAAAGAAATCCTTCAAATAAGGCCATGGGTGTTGAGTTTGAGTCAGGACTTTCTTCCGCCATTGTCCGCGGCGCTGTAATGGACAGGTACTACTGGGTCACGTGGGTAGCTAGCCCACAGCTAATAGGTCCAACCCATAAAGCGCAGGCTGTACCCTGATCGTTGTGTTCGCGGTGCTTATTTCTATAAAAAATAATTCACTCATAAGAAGGAACGACAGATGTCACATAATGTAGAGTTGTATAAAGTACAGTAACAAATTACATTTACTTTGTCACTGTCCACCAATGGTGAATAGTGATTGGTTAGTGAATAGTGATTGGTGAGTGAATACTATTTGGTTATTGAATACGGATTGGTTAGTGAATTCTGATTGGTTAGTGAATACTGGTCGGTTTCAGCTGCTTCACCTTCATGATAAGCTATAGTTAACTCTCCACTGTGGGATCAGCACCATGGACAGCGCCCGGGTCTGTAGCCGCAGCTGCTGCAGACCCGGGCGCTGTCCATGGTCCTGATCCCACGGTGGAGAGATCACTGGAGCTTCACATGCGTCTATATGCAATGTTGGATTCTAGGTGGCCGCATCCACACATATATGATGGGTGCATGATGATACCAAAGGATCAGGGTTATATGTGTTCCAGATATGGTCATTGGTCATTTTTTGTGTCGATCTACAATTACTCCTGATATGTCAATTCATAGTCGGTTACTAATTAGCTAAACACTTTAACACTGGCTGAGCTAAATAGTCAATAAGTAGGTTGATGGTGGTTTAGATTTGACATGGGCCAGGACAATTTCTGTTTATTCTCACTTTTATGAAACTTTTCTAATTATATAATATTTATATATTCATTGCCCCAGACATCAAAGGACTGTGTTCACAGAGACATGCGCAACCTCCCCATTAAGCGTGAGTGAGTGTGAGTATGAAATATTGTACAGTTGTTATTTTGTTCATAATGTTCTCATTTGCTGTGTAAGAATTATAGTTATTACTCTGTTCTTAATGTTCTCACTAGCTGTGTGTGTGTGTGTGTGTGTGGTGTGTGTGTGTGTGTGTGTGTGTGTGTGTGTGTGTGTGTGGTGTGTGTGTGTGTGTGTGTGTGGTGTGTGTGTGTGTGTGTGTGTGTGTGTGTGTGTGTGTGTGTGTGTGTTCATTTGCTGAAATACAGTTCTTAATTTTCTCACTTGCTGTGTCAGAATGATAGTTATTATGTTCTCACTTTCTGAGGTGCTGCCCCTTGCATTGTATGAGAATTGTGTGTGTATGTATGAGAGAGAGAGTTTGTGTGTGAATGAAGTATAGTTGTAATCTTAATTTTCTCACTTGCTGTTTGAGAATGATAGTGGTTATTGTTGTTATTATTATTGTTATTCATTGTATGTTCCTATTTATGTTATTAATTATTAGTGTTTGAATGAACTTAATTAGCTGAAATACAGCTGTTCTTAATTTTCTCACTTGCTGTGTGAGAATGATAGTTATTATGTTCTCAATGCCCCTTGCATTGTATGAGAATTGTGTGGAAGAGTTTGCAGCACTAGTTCTAGTGCTACACCTTTGTACAAAGTTAACAATAAATAAAGTTATAAGGAATGAATGTGCCTCCTGCGTGAACTGCGCAAAGATTAGATTAGATTAGATTCAAATGTATTGTCATTGTACAGCACAAGTATAGTACAGCGAAAATAATTTAGCATCTAACCAGAGTGCAAATGTTGCAGTAAAGTGCATGGTAATATAATATAATTTACATTTAAAATGTTCAGGTTAAAGGACAATCTAGGTATTAAATGGGATATGAGCAGCATAATAATAGGTATATATATAGGTATACTGTATATAGGTATATATAGGTGAGAGATATATAGGTGAGACTGGAGTTTAACGTCGGTCATATTGTGGTACTTGGAGAGAGAACTACTTTCTTAGGTGGTACTTGGTGTAAAGAGGTTGAGAACCACTGCTCTAGATAAAACATGTTTGTGTGGTACAGACCCCAACAAATGTCACATGTGGATTTTCAGAGTTTTTTCAGTGAAAATGAAAATTGTCATGCAAAAATGATCATTCCCACTAATAGTGAACCATATTGGCATAATGGCATTATCTGTCACAATTTTTTGTTCTACTTTAGCTTTCAGCCCTTGACGAAAGCATGGTTTCCTGACTTGGGGACTGGATCTATTACCCTGTGATCCAACTGGAGGATTCTACACTCAGCAGCACTCCTGAGCGTCTTGGAGCGCACCACACCCCAATTAAAGTTATAGATCTAAATCTAGGTCCCTATAGGGACCCATGTTTATTTTGATGCAACCTAGAAGTGCCATGGGGCGACAGCTGAGATGTATTATTCCTAATGGGTTATAATGGGTTATAATGGGTTATAATGGGTTATAATGGGTTATGATGGGTTATAATGGGTTATAATGGGTTATAATGGGTTATAATGGGTTATGATGGGTTATAATGGGTTATAATGGGTTATAATGGGTCATAATGGGTTATAATGGGTTATGATGGGTTATGATGGGTTATAATGGGTTATAATGGGTTATAATGGGTTATAATGGGTTCTAATGGGTTATAATGGGTTATAATGGGTTATAATGGGTTATAATGGGTTCTAATGGGTTCTAATGGGTTATAATGCATGGGTTATAATGGGTCATAATGGGTTATAATGGGTTATAATGGGTTATGATGGGTTATAATGGGTTAAAATGGGTTATGATGGGTTATGATGGGTTATAATGGGTTATAATGGGTTATAATGGGTTATAATGGGTTATGATGGGTTATAATGGGTTATAATGGGTTATGATGGGTTATAATGGGTTATAATGGGTTATGATGGGTTATGATGGGTCATGGGTGGGTTGCAATGAGAAGAGAAATGAAGAATAATAAGAAATGCTGACAAAAGGTTGATCCTGGAACCTCCTCTGCTGACCATAGAAGAGTTTGTATTTTCTTCTGCATACTTTCTTTTGTACATATTTTCCAGACGGGTAACCATCTGTTCATCTGCGTGGACGGCTTCATCCCACATAGTTGGACTGGACACAGCTGGACAGGACAAATCTGGACTTGGACACAGCTGGACTTGGGCACAGCTGGACTGGACACGGATGTGGCAGTGCTCTCCTCTTGGCTCTGGGAGGACCGTGTTCTGAACGCTATGAACACATAGGAAAATAATAAATATGATATAAACGGTATGGGCAAAGGGTTCTCTTCTCCCAGCTCAGACTGCATTCCTTGCCTCCTCCGTCATGTCCTGGAAAGATTGGGTGCGGGTTGAACCTCTTTGGAAGCAGTTTGGCTTCTGCAAGGTCACCTGATCTGTCAATCAAGTTCCATCAACAGTACATTTTCTTCTTCTTCTTTCATTAAGGGTAATTATTTGTTAGGGAGGCATTCGGATCTCAAATCAGGATTATATTGCTTTAAAAAAAAAACCGAGAGCCAGTTTAAATGTATGTTAATACCGGAGCACAAGATACAGGCGTAGGATTTGTTCAATATGCTCAAATGCTGCAGGATATTCATTGAGGCTATGGCAGTTTTATTTTGGCTATTATAGACCTAAACTAGCTGCACTTCCAGCATGAGAATCAGCAAGACTGACAGAGACAGACTTTAAAGTAACTGGTTTTAATAGTAATTATATTATATATATATATATGTATTAAATGTTCTAGAGTTATCCCCAGGATCTCCCTTTGTTTTTGGTGGTGCTTCTACTAGTCAGTTGCGACCACAGACAGTAGTATATAGTATATTCATAGTGGTGTCCGCCCCTATTGTATGAAGCGCATCACCCGACTGAATACACAGTGTGAGTCTGTGCTATGGCATCGTCAAGTCTTTTTCCTTCAAGTGATCCGGTAAGGTAGCATTACATTTTTCAGTGTACAGGTTAGAACAGGTTAGAACAGGTTAGAACACACCCTCTGGGCAGCACTGCTACTTCTTCATCCTCTCATGTTGGACTGAGGGCAGACTGGACGCTGTAGTGACAGTGCCTGTTGAGGTACAAAGTGGTATTACCATTACTATTACCATTACCAACAGGTAGAAATGTTATTTGCTTGTTTGTCTGTCTGTTTTCTCTTCGGGTACATTTTCTCTGATTGCGTGCAATTTCTTCAAAACATTATACAATGTTCAAACCACCTATTTGCTTTGAAGTAGCCTATTGTCATACGATGGAAGCTGTCTGATTCCTTTAGGGAACTTTGAGTTGACAGTGAAGCTGTGCCATTACCGAGTCAGACACCAAGTCAGTTGATCAAAAAGACACAGATGTCCAGTCATCCATGAGTAAATAGGACATATTTAAGAGTTTGGCTAAAACTCTACAGTATATATTAGCTGGGTTACATTTGCGTGGTGTGGGCCTATATGGGTGCATGGGTATTGTTTTGCGTGGATAGTAGATTGGATTTACGTGGAGAAGTTTTTTCGTTTTTTTTGACGTGTTAACATCTCATGGATATAATATGGCGGAAGGAAAATCAGAGAAGGTAGCTAAAAACACTCAACAACCAGCCTAGTTAGCAACCAAAATCACAGTCGTAAATATATATATATATATATATATATATATATATATATATATAGATAAACATATATATGTATGTATATATATATACACATATACCCACACATTCCCTCTGTTTCTCCCCTGGCTAGAGAGATAGACGGATGCAGGTACATAAAGAGACAGACAGGCGCTGTTGGACACAAAGTCCAGTCCTAAGATGCTGACGAGTCATTAAAACTCAAGATGACAGGTAAGTGGGTTCCTCCACTCCACTATTCAGAGGGAAGTAGCCCAGCTGTTTTAACATTCCTATTAAGTTCACTGCAGGCTTCAGGGGTGAAGGGTCACACTTGTGTCTATTTAGTCATCTATTCTTCAATTTGGGTGTAAAAACACAACAATGGCTGGCGTCATGGACTGCCCTAATAGACACTGATGATACGAGAAGACCGAACACAAGCGGACCCTGACAGTCGACATGCTTGACGGTGACAACACAAATCCGGGCATGTGAGGCTTTAATAGAACTGTGGGTAATGGTGTTAAAGGTGGACGTCACACAAGGCAGGTTGAGAAGATGTCTGAAGAAAGGAGAAGAAATTGTCATAAAAGAGGTGTATTTTGCCTACTCAATACCTAAGGGGATTGATGAACACTGAGCACTTCCTTCCATTCTGTCTGCCCTCTCCACATTGAGCCAGTGGCATTTAAACTGGCTGGAGCATCAGGGACATAAAGTATACTAAATGACCACCATCATTCTGGCCAGCTCCCCTCCCCCCCTTCCCCCCAAGCAGGTACAGTCTGACTGTGACTCTCCCACTCTCTTCTGGAGCGGTGCGACACGCAGGTTTCCGAACGTCTACGAATCCCAGGCTGGTGAGAACCACTAGTGTGTGTGATGCTGCGAATCTGTAACAAAAGATAAGATAATAAAACTGTGAATTTCAGGGGGGGGGAAATTTCTTTTTAGAGCTATTTTCTTTCACTACATTGTATGAGGATGTAATGTATAGTTTAATATAAACGTTGCTATGATTACATAGCGATGCGTGAGAGTGGATAACAACCTGTTTCTGTCCTCCTCCTCCTCCTCCTCTTCCTCCAGCAGCACAGCAATGCGCTTCTTGGTCTGAAAACAGAAAACGTGTCTTCCAGGGTCTGTGGCTCAGAACTAATGGCATTCACTGCTTCGGTTACTTTCAGCCATTTCACTTGTTTCGTGTTGTTGGTAATTCCAGAGCTTAAACTTCCAAATAAGACCCATTTTTTCTTCTTTATTTAAAATGTTGTCATCCATTAATTCAAGTTCACAGTGTGTAAAATTACTCTTCTTCTTCTTGTGTTGTGTGTACACATTTCTACACATCAATATACAGTGTTCAAACTGTACATATAATGATAGTTTTATACATAGGATGATAGTTTTATAAATAGGAGGATAGTTTTATACATATCCATGTCCATTCGTCGGTCCACCAATCCAGCAGCAACGTTGTCCAAACATGTAGAACTGGATGGTTCTTTATTTATTGGAAGGATTTGGAGATTCACTTAATTCTTGCCATGATTCCCTTTGGTCTGCACCGTGTATAAGAACAGTAGATCCATTTGATCTGTGGAATAAACAATTAAAATTAAGCTCATAAATAAAGGTTATAAAATCCACTTGGATGATGTTTCTAGAGAAAGGTATTGTAAGAATAGTGTAGGGACATGCTAATATGCCACACACACACACACACACACACACACACACACACATGCAGAGAGATAAGTGTATGTCCCAAATCCTATCACACTGCTCTTCTGTCCTTCGATAATGCTCTAGAGAGAGCGAGAGAGAGAGAGAGGGAGAGAGAGAGAGAGAGAGAGAGAGAGAGAGAGAGAGAGAGAGAGAGAGAGAGAGAGAGAGAGAGAGAGGGGGAGAGAGAGAGAGAGAGAGAGAGAGAGAGAGAGAGAGAGAGAGAGAGAGAGAGAGAGAGAGAGAGAGAGAGAGAGAGAGAGAGAGAGAGAGAGAGAGAGAGAGAGAGAGAGAGAGAGAGAGAGAGAGGGAGAGAGAGAGAGATTTTCAAGGGGTCAGGGAGAGGACAGGATAGACTGCTGATGTCAACACAGAAAGATGAGATAAACCATGGGCTGAAGGGGGCGTGTCTGTGTGTGGTGTGTGTAACTGTGTGTGTGCCTGTCTGTGTGTGTGTGTGTGCGTGCGTGTGGGTGGTGTGCAGAAAGATGCACACAGGGATGCACTCAGAAGACATGACTGCTGATGTCAAAGATAAAGAGGCAGAGACAGATCTCTGACCACACACTCCCCCCCACCTGGACGGGACCAGCCGGGCCCACACACTGACCGGCCTCAAGACAGACAGACGGACATACGACCTCC
The DNA here is from genome assembly GCA_027704905.1 of Muraenolepis orangiensis. Taxonomy (NCBI): domain Eukaryota; kingdom Metazoa; phylum Chordata; class Actinopteri; order Gadiformes; family Muraenolepididae; genus Muraenolepis; species Muraenolepis orangiensis. Next base: position 12,940,069 of record CM051001.1, read on the forward strand.
AGTGGCTTTCCTCCATCCTACCCGCGGTTCCAATCGTCCAACGCTTGACAAGAAGCTCAGTCGGCGGACGCCTCACGCTGGCGACTATAGATCTACTACGTCATCAGACGCCTCACGCTGGCGACTATAGATCTACTACGTCATCAGACGCCTCACGCTGGCGACTATAGATCTACTACGTCATCAGACGCCTCACGCTGGCGACTATAGATCTACTACGTCATCAGACGCCTCACGCTGGCGACTATAGATCTACTACGTCATCAGACGCCTCACGCTGGCGACTATAGATCTACTACGTCATCAGACGCCTCACGCTGGCGACTATAGATCTACTACGTCATCAGACGCCTCACGCTGGCGACTATAGATCTACTACGTCATCAGACGCCTCACGCTGGCGACTATAGATCTACTACGTCATCAGACGCCTCACGCTGGCGACTATAGATCTACTACGTCATCAGACGCCTCACGCTGGCGACTATAGATCTACTACGTCATCAGACGCCTCACGCTGGCGACTATAGATCTACTACGTCATCAGACGCCTCACGCTGGCGACTATAGATCTACTACGTCATCAGACGCCTCACGCTGGCGACTATAGATCTACTACGTCATCAGACGCCTCACGCTGGCGACTATAGATCTACTACGTCATCAGACGCCTCACGCTGGCGACTATAGATCTACTACGTCATCTAGATATCACCACCGTAGGGCCGGCCTCTGTTCGGCCTGCCTCTGTATGGCAAAGATTGGTCAGATCATCAACAGTCGTCGAGGGTGACACTCTCCTACGATGTAAGACCATGTTGGCCAAATAGACCCTTTTATCACATCATAGGACAAACACAAGTGTCCCTCATAACACTTATCATGGCATGCGTCTGCTCCTGAAGATAGTCTACTATCTGCTGAGCCCTGGTTCATAAAAGGAGCAGATGCCTCTGTGAGAAAGCATAATCCCGATTATGCATTGCTCCTGATACTGCTGGTGCTCGGTGCTCGAGCGATCAGGGGAAAGCATTGAAACAGACGACTAACTGACTACATCGCTGCTGTCACGGGTCACCTGCTCATTGTAGCAGCGGCCGCGGTCTGTCACCACCACCACTCCAAGTTTGGAAACATGTTCCTGTTCCTGCAAGGGGAACTTCTAGGCAATCTGCCCATCTCCATCTTAGCTCTCTCTCTCTCTCTCTCTCTCTCTCTCTCTCTCTCTCTCTCTCTCTCTCTCTCTCTCTCTCTCTCTCTCTCTCTCTCTCTCTCTCTCTCTCCCCCCCCCCCCCCCTTCTCGCTTAACTTAGAACCTCACTTGACCTCACTTGTGTGCCATCTGTGCAACCCAAACTTTTCTCGCTGCTTGTTCATACTGGAACAACAACAGTCCAAAGTAACCCTTCGTCACCTCCCATACCCAGAGAACCCACCACCCACCACCAGCCAGCCAGAAGAGTCCTTCTATATATCGTCAGGGGTTGGGGGGGGGGGATGTTGTGGTCTGCTCTCTGCCATACAAACCACCCCCCTCTACACACACACACACACACTCTGCACACTAACTCATACTCCCTCAACCAGCATTCTCAGCTGGCTCCCTTCTCACGCCACTCTTCTCCTCCAGTATGTCTGTGCTGGTCTCTGCCCCAGCCTCACGCTGGCCCATGTGGGAGGAAGGTCTGCGGTCCATTAAAGGGAGTTGATCAACAACAACAACAACAACCTGGTATGATGAAGAGTTTTGCCATTTCTGTAATTCTTTGACCAAGGTCTCTTTGCGCTGTCTATTGCCAGCAGCATTCACTGAGTGGTCGGAGTTCACTGGCCTTGAAACTACATAAGACTTGTTCAAAGAGCGCAGCGGTATATGCAGCAATATTAGTTCCATTTGAAATAATAATATAACATGCATGCATCTATGGCTTAACGACGCCTTAAAACAGTACGCCATTGTAATGTATGTATGTATGTATGTATGTATTGACATGTATATGTTTGTATCTGTGTGTGTGTACTGTGTGTGTGTGTCTGGTGTGTGTGTGTGTGTGTGTGTGTGTGTGTGTGTGTGTGTGTGTGTGTGTGTGTGTGTGTGTGTGTGTGTGTGTGTTTATGTACTGTGTGTGTGCATGCGTGCGTGTGTAGAGATGAGGTTAAACATGTGTGTGCATTAGTGGATGTTAAATATAAGATATAGGCGTGGCCATATTAAACTAAAAGGTCACTGATTGGCCACTTGCCCTCTCCGACCCTTGGGGTGGAGCCAGTCATATTAGCAGTTTGGTTCCACGCCAAAAAAAACAACGGATAGTTGATCCTGACAGTCCTCATCAAAAGGGCACATGGGTTGGGATCCGGCCAGATGTAAGAGGCTTTCAAATCATTATGAGCTGATCAGGGGACACTAGGGCCTCATTAATCAATCACATATTTACTATAATTGGGTTGGAGCCCCACTGGGTTAAACCCTCGGTAGAATCTGTCCAAAAAAACCAGGCCCCGGACTTCAATCCGTAGCCCGATCTGAAAGCCTGCTTAGTTTGGAAAGACTTGAGGACTGAGTAATTATTGTGTGACTATCCGGTGATCTTATTATAATAAACACGTCTAGTTTACACTCTGCAACAACGAGAACCTTCCTCAAGAGAACGGCGGTCGGGGCGCTCTGCCTCACGGTGTGAGACTCAGAAGGGACGTGGCCTACCGTCCGCCACGCGAAGTCAGAGAGCTTCACCGACTCATGACTGCTGGAGTCGAAATGCGGGGAAACGACAATTTGTTGAAATGATCAACCAACATCAATCAATCAACATTGTTTTAATAGTTTGAAGAAAAAACCCTGTCGAAAAACCAACAGTACACCAAGACACCAAAAGGTTTATAGTTCAAAGTCATGGAAACTATAATAATCTACCAGCATGGCGGGCTGCTCACATGGGTACCACCTTGCTGTTGTGATGGGAATGGAGGACGGAGACAGAACAGAACAGAGAGGACACCGGGACAGACAGTGTGGGCGGGGCTTACTTCAGGAGTCTAATGAGAATGAATGAGCAAGAAGAAAGCTGAGCCAGAGCCCTGTGAGTTTAGTGCAGTGAAGTATTAATTGCTGTTCTTCTGTATCTTGTGCCGCCAAACATATGCTCCAATATCATCATACACATACATGTTCTATCCAGGAGCACAAATCGGGCCTGGAAGAAGACCCAACGATACAAATGCCAACCGATCCACATTGGCATACACACACCAACGCAGTCTCATGAACTGGTTTGTAGGATTCCTTACGAAAATACAGTGCACTTTGTTTCGTAGGAAATCGTACATACAGCAATCAGTGCGCATGCGCGTCCCACTGCAGCGAGAACACAAAGCAACATGGCCGACTTTCCGCGTATTCTCAGTGTAAAATGCAAACAAATCATATATTTTGGCCATTTAAATATGTTTTGATAACATTTCTAGCAAGACATGGGCCATTATTTGTCACAATCGTCCTTCAGTGAATGTATGCGATCTTTAGTTTCATAGTTATTACGAATATTTCCACAGACATTTTTTCAGAGCCATCAGTGTGCATGTGCACACTCCAGCTCTATATAAGTGCATTTGCGCAGCACCTGCAGCAACGCATATTCATGAAAAAACAGTACACATTGTTTGGCATGAATAGTACGCACGTTTGTTTACACGCCTTTCAGTCGGCGAACAGAGCAGCTGAAAATGTCTAAAATAACACTTAAATATGTACGTTTTTATGCCTTTTTTCTCTCGATACAAACATACAGTAGTAAGGTTACGCTAAAATACGGTTTGATAACAAAATGTGTACTTTATACCAGTGGCGAAGCGTGTCTATCACAACTGGACCTTCTGTAGACCAGGGGTTCCCCAACTTTTCAGCCCGCGACCCCCAACATAACAGACCCCCCCCCCCCCACTATCACCGGAGGGACTGAAACATTAAAAACAACGTGTGCGCAGATCTTCACCATCGAGAACATCGTGAAGTCCAAGGGGGGGGGGGGGTAATCGTGATATTGAAAATTGTGTGTGGCTTTTTTTTCAGCTGCAAATGATACTGTCGTGAATCTGTCGGAATCAAAATTCCTTTATTCGTCACCCGTACATATATAAAAATCTATGCACGTTATTATTAACAATAAAAACCTCATGGTCACATCAAGAGGATTCTGAAATCATCTCGCGACCCGGTCCCGCCCCCCCCCTCGGGGTCCCGCGCACCCCCCCCCCCTCGGGGTCCCGCGACCCCCACTTTGGGAACCCCTGCTGTAGACCACCACCCCCACCATCACCACCACCATTCGAAAATTCAGTTGTTCTAGTCAGACGGACGTCACGGAGGAGTCACTTTATGCCTTATCTCATTTAGGAAGATCAGATTGTCGCAGCCAATTCCCAAGTGTACCATAGTTGTAAAGCAGTGTCCATGTAGTGAAGTAACAGACCACCACAGACCACCACACACAGGCTATCGGTTAAAGGGACGGTCTAACACGCTTCACGTGAAAAGGCTTAACGTAACTTTGGAACTTTAAGTTCCAAAATAGCGATCAATAATCACCAAATGTCTCTGGCATATGTCTTGTCATTAGCACTTTCACCTGTCAAAATGAAAGTGAAAAGGTGAAAGTGCTAATGACAAAACATATGCAAATTAGGTGATTATTGATCGTGGTTTTGTAACTCTTAGTTACGTTAAGTCTTTTCACGTTAAGCGATGCAAAGAAAGATCAAGTCAAAACTCTCAATCAATGCACAACAATGCTTAACAAACCCAAGACAGCCATTAACTAATCAGTCAACAAGTGTGTGGGAACAAAATGCAACACTGAGACAAAACCAGCAAAGACAAATGAGTCTCACTCACCAATGATGTTCACTAAAAGACCAAATCCATTCTCCTGTCCTTCTGGATGAATGGTTCGACCACCATCAGGTCATAAAGATGATCGCTTTTCAGATCCAAAATAAGTTCCAATTCCCTGCTCTCTTGTCGGTCCCAAATAGCAACACTCCCATCAGTAGAGCCTCTTGTGGCTAGTACAGCCCGTTAGCCACGGGTATCGTTCCCAGTTGCTACTCTGAAAATGGCGAACATAGCCTGCTTTAACTACTTGAGTCAGCTCCAGATTGTCAGGTGTTGGACGGCCTTTTTTAATTATGTCCATCTTAACATTAAATGGTCGTCTTGAAAATGGTTCAGACAATAAATCCGCAACGACATCATCTTCACCTGTTGCCATTTTGACGTAAAAAAAACAACGTAGAAAACGTAACACTACGCTAGATCCACTCTCGCGCCAGCCACCACCTTGCACCTTCTAGCTCCATATTGAGCTGCGGGGAAATCTAAAAGAATACGCCCATTGGCTACAAATCACTATATGATTGGTTGATCAAATTGTCAATCCAAACGTACGCTCTCATTCAGTCTAAGGGCCAATGTCAGCGGAAATACTTTGGTTGAAGGATATTCTTCCCAGCCACCCAGAAACATATCTGATTGGTTGCATTGTTTTTCCAACACAAAACCACTCAAATGCGTCGTGCATGGACCGAGAAAGACAAACAAATCAACGTAACACTGTAATATAACAGATAACAACACAGATACCATTCTCATTTATTCATTTTATTAAAATTTTATTAAATGTTATTAAATTGTATTACATTTTATTAATACAATTAATTCGATTTTTTGGTTTCATCTGAGAGTTCCAGGGTCTTCTCTGAATACCTTGAAGGCCCTGACGCTTCACCACTGCTTTATACATAAGGTATGTGCATAAGGCAAGCATCATTATCTTGAACACATTTGGCTACTTCATACCCCTTAAAACATGTTTGACTGATTTTATCAAGCTTGACCCTAAAAGGCTCATTTGAACCTGTGCCACCTTTGAAGGCTTACAAGGAAACCAAAACACGTGCTACAGACAGTTTTTGAAAGATCTTGTCCTCTACTACCATAAGCAAGGGCAAAATAATTGGGGGCATCACTCAGCAGGGTCACAACCTGTAAAAAACATGATTTCAACCTCTTAAAAATAAGAAACCTAAAATAAAAAATCTGACCACTGTGTTTTTCGACCAGTAAACCCTATAATAAGATGGCAAGATTCCTGGTCACAATTTCACATAATAGGGAAAACACATTAGAACTACAAAACGTGTGACACAGCACGCTAAAAAAATTGTAGTTCTTTGCACACGTCCGGGTCTCGTCCCTCGATCTATTTGTGTGAATAATGTGGTTTATATATATTTTTAAACATATAATGTGGTTTCCGAACGAGACGGGGCAGCTCAGTGCCGCTGCAATCCGATGGATTAGTAATACACGTAAAAATAAACTTAAATAATAAACGTAACAGAACAATAAGGCGGCAGTCATATCAGCGTCCATAGCAACGATAGAAACCTAAACAAATCTTCGTAATAACTCAAAAAAGGAAGATCGTATAAATTCACTGAACAAAGCGTGTGAGAGTAAAACACACATTTCTCGCTTATCATATGTTGACATCACAGCTGCAGAAGTTCGCACATGCACACGGGTCGATACGTACGATTTCCTACGAAAAAAGTGCACTGTTTTTTCGTAAGGAATCCTACGTATCGTTTATGAGAAAAGCCGCACACACACACACACACACACACATACACACACACACACACACACAAACACACACACACACACACACACTCACACACCCACACTCACACACACTCACACACACGCACACGCATAAACATGCACACACACATGTATACACACACACACACACACACACACACACACACACACACACACACACATACACACACACACACACTTGACTGACCGACTGTACTCAGCCAGGGTAATGAGAATTGATGCTGCTCCAGTGTGTGCCAGGAGCGCGGGGAAAGGGGGAGAGGGTGTGTGTGTAGAGGATGTGAAGTGCCCAGTCCTGCACACCAAAACCAATACATTAACCTGCAATACTGCTGCTCCTTCACAGACCGCCTGGAACCCGCCATGTCCATGTGGACATCCCGAGGAATCTGTGTATAGCCGCGTTTGTTTGTGTGTGTGTCTGTGTGTATGTGTGTTTACATACGCCTGTGTGCACATACGCCTGTGTGTGGGGAGGGTTGTGTGCAAGTGTGTGTGTGTGTATGTGGGGGTGGTTGTTTGTGTGTGTGTGTGTGTGTGTGTGTGGGTGTGGGTGTGGTGTGTGTGTGTAGGTCTGTACACAAGCCAAGATTAGAATGTATCCTGCCAGTGTGTTTTGGTTTTGCGTTATGTGTCAGTTAGGGCTGTAACACAAATATTTAAAATAGAGAAAAAGATAGTGTGAAACTGCTGATGACTCTCATTTGATTGAGCCTTCCTGTTGCCTTGTTGGGAGCAGGTCTTCAGGTGTTATTGGATCTCTCTGCAACAACCCCGGTCTATGTACCCCGGTCCGTGCTCAGTATGCATGTTCTCCATGTATTAGAGAACGGTGGCCACCGAATCCAAGACATCTGTGGTCCGGTACTCCTCCTCCTTCAGGTACTCCTGAAGTCCCAATGCTGCCAAAAACACAAGCATAGACAATGTTATTGTTATTTTTAAATGTTATAGTATATTGTTTTCGAAATTCAAAATTCATACTGCGGGAGGGAATGGGGAGTAAGCATTCCATTGTACTACGTTGCATATGGCAAAACAAAAATCTTGGGGGCGAGGGATCCGTCAGTGTAGTATCCTACCAGGAAGTGTTTAGTGATTTGTTTACCTATTTATTCGGAGCACACCGCTTTCTAAAAAATGGACGAGCAAGCGGCAAGCAAATGTCAATAAAGTAAATGTTTTGACCTTTGAAAAAAAAATGGAAAATGTAGTTTTTTGGACACCTTAGTACAGAGAAACAAATGCAAAGATGGAAACTTTTAGTGTAATAGTCGTCAGCGGGTGGTGCTGTGCAGTGGTAAACTTCACGTAAGAACTTCGCCTCTCATGCCGGAGGTCATCAGTTCGAGCCCAGTGGACACTGACTGTTACACTAGCACACACCGGTATTCATGTGTAAATTAATTCCACACTTGCTTATTAGCTACTTTTTGTTGGTGTTACACCCACGGAGACGTGGTAGAGAGTGATCATCAGTTCCGATGGGCATCACCACAGATTCACAGCCCGTTAAGGATATTGATATTGCAGACCGAGAGGGCCGTCCAGCAACACCTCCAGACACCGCATGCATCACACACAGCCTGGTGCTGAGGACAGCACTCTAGAGGCTGTAGAGTCATCTTCACTGTCGTATACGTACAAGTACATTTATTTGAGGAGAGAGTGAAATGTATTAAATGTATTATGTCCAAAAATATACAAAACAAACACATCTTTAAAACTTTGCGTAAAAGATATATAGGCGAAACAATCTTATTTATAGTCAAATAAATTGTACTCAAACCTAAAACAGACAACGTGTTATAGTCGTACACTTTGTTACCAGTCTTACATTTTTACTTTGTTCTATAAGAGCTAAATACGTCACGTTCGTTCTGCAGTGGCTCCAAATCTGTCATTCAAATATTCATATATTTAGTCACCCAAGGGTTGGCCACACGCCAACAAACGTGATTGTATGAGTCCGAAGATGGTCAATATGACCTGATGAGATCGTCACTCAGCAGTCAACGTGAATGATGAACGCCTGGAGCCTCTCGGATGTCCACATCAGCCTCCATCACCACGTTGCCTCTTTTCAGGGTGCTGGAAGATTACTGCCCATGCCCAACACTCAAGGCCTCAAGCCTGAGCCAAGCCTGAGTGCAAGAGGGCTTAGGGTTAGAGGGAGTTGTTATTTGGCCCTGTGAAGCCTTTTGAGACGGGTGAACAAGATAATATTTTACTGCAATTTGTGGAAAATGGCCTGGCCACCGCCCAGCTGTTAGCAAGTGAAATGCCCTGCGAGAATATCTGTTCCTATTGGGATGTGTCTGCCTCTGAATGAGACCATTTGGATTCCTCCAGGCTTGGTTCTGACCAATCAGGCCTTCTCTTCCCTGATTGTTTTAGGGAATACATCTTACTTGTCAATCCCAGGTGTGTGAAGTGCAACACCTCTCATTGGAGGAGAAACATAGGGAGGGAGGGAGCAGAGAGAGGTTATTTGGTTTCAAAATCTCGCTCACTTCTGCTCATCTGTAGTGGCCCAGTAATTACTTTAATGAGGAATGCTGACTGCTATTAATACGAGCTGTTTGTGGCCAGCCTGCTCTTCATGTGTCCAAATCAATTACTGCCACTAATTTTTTTAAACTGAAATAGCTTAAATCTATCTAATCATTCTGGATCACTTACCTCAGTAGCTTGGGGTTTTTTCCAATGTTAACTACCCTATTGGTATTTAATTTAGGACCTGGATATACATGAGCGTAATTTGTAACGTTTATGTACTTCTGTGGACAGAAACTGCATTAATGGGTTCTGGGGAATGTGGGTGACGTGATCTGCCTTGTTTAGACAACATTCAAGCCTGAGTGAGTTCACGTTGCCATTTGTGTGTGGAAAGACACTAAAATGTGTCCGGAACGCAAGTTCAAATTGCTGCCGTAGAGCTAATGCTTCATGGGACACATGGGCCGACTACATAGTGTCTAACAGAGATAGATACTAGGGCTGTAAAGGCTACGGAACAGGGCACCAGATGACGGCAGTACTGAAGATAGAGGAGCACAGAGGTGTTCATATCAGTATGAAACCGTTGAAATTAACTGGAACTGTCTTGTCCGTAAAACTACCGGGAGAGGTATGGCACGCACGCACGTGTGAGTGTCATCCTACTGTCTATGTGTGTGTGTGTGTGTGTGTGCGTGCATGTAAATGGACATTTATATATAGCGCTTTTCTAACCAAAGGTTACTCAAAGCGCTTTACATATCAAGTCTCACATTCACCCATTCATACACACATTCAACCACCAACGGCGGAGTCAGCCATGCAAGGAGACAGCCAGCACGTCAGGAGCAGTTAGGGTGTCTTGCTCAAGGACAGCTCGGCAGTTTTTGGGCGGCGGGGATCGAACCAGCAACCTTCCGGTTGTGAGGCGACCGCTCTACCTCCTGAGCTATACTGCCACTATGTGTGTGTCTGAGTGTGTGTGTGTGTGCGCGTGTTCGTGCGTGTGTGTGTGTGTGTGTGTGTTTGTGTTTGAGTGTGTTTTATTAAAACATTTGTTGTCTTGTATTGACCAGTTCCGCCCGCGGTGGCTGTTTCAGTTCAGGGTGAGCGGTAGTGTGTTAATAAAACTGAGGTTTTATTACTACTAGTGCTGCACAGCAATAGGATTATCCTGGACGACAGAAGGAATGACGGAGTGGGTTGTATTACCTGGTCCCTCCCAGGAACTCCTCTTTATTGGTCACATACACATCCATGTTATATACAGCGCCCGGCGAACCGACCTGAGACAAACGGCGCAATAGTTATTCTTAGAAGGAGGGGGGGGGGGGGATTTGGGGCGAATGGTGACAGCTTGTTAAACACACAGTACTCTGTAGAGCACACAGTACTCTGTAGAGCACACAGTACTCTGTAGAGCACACAGTACTCTGTAGAGCACACAGTACTCTGTAGAGCACACAGTACTCTGTAGAGCACACAGTACTCTGTAGAGCACACAGTACTCTGTAGAGCACACAGTACTCCGTAGAGCACTGGTCTGGTGCCTTGCTGAAGGTTTCGGGGACTTGAACCGGCAACCTTCCGGTTCCCAAGCCAAGTCGTAAGCCTTAAGCCATGCATGTATTTTTAATTGATTGTGTATTGGAATGAAAGTACACCATGTGTTCAGTGTTTTTTTTTGTATTGTTATAGTATAGTGTTGTATGTAGTATAGTATATAGTAGGTTGTATTTAGCGTTGTTTATTGTACATAGTAAAGTATATCGTAGGTAGTATATAGCATTGTTTATAGTATATAATATAGTATATAGTGGGTAGTATATAGTGTTGTGTATTGTAAATAGTATAGTATATAGTGTTGTTTATAGTATATAATAGGCAGTATATATTGTTGTTTATAGTATATAGTATAGTATAAAGTAGGTAGTAAATAGTGTTGTTTATAGTATATAGTATAGTATATAGAAGGTAGTATTTAGTGTTGTTTATAGTATATAGAATAGTATATAACAGGTAGTATTTAGTGTTGTTTATAGTATATAAACTAAACTCAACTATATTATAGTATATTATTGTATAGTATAATTTGCATAGATATATGCATGTATAGCATAGTACAGAATTGTTGTTCATACTGTAGATAAATCAGTGTGAGTCACAAACATGCGTGTCCAGAAAGGTAAGAGACTTCACAGGGCATTCAAAAACACATTGACTCTTTGACTTGTGCAGTAGAGTTTCCCATCCTTGGATGTAGTAATGCTGTGTTCCATTTCAGCGCTGTGCTGTGCTCACCACCCCATCTCGCCTTCTCTTCCTTTCTTGCTTCACACCACATCTCCAGTTCGGTTCGGTTTACCATTATATGATACCATGAACGGAATCATTTTAAGAATAAATGGGTCAGATATGTGTGGCTGAATACTTTCAGTGTCAAAGTGCTTGGGACTAGTGGATCCATAATGGTGGAGGTAATGACGCCCTAAATCCTGGGCTCTCATTAGGAGTCTTTTAAAAAGTGACTTTGGGGATTAGAACAGCGTAATAGCCCTGGTCAGGTGCTCATGCTTGGCAGACAGGGGTTCTCTCTGCACCCAAGTGAGGCCAAGGTTTCCATGTCGGTGACTTTATTAATTTGCACCCGGCCAGCGTTCAAGTGATGTGTGCTCAGCAGTCAAAGCCATTGCTTGTAATTGCTGTGCGGGATTTGAATGGACGTCTCTCAGAGTTCCTTGTCATCTTGTTCTGTTCCCTGTGGAAGAAACACGAGTCTCCTTCTGTAGAACACAAGGAGACTCGTGTTCCTGATGGAGGAGGCAGAATGTGGAGGAGGCGCAAAGGTGTGTGTGTGAGTGTGAGTGTGGTGTGTGTGTGTGTGTGAGTGTGGTGTGTGTGTGTGTGTGTGTGTGTGTGTGTGTGTGTGTGTGTGTGTGTGTGTGTGTGTGTGTGTGTGTGTGTGTGTGGTGTGTGTGTGTGTGTGTGTGCATGTGCGTGTGTGTGTGTCACAGTGTTTTTCTGGGGGGGGGGGGGTTTCTATGTGTGTATGTTTAAGGGTGAGTAAGAGTGATTTATGTGTGTGTGTATGTGTGTCACAGTGTTCATCTAGGAGAGGGATGGGTTTTCTATGTGTGTGTGTGTGTGTCTGAGGGTGAGTAGGAGTGAGTTGTGTGTGTGTGGGTGTGTGTGTGTGTGCGAGATGAGTGACCAGTTTTGTATCTTTCATTACTGTCATTGTATTCGCTAGAGAAATTAGTTTTAAAACAATCTGAAGGAAGCAATGCATGCTACGCCAGTAGGCCATCGATTTGTACAAGCAAGAATTTCCTCTGGCTGATTCTAGAGCCTCGGGCGTCTGACTGCTCTGTCGTCGTCTTTTGCTCTCAGCCGGGACTCTGGATCGACAGAATACCTCTGCCTGAAGACCTACGTACTGCTGTGTAAGGCACTAAGAGGTCAGAGATATAGCGGGGATGAGAGAGACAATGAAGAAGCCTTAGCCTTAGCCTAATCAGTCAAATATTTAATACTATCTATTCTAAAACATACTGCCAGGAGCCAGTGGAACAAGGCTAAAACAGAGAGTGGTGTGACCACGTCTCTCTTGGTTCTGGTTGAACCCCTGGCAGCTAAGCTGTGTACAGTCTGGGGTCGGTCGTCGTTTTTCAGACATGAAAATGACGGTCATGAAAAATGGTCTCCCTGGGTCTTTATCCCATCATATGATTTTTTTTGATGAAATGCAATATTACTTTGGAGAGAACATTTTAACTCTTAATTTACTTAATAAATTCACCAGAGGAATGTGTCCATGTGTAGATGGGGCCATATCCTTCCAGCGTTTAGAAGTCATGGTTCTCTGTTCCATGTTCTTGGTTATCTGTGCTCACTCTTCTGTTCTCTGTTGTTCATTGGCTGTTGATTGTCTGTGGTTCTCTGTTCAATGTTCTCTGTTAATTGTTCTGTGTTCCAGTTCTGCAGTTAATGTGTTATGGCCAGGGTCTTGACACCAGTCTGCCACCCAGAGCTAACAAAAAAAACTGAAAAAGAAGGCAGAATTGACAACCGGTGGTCAAAACATCTTTCAGTATACAAGATGGTGTCTGAGTGTCCTAAAACCAAGGCCATCAGGCACCACAACAATACATAAAGATGGACACTCTGTATTGCATGGTTGTATACAATACAATACAATTGGCTTTTGGCACAAATACACACTAACAGGTTTGAACATATCCGTTTTTCACCTGTAATTCATGTTCTGTTTACCATTGCTGGTAATCTGACTGTGTTTTGGTAAATAATCTGGCTTCATATCAAGTGAAGTCAAGTATATTTTATTTGTATAGCCCTTAATGACAGTTATAGTCTGAAAGGGCTTTTACAACAATCTAGCCCCCCTAAGGGCAAGGAAAAGCTCCCTTAATGATGGAGGAAGAAATCTTGAGAAGAAACACAGAGTGGAAGGGGATCCCTCCTTCAGGGATGGTTCAGGAGTGCAATGGGTGCCATCAATTACATACAGTAATATAGAGGAAAATGAAGGTATAAATATTAAAATGAGAATATCATTTGTGTGTGGTGCTGGCAGGTATCCATCAGGTGGGGATCACAGCGGCACACTGGAGAACAGAAGCAGACTGCGGTATGGTTAGAAGGGGTAGGGTGGAGATGGAACATGTGGAGAACCTCTAGTCTAGTACCTATTGGCAACAGGAGTAGGCTAGTGCTGGCTAACGGGTCGATTTAGCTGAATTGAGAGCTGAGGGGCAAACAACGGAAATGTCAAAAGGTAGGCTTTATAATATGACTTTAAATACTTTTTAAAGTATATAAAATAATAAATATCTTTGAAGTGGTGAGCCAAACACAATATTATAATCAAGCTTTTTTTTCATCATGGACATTGCTAATATATGCCAAGTTCATCTTTCTTCCTGTGATCTGGACTCAGTGTCGTCGTATCAGAACTGTTATACTGTTATGGGTCTATTATGGGTGGCCACAACTGAAGCATAGCAATTGGGAATTATTGCCCTGCAATAAAACAGGGCCTTTATAAATCTGTCTCCTGTCCATCATCCTCCTTTCATATATCTTCCCCTTTCATCAAGTCTGACTCAACCCCAAACAAATATATAATATAAGATGTAAGATTATAGCCTACGTTTAAGTATACCGGGTATATTATACAGTATATATATATATGAAAAAGTCACTTCATGGCCAACAAGGGGCAACATAGAGGCACTGTTCGTCATTCTTAAACAGACAAGAACCTTAAACCACCGTACTGTCATTTAGATCCTGGCTAATCGTCCTCCCTCTATGGAGGGTCTCTTTTCCTGCTGGTCTTATTCTCCTTCCCTCTTCTACAGTCTACTGTTCTCTCTTGTCTTTAAAGTCTTAACACTACCCTGCTGTTTGCTTCCTCGGTTGCATCCCGGTTAATGTTGTGGAAACACAAACAAATACATTAAAACCATACATTAAAATCACCCCTCTCTCTCTCTCTCTCTCTCTCTCTCTCTCTCTCTCTCTCTCTATATATACGTATATATATATATGTAACCCTGTCTCTCAGGCGACCCCAGCGAAGACTATGGGTTGTGTTATGGGTTGATGTGTACCAGGGCCAGGAGGATAGACAGGAACAGGACTCCAATGGTAGTTGACGCAGAGCAAAGTCCCTCATTTATTGTCTTTGAAACACAGATACGTGACAAACTATGGCCGCCTCCTCTCGTCGCTGTTGTTGTAGTGTACCGGGGTGCTCAACTTCAAAACAAAGACAGCAGTACCTCAGTTTCCACGATTTCCCGAATGACAAACTCCTAAGGCAAGTCTTGGGTGAGGCTGATAAAGTCACGGTTAAGGTGGTTGACAGGGGACGTGGCCAAGCCGCGTGAGCTGGCGGCGCACACACACACCTGTCAGCAATTGCCGTGTCTAATCACTAATCACCTCACCTGGGGGTATATATACCCTAGCGTCCTGTTACCCCTTTGTTAGGTCGTACGTCGTACGGTTGTTACTTTGTACTTTGGTACATTGTGGACGGAATCGTCACGCCCAATGTCCCGGAAATCCAGATTCATTGCATATCCCGCGTTACCCGCCGGTCTATACCTGTCGCTACTTCAACCTCCCGGTATCCAGACCCCTCTCCCGTCCCAGACTACTCGCCTGTCTATACCTGTCGCTACTTCGACCTCCCGGTATCCAGACCCCTCTCCCGTCCCAGACTACTCGCCTGTCTATACCTGTCGCTACTTCGACCTCCCGGTATCCAGACCCCTCGCCTGTCCCGGACCACGCGCCTGTCTACTCCCTGCCGGTACTACACTGATCCGACTTCCCGGTATCCAGACCGCTTTATGTTATAGCTCCACTGTGTCTTGGTCTGCGTTCTGGGTCCCACCGAACTATCCACTCGTGTCAGATAAGGAGAGATGAAGGTCCCTCGTTTCATGTTCTCAGGGGTAGCGCGTATGTCTGCAGTTTGCACTTTGACAAGGAGAGCATATACGTCTCGAAAAAGTGGGCGGAATAGGCTAATAATGTCGGGTATGTGTATGATTAAAAGCACTGGTCCTGACCCCCACACACACTCCATCTCTCATCCGAATAGAGCCACACAATGTCGGGTAAGAGTATGATTAAAAGCACTGGTCCCAAGCTCCACACACACTACATTTCTAATCCAGATAGAGCCACACAATGTCGGGGAATTGTATGATTCGGATTTAGACTTCTTCACTGTAGTGTTCATTCACTAGTTGAACCACATCGTCTTGACCGACTTTTGGAAGGTTATGCAGCGATGTTGTCCAGCGATAACTGTCCGCCATGGTGAATGCCAAGGTGAATGCATTAACCGGAACTTGGGACACACTGCTTCCACGATTTTTAACGGATACTTCCGGCTTTCAACTGTGACGTGATATAGGCCTATTTAGATGACATCCTTGTTGTAAGCACCTCTGAAGAAGAGCACCAAGTGCATCTCCGAGATCTTTTTACAAGGCTCAACCAACACGGCCTGAATGTCAACCCAGCAAAGTGTCTGTTTGGGGTGTCCTCCATCCTCTTCTTCAAAGGACATCTCATCAACAAAGATGGAGCTACCCCCCTCCCGTCGAAAGTGGTGGCCGTTTCCTCCTTTCCCCGCCCACACACAGCTCGGGTGCTCCGGAAATTCCTCGGGATGGTGACTTAATATCACCGGTTCATCCGCCGGGCGGCCCACACAGCCCACCCGCTGTACGAGGCACGTCCCCCAGCCAGACCGTCGACTGGACGCCCGAAAGAGAGATTGCCTTCGATGCCACCAAAGCCGCCCTGAGCCAAGCGGCCATGTTGACTCATCCATCACACAAGGCCCCCATCGCTATCACAACCGACGCGTCTGACTACGCCGTCGGCGCAGTGCAAGAGCAATGGGTCAACGGCGCCTGGCAGCCACTTGCCTTTTCAGTCGTCAGTTAACCCCCACAGGCCTCGACCGCTAGTCCCTGCGAACTGGCGCCGGCCCGTTTTTGAGGCGATACACAACCTTTCTCATCCCGGCAGGAAACCATCTGTGAAGTTGGTTTCTCAGAAGTTTGTGTGGCAGGGACTTAAGAAGGACGTGAAAACATGGGTAAACTCATTTGTGGCCTGTTAACGGGCTAAAATACACCTCCATACAAGAGCCCCTTTTGAACTTTTCGCTGTTCCCAAGAGGAGGTTCGACCATGTGAATGTCGACCTCGTAGGTCCACTCCCCTCCTCTCAAGGCTTCACCTACCTCTTCGCGATGGTGGACAGGACGACACACTGGCCCGAAGCCATTTCCCTCTCCTCGACAGCGTCTCCCGATGGGGCCCACGCATTCATCAGCACGTGGGTTGCCCGCTTTGGGACCCCGTCCTCCGACCGTGGCTCCCAGTTTACCTCAGAGCTCTGGAACGCGGTTGTCGAAAGTTTGGGGAGCAAGCCGCACCGCACTACCGCATATCACCCCCAAGCTAACGGTTTATGTGAGCGTTTCCACCGATCCATGAAAGTGGCCCTGCACGCCAGCCTCACGGACGCAACAGGGTGGATAAGCTCCCGTGGGTGATGCTCGGTCTCAGGTGCACCCCCAATGAGGACCTGCAGTCCTCGTCGGCAGAGCTTGTCTACGGCCAGACTCTACGAGTACCAGGTGATTTCATCCCGGACGCTACTGTGGCCCTGGCCGCCGGGACATTCTCGCCCATCCCCACGTCGCAACACGGCCCCCCCGCCTTCCGGGTGTCTGCGCTCAGCGGATTTTGTGTTAATTCGCCACAACGCCCACCGCGGACCCCTCCGCCCCTCTTACGACAGCCCGTTCAGGGTCATAAAACACGGGGACAAGAGCCTGGTGGTGGATGTTGGTGGTAGACATGAGACTGTCTCCGTTGACAGGATTTAGCCAGCACATGTGGACGTTTCCAGGCCATTGGAGTTGGCTCAGCCCCCACGTCAAGGCCGACCTCCCGTGTCGCGCTCCCCGCCTCCTGTCGCCGTGCCCTGACCTCGTTGACACCCTTGCCCTCCGACCTTGTGGACAGCGCTATCCGGCCTGTTGCTCCACCGACTGCCCCGCCTCCTGCACCGCCCACCTCGGCCTCTGTTGTCCTCACTCGCTGTGGTCGGGTCATCGTCCCTCCCCGACACAGGGATTTGGACTATGTGTGAATTCTGGTGGGGCTTGTGTGGTGGAGTGACATAATTCACCCACGGAACTACGGGTGGGGTATTGTGTTGCCGGGGACATTAGTGCACGGGTCTCCCCTTTGTTGTTCTTCCGCTTGAAAGTCATGTGGTGTTTACGTTCTTCTCATGTGGAATAAACGTCCCGTTTGGACTTTAAATACCCCTGACTCCCGTCTCTCGGCACTACAGTTTCAACATTAAATGAACATAATCCGGTTCAGTCGTACCAATAAACACATTAAAAACCCGACTTGTTAAATACAAATAATAACACACACAATGATATAAATAACTTAAACAAGGTAGTGCAGTAGTACTCGGGAAACCTCCTTACCTTTGAAACACAAAACGGAAAATAACCGACGGTGGCTGCGGAGCGTCAAACAGGCAATCAAAAGCAACAAAATAGTACATGATCGCCCCCTACTGGAAACATTACTTACTCCCTTACATATATTTAGATAGATATCGCGTGGGGTGCTGAAAGAACAGAGCTTTTATAGAAGTCAGAGAAAGTAAAAGAGCCAGAACTGTTTTTTGTTGGCATAGGCTGCCACTTAAAGTAGAATACATCGTTACTTACGGTGTTTAAAGTCAACGAAATGAGCAATTAAGAACCATTAGGGCGATATGATAACAAGGGGGATACGAGACATCTAGTTGCTCTATTCGTGTGCTGATTTGTCAGTTTGTCTAAACTCAATCAAGAGGCTCTCTCTCTCTCTCTCTCTCTCTCTCTCTCTCTCTCTCTCTCTCTCTCTCTCTCTCTCTCTCACACACCGTCTCTCACACACACACACACACACACACACACACTCCCACTGTCTCTGGTTGCGTCGCACATTTGGATTTTAACTCGCACCCCCGGACCGCGCATGGACACACGATCAAGCAGAGAATAGGAAGAAGAGGAGGAAGAAGATGATTTTGATACGAGACTTCGGCGTATTCTAAACAACCGACCGAAGGCTCCCATACGCATCTCAAGAGTGTTGAAATGTGCAAAAAAAAAAGTAAGTAGTATCGGCCTATGTGCCAAAATATATCCGCTGAGTGTGAGACTTAGGAGCATATAGCGACAGGGATGAGTGTACATGTGTTTGTTATCCTTTATCGGAATCCTGACCTTGATATCGACGTATCGATTGAATCAGAGGAATCCACCTGACAGCCACACAGCTGTTGTGTTGCTCCATCACCTCAACTCCTCCACTTCACTCTATGGGCGCAATGGGAGTTATTTTGGGCTGCGTAAAGTAGAGCGACTTTTCCACCCCCGCCGCTGCCCGGACAGAGTCACCGAGACACCGCTTGGAGTGAGATAAGGAAGGAAGGAAGTGTTCTAAACACTTCACAGAGAAACTGCAGCCGACAGACCAGCCTCGGGTCTGCTCCCCATGCTACCGGGAAGAGGAGGCGTGGAATACCGAGAGGAGAAGCGTTGAAGGAGTCTGGATTTCTGCGTCTTGTGAACACAACGTCATCCAGGGAGAAGGAATATACGGGATGTCCCCATTTTAAACCACAAAGACACACTCGGAGCCATCTCTGCTGCAGGGAGCTCCCCTTCCAAGTGCGCTTTCCTTTCTTCTTCTTCTGTTCTTCTGGTGTTGTGACTCCAAATTTTGGGCTCCCCAGCCCGCCCGCCGCGTGGTGAACAGGTTCGGAGGAGAGGGGAAGACAGGGACCGGGCTGGAAAACGACTTGGAATATTAACGCACAATCGAACGCTTGGTCTGTCGCCGCCATCGCTCTGATACGGCAGGTAAGGCTGTGTGTGTGTGTCTCTCGCCGTGTGTGTGTGTGTGTGTGTGTGTGTGTGTGTGTGTGTGTGTGTGTGTGTGTGTGTGTGTGTGTGTGTGTGTGTGTGTGTGTGTGTGTGTGTGTGTGTGTGTGTGTGTGGGGGGGGGAGGGGGGGGGGGGGGTGCGCGCGTTCATGTTCGCGTGCGTGCGTGCTTTCGTGTGTGTGCACGGAAACACAATGAGTTTTTACGCACGGATGAACAGAATGGCGAATGGTGGATGAAAACGCAAAGTTATGTATGCCCTATTGTCACATATAGCGGGACATTTAGAGGAGCCTATACGTGCGTCGCATGTGTCAACTAGTAAAATATAATATAATATAATATAATAAGTAACGCGTCGGTGGTGCTGCATGGGTCGCGTTGTTCAGCCCAACGATATCCAGGTAGGCACCAGCATCTGGATGCACGAATGCGTCGGCATTACTGTTTTTGCATCCTTCCTGGATAAGTAGTGGCTTGGTACTGAATTGTTTTCTTGGTTAAAGAAATATTAATAAACGGGTCCCCTTGCACTTGTCCACTTCCTAGCCAACGCGAAGTGCTCTTAACGGTGTTCTTAATTATAAAATATAATACAAATTAAATGCTCCGAGGTTCGCATGTCACGTGTTTCCTCCACTGGAGAATTCTCTCATGTGTTGAAAGTCATCCGAAACACAGACTCCGTTTGTCTAGCCGGTCTGCGGCTCATTAAGGAGTGTGCGTGTGCGTGTGTGTGCGTGTGCGCGCGCGCGCGTGTGTGTATGCCCGCTGCACTGGCCTGAATCCGCATATTGCTGTCACTGCACCCGACTACCCGCTACTAGAAAAAGACACCTCGTCTGCTTTAAATGATGCACCCCCCCGCCCTCCCCCCCCCCCCCCCCCCAACACACACACACACACACACACACACACACAAACGCTGGCCATTTCCCATGTTTCTACGGCTAAAACGAGTTATTATTTACCGTCTTCAGAAGGTCAAACGAAAGTCATGCAATGGGTCCAATACTGTGAACTGAGATGGCAGAGAAAGTTGATGCTGTAACTTAAAGGAGATTGAAGGAGATTGGCGGACATTTCTAGATTGGAGCATCGGCTCCAACTTCTTGCCAACATCATCATCATCATCATCTATATTCAGAACACAACACGAATACGAATACAATTCAGGCGTATAGACCTTGGCTGTTATGAAACACATCTTATTCATCTTTAATCAATGCCAATACAATGTGTATGTCATGTAACCCGCAGTTATAATGTGTGTGTGTGTTCAAGATTCAAGATTCAAGAAACTTTATTAATCCCGAGGGAAATTAAGGTGCAACAGTTGACACAGGGGGAATAAATGCACACACAAATATACTAATACCTAAGCTAAAAATTAAATAACAACAACTAACTAAATAAAACTAGTATAAACAAAATATAACAAAAATAACTCTAAATGAATCTAAGTGTATTGATAGATGAGTAGATGAATTGCACAATTTACAGTATTATTACAGTAATACGTAGGTATATACAATACACAACAATACGTATAGTGCAAATTGGCAGTAATAATATATTAATAAATAACTCGGATGAAAACTGAAAAAGTGACATGTGAAAAGTGAAAAGTGAAATAGAATTTACAGTGCAAAATTACAGTGAAATGATTTACAGTAAGTTGACCAAAAAAATAATAATAATAACAGTGCGTTGGCCTCAGGTCACTGAGTCTCCACTGTCCCTCTCACGACCCGAGGTAGATGAATTATAGAGACTGATGGCCACAGGAAGAAAGGACTTCCTGTGGCGTTCTGTGGTGCACCTGGGTGGAATGAGTCTGTTGCTAAAGGTGCTTCTATATGAGGTCAGCACCTGATGGAGAGGGTGAGAGTTGTTGTCAAGGATACTACGCAGCTTGCGCAGCATCCTCCTCTCAGACACCACCAACAAGGAGTCCAGCTGGACCCCCAGGACAGCGCCAGCCTTCCTGACAATCCTGCTGATCTTGTTGGCATCTGCTGACCTCAACCTGCTTCCCCAGCACACGACACCGGAGAAGATGGCACTGGCTAGCATCTTGTTACAAACGTTGAAGGACCGGAGCCTCCGCAGGAAGTAGAGACGGCTCTGGCCCTTCTTGTAAACAGCCTCAGAGTTCTTGGCCCAGACCAGTTTGTTGTCCAGATGAACTCCCAGGTATTTATATTCCTGAACAACTTCAGCAGACACACCCTTGATGGAAATGGGTGTGGGGGTAGATTTCCTCCTGCGGAAGTCCACCACCATCTCCTTCGTCTTGTCAGTGTTGAGCTGCATGTGGTTCAGCTCACACCACTCAACGAAGTAGTCCACGACGCCCCTGTACTCCTCATCGTTTCCCTCGCTGACACAACCAGCAACTGCAGAGTCGTCCGAGAACTTCTGCAGATGGCAGGACACATAGTTGTACTGGAAGTCTGAGGTGTAAAGGGTGAACAGGAATGGGGAAAGAACCATTCCCTGTGGAGCACCAGTGCTGCTGACCACAGTGTCAGACACACAGTCCTGCAGTCTGACAAACTGTGGACGACCCGTCAAATAGTCAGTAATCCAGGACACCAGGGAAGAGTCCACCTTCATCGCCGTCAGCTTACTCCCCAGCAGGGCAGGCCGGATGGTGTTGAACGCACTGGAGAAGTCGAAAAACATGATTCTCACAGTGCTCCCGGGTCTGTCCAAGTGGGCGTAGGCACGATGAAGCAGGAAGATGATGGCGTCCTCCACTCCCAGTTTCGGCTGGTAGGCAAACTGAAGAGGGTCCAGCGATGATCTGACCAGGGGCCGAAGAAGCGACAGGACCAGCCTCTCAAAGGACTTCACCACATGGGACGTCAGCGCCACCGGTCTGTAGTCGTTTGAGGTGCTGGGACGTGCCTTCTTCGGAACCGGCACCAGGCAGGAGGTCTTCCACAGCACAGGGACCCTCTCCAGTCTCATGCTCAGGTTGAAGATGTACTGCAGGACTCCACTCAGCTGGGCAGCACATGTTTTGAGGACCCTCGGGCTGACGCCGTCAGGACCAGCAGCCTTGCCTGGATGGAGCCTGCACAGCACTTTCCTCACCTGCTCAGCTGTGAAGGTATGTGTGCCGCGTGTGGGGGCAGGAAGAGTCACTGTTGTGTTGATGGGGGAGGGGTGAGGTAGTGGTGGTGGGGGAGAGAGAACAGGTATGTTGACGCTGGAGAGGGATGGTGGGGGAGGGGGGACAGCAGGGCTGGGGGGCTGGAGGGGAATGGTTGTAGAGGGGCTGGGGGAGGGGGGGTAGACCAGAGCCCACTCATTGAATCTATTGAAAAACAAATTCAACTCGTTGGCCCGATCAGGACCCCCCCCTATTGTCTGGCTACCAGGTTGTTTGTAGCCAGTGATGCTCCTCATGCCACTCCACACATCCTTCAGGTTGTTCTGCTGAAGTTTGTGCTCCAGCTTCCTCCTGTAATTATCTTTGCCCTTCTAGATCCTCTCCTTCAGCTCCCTCTGAACCCGCCTCATCTTCTCCCTATCCCCGTCTCTGAAGGCCCTCTTCTTCTCATTGAGCAGGACCTTGATGTCTCGGGTGACCCATGGCTTGTTGTTGGGGAAACAGCGTACAGTCTCTGTGGGAACAACACTATCCACACAGAAGTTGATGTACCCTGTTATACATTCCGTGAGATCATCAAGGTCCTCTCCATGCAAATCACAGAGGAAATCCCAGTCTGTTGACTCAAAGCAGCCCCGCAAGTCCTCATCGGCCTCCTGTGACCATCTCCTCACAGTCCTTGTGGTCACAGGCAGCCGCTGTACTAGAGGCCTATACAGGGGCTGAAGGTGGATGAGGTTGTGGTCTGACCTTCCAAGAGGAGGAAGGGCGGTGGCGCTGTATGCCTCCTTAACATTGGCATACAGCAGGTCCAGTGTCTTGTTTTCCCTGGTGGGACAGTCCACAAACTGCTTGAAGGTGTTGCAGCCAGAGTCACGTGGTTGAAGTCCCCAGATATCGCGATGAATGCTTCAGGGTGCTGTGTCTGAAGTCTCGCGACGACGGAGTGGGTGACGTCACACGCGAGCGCCGCGTTTGCCGACGGTGGAATGTAAACAATAACAAGAAGCACATGGGAGAACTCTCGCGGCAGATAGTATGGCCGCAGACTCACGGCCAGCAGTTCAATGTCCGGGCTACACACACGTTCCTTCACAGTAACATGTCCAGCTTGTGGACCATGTTGTTAACGAGAATAGCAAGTCCCCCACCTTTCCTCTTGCCACTCTCACGGTGCGTCCTGTCCGCCCGGACGGTCAGAAAGCCGTCCGCGGTAACATTGGAGTCCGGGGTGTCCTCGTGGAGCCACGTCTCCGTGAAACAAAGCACGCTGCTCTCCCGGTACACCCGCTGGGTCCTCACCAGGCCCGCTAGCTCGTCCATCTTGTTCGCTAGCGACCTCACGTTCCCCATGGTGATGGAAGGGAGATATGGTTTATATCTCCACTTCCTCTCCCGCTGTCTCTCCCGCTGTTTACGTCCAGCCTTGCGTCCCCTGTACGTCCTCCTCAGCTCCCCGGGGAGGTCGGGGATGTCGGGCCTCTCCCGTAGCAGCGAGGTCTGTTGTAGCGACAACAGCTGACTCCGCGCGTAGACAATGGCTCCGCCGTAATGTTGAGCCACGACGGAGACACGGTTCAGTAACAGTGTCCCCAGAATGAGAAACACGGCAAAAACTTCCCTAAACATAGCTGGCTGAGGGTTGCACAACTACTTAACAAAAAACGATACTAAAAACAACAATAATATAAGAATAAATAACTAAAAAGTAAGAGGGGAGGGGGAGCAACTGTTGCTGGCTGCCGCTACGTTGGCAGACAAAAGGAGGCGCGCCTCCGCGCGGGGGTGGTGTGTGTGTGTGGGGGCGGGCGGGAGCGAGCACGGTTTAATTATCTCGTTTAGCGACAGCGCGCGCATCAATCGTGCTGCCCCACCGCGAGACACGGAACAGAGACAGCAGCCCGCGCCGCGGTGCTGACCGGCCCCGTTGATTTATACCGGGAAGTCGGTGTATAGATCAGAGCAGAGAGAGAGAGAGAGAGAGAGAGAGAGAGGAGAGAGAGGAGAGAGAGAGAGAGAGAGAGAGAGAGAGAGAGAGAGAGAGAGAGAGAGAGATGCAAGGAGGAAAATAAGTAGATTAAACATTGAGATAAGAGTTCATATTAAACATTAAAAGCCAAGAGCTGCAGAGGAGAGATCGATGGAGGGAGCAGAGAGGAGGTCAGAGGTCAGAGAGGTGGAGGAGCAGGAGGAGGAGGCAGAGGAGGAGGAGGAGGAGGAGGAGAGGAAGAGAGGAGAGGATGAGAGCAGGAGAGCGAGAGAGGGGGGCTTGTACTGCTAGGTCAATTGTACTGACCTGCAATTAACGGATCCTCCTCCAACACCTACAGAGAACTACACCTATTGTATCATTCTGTCATAGGCCTCCATCTCCTATATAATCTGACCCTCCATCACCTACAGAGAACTACACCACTCTCTCATAGGCCTCCATCTCCTATATAATCTGACCCTCCATCACCTACAGATAACTACACCTCTCTCTTGAAGAGAGCCTGCTCGCTAACGTGGCTCTCTTGTGACCTCCCCACACAATTCGGTCTTATTGTTTTGTGTTGAAAAGAGAGAGTGATTAGAGTGAGAGTAAAAGAAGACGAGAGAGAGAGAGAGAGAGAGAGAGAGAGAGAGAGAGGAGAGAGAGAGAGAGAGAGAGAGAGAGAGAGAGAGAGAGAGAGAGACCGAGGGAGAAACCCTGCGAGGGACAGAGGGAGGCATAAGGGGTCAAGGTCAAAGTCACCTTTATTTATATAGCACATTTTAAAATCAACCGAAGTTGCATCAAAGTGCTTTACAGTATAAAGAAACAGACAAAATACAAAATACTATATTAAATGCACAAGTCAATGCAATACAATAAATACAATAAATAATCACAACACGACCAGGGATGTACGGCTTAACAAACCTCAAAAAGTTTTCAGCCGTGACTTAAAAATCTCCAGGGTCTGGGCAGACCGAATTTGTAGTGGCAGACTGTTCCACAACTTTGGAGCAGCCACCGCAAAAGCTTGGTCGCCTTAAGTTTTTAGCCTAGACCTTGGGACATCTAAAAGTACCTCATTCGATGACCTCAATGCTCTAACTGGGGTGCGAACATGGAGAAGTTCAGCTAGGTACTGAGGGGCCAGACCATTCAATGCCTTGAAGACAAACAACATAATTTTAAAATCAATCCTGAAGCGAACAGGAAGCCAGTGCAGGGAAACCAGCAGCGGTGTAATGTGGTCACGCTTCTTTGTGCTGGTCAAGAGGCTATTTAGATACATGTGGGAGAGATGGAAGGAGAGGAGGAGAGAGGGAAGGAGTAGAGGAGAGAGGGGGAGGAGAGGAGGAGAGAGGGGAAGGAGAAGAGGAGAAAGGGGAGGATAAGAGGGGAGGAGAGGAGTAGAGAGGGAAGAAGAAGAGGAGAGATGGAAGAAGAGGAGGAGAGAGGGGAGGAGATGAGGAGAGAGGGAAGGAGAGGAGGAGAAATGGAAGGAGAGGAGGAAAGAGGGAAGGAGAGGAGATAAGATGGAAGGAGTGGAGGAAAGAGTGGAGGAGAAAGGGAGGGAGAGGAGGAGAGAGGGATGGAGAGGGGGAGAGGAGGAGAGAGGGAAAGAGAGGAAAGGAGAGGAGGAGAGAGAGATGCTCAAAATATACAAGGTCCCAGAGATCACCAGATATTGGTTGAGAGATTAACCCAGAGAACAGAGAGGCTATCAGTTCAGTCTCTGAGTGACCTGAAGGACAAATGAGATATCATTATGTTCCTTCTTCTGTATTTGGTTGGGCATGTCATTTGCTGCTCATTGTTCATAGCTGTTATGGAAAGTATACTGTGTGCTTTCTGGTGGCAAAATGAGCAGAGCATTGGTGCAGAGCACCACCAGCGCTGTTAAACAAGAAGGAGATGAAGAGAGAGAGAGCGATAGAGAGAGAGAGAGAGAGAGAGAGAGAGCGATAGAGAGAGAGAGAGAGAGAGAGAGAGAGAGAGAGAGAGAGAGAGAGAGAGAGAGAGAGAGAGAGAGAGAGAGAGAGAGAGAGAGAGAGAGGGAGAGGGAGACAGAAGCAGCGACGCAGGGTTAGCGTGTCAAGTGGCGTGTTGTGTGTGTAATTGCCGTGTGGAAAGCTGCTTATTACCGCCAAACGAGGACCCAAAGAGAAAGATAAGTGCGACGCGATGAAACACAATTGTTGGTTTTAGCGTTGTGCCGTCGAAAATAATACTGCGATGATTTCCCTTTCAGTTATTTTGTAATTTAGCAGGAGCAAAAGTCAGACCTCCTATGAAGCTTGAATATAGAGCCTGGGTTAGGCTCATTCGAAGGACGGTTTAGGTACAGATTGAAAGCCAATATTATAACAATTATTATTATTGTTATTATTATTTCATCCATTTAAATAGAGGGCACTCTAACCTCCGCCACACCAGTCGCCTGGATCCGGATTCCGATCTGGATCTGTGCCAAAATCAAATCAACTGTTCCTTAAGTAATCTAAGTTTTGTCCAATTCCGTATATATCTTTTAGAGTTATCTTGGTCACAGACAAAACAAACAGACAGACAAACATAACCTCCTCCCATCCTGGATGTCGGAGGTAATTACATCACTCTTTCTTTTAACCCGTTATACACCAGCTGTTAGGGATCTGTAATCCCTAAACGAGATCCAGAACAGGCTTCAGACCCCCACTGTGAACCCACAACAACACACAGTCACATGCATGCTTCTCCTTCTCAGTAGTCGGACAATATCGGGTCATTTATGACATGAACACAAACCACTGCTACATAACAGATGCATATGAGGCACCACATAATGGAGCCATATGCTGTCCAGGGTGCACAGGTGTAGAATCAGCACATGAGAGCACATGGAGTGTGTGTTGAGTAGCGTCTCTTATGGGATAGCGTGGTGCTATAGCCAGCCGACTGCGTGAGGCGGGGAGGGGGGGGGAAAGACCAGAGTTTGGCCAATTATAGTCAGATTGCTTATTGGATTTCCCCTCTGTTCACGGTACACTTTGTGAAGTAACCTATCGAGAAGCCAAGCAAAACAAAGGCCCAATGTACAGGATGGGGAGAAATGCAACTGAAACCACAATGTAGATATCATATTTGCCTTGTCAGAGATAGCCAGAGGGAAAAGTTTTAGCCAAAGTTTTGGGAAATGTTCTTTAGTTTAGACGATCCATAAAGGACCATAAACAATGAACTATACCTTGGCCACACAGTGTTGGTGTGCCTGTTTATCGCTGTGTGCTCTCAGAGAGGACCTTAAGAAACAACCAGGGGAGTTGTTTTTGTAGCCTAAAATGTGTCTCTGTATATCCTTAGGTTAATATGAGCCTTATGTGTTGTTTCCTAACCATTTGGCAGGAGGTCCAATCTAATGCTTTGGTTAATGGATCTTATATGGTTGCATACACTTTTAGTTCAGCTATAAACAGCTCTGGTGAGAATTGTCACACACACACACACACACACACACACACACACACACACACACACACACACACACACACACACACACACACACACACCCTGTGAGTGCTGGCCTGTCATGGCATCAGCTGTCCTTGTGTTTCATGATTTACTCCACAATATCGTGTTTCTTGTGCCATGGTATGTAAGTGTATTTGTCTGTGTGTGTGTGTGTGTGTGTGTGTGTGTGTGTGTGTGTGTGTGTGTGGTGTGTGGGTGTGGCCCAGTTGATAAAAGAGGTAT
Source organism: Muraenolepis orangiensis (assembly GCA_027704905.1). Lineage (NCBI taxonomy): Eukaryota > Metazoa > Chordata > Actinopteri > Gadiformes > Muraenolepididae > Muraenolepis > Muraenolepis orangiensis. The sequence goes on from CM051001.1 coordinate 12,968,595, forward strand.
TTCACTTTAATGGTGCCAGAGTGTCGAGGTAAGGCACTACATTTAATCTGTGTAGAAACTCCTTTTGGGAGATTTTGGCAACTTTTCCATTGCCATACGGGACGGTTCCTCCTCCCTGTGTGGATTCAATTTGTGTCTCAACGAGCCTCAGAAGAACTTCTAAGGTTCACAATACAGTCCATGTGTCATTGAGTCACCAATGACAGTATTTTAGTCTATCGCTCTCTTACTCTCTGTCTCTCGCTCCCCCCTCTCTCTCTCTCTCTCTCTCTCTCTCTCTCTCTCTCTCTCTCTCTCTCTCTCTCTCTCTCTCTCTCTCTCTCTCCCCCTCTCGCTGTCTCTCCCCCTCCTATCTCTCTCTTTCTCTCCACCCTCGCTCTCTCGCTCTCTCAATCTCTCTCTCTCTCTCTCTCTCTCTCTCTCTCTCTCTCTCTCTCTCTCTCCTCTCTCTCTCTCTCTCTCTCTCTCCTCTCTCTCTCTCTCTCTCCTCTCTCTCTCTCTCTCTCTCTCTCTCTCTCTCTCTCTCCCCCCTCTCGCTGTCTCTCCCCCTCCTATCTCTCTCTTTCTCTCCCCCCTCGCTCTCTCTCGCTCTCTCTCTCTCTCTCTCTCTCTCTCTCTCTCTCTCTCTCTCTCTCTCTCTCTCTCTCTCTCTCTCTCTCTCTCTCTCTCTCTCTCTCTCTCTCTCTCTCTCTCTCTCTCTCTCTCTCTCTCTCTCTCTCTCTTGCCCATTGGCAGCACTATGCCCCTCCGTCTTTTGTTCTCGCTCTCCTTCTCACTCTCTGCCTTTTTCTGTATCCATGCTGCTCTTTCACATCACACACACACACACACACACACACACACACACACACACACACACACACACACACACACACACACACACACACACACACACACACACACACACTCACACTCACACTCACACTCACTCACACACACTCGCATGCTGTCCTTTTCTCTCCCATGGCTCGTCACCCCCTCCCCCTCCTCCTCCTCCTCCCCCTCCTCCTCCTCCTCCCCTTCCTCTTCCTCCTCCTCCTCTGACTCTCTGACTCACCCCTTCAGCGGCTCTAGCAGCGCCATGTGGGGGCCATGTCTGAGGCTGACATAACGTGGTGTGACAGGGCCATCACTGGGGCTTCAGATCAAGTGGACCCATAGTGTACACACAGAAGCTATAGTGTACACACATCAGATATATAGTGTACTGTACACACAGAAGAAACACACAGCAGCTATAGTGTACACACAACAGATATAGTGTACACAATGCAGATAGAGCGCACACACAACCACCATAGTGTACACACAAGAGATATATAGTGTACACACAGCAGATGTACTGTACACACAATAGCCATAGTGTACACACATTAGCCATAGTGTACACACATTAGCCATAGTGTACACACATTAGCCATAGTGTACACACAGCAGACATAGGGTACACACAGCAGCCATAGTGTACACACAGCAGCCATAGTGTACACACAGCAGATATAGTGTACACCAGTGGTGAAAAGTCAGGGCCTTCAAGGTATTCAGAGAAGACCCTGGAACTCTCAGATGAAACAAAAAATATCGAATTAATTGTATTAATAAAATGTAATACAATTTAATCTAATTTTAATAAAATGAATAAATGAGAATGGTATCTGTGTTGTTATCTGTTATATTACAGTGTTACGTTGATTTGTTTGTCTTTCTCGGTCCATGCACTAGACACACACATGCATTTGAGTGGTTTTGTGTTGCAACCAATCAGATATTTTTCTAGGTAGCTGGGAAGAATATCCTTCAACCAAAGTATTCCCGATGACTTTGGCCCTAGACTGAATGAGAGCGTACGTTTGGATTGACAATTTGATCAACCAATCATATAGTGATTTGTAGCCAATGGGCGTATTCTTTCAGATTTCCCCACAGCTCAATAGGGAGCTAGAAGGTCTACTGGCTGGAGCGAGAGTGGATCTAGCTTAGTGCTACGTTGTTTCTACGTAGGATTTTACGTCAAAATGGCGAAGGCGAAGATGATGGGCTGTTACTTAACTACATGGACACTGCATTACCAACTATGGTACACTTTGTAATTGGCTGCGACAATCTTAAAATAAGTCTAATCTTTATAAGCCTAAATGAGATAAGGCATAAAGTGACTGCAGTCTACAGCAGGGGTTCCCAAAGTGGGGGTCGCGGGACCCCGAGGGGGGGGTCGCGAGAGGATTTCAGAATCCTCTTGATGTGACCCATGAGGTTTATTTTTTTTAAATTGTATTATTATTATTTTTAATTATTATTTAAAAAAAAATATTATTAATTTGTATTATTATTATTGTTAATAATAACTTGAGTGACAAATAAAGGAATTCTGATTCCCACGATAGTATCATCATTGAAAAAAAGCCACACACAATGTTAACCAAACAAATTAACTCCCCCCCCTGGACTTCACGATGTCCGCGATCGCGACATACGATCAAGACCTTTTTATAAATGAGAATCACAAGGAACAGAACTCACGGATCCTTTGTTTCTCCGATTAAAAAAGTGGCGATTCTGGACAGAAAGTCATTACAACAACACAGGTCTCCTGGAAGCAGGGATGGAGACATTAAAGCTTCCCTTATTCCAGCCGGCAGACCACTGCTCTCTGCAGGGTTAAGGACGACCCAGCAAGGCAGTTTAACCGCAGGGTTTTAGATATAGACGTTGGCAGGCGCTTTCTGGCAAGTAATTGCAGCTGTTGTTTTTTTTGTTTTTTTGCACGTGTGCTAAATGTTAAAGTGCTGGCATCCTAAGCAACCAGCAGTATGTCGGTGTAAGTACGGTACCAGGAAAAACACTGTGTATGGTTCGCTAAACCTCTGCAAAGTGTCTGTTGAATACCATGCAGCTGATTCTAACGCCACGCTGTCACTTTTAACCTCACAAATTACCTTCACTTGAATGGTTTTAAGTGTTTTCCTGTGGACTATACACATGTCTATTTCACCCCTCGGTGCAAATGCTTTTGCATATATTTATATATAAGTAGATAGATAAATAGAAAGACGTGGTATTGTGAGAAGGAGCCTCGTTAGAATGCGCCTCACATATATATACATATATATATACAGTATATACTGTATATATATGTTTAAATTCAGTGGTTAGGAATTGTGCATAACTATTATTATGCTACCTCTCACAGTATATCTGGGCAAAGCAGATTTAGCACTTACAGGGTCTACAAAAGCAGAATATTTCTCTTTCACTTTATCTCATTTTTGCATTCACAATTGAGCCATGGACCTAAGTTGGTTATACCGTTTGTGGCGCACTTACAGTGCGCCACAAAGGTATAACCAACTTAGGTCCATGGCTCTCTCACCCCCACCATTCATCTCTGTCAGTGTTCTTCATAGCATTGAGAGAGAGAGAGAGAGAGAGAGAGAGAGAGAGAGAGAGAGAGAGAGAGAGAGAGAGAGAGAGAGAGCTGTTAAAACACTCATTTAAAGACAAACCAAAAGGAACCAAACCAAAAGCCAACCTGCCTGTGTGACGTGAGAAGAGCGAGAGTGGCTGATGTGGTTCACCTCATGAAGCCTGCAGGCCCAACCTGCACAGGTGATCACATCAGCTGACCACTCTCTCAGCTCCGCCCACTGGTGACATCATCAGCTGACCACTCTCTCAGCTCCGCCCACTGGTGACATCATCAACTGACCACTCTCTCAGCTCATGCCCACTGGTGACATCATCAACTGACCACTCTCTCAGCTCCGCCCACTGGTGACATCATCAACTGATCACTCTCTCAGCTCCGCCTACTGGTGACATCATCAACTGACCACCCTCTCAGCTCCGCCTACTGGTGACCACATCAGCATTCCCTACTCCCTACTCCATCTCTAGTAGTTCAATGTAGAGGACTATATAGTGAAATCCTTCCCTCATTCCCTAATCCCTCTCTAGTTCAATGTAGAGGACTATATAGTGAAATCCTTCCCTCATTCCCTACTCCCTACTCCCTCTCTAGAATTTCAATGTATAGGACTATAGAGTGAGCTCATCGGCAAAACTTCACAAGTCTTTGTTCATGACACTGCCATTTTTATTTCAGCGCAATGCATGATGGTATATATGCTGGGTTGTTCACTACTTTTCACGACAGCGCCACAAAATGGCGAACTCACTTTAAAGTGAGTAGGGAGTGCTGGGACCCCATGGAGCCCCCCCACCCCCTCAGCAGCTCTCAACCCCATTACTGACAGTCATGCCTAGACCCCCCCGCCCCTCAGCAGAAGCACGAGCATCCTGACCCCCCGCAGCATCCTGACACCCCCCCCCCCCTCAGCATCATGACCCCCCCCTCAGCATCCTGACCCCCCCTTCAGCATCCCCCCGCCCTCAGCATCCTGCCCCCCCCTTCAGCATCCCCCCCCCCCCGCAGCATCCTGACCCCCCCTTCAGCATCCCCCCCCCCCCCCGCCCCCACCGCAGCATCCTGACCCCCCCTTCAGCATCCCCACCCCCCCCCCCGCAGCATCCTGACCCCCCCTTCAGCATCCCCCCCCCTCAGCATCCTGCCCCCCCCTGCAGCATCCTGACCCCCCCTTCAGCATCCCCCCCCCCCCCCCCCGCAGCATCCTGACAATTAGCTTCCACAGTGTGGTTCCCTTTTTAATACACACTTTACAACGGCCATATGTGACTCATTTTAAAAGGCACACTCCCCCCCCCCCTCTCTCTCTCTCTCTCTCTCTCTCTCTCTCTCTCTCTCTCTCTCTCTCTCTCTCTCTCTCTCTCTCTCCCGCCCTGACACTCATTAGCCTAGCCTAGCCTAGCTTGATCGTCACGCCTGCTGGGACGTTCGTCCAGTAATTGGCACAGGCTGTCTAATGGAGGCCTCAACAGTCTTAAGTTGGCCTCTGTTCTGCTGACGTGCCCGGTGATAGGCAGTGTGTGGTATTCTCAGAGGGGTGGGGGTGGGGGGGGAGGGGTAGAAAATTAACTCAAATTAACTTCTGAGCAGCACTAACACATTGCTGGTGTGACAGAAGGCTGATATTATGCTGCTGCTTGTGCCAAAGAAAAATGACACATTCACAGCATTTGTTTGACATGCAGAGGAGTTAAAGACACGCAGATGTGTATTTTTATCCATACACGCGTCGCTCAGCTCCGGTTGGGAGGTTCAACTTGTTGCTTAATTGTTGTGCTGTGATAATGAGCACATTCAGTGGGCCTGCACGAGAACAGGACGCTTTTTTCTTTATTGGATTGGTCTCACTTTTTGATTTGAATCCAGTCCACCTCAGAAAATGTGTTTTCCACCCAGGCGACCAATTAAGACAAGTGTTACTCATCTAGTGTGAAGTAAACACGTCTCAGCTGGATCTACTCTGTTCTTCTCTCTCTCCTATCAACAGGTTTTACATGATTACCGTTTACTTCTAAGGTAATTGGACGATGGCAACTTTCAATTGGAACATTACTACAAAAATACTAAGAACTAAGAAATGATTAGCAAAAGGCTATCCAAAAACAAATTATATATATGCATCTGTACTGGCTTCTGTACTGAAGATTCAAGTATGTATAGTTTGTATTTGCCATATGCAACCAGTATAACAGAAAGCTTACTCCCCATTCCCTCCCGCAGTATGACTTTTAAAAAACACAATACTATATGAATACTGTACACAATAAAAATAACAATAAATTGACTGAATTGATGATGTGATGTGTGATGTGTTGAATTGTGCAAAAAGCATTTCAAAAGCATTTTATGCCAGTAGTGCAGCAGTATCATGAATACAGTGCAGTACAGTGCATAACAGTGCAGTGGTTGTAATGAGTCCAGAAAGTTCAGTAAAGTATGACAGTGTAATGTTAATGACAATGTTATGATAGTGGATAGCACTCCTAGCAGTTCAGAAGGCGCACTGCCTGTGGATAATAACTATCCTTGAACCTGGTAGTCCTTGTACGGATGCTGCAGTATTGGCGACCGGACCATAGAGGGGAGAAGAGATGGTGCCCTGGGTGGTTGCTGTCCTTTGTGATGGAGATCACAAAGGACAGTATTGTGATGTCCTTCTTTAGACATCTGGTCCTAAAGATCTCCTCAATGCATGAAATGTGTCACCAAAATGAGTATGCTTAGTTTTTGCTTAATTACCATCTGCATTAGAGTATTTTGTATAAGTGTGTGTGTGTGTGTGTGTGTGTGTGTGTGTGTGTGTGTGTGTGTGTGTGTGTGTGTGTGTGTGTGTGTGTGTGTGTGTGTGTGTGTGTGTGTGTGTGTGTGTGTGTGTGTGAAAGAGAGAGAGAGAGAGAGAGAGAGAGAGAGAGAGAGAGAGAGAGAGAGAGAGAGAGAGAGAGAGAGAGAGAGAGAGAGAGAGAGAGAGAGAGAGAGAGAGAGAGCCCGACAATGGGGGAGAGAGGGGGTCAAAGACACTCCTCCGATAGATGCGGGCTACTCCAGTGAATACAGCAGCCACCCGGGCCGGCCCGGTGGTAATTAAGTTCTACAAAGCCAGTTGTGAAGCATTGCCTGCCTGCCGAGGTGCCCCGAGGCACCAGACCCCACACTTCTCCCTGAGCGCTGTATATACAATCACTGCCCACTGCTCCTAATACTAGGATGGGTTAAATGCAGAGAAAATAATGTTACTGTGTGTGTATACATGTTTGTGACCAATAAAGAGGATTCAATCCAAAAACTCCAGATTCAGATTTAGATTTAGATGATGAGTAGGATGAGGAAGAGGAGGAGGAGTTGGAGAAGGAGGAGGAGGAGGAGGAGGAGGAGGAGGAGGAGGAGGAGGAGGAGGAGGAGGAGGAGGAGGAGGAGGAGGAGGAGGAGGAGGAGGATAAGAACGTCAATGTCCAACCAGTGTCATCTTTGTTCCTGTGGTCATCACGGTTGACTCATCTGGTCTGACCTTAGAGTTAGATGAATTTTACAGTAACCTCAGACCTCAGCCGACTGCCTGCCGTTGTTCTGTTAAACTGTATAACGTGTTAAACTTCACGGCTGTGATAAAGGAGTGACGTCATCCGGAGTGTCTCACAGAGAGAAGAGGAATCCAATGCCCTCACCGTACTTCTCATGCTGTGTCCGACGTCCGACGTGTGTGTGTGTGTGTGTGTGTGTGTGTGGTGTGTGTGTTTTATTTGAATTTAAAGAAGCCTACACATTAGCTAAGGAAGCTGATAGAGAACTGATCACCGTGCAGTACTGGCCCTCAGCCAGTGCTTAAGAGGCTAGCGTAGCGTATGAGCCAGTAGGATGTGACAGTGCCCATTAATTTCTCAATGGGCTATATGCACTAAGCTGTGTGAAGGACTTCCGGCTTCAAATTAAACGAGTAAATCGCTTCCGGTATATTTGTTTACTTCCAACTAGCAAAGCTACAGCTCCTGAGGTACTATTTCGCCATGAATTCCCATAAGAAAATGCTTTTTCAAAAACAGGAGAAGAAATACACGGAATTTAGTTTCCATGGCTTTCCAACCCATCCCGACCTGAGAAGAACCCGACGCGGACATCCGATTCTATACCAGGTAACGTTAGACTGAAGTTGTGCTATTCAGCTAACTGTTTGACATCGACCAAAGTAAACATCAGTTAAACTATAAAGAATCCTATCTTAAGTCTTAATACAAAAGAGTTACTGTGCCTACTGCACATTGGTCAGATCATTTGATCAAGTTAATAAGGATAAGGTGGAAACGTGTTTGGGTGATCAAACATATTTACATAAGTTAACACTGCTAATATACACCATCTAAGGCATAATAGGGAAGGAAGGTTTGGAAGGTTTGGAAGGTTTGTTTGAGTAAGGAGAGAATGTAAAGCTAAGCATTTAGGAGGGTAGGCATCGTCTAGGAGCATGGTTCAGTAACAATAACTGTTCTACTCATAATAACCTACTTTTCCATGATACAGAGGGTATATTTCTAATTGTTATCTCTTCTTAGATTCTGCTTTGTGATTCATGGCCAGTGGTGTTGACACAGCCAATGCTCCTGTGTGGCAGGCAGTGTTGTGTGCAATCACATAGTGGCATTGCTGATCCAAACAGGTGTGCAACGATTACACATGGATCCACAAGTGCAAATATCAATTAGAGAAAAAGCTGACTATTTATTTTTCTACATCTATACCAAGATACCTGTCTTTGAGAAATGAACATGAGCAAAACCCAGGTTCTTCAATGAAATATTTGAATGACAAAATGTTGTAAAATATTTGATTACAGTTCATTTTTCAATAATGTTTTTAGCCAATATGTTACAATAATGATGTATGTACAATATGTTACAATGTTAATTTTCACAAATCTATACAAATTACTTTAAATTCAACAGTTTGCTTACATATAATGTTTGTGTACATAAGATTTACATGTTTAACAAAATGATCTGCCACTGGAATAAACACAATTAAATTACAAAAACCTGGTGTTGAACCAATACTTTACTTAACCCATGCCTTATCTAATGCCTTGTTTTGGTAGTTTGACAACAGGCATGCCACTGTACACGTCTGCCAATAAGCCCTTTCATGGTGCAGTGAGATTTGTACATCTCACTTTGCAGGAGTGGTAAGGATGGTGTCTGACACATGAGCTCAGTGCAGTCCAAGATGACCTGGGTGTCTGGGAAATCTCTGAATTCCTCAGGGAGGTAAGCTTGCACTTCTGCAGGTGTGAGCCAGATGCATTGAGACCCCAGTGCAGTGGCTAGAAAACGTGTCCATGTTGCAATAATGCGGCTCACTGTGGACTGGTGTATGTTGAATGGATGCGCCGGGTCCCTCTCCTTCAAACCAACCGACAGGAAGACGAGGAAAAGAAAGAACTCGTTGATTGGCTGGAGCAGCTGATCTGGAAGGTTAAAAAGAGGTTACTGCTTTAAGTTATAAACTAGTTACAAAAAGACATACATCATGTCAGTCATTAATTAAAAGTAAATACAATCATACACGGTCACCAAAATAATGTTAGCTGTAACAACTAAGCCAATGTCTCATCTCGTATGCATGATGGATGCATGCAGCTGTCACGCAGAAGGTACATTAACCTTTTTTGTTAAGACTTACGATAGGATTATTTATAGTTTAACTGATGTTTACTTTGGTCGATGTCAAACAGTTAGCTGAATAGCACAACTTGGGTCTAACGTTACCTGGTATAGAATTGGATGTCCGCGTCGGGTTCTTCTCAGGTCGGGATGGGTTGGAAAGTCATGGAAACTCAAAGTACCATTAAATTGTGATGCTACCGAACAAAGGGAACACAACAATATTCGTTGTATTTCTTCTCTTGTTTTTGAAGATGCGTTTTCTTATGGGAATTCATGGCGGAATATGCCATCATGAGCTGTAGCTAGCTAGTTGGAAGTAAACAAATACACCGGAAGCGATTTACTCGTTTAATTTGAAGCCGGAAGTCCTTCACACAGCTTAGTGCATATAGCCCATTCATCCCGTGTTGACAAAAGGTGTCAATAAGTAATTGCTTGAATGGAAGATGAATCAAAGAAGGAGAATAACAGCCCAGTGAGGCACTCAGATTGGGCTTTAATGTCCGCACAGGTCACACAATCATTTTTTTTGTTGGTATGAATCAATTGCATGTAGCTCACGGCCTCTAAGTGGTTAATGGTAGAGACTAGCGTGTAGTTCCTCTATCAACAAGCTAAACTAAACTAAACTAGTATAAACAAAATATAACTAAATGAAATCTAAATGAAATCTAAATGTATTAACAGATGAATTGCACAATTTACAGTGTTATTACAGTAATACGTAGGCAGTGGTGAAGCGTCAGGGCCTTCAAGGTATTCAGAGAAGACCCTGGAACTCTCAGATGAAACCAAAACAATCTAATTAATTGTATTAATAAAGTAATACAATTTAATAAAATGTAATACAATTTAATAAAATGACTAAATGAGAATGGTATCTGTGTTGTTATCTGTAATATTACAGTTACGTTGATTTGTTTGTCTTTCTCGGTCCATGCACTACGCATTTGAGTGGTTTTGTGTTGGAAAAACAATGCAACCAATCAGATATTTTTCTGGGTTGCTGGGAAGAATATCCTTCAACCAAAGTATTCCAGATGACTTTGGCCCTTAGACTGAATGAGAGCGTACGTTTGGATTGACAATTTGATCAACCAATCATATCGTGATTTGTAGCCAATGGGCGTATTCTTTCAGATTTCCCCACAGCTCAATAGGGAGCTAGAAGGTATACTGGCTGGAGCAAGAGTGGATCTAGCGTAGTGCTACGTTGTTTCTACGTAGGATTTTACGCCAAAATGGCAACAGGCGAAGATGATGTCGTTGCGGATTTATTGTCGGACCCATTTTCAAGACGACCATTCAATGTAAAGATGGACATTATTAAAAAAGGCCGTCCAACGCCTGACAATCTTGAGCTGAATCAAGTTGTTAAAGCAGGCTATGTTCGCCATTTTCAGGCTAGCAACTGGGAAAGATACCCGTGGCTAACGGGCTCTACTAGCCACAAGAGGCTCTACTAGCCACATGATGCTCTACTGATGGGAGTGTTGCTGTTTGGGACCGACCAGAGGGCAGGGAATTGGAAAGGCAACTTATTTTGGATCTGAAAAGCGATCATCTTTATGACCTGATGGTGGTCGGACCATTCATCCAGAAGGACAGGAGAATGGATTTGGTCTTTAAGTGAACATCATTGGTGAGTGAGACTCATTTGTCTTTGCTGGTTTTGTCTCAGTGTTGCGTCTCGTTGAGCTGGTTGTTGCATTTTGTTTCCACACACTTGTTGAATGATTAGTTAATGGCTGTCTGGAGTTTATTAAGTATTGTTGTGCATTTTAATTGAGAGTTTTGACTTGATCTTTCTTTGCATCGCTTAACGTGAAAAGACTTAACATAACTAAGAGTTACAAACCCGCGATCAATAATCACCTAATTTGCATATGTCTTGTCATTAGCACTTTCACCTTTTCACTTTCATTTTGACAGGTGAAAGTGCTAATGACAAGACATATGCCAGAGACATTTGGTGATTATTGATCACTATTTTGGAACTTAAAGTTCCAAAGTTACGTTAAGCCTTTTCTCGTGAAGCGTGTTAGACCGTCCCTTTAACCGATAGCCCGTGTGTGGTGGTCTGTGGTGGGCTGTTACTTCACTACATGGACACTGCTTTACAACTATGGTACACTTGTAAATTGGCTGCGACAATCTTAACTGCCTAAATGAGATAAGGCATAAAGTGACTCCTCCGTGACGTCCGTCTGACTAGAACACCCGGGGGGGGGGGGGGGGGGTGGTCTACAGCAGGGGTTCCCAAAGTGGGGGTATTATGTAAGTCCGTTTAATATGTAAGGGTGACGAATAAAGGAATTCTGATTCCGACAGATTCACGACTATCATTTGCAGCTGGAATTCTGATTCCGACAGATTCACGACTAACATTTGCAGCTGGAAAAAAAAGCCACACACAATTTTCGCGATCACGATTACCCCCCCCCCCCCACCTTGGACTTCACGTTGGACCTCCCCCCCCTTGGACTTCACAATGTTCTCGATGGTGAAGATCTGTGCACACGTTGTTTTTAATGTTCCAGTCCCTCCGGTGATAGTGGGGGGGGGGGGGGGGGGGTGTGTTATGTTGGGGGTCGCGGGCTGAAAAGTTGGGGAACCCCTGGTCTACAGAAGGTCCAGTTGTGATAGACACGCTTCGCCACTGTACGTAGGTATATACAATATACAACAATACGTATAGGGCATATGGTAATGGTGCAAATGGTAGAGACTAGCCTGTAGTTCCTCTATCGGCCTCTAGGTGGTTCACGGTGGAGTGTAGCATGTAGTTCCTCTATCGTCCTCTAGGTGGTTAATGGTAGAGACTAGCGTGTAGTTCCTCTATCGGCCTCTAGGTGGTTAACGGTAGAGACTAGCGTGTAGTTCCTCTATCGGCCTGTAGGTGGTTAACGGTAGAGACTAGCATGTAGTTCCTCTATTGGCCTCTAGGTGGTTAATGTTAGAGACTAGCATGTAGTTCCTCTATCGTCATCTAGGTTGTTAATGGTAGAGACTAGCGTGTAGTTCCTCTATCAGCCTCTAGGTGGTTAATGGTAGAGACTCGCATGTAGTTCCTCTATCGGCCTCTAGGTGGTTAACGGTAGAGACTAGCGTGTAGTTCCTCTATCGGCCTGTAGGTGGTTAACGGTAGAGACTAGCGTGTAGTTCTTCTATCGGCCTGTAGGTGGTTAACGGTTGAGACTAGCATGTAGTTCCTCTATTGGCCTCTAGGTGGTTAATGGTAGAGACTAGCATGTAGTTCCTCTATCGGCCTCTAGGTGGTTAATGGTAAAGACTAGCGTGTAGTTCCTATATCGGCCTCTAGGTGGTTAATGGTAAAGACTAGCGTGTAGTTCCTCTATCGGCCTCTAGGTGGTTAACGGTAGAGACTCACTTTTAGTTCCTCTATCGGCCTCTAGGTGGTTCACGGTAGAGACTTGCGTGTAGTTCCTCTTACGGCCTCTAGGTGGTTCACGGTAGAGACTTGCGTGTAGTTCCTTTTACGGCCTCTAGGTGGTTCAAGGTGGTAAGGGGAATCAATTTAAATACATGCAAATGTCTGTAGATAAATGTACAAATATAAGTAATTTGTACTTGTACAAACAACTAAATAAAAGTGTGTCCTCAATCCCTAGGGGGTACTTCCTGTGGGCATGGGGGGGGGGAGACTAGGGGTCACCAGCCACATGTGGAGGTGATAAATCATCACACTTTACACCCTTTAACCCGCTGCTGTTTCTTCTATTCCTCTCTGGATCTTCCTCTGACACTCATCACTCTCTTCTCTGACCCTGTTCCTCCCTCCCTCTCCCCCCCCCCCCCCCTCTCTCTCTCTCTCTCTCTCTCTCTCTCTCTCTCTCTCTCTCTCTATCTCTCTCTCTCTCTCTCTCTCTCCCTCCATCTCATATGTTTTCCGATGGTTGAATGATGGTTTTCATCTCCTCTCTACTCCTCCTCCTCCTCCTCCTCCTCCTCCTCCTCCTCCTCTCTCCTCTTCCTCCTCCTCCTCTCTCAACCTGATTGGCTTCCATCCGTCCTCGTCTGGTTTAATTTCCCACACACACACACACACACATGCACGCACACATCCGCAAGCACTCATACACATACACACCAACACACACACACACACACACACACACAGACACGTGCACGTGTGTAACAACACGCACACAGAAACGCACACACACGCACACACACACACACACAGGTCAAATGCCCCCTCATGAGTCCCGGTGCTCACCAGTTCCTGCCCCAGTTTGAAGTTGACCTTTGGCTGCGCGTCCCGCTACGCTACCAAGCTTTGAGTGTCACCCTGATTCAAACCCAATGCAGTAAAGGAACAGCTGTCACTGGAACTCTTCATCCACAGGACGGGGTCCACATGAGGGGGTGGATTTATGAAAGGGAATTCATAAAAAACTAATGTAGTACTGGCCAAACCAAGACAAATATACACTACATCATTTTATGACAAAGGAGAACACAAATTCCCTATTCCCCCACTCACCTTGTGGTCTTGGTACGGCCCAACATGATGTTTCAGGTATTTAAGTGGTTCAGACCACTCCCCTTTTACAGGTGAACCACCTGTCAAGCTTTAAGTCCCTGGCCCCACAGTGGTATATAGATAGATATATACATGCAACTCATAGGTTTCAGCATACGCTATGGTGTGAGGGCACCATTAGCACTTGTGTCTTGTTAGCTCTAGTGGTTGCGTGATTGTTTGAACTTTAGTTATATTGTTAGCCATTGCAATTGTGTTGTTGTACTTTTACTTGAGCACTGGTTACGCTCTTGGAGGCTTGGTAAGAGGGAAATGGACTGATGACTTCTAGTGACTAGTAGTAGTTCTCTTGCCTACCTACTGTATGTTTAATTCACTATTGTAAGGCGCTTAAGAAGAAAGTCTGCTAAATGACTGGACTGTAATGTAATGTAACCAGGATGCTAGGTAGCAGGAACAGTGGAACATGGATGGAATTATTGATAGTGATAAAACTCTCAACTTTCCACAATATGTAGTGTGTCAACTACAAAGAGGCATGTCTTTTTATAAAAATAACCAAAAAAGCTTTGTTAAACCAATTTGTACTGCTCTGTATAAACAAATGGTTGATGGATGAACACCACAAAGTGGTTTAATGAATAGCTTTTATGAAGCGTTTTTTATATTTTTCACAAAATTGATCCTGAACAGATCAATCATTAAGTTTATTTAGCTTACTTTTGTTGAATGCAGCTATTTTTGTCACGTGACAGCAGTGCTTTGATAGGCTCTATACTGCAGCACACACACAAACATACGCACATACACGCATAAGCACATACACACGTATGCACGCACATAAGCACATGCACATGAATATGCATGCACAGACACATGCACGCACATACACATGCACGCACATACGCACACAAACATGCAAACACATAAGCACACACGTAAGCATGCACACGCTGTTAGGACCCAACGAGATCGGCGAGTCAAATGAGCCAGAGAACCCAGAAGAAGAGACAGGACAACCAAAACAACGGAAAATGTCTTTACTGAAAGATCTCCACAAACTCAAAAACACAACAAGGCAGGGTAGGATAGGTTACGTGGTGTGGTCGACGCGGGGAGATGGTCCAGAGGGTGGAACGCGGAAAGGGTCCTTGGAGCTTGGGGGGGCATATGGTTCTCAGTAAGGTGCGCAATGGTCAAGTCCCGACGTCGGTCTTTGACAGCCTTAAGTAGGGTAGATCCCAGGTGTTCATTGGCCTCAGTCGGCCTGATTATGATGGGAAACACCTGGGATCAATTAGAGTGCGGGGGCACAATACACGCTACCACCCACACTAGCACACACACATCATTAGAAATCCCTATTTTCCCTTGTGTAAGCTCTTACCAGTTACCATTGCAGCAAATCAAAAAAGCTAGACCTCAGGTTCACTACATGGCCCATGGATGTTTGTATATTCTCTCTCCCTCCCTCTACCTCACGCTCTCTCTCTCTTTTCCCCTGTCTCCCTCACTCTCCCTCCCTGTATGTGTGTGTGTGTGTTTGTGTCAGGGCTACAGGAAAGCCGACACAAAACAAGCAATTATAAGTGTATTAGGAAAAGCCTCGGCCCTTTGACCAGCGGCACAGGCCTCCCCATACAGAGCCCATGCTGTGGGTCATCTGACTGTGTGTGGGTGTGTGTGTTTGTGTGTTAGTGTGTTTGTGTGTGTGCGCATCCCAGGGCCGCTGACCTTAACATATGACCTGCCCATTGTGCTACCTTCCTTTAGTGTGTGACGCACGGCCTCCCTGTTCATCTTAAGCTGTGGCCGTGCATCACCATTTACAAGGCTGATTTAGGAATGATTTAGGTATTGTAGCTCTCTTCACGACACAGGTTGGTTCTTTGAAACGGGCGTTTATTCTTGTGGCCTCCCTTCTTCTGTTACGCCGTGAGAATGAATAACACATATACTGTCACGATGAGGGGAGTGGGTTGGACCCCGAACGCAGACGACGACACAGTGGAGCGATACGAACGGCTTTATTCCAAAAGCACACACAAAATACAAGGGTAAACGGGGAGGTGATCCGCGGAGTACCGGCGGGTAGTAGACCGACGAGTAGTCCGGGACGGGGGAGGAGTCTGCGTACCGGGATGTCGAGGTGCGAAGTACCGGACGGGTAGTAGGCAGGCAACGGGTATCAAAACAGACGGAAGAACACGTGCAGTATAAAGTAACGACCTCACGCTGGGGTAAAGGATAGACAAAGTATATATACCCCAGGTGAGGTGATTAGCAATTAGACAATGTGATGGCTGACAGGTGCGTGTGTGCGCCGCCAGCGCACGTGGCTTGGCCACGACCCCTGCCAACCACCGTAACCGTGACATATACATAGCCAAAGACATTAGCATAGTGTGCTACACATACAAATATAGAAATGAAAATAGGACATGACGCCCACATGAAAACATAAAACAAATACCTCGTTGGACACTTGTCGTGAAATGAGATTAGTATCTTTAAAGTTCCTTTTCTGAATAACTTTGTTACAATGATAACTTTATCACGGACTGCAGCAGAGCTTCCATAAAGACATCAACCCACTTTGAGTTGCCCGGTGTATCAACAAAACAAGCAGTACCAGTGCATGAACAAACATTAGTTCCTAGGCACAGGAAACAACAAATACATAAGTTACACGCATATTGGTGTAACTTATAAAACTAAACTGTATTAAATCATGCCTTATTTTAACAATTGTAATATTACATGAAATAAACTATGTATGTATTTAATTTAACTATAAAATTAATTATGTTATTCCCTTTAAATAAGGCAATTTTATTACGTAATTTACAGGTATGATTAAGGAATGATTTAGGAATGATTTAGGAATGATTAAGGAATGATTAAGGAATTATTTTGGAATGATGTAGGAATGATTTAGGAATAATTTAGGAATGATTAAGGAATGATTTAGGAATGATTTAGGAATGATTAAGGAATGATTAAGGATTTATTTAGGAATGATTTAGGAATGATTTAGGAATGATTTAGGAATTATTTTGGAATGATGTAGGAATGATTTAGGAATGATGTCGGAATGATTTAGAAATTATTCAGGAATGATTTAGGAATGATTTAGGAATGATTAAGGAATGATTTCGAAATTATTTAGGAATGATTTAGGAATGATTTAGGAATGATTTAGGAATGATTTAGGAATGATTTAGGAATGATTTAGGATTGATTTAGGAATGTGAAGGAATGATTAGGGATGATTTAGGAATGATTAAGGAATGATTAGGTATTGATTTAGGAATGATTTAGGGATGATTTAGGACTGCCGAATTTCGTCATCCAAGCAGGATTGAGCGGTGTGGACGTAACAGACGGAGCATGACTCCATGCTCTTTGTTTTATGCTTTCCATATGTCACCTCAGAGCCACGATGGTTTGTTGGTGTCAAAACATGGTGGGAGAATACGAGCTGATGATAGTTGTTATGTGCGTGAGCACAACAAGACAGGGAAATCTGCACGCATCAGTGAGCTCAAAGGCTCCGTAATCGTTTCAGATTGAACAACATTGGGTTGTTTGGTCCTGGATTCAGTCGTAAACCCAACGGACAGCAGACCTGCAGACAGACTGGCGTCTTCTGCATCTCCGTCTTCTATTCTTGATACTTTTCCGCTTTATATACTTACTCACAGTTGTACGATCAATCATGTCCGACCGACTCAGCTGTCAATTACCTGTTGCATTCTACTGCTTATTCTTATTAAAATAGTTGTATCTAGTTTAATTCATATTCCTGTCCTGTACATTCTGCTGTGACCATTGAATTGAATATGCTTTCTTCCATATTGATCGCTGCACACAAGTCACCTCAGAGCCACGATGGTTTGTTGGTGTCAAAACATGGTGGGAGAATACGAGCTGATGAGAGCAGTTGTTATGTGCGTGAGCACAACAAGACGGGGAAATCTGCACGCATCAGTGTGCTCAATGGCTCTGATATTCGTTTCAGATTTAAAATCATCGGGTTGTGTGATCCCGGATTCAGTCGTAAATCTAATGGACGGCGTCTTTTACATCTCCGTCTTCTATTCTTGATATTTTTACGCTTTATATACATACGTACACACAACTGCACGATCAATCATGTCTCCCAATCATGACTCAGCTGTCTATTACCTGTTGCATTTCTACTACTTATTTTATTTAAATAGTATCTAGTTTAATTAATGTTACTGTCCTGTGACTGTGAGTTGAGTTCTCAGTCTTAGAGTAATTAGGCACACCTTATACAATACTGTGTGTACATCATTCAAATGAAATTATCTTACGGTATTTGAATGTACTGTATTTTGTTGGATTGGTTGGAAGTGTTCACTGTAGCATTCGGGTTCACAATGGCTTCTGACTCCTGTGTAGTTGTTGTTGGTGGAAATCCAGCGGGATAACGATGCTCAGCAGGTGGTTGTACACACACACCGTTAGACTCCAGGCCAATAATAAATAGGAGAGTATAAGGGCTGTTCCTGCTTGACCTACGGATGGACCTGCACATATCTGGACTGCCTTTTATATCTGGACTGCCTTTTATGTAGTGTTTTTATCCAAAGCACTGCCTCACATTCACCCATTCATACACACATTAAACCACCGATGGCAAAGTCATTCATGCAAGGAGACAGCCAGCACGTCAGGAGCAGTTTGGGTCAGGGTGTCTTGCTCAAGGACACCTCAGCGGTTTCTGCTAGGAGGAACCGGATGATCGAACCAGCAACCTTCCGGTTGTGAGGCGACCGCTCTACCTCCTGACCTCCTGCCGCCCCACGCCTACTTTTCCATCTTTTGCGAGGACGACGACGTACGGGTGGAATTGATAAAGCCCTGTGAGTCACGTGGCCGAGTCACGGAGAGAACCCGGCGGATCAGCTCGGCCTTGGACGGGATGTTTCTTCAACTTCCTTTGTCTATCAGTGGTCTCCTGCCCCATTACGTACTGGTCAACAGCGGAGAGAAGACGGACACACCGACAGGAAGAAAGGGAGATAAGGGAGAAGTGGATCATTTAACACGCTCGCCGATTAGGAATACAGTTGCCGCGAGCCCCGGGCATGGCCCTAATTACCGGGGAGGAGGGTCTTGCCTTTTCCTCCACTGTTCTGAGCGCCGTTCTGAACTCAGTCATTAGGAGGAGAATTACCGTCATCCCTCCCGTCTACAAAGTACTCATTTGATTAACAGATGCTTCTCAATGCCAAATGGGTCATTACGCCAACTAAACTGTTGCTCGTTGTGTGTGTGTGTGTGTGTGTGTGTGTGTGTGTGTGTGTGTGTGTGTGTGTGTGCGTGTGTGTGTGTGTCATTGCATATTAATCTATCTATGCATGCATGCATGCATATTCATCTGTGTATGTGTGTGTGTGTGTGTGTGCATTTGTGTGTGTGCGTGTCTGAGCGTATGAATATCTAGGCATGCATGCATGCCTATTCATGTGTGTGTGTGTGTGTGCGTGTGTGTGTGAACATTTATGTGAGTAAATTCTTGCACACTCCATCGCAGTGTAAGGAGATTTGTCTCCAGGCGAAGACAACATGTGTGTGTGTGTGTGCGTGCGTGTGTGTGTGCGTGTGTGTGTGTGCGTGCGTGCGTGCACAGAAGAGAGGATGCATTTGAAATGCACATGTTGTATTGATGAAGAGATATGGTGTTTCGATATGGGGGAGTCCCTCCTTGTCTCTTTGCAGAGGCCTCAGACCACTATGACCACCACGACGACGCCTTGACTGCTTGCTTGCTTGCCTGCTTGCTTTTCTATTTGTTGCCTTGTTAATTCATAATTAGTTTTATTAACGGTACAAACGGGAGCGTGTACCGGGGGACGCCGTGCAAGAATGATTAGAGCAATTAAGAAGCATTCTGCGTCTCCATCTCCACTTCCACAATGAAAATCAAACCGAAAGAGAGCGAGAGAGAGAGAGAGAGAGAGAGAGAGAGAGAGAGAGAGAGAGAGAGAGAGAGAGAGAGAGAGAGAGAGAGAGAGAGAGAGAGAGAGAGAGATGTTCCTCTACTTGAACGCACATCACATCAGCTTCATGTGTACGCAAGTGCTCTGGACTGCCATGTGTGTGTGTGTGTGTGTGTGTGTGTGTGTGTGTGTGTGTGTGTGTGTGTGAGTGTGTGTGTGTGTGTGTGTGTGTGTGAGTGTGAGTGTGTGTGTGTGTGTGTGTGTGTGTGTGTGTGTGAGTGTGAGTGTATGTGTGTGTGTGTGTGTGTGTGTGTGTGTGTGTGTGTGTGTGTGTGTGAGAGTATGTGTGTGTGTGTGTGTGTGTGTGTATGTGTGTGTGTGTGTGTGTGTGTGTGTGTGTGTGTGTGTGTGTGTGTGTGTGTGTGTGTGTGTGTGTGTGTGTGTGTGTGTGTGGCAGGGTTGGGATCAGCATGGAGGGTGCCCTGTGTGGGTGGACAGGCAGACAGCAGCCTGTGGAAAGATATATCGAGTGATGTAGAGCCAGAGAGGGAAATAGATATATAGAGAGAGGGAGAGAGACAAAGACAGAGAGGGAGAGAGAGGGAAATATATATCTAGTGAGGTATACAGACAGAGTAGGAAATAGACATAGCAAGGGTGGTAGAGAGAGGGAGAGAGACATAGAGAGAGGGAGAGAGACATAGAGAGAGGGAGAGAGACATAGAGAGAGGGAGAGAGACATAGAGAGAGGGAGAGAGACATAGAGAGAGGGGCATAACGATATCGGAGATTGTGAGCATGCAAACACCAGCAAGGCACCAGGCTTTGCGTGGTTTGAGTGTGTGTGATGTGTGTGCGCACAGGGGAGGCGTCTGTCATGTGTGTGTGTGTGTGTGTGTGTGTGTGGGGGAGGTTAAGTGTGGGTGATTGGGCACATACAAATTGAGAGTAAAGAGAGTGTGAGAGAGATTGAGAGGGAGGGAGACAGTGAGTTGGAAAGGGGAGGAGATAGAGAGAGAGGGAGAGGGAGATATAGAGAGGGGGAGAGAGAGAGAGAGAGGTCACACGAACGCATGCACACACACAGACATACACGCGCACACACATATAAATGCATGCAAACACACACGCACACCCACAAATGCACACACCAACGCATGCACACACCAACGCATGCATGCACGCACCCATGCATGCACAAACCCACGCATGCACAGAAGCATCCACACACCGACGCATGCACACACCCACACATGCACACACCCACACATGCACACACTCACGCACACACACGCACGCACACACTCATGCATGCACACACCACGCATGCACACAGATGTACAAAAACCTCATATCAACAGCCCCTGTCTCTCTTCTCTGAACCACGCTGTGTTTTGACCTTCAGAAGCTGAGTTTCCCAGAGGAGCGTTTCTTTAACATGAACCATCACCGTGTAGTTCACCACCAAGCGCTCATTCTCACCAAGCCATCGCCGCTTATCTCTCTGGACGCCCGCTTGGCCCACCTGTGTTTGTGCCAAGAGGCTTTACAAACAAACCACTTTAGGTGTTGAGACGGATCCTTCCAGAGTGTATTCTATTCAGTGTAATAATGGCTGGACTGTGTTTCAATGACACCACACATAAATAGACACAAATGTTGATCAAAAAAAGTCACAAATCAATATTACACCCAGAGAAACATAATGGAATGTAGAGCCTCCTGGTGTTGGTGGAAAGAGTTCAATAACAGTTCAATAAGGATTTATGAGGATATGAGAATATTTAGGATGAAGTCAAAGTGGATCTACGAATGTTATTGTGAGATTAATAGATTAGATTATCGTGATTATGGAACAAGGATGAGGCCAACATATCCGAATGCTAATGTGTGTGTGTTCCTGTGTGGGTGTTCCTGTGTTCTATGTGTGTGTTCCCGTGTATGTGTGTGTGTTCCCGTGTATGTGTGTGTGTTCCCGTGTATGTGTGTGTGTTCCCGTGTATGTGTGTGTTCCCGTGTATGTGTGTGTGTTCCCGTGTATGTGTGTGTGTTTTCTTGTATGTGTGTCTGGTTTCCGTGTATGTGTGTGTGTGTGTTCCTGTGTTTTCACGTGTGTGTTTTCACGTATGTGTGTATGTTCCCGCGTGTGTGTGTGTGTTCCCATGTGTGTGTGTTTCTGTGTGTGTGTTCCCGTATTTTTGTGTATGTGTGTAGTGTTTGTTCCCATGTATGTGTGTGTGTGCGTTTCCGTTGATGTGTGTGTGTGTGTGTGTGTGTGTGTGTGTGTGTGTGTGTGTGTGTTAAACATACACACACGGAAACACACACACACACACGGAAAAATAGTATGTTTCCGTGTGTGTGTGTGTGTTTCAGTGTATGTATGAGCGTGTATATATGTGTGTTTCCGTGTGTGTGTGTGTGTGTGTGTTTCCTCGTATGTGTGTGTGTTTCCATGTATGTGTGTGTGTTTCTGTGTATGTGTGTGTGTGTGTGTGTGTGTGTGTGTGTGTGTGTGTGTGTGTGTGTGTGTGTGTGTGTGTGTGTGTGTGTGTGTGTGTGTGTGTGTGTGTGTGTGTGTGTGTGATTTAATGTATATGTGTGTGCTTCCGTGTATGTGTGTGTGGTCCCGTGTGTGTGTATGTTTCCTTGTATGTGTGTACGTGTGTGTTCCCCTGTATGTGTGCGTGTGTTCTCGTGTATGTGTGTGTGTTTCTGTGTGTGTGTATATGTGTGTGTTCCATAAGAGTGTGTGTTAAACCACTTGTTCCTGGTTCCTGGTACATGGTATTTCTCCCTCTGTTCCATCGTTCAGTATCCAGCAGCGTTCCGTTGTTGTCTCCGTGTGGGTGTGTGTTAATACAGTTTAACAGAGTAGTGAAATGACACATCATTTTACTCGGCTGCTGTTGGTGTGAATCTCAATTTTGACAGACTCATCAAAGACATGTTAAATAGCGTTGAAGTGGAGTCCCCGGGTTGAATTGCGCAAACAAAGTGTGTGTGAGCGTGTGTGTGTGTGTGTGTGCGTGTGCGTGTGCGTGCGTGTGCGTGTGTGTGTGTGTGTGTGTGTGTGTGTGTGTGTGTGTGTCTCTGAACGAGACTCGGGTGCGAACCACCTTTAAGCGGTCCCGTTAAACGGCGTAGCGGTAATGAGACGGTTCCTCTGAACAGGCGGAGCGGCGTTCATTAACACGCGCTGAGCTCATCCTGGCGTGTGCCTATAGAGAGCCCCTTTGTGGCGTGGCGTGCGTCGTGGGTGTGTGCGTGCGTGCGTGCGTGCGTGCGTGCGTGTGTGTTTTCGTGTGTGTTCCCGTGTATGTGTGTGTGTGTGTGTGTGTTTTTCCGTGAATGTGTGTTTGTTTCCGTGTGTGTGTGTGTGTGTGTGTGTGTGTGTGTGTGGGGGGGGGGGGGGGGGGGAGATCTGTGAGCCTCTGGCTCGTCTTGGCAGGGGCCAAATGAAAATGTCCATGTTCAAAGAAATGTAGGATATATGCGTTAAATATATTCATAAAATAAAATATTCTTCCTTTTTTTGTCTAGTTAATACCAAATGTGTCTCTTTGTGTGGACTGGCATACATCTTGGATCTTGGCATGAGATAATATTAGATTCGATTCGATTCGATTAGATTCAAATGTAGTGTCATTGCACAGCAGCCCAAGTACAGTACAGTGAAAATTAGTTGGCATTTAACCAGAGTGCAAATTTTGCAGTAAAGTGCATAATAATATACAATGTACAGTGGTTAAAAAATATGTAAAGACAGTGTACTAGGTAGAAGGTATAAGGTAGGAAATAACGTATAGAATAGGTATTAGATATGTGCAGAATTAGGTATATATATATGGTAATATATAGGTATATATCAGTGGTGAAGCGTCAGGGCCTTCAAGGTATTCCGAGAAGACCCTGGAACTCTCAGATGAAACCAAAGAATCGAATTAATTGTATTAATAAAATGTAATACAATTTAATAACATTTAATAAAATTTAAATAAAATGAATAAATGAGAATCGTATCTGTGTTATAATACAGTGTTACGTTGATTTGTTTGTCTTTCTCGGTCCATGCACGACGCATTTGAGTGGTTTTGTGTTGGAAAAACAATGCAACCAATCAGATATTTTTCTGGGTTGCTGGGAAGAATATCCAACGTAAATCAACCAAAGTATTCCCGCTGACATTGGCCCTTAGACGGAATGATAGCGTACGTTTGGATTGACAATTTGATCAACCAATCATATCGTGATTTGTAGCCAATGGGCGTATTCTTTTAGATTTCCCCGCAGCTCAATGTGGAGCTAGAAGGTGCAAGGTGGTGGCTGGCGCGAGAGTGGATCTAGCGTAGTGTTACGTTTTCTACGTTGTTTTTTTTACGCCAAAATGGCAACAGGTGAAGATGATGTCGTGGCGGAAATATTGTGTGAACCATTTTCAAGACGACCATTTAATGTTAAAATGGACATTATTAAAAGAGGCCGTCCAACACCTGACAATCTGGAGCTGACTCAAGTAGTTAAAGCAGGTTATGTTCGCCATTTTCAGAGTAGCAACTGGGAACGATCCCCGTGGCTAACGGGCTCTACTAGCCACAAGAGGCTCTACTGATGGGAGTGTTGCTGTTTGGGACCGACAAGAGAGCAGGGAATTGGAACTTATTTTGGATCTGAAAAGCGATCATCTTTATGACCTGATGGTGGTCGAACCATTCATCCAGAAGGACAGGAGAATGGATTTGGTCTTTAAGTGAACATCATTGGTGAGTGACACTCATTTGTCTTTGCTGGTTTTGTCTCAGCTGGTTGTTGCATTTTGTTTCCACACACTTGTTGACTGATTAGTTAATGGCTGTCTTGGGTTTGTTAAGCATTGTTGTGCATTTGAATTGAGAGTTTGGACTTGATCTTTCTTTGCATCGCTTAACGTGAAAAGACTTAACGTAACTAAGAGTTACAAACCCGCGATCAATAATCACCTAATTTGCATATGTTTTGTCATTAGCACTTTCACCTTTTCACTTTCATTTTGACAGGTGAAAGTGCTAATGACAAGACATATGCCAGAGACATTTGGTGATTATTGATCGCTATTTTGGAACTTAAAGTTACGTTAAGCCTTTTCACGTGAAGCGTGTTAGACCGTCCCTTTAACCGATAGCCTGTGTGTGGTGGTCTGTGGTGGTCTGTTACGTCACTACATGGACTCTGCTTTACAACTATGGTCCACTTGGGAATTGGCTGCGACAATCTGATCTGCCTAAATGAGATAAGGCATAAAGTGACTCCTCCGTGACGTCCGTCTGACTAGAACAACTGAATTTTCGAATGGTGGTGGTGATGGTGTGGGTGGTGGTCTACAGCAGGGGTTCCCAAAGTGGGGGTCGCGGGACCCCGAGGGGGGGGGGGGTGCGCGGGACCCCGAGGGGGGGGGGGGTCGCGAGATGATTTCAGAATCCTCTTGATGTGACCATGAGGTTTTTATTGTTAATAATAACGTGTGCATAGATATTTTTATATATGTACGGGTGACGAAAAATGAATTTTGATTCCGACAGATTCACGACAGTATCATTTGCAGCTGAAAAAAAAGCCACACACAATTTTCAATATCACGATTACCCCCCCCCCCCCCCCTTGGACTTCACGATGTTCTCGATGGTGAAGATCTGTGCACACGTTGTTTTTAATGTTCCAGTCCCTCCGGTGATAGTGGGGGGGGGGGGGCTGTTATGTTGGGGGTCGCGGGCTGAAAAGTTGTGGAACCCCTGGTCTACAGAAGGTCCAGTTGTGATAGACACGCTTCGCCACTGGTATATATATATATATATATATAGGTAAGTATATATATAAGTATCAACAGGAACATAACATGGCCCAATGCAGGTTTTGAGTACACTTGCTTTGCATGGTTTGACAAGTGCTCACTTTATTGCCTCGTTTCCACCAAAGCAAGCCTAGTTCTAGCTCTCGGGTGGCGCTAGTTCGCAGTTGGTTCAACTCGCGAGGCGTCTAAGAACTGGTTTGCGTTTCCACCGACTTTTTCGCCGAGAGAGCCACGTCATGACGTCACTGTTTACGTCTCTGCTTCCCAGCAGCTCGCGCCAACTTCCACAACAGTGGATTACATGATGGATGGAAAAGTGTTGCTCCTGGCTTTCAGGCTACAAACAGCTGCTCGTCTTTAGTGCTATGGACGCGATTACGTTGAAGCCCCTAACTGTGATAAAGGACTATACTAATAAAATGGACTTGACGTTAGAGCTGCATTAATACTTAAACAGAAGGGACCATTTGCCTTTTCTTCTTCAAAACTGTCATCTTGTATTATGTTTCTCGGGTTGATAAAGCATAATGAAGCGGGCATTTATATTTAGAATTTTTTTTATTAAAAAAACAAAACATTAAATACACAATATACAGTAATCACAAAATGTAAAAGTATAGAGTGCAGTGTAATAAGTCCATGTTAATAAAGCTCAGAGGGGCTGAGGGGCTCCTGTGAGCTGCAGCCCAGTGGGGCGGTAGCTCCGCATCGCATCGTCCAGGGAAGACGACTCCATAAACAACTAAAACAAGAGAAAAGTGCATTAAAACATGACTCCATTACACTTTACTGTTTTTATTAAGTAGCATCCTGACGTTGTTATCAAGGCTAGCAGAAGCCTAGCGAACATAGCTCCTCATTTCTGATGATAGGAACATTGATGTGATAATGAGCAGCTCGCTAAACAGATTATAAATACAAAGCTGGTTGGCAACACGGGACATATTTATGAAGTAAAACTTACCAGGACCAGAGTGACAGCAGCGGATCATCAGTTTGTTATGGATTAGCTCCTCGTATCGTCCAGTTTGTTATCGATTAGCCCCTCGTATCGTCCAGTTTGTTATCGATTAGCTCCTCGTATCGTCCAGTTTGTTATCGATTAGCCCCTCGTATCGTCCAGTTTGTTATCGATTAGCTCCTCGGTCCTGTCCCCCGCTGAAGACATCTCACGCTGTAGTTTTTCTAATAGCGGTTTGTTCTAGAAGCTCCTCTAGTTTATTGTGACCTTCTGCCGAGGACAACAACGCAAACAAACGCAGTTTGTCTCGTCCACGGACCACTGTCACCTTCACGTCCACGGAGAATTTTACTGATTTTAAAAATGGCGGAAAAAAACTTTGAGTTTGTTTTGAGTTTGTCCGATAAGCCCCGCCCCCAGCCCCTGACGTAGTGGAGCCGGCTGACGAGCCCAGCTTCGAAGTGGAGCCGCAAACGAACCACTTAACCGGGCCAGAAAGTGGCTCCATCGCGGTGATGGAGATGACGCGCAAGCTCCGAACCAGCCCTCAAAGCAGCTTGGTGGAAACGAGGCATTAGCTAGTAGTTAGTTAAGCCCTTGGCTCCTCCAGGGAGCATAGGCCATTGACAAATGTCTTCCATCTCACTCGGTTGGGGGAAGGTTTTTCAAGGTCTCCCCAGTTTTGCCCACTCAACTGTTCTTGGGGCGACTCTTTTTCTCTTCCCTTGTGGGTTCCACTTTAGGGCTTGTCCCTGTCGTTGGCTGATTTCCTGAGAGTGTGTCCTATTCAGCTCCACTTTCTTTTTAGGATCTGTAGGTCAATGGGATCCTGTCCAGTTCTCTCACACAGGTCCACATTCCTGACTTTGTCCCTCCACCAGATGTTCAGGATCCTCCTGAGGCAGTTGTTGATGAATGTTTGCAGTCTGGTTGTTGTTTGTTTTGTTGTTGGCCTCACCTGTTTCACATTGGAGTTGAAGATGCGTAGTTTGGTGTTAGTTGAGATGGTTTTGGAGCTCCATATCTTCCTGAGGATGTTAAACATAACCCTGGCTTTGTTAATCCTGCTCTTTATGTCCACGTCTGTCCCCCCTGTGGTGTCCATCACACTTCCTAGGTATGTGAATGCCTCCACTTCCTCTAGGGGGCGCCATGTATGAGGATGGGGTTGCTGCTCCTTGAATGGATCTTCATCGCCTGTGTATTTGTCTGCTGCTTGTGTGAGTCTGTCTTCTGCTGCATTTGCATATGTGTGTGAGATAGAAGGGTAATGTCATCCGCAAAGTTGAGCTTGTCTAATTGCTCCCACATGGATCCCATTTCTCTCCCCTTTGGTTGTTTCCTTCATGATCCAATCGACTGCAAGGAGGAAAAGGAATGGTGAAAGTAGACGACCCTGCTTGACCCCCTATTGACATCGAAGCTCTTTGATAACTGGCCTGCATGCATGATCTTGCATGTGGTTCCATCATATGAGTTTTTGATGATGCTTATTAGTTTGATGGGGATTCCATAGCATTCCATTAGGCTCCATAGGGTTGTTCTGTCTAAGCTGTCAAATGCTTTTTCGAAGTCGATGAAGTTGATGTAGAGGGATGTGTTCCATTCTATTGACTGTTCAATTATGATGCGAAGTGTTGCTATGTGATCTGTACACGAGCGGTCTCTCCTGAACCCGGCCCGCTGGTCCCTGAGCCTCTTGTCTAGAAAGGAGGCTCTTGTCTATAGAGGCAAGTGCTCATTTGAATCTTAAAAAAGTTTGGCGTCCTTATCGTGGCCCCTCTGAATGGTAATATATGCATTTTCTATCTATACTTCCCCCTGTCTGGGTCATAAATCGCAGGGACACATCAGGTCTTCTACACCCTGGTATTAAAAGGTTGTTAGGAGATCCAAACACTCGGTTCCCCGAGGATCCCCTGAGATGGAATCCTAATTCTTGTGTTTCACCTCGTCAGCGGGTTACGGGGCTGGGAGGGAGGAGGAGGCTCTCTGGCTTCAGAAACATGTTGACCAGGGATTTATCATGTTCATCCTCCTTCACAATTCATTTACTGGCAGCTCCCAATCTCTCTCTCTCTCTCTCTCTCTCTCTCTCTCTCTCTCTCTCTCTCTCTCTCTCTCTCTCTCTCTCTCTCTCTCTCTCTCTCTCTCTCTCTCTCTCTCTCTCTCTCTCTCTCTCTCTCTCTCTCTCCCCTCCCCTCTCCTCTCCTCTCCTCTCTTCTGCTTCTCTTGTCGCAAACCACCTGAGATTAAATCATCCGGCCTCGGCTTGTAGCGTTTCTTGTCCGGCTTCTTTCTGTCTCTTTCCCCACACTGTGGTCCTCCGCCCTGTGGCCTCCCTGTAATAATCGGCTGCAGGTCACAGCGCTTTCATCAGTCACCCGGGAAAACCTCCCACTGTGAGGATGGTGTTGTGGCTGTAAGTGTAACTGACGCCAGCCGGTGGTGCTGTGCAGTCGTAAAACCTCACTCCCCGACGCTTGAATAGACGTCCTCGCGATAAAGCTAGAGCCCGTGGGTTTTAGCTCTCATGTTAGAACGTCGCTTCTCATGCCGGAGGACGTCAGTTCGAGCCCAGTGAGGGACACTAACAGTTACATCACTACGGGTCAATTGTGGACACACGTCCAAATCAAAACCTTATTTGTCCGATTTTTACCTCCGCCATCGAAAATGGGAGAAGAAGGCTATGTGTTCGCCCCTGTTTATCTGTAAGCAAGATAACTCAAGAAGTTATGTACATCATTTGACACAACTTGGTGGTTAGATTAGGAACAGTTGATTCAAATTTGGCGCAGATCCCGATCCGAATCCAAATGCAGGGGACTTTTGCGGACTTTTACTGGAGGTCTATGCGCTCTCCTGAGGGTTTCTCTAGTTCCCAATTATCTCATGAGTCATTCACTAGCGTTTGCATTATAAAAAAACAGATATTTTTGAACGCCCACAAGCCTTATCTAATATCTGGTCTCCATCCTCGACAAATGACCGCTGAGTCATATCCGTTCTCTCAGCACGGTGACGTAGCTCTCCTTCTGCTCTCGCTGCCAAGTCACACCGACAAATGGGTACAGAAGTTTCCGGAGTGTGAAAAGCCTGAAAATCGAGGCGACTCAGGCATCCCGATTGTGTCGACACCGGCTGTTAACGTCTCCACGTTAGCGTCTCCCTGTTAGAGTTTCCCTGTTAGCCTCTCCCTGTTTGTGTCTCCCTGTTAGCTTCTCCCTGTTAGCTTCTCCCTGTTAGCCTCTCCTTGTTTGCGTCTCCCTGTTAGCATCTCCCTGTTAGGTCCCTGTTAGCTTGCCTGTTTGTGTCTCCCTGTTAGTGTCTCCCTGTTAGCCTCTCCCTGTTTGCGTCACCCTGTCAGCGTCTCCCTCTTAGCGTCTTCCTGTTAGCCTCTCCCTGTTAGCGTCTCCCTGTTAGCCTCTCCCTGTTAGCGTCTCCCTGTTTGCATCTCCCTGTTAGCTTCTCCCTGTTAGCTTCTCCCACCCGGTTGCAGAGGGAGGTTTGCTCTGCCAGACAGATCAGCACTATGGAAGGTCTTCAATATTGCATGTTGGAGGAGAATAGCTTGACCCCGGTCTGCTCCACACCAGAATAGACCACAATCTGTATGTGTGTGTGTGTGTGTGTGTGTGTGTGTGTGTGTGTGTATGTGTGTCTTTGTCGCTTTCTGTGCGTGTGCATGTTGTGTGCATGCGCGTGCATGTGTGTGCATGTGTGTTTGTGTGTGTGTGTGTGTGTGTGTGTGTGTGTGTGTTTGTGTGTGTGTGTTTTGTGCAGCTCTGTTCCAGTTTGACCAGCCCTTCGTACTTTTTCTTCAACCCAAGCAGAGTTTTGAATATTCCGGGATTTAGAGCAATTGAGAAGAACAACAGGACGGGTGGAAGTTGATTCAGAGAGAGAGAGAGAGAGAGAGAGAGAGAGAGAGAGAGAGAGAGAGAGAGAGAGAGAGAGAGAGAGAGAGAGAGAGAGAGAGAGAGAGAGAGAGAGAGAGAGAGAGAGAGAGAGAGAGAGAGACGGAGACGGATATAGAAAGATAAAGAGAGACAGACAGACAGAGTAGGATGAGAAGGGTGAGAAGGTGACAAAGGGGGAGGGTGTGAGAGAGTTTGGATAGATTGAGGCAGTGTGTGTGAGGTGAGAGAGAGAGAGAGAGAGAGAGAGAGAGAGAGAGAGAGAGAGAGAGAGAGAGAGAGAGAGAGAGAGAGAGAGAGAGAGAGAGAGAGAAACAGAGAGAGAGAGAGAGAAACAGAGAAACAGAGAAACAGAGAGACCAATGGAAGACGTTAGATTATTATTTTTGTTTTGGTGTGACTAACACACAGTAGATGATGGATTTGTCCCGGGTACGGCTGGTCATCACATCACACACACACACACACACACACACACACACACACACACACACACACACACGCTCACGCACAAATATATATTTATAAATATATGTATATATACCCAAGGAAACTGTTAAAGATCCATACATGGTAACACAACATTTTGTGTCAACATGGATTCGATTACCGGCATAAAGCGTGAGCACGCTGTCTGTTCAGAACAGAAACATGAGTGGATGAAGTGTTACTAACTTGTGTTTTTAATGAGCTCTCTCTCTCTCTATCTTCACTGGTTCTTCTCTGGTTGATTGTGTGTTCTCTCTGCTCTGTCCCCAGGCTGCTTCCGGCAGAAGAACAGAACGATGAGGCCTTCCTCCTTCCTCTTCCTCCTCCTCCTCCTCCTCCTCCTCTTCCTCC
Organism: Muraenolepis orangiensis; assembly: GCA_027704905.1. Classification (NCBI taxonomy): domain Eukaryota; kingdom Metazoa; phylum Chordata; class Actinopteri; order Gadiformes; family Muraenolepididae; genus Muraenolepis; species Muraenolepis orangiensis. The sequence goes on from CM051001.1 coordinate 12,999,697, forward strand.
TTCTTGACTCGGCGGCCGGTGACGACGTTAAGTACATCTCCAAGAGGAACTCAGGTAGGCCTCGGGACTTTTGAATTCACCCTCTCTCTCTCTCTCTCTCTCTCTCTCTCTCTCTCTCTCTCTCTCTCTCTCTCTCTCTCTCTCTCTCTCTCTCTCTCTCTCTCTCTCTCTCTCTCTCTCTCTCTCTCTCTCTCTATTTCTTCATCCTATTGAGATCTTTGAGTCTGATGTGTTGTCCGTCTGCTGTGGCGGCTGCTAGCGTCCCGCTAGCGTTCTGCGCTAGCAGCTTGGAGGTTGCAGGAGGACGAGTGATCTCTCTGCCTGCTGATTCTCTCTGATCAACGCCCGATCCTCTCGCCGTCCCGCCGCCATCAACGGGATGGATTTGGAACACGCGGTTACACATACGTGCACGAGTGTGAGCTAACATGCACTGTGCTAACGTGCACTCTGCTGGGGTGCACTGGGCTAACGTGCACGCGTGTGTGCTAACGTGCACGCGTGTGTGCTAACGTGCACGCGTGTGTGCTAACGTGCACGCGTGTGTGCTAACGTGCACGCGTGTGTGCTAACGTGCATGCGTGTGTGCTTACGTGCACGCGTGTGTGCTAACGTGCACGCATCCCTCTCGGAGGGGGTCGGGGTCATGTGACGGTCACAAGATAGTTCACGCTGAAGTGTGTTTGTCACAGGAGGATCTTTTGCTGCCTGGCAGAGGGGTTCAGTTTGGAGTTATTCTGATTTCATGGAATAATAGTGCATTGTTTTGTTTAGTTTCCACTGTGTTCTGTGTGTGTGTGTGTGTGTGTGTGTGTGTGTGTGTGTGTGTGTGTTTGTGTGTGGTCTTATTTTGTGTATCCATGTTGTCTGTATCCTTCTTGTGTTATGGAATACTAAATAAAAAAAAAAATATATATATATACATATGTATATTTATATTTGTGTGTGTGTGCTGCAGAACCTGTGTGTACTCTCTGCTTCAACATGCTTTTCTGTGTTCCTGTGGTCCACTGTGTGTGTGTGTGTGCTTGCACATGTCTGTATGTGTGTATATTATATTACTCTCTCTTACTTTCTGAGGATGGCTTGTTTAGCACACAGTACTCTGTAGAGCACACAGTACTATGTAGAGCACACAGTACTCTGTAGAGCACACAGTACTCTGTAGAGAACACAGTACTCTGTAGAGCACACAGTACTCTGTAGAGAACACAGTACTCTGTAGAGAACACAGTACTCTGTAGAGAACACAGTACTCTGTAGAGCACACAGTACTCTGTAGAGAACACAGTACTCTGTAGAGAACACAGTACTCTGTAGAGCACACAGTACTCTGTAGAGAACACAGTACTCTGTAGAGAACACAGTACTCTGTAGAGAACACAGTACTCTGTAGAGAACACAGTACTCTGTAGAACACACAGTACTCAGAAGACTTGTGCTAGAATTGATTGAAACAGGACAGAGGCAGCACCACAGAAAGAAAGACTAAATCGAAATCTGGACCGTAAATCTCTGATTTAAGATTCAAGATTGTTTCAAGTACAATGGAATGCATACTCCCCATTCCCTCCTGCAGTAGGCATTTTCTATAACACTACTAGAAAAATACTGTACACAATAAAAATAACAATCAAAATAACAATGAATGATATGGTGTGTGTGTGTGTGTGTGTGTGTGTGTGTGTGTGTGTGTGTGTGTGTGTGTGTGTGTGTGTGTGTGTGTGTGCGTGCGGGCATGCGTGTGTGCGTGCCCGTGCATAAGTTTGTACAGCTGTGTTTTTCTGACACAACTAAAATCTAAAATCGAAGGCTGGATTAGATCTTGTTTTTGATATAATCACAAATATATTCAACAAGGCAGTGTATGCAGGATTATCTTTGTATGCCTCCAGTCCTATGCTGAATGCAAACACAAACACACACTCCCCCCCCCCCTCCTCACGCACACACACACTTGCACATACACAATCAATACTCCTTCTGTGTGTGTGTGTGTGTGTGTGTGTGTGTGTGTGTGTTTATTGCTGACAATTTCTCTCTCATCATATCCTCTCACTTGTATCTAGATTCTTGTTTCCAAGGGAAACAAGAATCAACTCAACTCAATTGAAACTGCTTTTCCGTTTCCAGTGTCATTTGGAAGTCCGAGTCTGACGTGAATGTGTGTTAATTTGTTTTACATGACGTCAGTTTGGCTCCTGATGCGTCCTACAGTATGTAAGCGGGTCGTGGGTTTAAGTCCCTGAAACCAAGTAGACCAAGTAGACCAAGTACGGAATGAAAACTGGTACTGGTGCCAGTTCACCTCCAAGACACTTCCGAGGTTCCCTGGACCAAAGCACCAGACCACTACACTGCTCCCTGTATATACAATAGCTGCCCACTGCTCCTAATACAAGGATGGGTTAAATGCAGAGAAACAAATTGCACTCTTTGTGTGTTCATGTATGTGCAAGAGAGAGATTATTAGAAGCACCATATCACTGACCACATTAAAAGCGTTTGAAGTTGCTATAGATGTTTCCTCGTGTTATTCTATCATTTTTTTCCAACGGGTAATAAGGTTATATGTGTATTTTGAAGGTGTATTTTGAAGGTGTTTGTGGATTATAAAGTCATGGTAGGGGGGAGGGTTGCCAAAGGTAGTCAAAGTCGCACCGCTGGTCGGGTCATTCCAGATGCCAACTCCTAATCCCTAGGAGGAGTTCATTAAAGTGCGGAGGACGAAAAACGCGATAAATGGCGTTTTTTCCGACGCCGAATTCAAAATGGCCGACTTCCTGTACGTAATTTTAAATCCCTCCAAGAGCGTTTTTTGTTTGTCTCCGCACCCTAGATATGCGTAGCGAGTTTCGTTCGTTTACGTGAAAGTTAAAGTGTTGTGGAGTTAACGTTAAAAACGGAAGTGGGCGTGGCGTACGCAATTTTGGACGCAAAGTTCCGGAATCTAAGTTGCGACACTTCTGACGCGCGTGCAAAATTTGGTGAGTTTTCACATATGTTGCGGGGGTCAAAAGTGCGCGCGAAATACTAAAATACGATTTCAATAGGGTCTTCGACGACCTCGGTCTCAGACCCTAATAATAAAAAACAATATTGTAACATCACTGAAGATGTGTCCAGACTAGGCATCAGTAGATGTATGTACACAGCGAATACCCTGAGTGATCAGTGACAGCCAGGAATGACTGGATGACAACCATGAATAGTGTGGCGACTACTGGAGATTCAGTGACAGCCCGGAGAGACGGCAACCGGGGCAGAAAGGGTTGGCAACCCAATCTGCATCCTCTGAGAGGAGGAACCCAACCAAGCTACGATGAACTTAATGGAAAAATACCCCCAGGGGTGCCCGAGAGGGGGGGAGGATGAGCACCCCAGTCTGACGGACACAACGGTAACAGACCCAGGCAACGGACAAACGACTATGAGCAAGCAGTGTACATGCGGTAAAGTCTGCAAGAACATCCATGGCTTAAAGATCCACCGAGCGAGGATGAAGTGCCCGTTGGGAGCAGAAGCAACACAACGCACAGGTGTTACACCTGGTGAGACGCAGGAGGTGCCAGGCCCGGAGTCACCCCATAGTGCCCAGAACCTCCAAGTGTTGCAGACAACTCCCTCGAGCATCAAGTCTGACAGGAGGCGGATCAAATGGCCTGCAGCTAGCATGACCTCACTCTGGAAGCAGTTCGATGACGATGTCGACCAAATTCTGGAGGCAATGGCGAAGGGAGAGGCCGACAGGAAGCTACAAGCTATGACAACAATCATTGTCAGCATCGCAGCTGAACGGTTCGGCGAGGAGGAGAAGAAAAGCTCCGGAACATCTTACTCAAAGAATCAAAGAGCTGTAAGGATCCACAACATCAGAAAGGAGATGAAAGTGCTGAAGTCCCAGTACAAGGCGGCAGGAGAAGAGGAACGCACTGGCCTAGCCCAGCTAATGTGCATCCTTCGGAAAACATCAGAGTTCTCCGCCGGGCCGAGTGGCATTGGAGGCGGCGGTGCGAGAGAGCATGTAAATGTGCTGCTTTCATCGCTAACCCCTTCAAGTTCACTAAGGATTTGTTGGGGCAGAAGCGCAGTGGCAAACTGGCCTCCTCGCAGGATGACATAGACCAACATCTGAAGCAGACGTACAGCGACCCCACAAGAGAGCAGGAGTTGGGAGAGTGTAACGACCTCATAGACCCCCCTGAACCAGAAGTGCAGTTCGACATGTCGGAGCTGCAGCTAAAGGAAGTCAGGGAGGTTGTCCGCAAAGCAAGGGCAAGCTCTGCTCCAGGACCGAGTGGCACTTCATACAAAGTGTATAAGTACTGTCCCAAACTCCTGCTGCGTCTGTGGTACATCTTGAGAGTCTTCTGGAGAAGGGGGAGGATCCCTGATCAATGGAGAGTGGCTGAAGGGGTATGGATCCCGATGGAGGAAAACTCCACTCAGCTAGACCAGTTCCGCATCATCTCCCTGCTGTGTGTTGAGGCAAAGGTTTTCTTCAGCGCTGTTTCCAAACGGCTGTGTACCTACCTGGCAGAGAACACCTACATCGATACATCTGTCCAGAAAGGTGGCATTTCAGGAATGCCAGGATGTCTGGAGCATACCGGTGTGGTGACACAGCTTATTCGGGAGGCCAGAGAGAACAAGGGCAACCTGTCAGTGCTGTAGCTTGACCTGGAGAATGCATTCGGCTCCATTCCACACAAGCTGGTTCAGTTCACTTTGACAAAACATCATGTCCCAAGCAGGTGTAGAGACCTCATCGCTGATTATTACAGCAATTTCAGGATGAGGGTCTCTTCAGGAGCAATAACATCCAGTTGGCACAAGGTGGAGATCGGTATCATCACAGGGTGTACTATCTCTGTGACATTGTTCTCCCTAGCCATGAACATGCTCACTAAGTCTGCTGAGCCAGAGTGCAGAGGGCCCCGCACAAATTCCGGACAATGGCAACCACCCATCAGGGCATTCATGGATGACCTCACAGTCATGACAGAATCAGTCCCAGGCTGCCGGTGGATTCTGAAGGGGCTTGAAGAGCTGGTGGAGTGGGCCCGGATGCGTTTCAAACCCGCCAAATCCAGATCAATGGTGCTGAGGAAAGGGAAGGTGGTGGACAAGTTCCGGTTTAACATCGCAGACACAGCCATCCCATCTATCTCAGAGAAGCCAGTCAAGAGCTTAGGAAAAGTTTTTGACTGCTCTCTGAGAGACACAACATCTATCCAGTCGACCTGCACTGAGTTGGATGGCTGGCTGAAATCCGTGGACAAGTCAGGCCTACCTGGGAAGTTTAAAGCCTGGGTCTACCAACATGGCATTCTTCCCAGGATTCTGTGGCCCCTCCTTGTCTATGCGGTCCCTATCTCAACAGTTGAGACCCTAGAGAGGAGGGTCAGCAACCACCTCCGGAGATGGCTTGGGTTACCAAGGAGCCTGAGCAGCATTGCACTCTACGGGAACACCAACAAGCTGCAACTGCCTTTCAAATCCTTGGAGGAGGAATTCAAGGTAACTAGAGCCAGAGAAGTGGTTCAATACAGGGACTCAAGTGATCCGAAGGTGGCTAAAGCAGGGATCCAAGTGAGGACTGGCAGGAAATGGAGGGCAGAGGAAGCAGTTCAAGAGGCAGAGGCAAGGCTGCGTCACAAGAGCCTGGTGGGAGTGGTCACACGAGGTCGAGCTGGGCTAGGATCCTTTCCAACTCCCCAAATGAACACCAGGGGGAAGGAAGGGCGCCGTCTTGTTCAGGAGGAGGTGAGAGCAGCAGTGGAGGAGACAAGAACCTGCAAGGCAGTGGGAATGAAGCAACAGGGAGCTTGGACGAGATGGGAGAATGCGGTTGAGAGGAAAGTGACCTGGGCTGAGCTTTGGAAAGCCGAGCCTCACCGCATAAAATTCCTAATCCAGGCAGTGTATGATGTGCTTCCAAGCCCGTCAAATCTGCACACATGGGGCATAGCAGAGACACCAGCCTGCCCATTGTGTTCCAAGCGAGGAACCCTGGAACACATCCTCAGTTGCTGTACAAAGGCACTTGGAGATGGACGGTACAGGTGGAGGCATGACCAAGTCCTGAAGACCATTGCTGAAGCCATCAGCGCAGGACTGGCGTGGTCAAAGCAGTTCCGACACTCCAAGGACACCATCGCCTTTGTCAGAGCTGGGGACAAGCCAACTTCTGCCAGAAAAACATCTGCAGGCATCCTGACGTCTGCAAGAGACTGGCAGTTGTTGGTGGACCTTGAACATCAGCTGATGTTCCCCAGCCATATTGCAGTCACCACCCTGCGACCAGACATTGTTCTTGTGTCTGAGTCCACCAAGCAAGCCGTGCTGCTGGAGCTGACAGTCCCGTGGGAAGATCGCTTGGAAGAAGCCTTTGAAAGGAAGCTCTCCAAGTACGCAGGACTGGTCAGCGACTGTCAGCAGGCTGGTTGGAGAGCAAGGTGTTTCCCGGTGGAAGTTGGATGCAGAGGATTCGCAGCCCGTTCCTTGGTCAGAGCCTTCAGCAGTTTAGGCATCGAGGGAGTGAGAAAGAGGAGAGCCATCCGCAGTACCACCGATGCGGCAGAGAGGGTCTCAAGATGGTTGTGGCTCAAAAGAGGGGAGCCATGGAGTCATGGTAGCTAGCTAGCCATCTGGACACAAGCTGGGGTCTGATCAGCCCCGGCTGGGTCACCTGGAGGAGGGCGTATGATGTTGCGAGACCCGAAACGTCCTATGATTCCAGGAACATCACTGAAGATGTCTCCAGACTAGGCATCAGTAGATGTATGCACACAGTAAGATATAAATATGTGTTCATGCTTTATACTATATATATATGTATGTATATATACATACATATATATATGTATGTATATATACAGTATATATATATATAGAAGAAGATCTGTCCTCAGTCACTAGTTTTGACACACACACACACACGCTGTTACGGCTGCCCCCTGTGTTTCGCAGTGTGTTGTATCCTGTGGTGGTTCTGCCTGCTGGGTTCTCAGGTGTTCAGGTTTCTGACTTCATTGAAATCTTTTCTCAGTGAAAGTAAGACGAAGAAGAAAAGATGAAGGATAACTACGACTAAGAGAGCGAGGATGGGAGAGACCGTGGCATGGTCTCTCTCGATCTCTCTCTCTCTCTCTCTCTCTCTCTCTAGGGAGAACGGAGAGAGAGAGAGAAAGAGAGAGAGAGACACACACACACACACACACACACACAATAGCGACAGAAGGAGAGAGTTGAGTCATGTGACCGCGGTGAACCCTCTACCTTGGGGTGTTTGACCTTGGTTGAGTATGTGTGAAATCTGCTAGATTCTCTTTACAGAGAGGCAGGATAAAGGAGACCTCTCCTGTGTGTGTGTGTGTGTGTGTGTGTGTGTGTGGTGTGTGTGGGAGGGGGTGTTAGTGTTTGTGTGTGTGTGTGTTCTATCCTATCCAAAATTGCTCTCTCAAGGCCGATAAAGGTACGTATGTGTGGGTTTCTGTATGTGTGTCGGTTTGAAATGATTGAGAACACACATGAATTTTGTATTTACATTCACCTTGTGTGTGTGTGTGTGTGTGTGTGTGTGTGTGTGTGTGTGTGTGTATGTATGTGTGTGACAGAGAGAGAGAGAGAGAGAGAGAGAGAGAGAGAGCGAGAGAGAGAGAGAGAGATGCATATGGGGCCTTTTGGTGTCTCCCACCCCCAGGTCATAGAACACACCCTCCGTCCTCATTCTACACCTGCCTCTCTCTCTCTGTCTCTCTTTTTCTCTCTGTCTTTCTCTCTCTCTCTCTCTCTCTCTCTCTCTCTCTCTCTCTCTCTCTCTCTCTCTCTCTCTCTCTCTCTCTCTCTCTCTCTCTCTCTCTCTCTCTCTCTCTCTCTCTCTCTCTCTCCCCTCCCTCCTCACGCCCTCCACGTCCAGCCTCTTCTAGGACGGCCTCACCCAAGCCTCCGCTGCTCACTTACTTCGGAGGAGAGGTTGAATAGTGAATTGTAGAGAGAGAGAGAGAGAGAGAGAGAGAGAGAGAGAGAGAGAGAGAGAGAGAGAGAGAGAGAGAGAGAGAGAGAGAGAGAGAGAGAGAGAGAGAGAGAGAGAGAGAGAGAGAGAGCCATAGTGAGATAGAGAGAGAAGGAGAGAGAAGTTTCAATATACCGTATTGACCCGAATATAAGACGGGAAAAAGAGGGGTCGTCTTATAATCGGGGTTTAGACTTTTCGATGTAATTGCACATGTAATTAACATGTAATCGTCAC
>CM051001.1:13015450-13020450 GCA_027704905.1 Muraenolepis orangiensis
ACTCACAGATGAACATACACACACACACAAACACATTCATACACACACACACACACACACACACACACACACACACACACACACACACACACACACACACATTAACACACATTAACACACACACAAACATACACACAAACACATGAACACACACATATGCAGTTCCAATGCGTCCCCTTCCCCAGTGTTGCTGGTCTGTTGTTGCTGGGTCTTTTAGGACCAGCTGATGGTGACCACTCAAACCCTCCCACACAACCTCATCACCTGGAGTCTGGACTGCCTTTGTTCGCTTTCTGTCTGGAAACAAAAGCTGCTAATTGAGGCCTAGACAAAGTGCTCACGGACTGTGTGTGTGTGTGTTTGTGTGTGTGTTTGTGTGTGTGTTTGTGTGTGTGTGTGTGCTTTAAAACATCTACACACATGATGCAGATACACACTCTTTTCAGTAGTGCTCACATTTGAGTGTGTATGTGTTGGACCAAGCCGGCCTGCTTTGTGTTTTGGAGTATGAATTTCAATATGAGGCGTTCTCCAGCCTCAGTGGATAGATGCCTTCTCTTAATCATAATCAATTATACATTCAGTGTGGGGGCGGGTGTGTGTGTGTGTGTCTGTATTTGAGTGCTTTGTGTGTGTGTATGCACCATACGTGTGTGTGTCTGTATTTGAGTGCTGTGTGTGTGTTTGTGTGTATGTGTGTGTGTGCACCGTACGTGTTTGTGTGTGTAAGGGGCTTTCCCTTTGAAATGAACTGTAGGATTGATATAATCATTGTATTCCGTTTCCACTCCCGGAGAGAGAGGAGATAACCTATGGCGTGGTGTGTTAAAGGGAGTAATCCTCCAGTGGTCGGTGTAATCTTAAATTAGCCGCCTCATCTCCGGCGACGTGATAATCAAATAGAATAATAGATTAATAGATTGAATAATAGATTGAATAGATATAAAAAAGGCTTCATGTGGAAGACCGGGGTCACGGTCGCCAGGACTGAGTGTGTGTGTATGGGTGTGGGTGTGTGTGTGTTTGGCTGTCCGCTGTGGGTTTAATCGCTAATACACACGCGTAGCACGAGCGATCTCATCTCATCAACATGTGCTAATATCCCAATACAAACAGGCATGGTTGTTGTCTTATAGGGTTCAGATGTAGATACAGGTGCCGAGAATTACTGTCCCTGGAACGTGTGTAATTAGACACAGACACCGGACGACAAGAGCACTCCCTCACACATACCTGGCCCTCAACACCAAGAAGACCAAGGAGCTGATCATGGAATTCAGAAAGACCACACTGTAAAACCGAATAAGTTAGCAGAACTCAAAAATTTTGAGGCAATGACTTGCCTCAAAATTTTGAGTTTATCAACTCAAAAAACTCAAGTTCTCAGTACTCAAAAGTTTTGAGTTCTGAGAACTCAAGTTTTGAGTTCTGAGAACTCAAAAGTTTTGAGTTCTGAGAACTCAAAAGTTTTGAGTTCACAGAACTCAAATGTTTTGAGTTCTCAGAACTCAAAACTTTTGATTAGGTGCTACTTAACTAATTTAAGTTACTATGACTTAAAGTTGTCAGTTTTCAGAACTCAAAAGTTTTGATTAGGTGCTACTTAACTAATTTAAGTTACTATGACTTAAAGTTGTCCGTTTTCAGAACTCAAAAGTTTTGATTGGGTGCTACTTGATTATATTCAGTTACTACGACTTAAAGTTTTCAGTTTTCTATCCGTGGGAATAAGTTAACAGAACTTAAAAAAATAAGTACACAACCACATTATTTGAACTTAATAAAAAATAGTTTTATGTACACAAGTCAAACATAAATACAATAGAATCACTATAATTAAACAACTTTACAACAGTTAAATATGGCAAATAAAATAAAAACAAATAGAAAAATAGAAAAAATGAACAGTGCACATTGTGTAGTAGGCCTATTGATAAATGTGTAGAAAGAAGGATACCTCAGTGAGGTATTATTGAAGGCCTTCTGAATCAAAGTTCTTTGCTTACTTCTTAAGGCATTATTGTGACAAAGGGAAAGAACTTTGATTCACAATAATAATACCTCACCCCACATCCTTTCTACACATTTATCATCAAGTCATTCTTGAGTGTCTGCAACCTGGGCGACAGTCTACCAGCTTCTAGACCAAGTACAATCTTCTGAACGAATTCAAAAGTGTTGGTCAGCGCTTTAGGATAGCTGAGGTGTAGTGCATAAATCAGTCCAAACATGACCAGGAAGGCATCACCAAATCTGGGGAGGCTGATCACAATGTCACTTTCGAGGACGACAGAGATTTTCACAGGCTGGTAGTGAACTGGACTTGTGTCATGGTCACTGATGACAGTAAGGAGGGCCACAGCAACATCGTCAAGCTCTGGCTCATCAGGCTCCTGAATGAATGAAAGAGACATACTAATCACAAACTAATCCATGGTTTCTACTAATATAAGAGTTAAATAGAATTATTTTTTTTAATTTATTTTATAACGTTTTTTTTGGTTATTGTTGTTGACAAATCATCTCTCCTTATCATTTAAGTACTGCTGGTGCAGCACAAAGCTAAGTATATGGAGTTATGTTTGTAAGTTGTAAGTAAAAACAGAAGATGCGTGTTCTGGACACAGGAATCAGCCAAGTTACCAGAGAATCTAAGTGGCGGGAGATAGACTGATACTAAGCTCAAGAACACATACAGGAAAATGTTTTACTAAACTTCTTGTCGCTTTGAACAAAACACCAAGCCAGTTCATTTGTAGTAGGGTGAAATAAAACAGACCATACCTCTCCAAATCACACAAACTGTATGGATAGACTAAACAAGGGTAAGTCCTAAAACATGTTAGTATTTTGATTAACTGTTCACTTAATATACAGTGGTACTGTTCATTATTTAAGGAGACTCACTGTGCAGGTTCTGAAAAATCCAGAGACTTCCTCGTTCAGATACACAGGAAGTGCATGGAGAACAGTGGTGCGCCTGGTGTGGATGTCATGGATTTCCTATTAAGATAAAAAACAGAAGTGTATATACTGAAAAGTTTACTGAACAATGTTGATTTTAAACAGTCCAATCAGAACATATGTCCACAAATAACCTCTACACATCTTTAATGCAATCAGACAAATAGCAAACACAAAGTGGACTAATTGTAAAATGTAAAAGCTCATTTGAATCATTGAAGCTGTCCAATGTTAGAGGTTCAACCTACGACATGTATAATAATCTATTCACCTGTTCATCGTGGATTCGTAAAATGTCTGCCAACGCAACTGCTGTGGTCCCAGTTTTGGTCGCCTTCTGTCGAAATAACGTCATCAGTCTACGAATATGGCGGTCAAGCTCTGCGTAGAAGGTGTTGGGCAGGTTCCGGTTTGTAACCATCTGGAACTCTGCATACACCTACATTTAAAAACAGCATCAGGACAATACATCAACATCAATTAGTCAGTTCAACTTGGAGGATCTCTTAAACTTCTATAACGCAGCAAATAGCCGCCAAATGAGTAAGAACCACAACTTTCACTTTAAACCACACAGAATGTGCAATATGTTAACACAGGAAAAAAATATCCATATTACCACACTATTTTAAGAGCAGGCCAGGTCCATGAGCTCGTTCACTGGTGGGCAGGAGTTTACTATGGTCTGTCCGCGCAGGGCAAATGTGGTCTGCATCATCTTGGTAATGAGAGGCAGGTTCTTCTCAGTCTTCTTCAGTTCTTCAGCAATTGTCTGCCTCAACTGCTGAATGATGACTGAAATGTACACACGCAATCAGTATAGAGGCATGGAAGAGGGCTGTGCTGCAGTCTGTAGTGTTTAAATAACTGTATTCTGGAAGTGAAAGAAGGAGCGCACAACTTACACTGCCAGACCATATCGGAACAAGCCACCTGAAAGGAAAAAAAATGACAAAGTTTAGACCTCCATCAACAACATTCAAACCAGAATTACTTACAACTCAATATAACAAAAAGTTCATTACTATTAGCTTACAAAAACATGACCATGGAATACAGAATACACAACACTGCTGTGCGGTCGGAAACCTAGGCTGTAAAAGCCAGCTGGCTAGCTAATGACCAGCTAGCCATAAGTTATCCCTTACACGTGTTCTAACCACCATGAATGGAAGGAAACCACGTGCTCGAAATTTTAACACCGTTTTGGGCTTCGGTTTGGTTTAGATAGTAAAAGTTAGTAACCAGAGTTAGCTCTTAAAAACAAGATTCATTTTCCCATAACCTGAATACATTTACATTACATTTAGGGCATTTGTCAGACGCTTTTATCCAAAGCGACTTACAAAGAGTACAATTGTTGAAGACAGCAATATATCTCCGTGGTGCATAAAGATAAGAAAAAGAGTAGGTTTCAAGCATTCCTGCTGAATAGTGCAACGTTATATGAGCCTCATGTGCTCTGCACTACACCAACATGCCAGACTAGCGAGAACAATTGAGCGAAATTATATTTTTAAGTCAGGTAGATTAAATGAGCAGAAATAACTAACTATAATTGGTATAATGTATGTGATGTATCTATTAATTAATTAATACTTTAAGTAACTTACCATGCACTTTGGACAAGATCTTGGAGTTCTTCAACGCGGTTGGGGGGAGGAGAGCAAATGATCGCGGTGGAGTGGTGTGGAGTGGGGGAGGGGGGTGGAGCGAATCAAATGGGGGTGGGGGGTGGGTTGAAACCGCCCGTCAAGGGGAGAGGGGGGAGGGGCGTGTTGCTGAAACAGTTCATGGAGGGGGAGGGGCGTGTTGCTGAAACATCGTCTGACCCTCAAGGGTGGCGACTAGACCAATGTGTGCGTTCATGCAGCGTTTCCGCTGGTAAGGTTTCCACGGCTAAAACCTTGCCGCCACACCATACATTTGATAATAAAGAATAGGGCTGTCAAGGTTAATGCGTTACTAACGCGTCGCCGTTAACGCCCCCCCCCGTTCGGACCTGAAGTCCCGCCGCCACCCTCCCCCCCCACCCC
>CM051001.1:13025450-13035450 GCA_027704905.1 Muraenolepis orangiensis
GAGAGAGAGAGAGAGAGAGAGAGAGAGAGAGAGAGAGAGAGAGAGAGAGAGAGAGAGAGAGAGAGAGAGAGAGAGAGAGAGAGAGAGAGAGAGAGAGAGAGAGACAGAGAGACAGAGAGAGAGAGACAGAGAGATACATGCTTCACATGTGAGCTTGCAGTCTATTAGAAGAGCACACCTGTAGGCCACACAACACTACAACTAGAGGGCCCTCAGTAGAGAGCATAGCTCCACACACAACACTACAACTAGAGGGCCCTCAGTAGAGAGCATAGCTCCACACACAACACTACAACTAGAGGGCCCTCAGTAGAGAGCATAGCTCCACCACACAACACTACAACTAGAGGGCCCTCAGTAGAGAGCATAGCTCCACACACAACACTACAACTAGAGGGCCCTCAGTGGAGAGCATAGCTCCACACACAACACTACAACTAGAGGGCCCTCAGTAGAGAGCATAGCTCCACCACACAACACTACAACTAGAGGGCCCTCAGTAGAGAGCATAGCTCCAACTAGAGGGCCCTCAGTAGAGAGCATAGCTCCAACTAGATGGCCCTCAGTAGAGAGCATAGCTCAAACTAGAGGGCCCTCAGTAGAGAGCATTGCTCCAACTAGAGGGCCCTCAGTAGAGAGCATAGCTCCAACTAGAGGGCCCTCAGTAGAGAGCATAGCTCCAACTAGAGGGCCCTCAGTAGAGAGCATAGCTCCAACTAGAGGGCCCTCAGTAGAGAGCATAGCTCCAACTAGAGGGCCCTCAGTAGAGAGCATAGCTCCAACTAGAGGGCCCTCAGTAGAGAGCATAGCTCCAACTAGAGGGCCCTCAGTAGAGAGCATAGCTCCAACTAGAGGGCCCTCAGTAGAGAGCATAGCTCCACCACACCCTGTCCATGTCCCCTGGATCCACATTCAAGTCTGGATTTGTGCCAACATCGAATCAACTGTTCTTTGGCCCAAAAGTTTTGACTTTGACCTTGTTTAGTCCAATTCCGTACATAACTTTTTATCTTGCTAACAGACAAACAGACAAACAGACAAACAGACAAACAGACAAACAGACAAACACACAAACACACAAACAGACAAACGGGGGTGAAAACACAACCTCCTCCCATCTTCCATGGCGGAGGTAACAATAAGCCCAGAAACCAACCCAGTCTGTCTCCATTAGACGGTTCTCTGCTCGTCTCAGACGGGACATGCCGCTGTCACCGCAGAAAGCACAAGGACCGTAGACCATAGTAGTTAAAAACAAAGAAATGAACTCAGAAAGCATAGATGTATACACAACTATTGGTGGTCATTTTAGTTTGTTACTCTTTCATTCATTTAATGCATGCACAGAGAGACTGGCAGTGATGCTTGGGATGCTGGGGATGGTGGTGGTGGTGGAGGGTGTGGTGGTGGTGGTGATGGTGGTGGTGATGGTGGTGGTGGTGGTGGTGGTGATGGTGGTGGTGATAGTGGTGGTGGTGATGGGGGTGGAGGTGGAGGGGGAGGTGTTGGTGGTGGTGGTCATGGTGGTGATGGTGGTGGTGGTGGTGGTGGTGGTTGTGGAGGTGGTGGTGGTGATGGTGATGGTGGTGGTGGTGGTGGTGGTGGTGGAGGTGGTGGTGGTGGTGGTGGTGGTGGTGGTGATGGTGGTGATGGTGATGGTCATGGTGGTGATGGTGGTGGTGTTGGAGGTGGAGGTGGTGGTGGTGATGGTGGTGGTGGTGGTGGTGGTGGTGGTGGTGGTGGTGATGGTGATGGTCGTGGTGGTGATGGTGGTGGAGGTGGAGGTGGTGGTGGTGGTGGTGGTGGTGGTGGTGATGGTGGTGGTGGTGGTGGTGATGGTGATGGTCATGGTGGTGATGGTGGTGGTGGTGGAGGTGGTGGTGGTGATGGTGGTGGTGGTGGTGTTGGTGGTGGTGGTGGTGATGGTGGTGGTTGTGGAGGTGGTGGTGGTGATGGTGGTGGTGGTGGAGGTGGTGGAGGTGGAGGTGGAGGTGGTGGTGGTGGTGGTGGTGGAGGTGGAGGTGGTGGAGGTGGAGGTGGAGGTGGAGGTGGTGGTGGTGGAGGTGGAGGTGGTGGAGGTGGAGGTGGAGGTGGAGGTGGTGGTGGTGATGGTGGTGGTGGTGGTGGTGTAATGGACACGTGGCAGAAGGCATTCATCTCATGTACCGGGGCTAGCGTGCAGAGGGGAGGTCTCTCCTCCTGACCCGTGAAGCGTGAGTCACGGGGGGTGAAGGTTCAGCTCTCCCTCCCCCATTCATCCAGACTCTATTAGTCCACAGCCGGAGGCCACGGCGCCCTCCTCCATGACCCTCGGCTCACCATGCAACCGCCAATTCCTCACAATTTACACACAGACGCACACGCACACACACACACACACACAAACTGGAACACACACGCACACACAGACACACACACATATGCACAGACTCTGTCAATCACCCACACAGACGCAAATACAAACACACACACACACACAAACACAGACACACACACACACACACACACACACACACACACACAAACTGGAACACACTCGTACACACAGAAACACACACATACACACAAACACACACAGAGGAATACACACATGCACACCCACACCCACACAAACTAGAAATCAGACACATACACAAACTGGAACACACAAGCACAAGCACACACACACAGCACACACACACACACACACACACAGGAACACACACTCTGTCAATCAAAAACACACACACAGGAGCATGCTCACGTGCATGTTAAATTTCTATTTTCATACAACCTTTTTCGTGTGTGTGTAAAAAAACGTGGTCTGCGCTGGTTAAATATTAATAATCCATGTCGTGCTTTGTATGCTTTGTGGACAATTTGCCTTCTTTCAAAACAAGCTCTTTCCAAGAGCTGTTAGACCACTGCTTCCTCCACTCACCACTCAGCACTTATACAAGTCAAGTCAAGTCAAGTTTATTGTCACTTCACAGTTTACACAAAGTATAAAGCAGTGATGTGAAAATCTTATGTGCAATACCCGACGACAGACAGCAGTTATAAAAAAAAAAGAATAAAGTAAAAAAATAAAAATAAAAATAAGAATGCAATTTATAAAATGCAAAATATCGGCACAGAAAAGAGCAATATGTATATATATAAATCAATGTAATAAAATATAAATTGTTATATGCTATACGCCCTTGTTCAGCAGCCTGATGGCCTGACTGTGGAAGCTATCTCTGAGTCTATTTGTACGGCACTTGATACTGCGGTATCGCCTACCTGATGGTAAAAGTGAATAGTTTGTGGCTGGGGTGCGCAATGTCTTTAATGATGCGCTGATTGTATATATCCAGGAGGGAGGGGAGCTCACCTCCAACGATATACTGGGCCGTCCGCACCACCCTTTGAAGCGCTCTGCGCTCGAGTGCGGTGCAGTTCCCGTACCAGGCGGTGATACACCCTGTAAGAACACTCTCGATGGTGCCATTATAGAATGTTCTCAGGATGCGGGGGCCCATGCTGAATTTCTGAGGAACTGAGGAAATACAGTCGTTGTTGGGCCCTTTTCACCACGTGTGTGGTGTGCGTGGACCATGTGAGGTCCTCGGAGATGTGCACCCCGAGGAACATGAAGCTGCTGACCCTCTCTACTGCAACACCGTCGATGGAGATAGCGCTGTGCTCTCCCCTCTGCTTCCTGAAGTCCACGATCAGCTCCTTGGTCTTCTTGACGTTGAGGGCGAGGCTGTTCTCCTGGCACCACTGCTCCAGCGATCCGACCTCCTCCACTGTCGTGTCATCAGCAAACTTGATGATGACGTTGGAGCTGTGCATAGCGATGCAGTCGTGGGTGAAGAGGGAGTAGAGGAGAGGGCTCAGCACGCATCCCTGGGGGGCTCCCGTGTTGAGGGTCAGTGAGGTGGTGCTGCCCATCCTCACCACCAGGTGGCGGTCCGACAGGAGGTCCAGTATCCAGCTGCACGTGGATGGGGGCACGCCTAGACCTCTAAGCTTGGTGTCGAGCTTGGCAGGAACTATCGTGTTGGACGCTGAGCTGTAGTCCACAAACAGCATTTGCACATAACAATTCTTTCCCTCCAGTTGGGAAAGGGCAGTGTGGAGGGCAATGGCAATTGCGTCGTCTGTGGATCTATTTTGACGATATGCAAATTGCCATGGGTCCAGCGTGGCAGGTAACACGGAGCAAATAAAGTCCTTGACCAACCTCTCGAAGCATTTGCTGACAATCGAGGTGAGGGCTACAGGTCTATGGTCATTCAGGCATGTTACCTTCGGTTGTTTAGGGACAGGCACGATGGTAGACATCTTGAAGACCGCGGGGACAACAGCCTGGGACAGGGAGAGGTTGAAGATGTCTGCAAAGACTCCCGCCAACTGGTCTGTGCATGCTCTGAGGACGCGGCCCGGAATATCGTCGGGGCCTGCCACTTACGGATGTTCAGCCGTTTGAAGGTGCGGCACACATCCGCCTCCGAGATGCACAGCAGGCTGGTCTCCTCAGGCGGCGCTGGCATCGGCGGGCTGCCGTTCACGTCAAACCGGGCAAAAAATGTTTTTAGCTCTCCTGGGAGGGAGGTAGAGGAGTTCTCTACACAACTGGTTCTCCCTCTGAAGTTTGTTATCGTCTGCAGCCCCTGCCACATACCCCTCGCATCGTGGCTCTTGAATTTATCTTCCACTCTGTCCTTACTCTGTCCATACTCCCGCTTGGCAGTGACGATGGTCTTACGGAGGTCGTAACGAGCTCTCGTATATTCCTCCGTATTCCCGGAGCCAAAGGCGGCGTTACGCGCGTGTAGGGCAGTGCGAACATCGCCGGTAATCCACGGTTTCTGGTTCGGATATATCCGAACCGACTTGGTCGGAACAACGTCATCTATGCACTTCTTGATGAACCCGGTGACCGACGACGCGTACTCGTTGATGTTATTGTCCAAGGCAACACGGAACATGTGCCAGTCAGCGCGATCAAAACAATCCCGCAGCATAGAGTCCGATTGGTCCGACCAGCATCGGACCTCCCTCACAGCGATCGGTTGCTGCTTCAGTCTCTGCTTATAGGCGGGGAGCAGCTGGATAGAGCGGTGGTCTGATTTGCCGAACGGTGGGCGGAGGTGGGCCTTGTAGCCATCACGGAAGAGGGTGTAGCAGTGGTCGAGGATCCGCTCCCCCAGTGTGTTGCTCGTTATGTGTTGGTAGAACTTCGGGAGAACCTTCTTCAGGTTCGCCTTGTTGAAGTCCCCCGCCATGATGAGAGCAGCCTCGGGGTGGGCCGACTCCTGTTCGCTGATAGCCCCATACAGTTCCTTCAGCGCTGAGTCCGTGTTGGCTTGTGGGGGAATGTAAACAGCGGTCACGGTTACCCCTGTAAACTCCCGAGGTAGCCAGTATGGACGGCACATAAGCATCAGGTACTCCAGGTCCGGGGAACAGAATGACTTGAGGGGATGTACATGACTTTGCTTGCACCAAGATCTATTTATCATGAGAGATACCCCCCCTCCACCCCCCCCCATCTTACCTTTGTTCTGTCCGCCCGGTGGACGGAAAATCCCGTCAGCTCGATAGCTGTGTCGGTAACCCTCTCCGACATCCATGTCTCCGTAAGGCAGATGATACAATTGTCTTTAGTTTCCCAGTGGAATTGAATACGAGCCTGTAGCTCGCTTAACTTATTGTCCAGAGACTGTACATTAGCCAGCAGAATGGTGGGTAGTGGGTGGCGATCGGATCGACATCTCAGCCTGACTAGCACGCCGGCTCGCTTCCCTCGCTTCTTCCTGCAACGCTTGCGTGTAATCGTGCCCAAGATGGTCAGAGATAATCCAGCTGTGACTTCGGGCGGGACATCCGAGTCGAAAGAAAGAAAAAATTCCGGAAGGCAGCGAGCGACTGTCGATCTGATCTCCAGAAGTGTGCAACAGTTATAAATGAACGTGCTGCTAACTTCCTGAACTAAAATAGTTCATAGCGATAAAAAGAATAAATAACAAAAAACTGCGTTGGCAGCCATCTCGTACGGCGCCATACTCCAGAGGTTGGAAGCACAGAACGAGACAAAACATCATGTTCTGAGGCACACTGGTCAGAATGGGTTAAGACTACTTAGTCTCTCGTTTTGAAATAAATTAACTTCTCCCTTGTGTGTATTCGTGATTAGATAAGCGCTTGACAGCACTATGAGCTGACTACTTCCCTGCTGGCGTCTGAACCAGAATCCACTTTTCATCAGAGAGGCTGAGTGGTCTGAGTGTGAGTGTGAGGTCTGGACCTTCACAAACGCTGTCCGTCGTCATCTTGTGTGTCTTGAGTGTGTGACATGATTGTTATTATTATTATTATTATTACAATAAACTTCAACTGAGAGTTTCCATGAGAAGCATAGCAGGAGAGAGAGTCAGTGAGTGAATATAAGAAAGAAGGGGAGAGAGAGAGAGAGAGAGAGAGAGAGAGAGAGAGAGAGAGAGAGAGAGAGAGAGAGAGAGAGAGAGAGAGAGAGAGAGAGAGAGAGAGAGAGAGAGAGGAGAGAGAGAGAGAGAGAGAGTCAGACACAAGGGGGGCGAGAGAAAGAGTCAGGGAGTATAAATAAGAAAGAAGGGGAGAGAGAGAGCCATGAGGGAGAAGGAGAGAGGTGAGGGCAGTGTACCCATTGTAGTAGAGACCTGAGAAAACAAGCCCACCTATAAATAGAACTGGGTCGTCTGATAGTAAGAGTTCCACTGCAGGGTCCAAAAGATATGAACCCTTTCTCATTCGGACCTATTCAATAGAACGTCATGGTGAGGGGGCGGGGCCTGTCTGGGGAGAGAGAAGAGGGGTCAGGGACTGTCTGGGGAGAGAGAAGAGGGGGCGGGGACTGTCTGGGGAGACAGAGGAGGGAGCGGGGACTGTCTGGGGAGACAGAGGAGGGGGCGGGGCTCCTGGCGAGACCACAGGTGAGTCGGTTACAGGTATAGACTGGTTACTAATCACCTGTCTTCTCCAGTGGCTGAGCAGTCCGTACAAACACATTTATACGGACCGCTCAGCTAAACAAATTTTGGTTTTTTTCATCCGATTATTTCATGTTCGAATGACAATAACTACTAGTTGTGCCGCTGGGTTTTCGAAGCTAAGACTCATCCTCATACCAAGCAGTCCGTAAAGGTTTTGAAATAAACCTTTGTCGTAGACCGGCCTGTAGAAAATACCTTGGTTCAAATAGTCTTCTGAAGCCTCCATCTTCAGCACTGCACCAGAGAATGACTTTCTCTCCCGAATCTGGACAAACGTCTCCTGCGTGACTCTCCACCCTTTGCACTTCCCAGGTTTCTGTTAACATGTCCTCATATATATACTTATATTTATTCATATATATTCATCATAATGTATGGATGTAATATGATCGCCTTAGCACCATGAGAATGTGTCTGTGATGCGTTAACGTCCTCATGTGATATAAACATTGTCTCAAAATAAACCGTGAACTCATCAACTTTGATCCCAAAGTATGTGAACCCTTTGGAATTACCTGGATTTCTGCATAAATTGGTCAAAAAATGTGTTTTGATCTTCATCTAAGTCACAACAATAGACAAATACAGTCTGCTTAAACTAATACCACACAAACAATTATATGTTTTCATGTTTTTATTGAACACACCATGTAAACATTCACAGTGCAGGGTGGAAAAAGTATCTGAACCCCTATGCTAATGACTTCTCCAAGAGCTAATTGGAGTCAGGAGTCAGCCAACCTGGAGTCTAATCAATGAGATGAGATTGGAGGTGTTGGTTAAAGCTGCCCTGCCCTATAAAAAACACACACCAATTTTGAGTTTGCTATTCTCAAGAAGCATTGCCTGATGTGAACCATGCCTCACACAAAAGAGCTCTCAGAAGATTAAGAATTGTTGGCATGCATAAAGCTGGAAAGGGTTTCAAAAGTATCTCTAAAAGCCTTGATGTTCATCAGTCCACGGTAAGACAAATTGTCTACACATGGAGAAAGTTCAGCACTGTTGCTACTCTCCCTAGGAGTGGCCGTCCTATAAAGATGACTGCAAGAGCACAGTGCAGAATGCTCAATGAGGTGAAGAAGAATCCTAGAGTGTCAGCTAAAGACTTACAAAAATCTCTGGCACATGCTAAAATCTCTGTTGACGAATCTACAATACGTAAAACACAGAGGAGAATTTAAGGCCATCTGTCCACCAATTGGCGCTCAACAGAAGATGGGTGATACAACAGGACAATGATCCAAAGCACAGAAGTAAATCAACAACAGCATGGCTTCAACAGAAGAAAATACGCCTTCTGGAGTGGCCCAGTCAGAGTCCTGACCTCAACCCGATTGAGATGCTATGGCATGACCCCAAGAGAGTGATTCACACCAGACATCCCAAGAATATTGCTGAACTGAAACAGTTTTGTAAAGAGGAATGGTTCATAATTCCTCCTGACCGTTGTGCAGGTCTGATCTGAAACTACAGGAAACGTTTGGTTGAGGTTATTGCTGCCAAAGGAGGGTCAACCGGTTATTAAATCCAAGGGTTCACATACTTTTCCCACCCTGCACTGTGAATGTTTACATGGTATGTTCAATAAAAACGTGAACACCTATAATTTGTATATAAGTTTGTGTTGTATTAGTTTAAGCAGACTGTGTTTGTCTATTGTTGTGACTTAGATGAAGGTCGGAACACATATTATGACCAATTTATGCAGAAATCCAGGTCAGGGTTCACATAATTTTTCTTGCAACTGTATAGATTTTTAACTGTGTTGACAACAGTTTGTGGGATGCTTTTATCCAAAGGGAAGCGTCGAAGCAGCAGTGGAGGGGGGGGAGGAGGAGGAGGAGGAGGAGAGGAGAAGGAGAAGGAGAAGGAGAAGGAGAAGGAGAAGGAGAAGGAGAAGGAGAAGGAGAAGGAGAAGGAGAAGGAGAAGGAGAAGGAGAAGGAGAAGGAGAAGGAGAAGGAGAAGGAGAAGGAGAAGGAGAAGGAGGGAAGGAGAAGGAGAAGGAGGAGGTGGAGGTCTGGAGCATGAATAGAGCCATTAGGAACACGGGAGCTCCAGACCTCCGGCACAGGGGCCGCAGACTCAATGCTGCTCCTCAACCCTGCAGGCGACCCTGATATTATGTACCGTCCATTAGGATACACAGACACACATGCACACATGCACACACACATACCTACACAAACGCACACACACACGGCACACACATACACCTTACTCCTCTCTCTCTATCTGGCTCTTACCCTGTATCTCTCTCTCTCTCTCTCTCTCTCTCTCTCTCTCTCTCTCTCTCTCTCTCTCTCTCTCTCTCTCTCTCTCTCTCTCTCTCTCTCTCTCTCTCTCCCGCTCTCTCTCTCTGGCTATCTCTGTCCCCCTGCTATACATACACACACACACAGCCTTAAAAATAAGTGAAAAAAAACAGCAACAACACCAACACCTACAACAGCAGCACCAACGTAACCCCCTGCTCTTCTAACAAGCGTGTCAGGGTCTCATCCCACTCTGATGCGGCTTGTAAAAACTAAACCAAAGCCACCCGCCGGTCACGGTCCAGGTGGTCCGCTGCCGGTTCTTCTCTCTCTCTCCTCCCGCGTGACGCAGAGCCGAGCCGGTGATGCTGTTATCCCGCTGGTTGCTAGTTTTCCTTGTTGAATTTATACCGCACTGCGGGGACGACATCTATGCTTGACTAAATTGGTGTGATTGTCACAGTTTAGGTGACCCCTAAACTCCACCCAACACAGGATTTCAATTTTCCCACACAAGAGACCAGGCTATTAATTCAATAAGGGTTATTAATTTATAATTTCGAAAAAAAACAGGTAGTAAGACCCTAATAGACCCACCCTCAGCGCCACTCTTACTCCGTCCCCTACTGCTCACGTGGGCAGTGTAGAGCCTCCTTAGGTGAATGTTACCCCTTAGTAATCTCCCGCTGCAACCCAGAATTGGGCACACGGTACAACCCAGAAATGGGCACACCACTGCAACC
>CM051001.1:13037950-13060450 GCA_027704905.1 Muraenolepis orangiensis
TAATGATGTCTCGGATCAACCTGTTCTTGTGTTCCCGTAAATGAAGTGAGGTCACCACATACACAGTGTATCACAGTGTACAGTCATGTGATGAGCAGCACACCTGGGTGGTGCTTTGACACATGAGGTGTCATGTCTTCCTATCGGGGATGTGCATCTCACCACTGAGGGCGATGAGATGCGTATCTCAATGCATTGAAGATAGATAATGAAACAACTACTAATGCACTATGATGCATCCTCTGTGATTAGCACCTAATGTGACTAATGTGACTGTATGAAGCAAAAAGCCGAATCACAGACATTTTGGGCAATTTAGAAATCCCTTCTTGTAGCAACTCTATAAACGGTGTAACTCTTCCTCCTCCATGATGATATGGGACTGCTCTGGACATAAATCCAACCAGCGCGAATCTTTACGAGAATTGCCCACTGATAGCAGTGGACAGCGCGATTGAGAAACAGTTTAGAGAGTTGGAATCTATTTAAATATACAATTATTTCGGGCAATCATCGTATCGTGAACTTTTTTTTTGTTGACAATGTTTTTTTTTATTAAGTTTTAAGTTTTTTAAAACAAACTTATATATACATATATATATATACATGGGGTTAAACAATTTAATGAAATAAATACAAATGCAAATACAAATGTTAATAAATTACAAAACGAAGGAAACAAACGAAAAGGAATGAAATAAAATAAAATTGAAAAAGTCCACAGAGTAGCAAAATATTTACCACACTAAACCCACTATCCAGACGAAAGAGGCATTGTCAACCGTTCTACGTATGAAATAAAAGGCTGCCGTACCACATCAAACCTCCCGTGGAACCATCCTCCCATAGCTCATCTTTTCAATGTTAAGGAAAACCATGACGTCACAGATCCACCTGCCAAAGGAGGGGGGGTGGTGGTTCTTCCAATGTAAAATATTGAGACGTCTTACCAAGAGAGAAGAGAAGGCTATGCTGTTTAATTGGGCTTTCTGTAGAACAAGGCCCTCTGAAGGTACCCCAAAGAGTCCGAGAAAAGGACAGGGTTCAATTATTAACCCTGTGATTCCCCAATAAACTTCAAATATAGAAGACCAAAATGCTGTTATACTTGGACATGACCTAAATGTGTGGTAAAGAGTAGCAGGCACTTGCTTGCATATCTGCCACAGGCAGAACTAACCCCAGGGAAGATTTTTGAAAGTTTGGCCTTGGACATATGAAGGCGATGCACAATTTAAAATAGAATGAGACCATGTCTCCAACAAAAATAGGAAGAGTGAATTCTGAAGTATTTTAGCCCATTGATCTTCAGTAATGTCTGTCTATAAATCCCTCTCCCAGTTTTCCTTTATTATTTCCTTATTTCCATAACGATGGCCATTCTTCATTATTCAAAACTCCCTTTTTGAAACATTGGTCAAATGCGTTATCTAAGAGGGAGACCAACCCATAGTGTTTCTTAAATTGTGACCACATTTTTAAGGAATGGCGCACTACAGGGTTCTGGCAGGTCTGGGGCGTGTGCAAGGGAATCGATGAACACAAAAGAGCAGAGAGTGAAATCCGACCGCAAGAACTAGATTAAATTTGTAACCAGCCAGGGTGGATGTATCATATAGCCAATATAATAGGCTTTTGATGTTTGCCCAATAGTATATCTGAACATTTGGTAGAGCCATTCCACAATTCACCTTAGGCCTTTGAAAAAATACTTTCCTGATCCTAGGAGTTTTTCTGTTCCAAATAAATGATGAAATAAGACTGTCTAGCTTTTTATAGAAGTATTTTGTGGGGAAGTAAGGAATGCACTGAAATAAATATAAGATTATAAGAATTTTGGAAGGATCATTTTAACTGTATTGATTCGTCAGGCTAGTGATAATTAAATGCATTATTTGTTCTTTTGAAATGTAATGAATTGATATACACCTGACTAGCAGCAGTAGTAATGGGTAAGAGATCATTTTTGCCAAGGTGGAGTTTATAGCCCGAGAATCTACCGAATTAGAGTATTGAGAGCATACAATGAGATTTTGTATTCCTGATTTGCTCTAAAGACCCCCTTAATATCTCTGGACTGCCAAATGAAGGCAGCTAGGGGCTCCATTACCAAAGTAAAAAGCAAAGGCTTTCTCAGCATCCAATGATATAAGTACCTCTGGACACTGTGATGACGACGACGTGTAAAGAATATTGAATGCATGCCTGATATAAAAAAATGAATGCCAATTTTTGATGAAGCCTGTTTGGTCAGGTGATAAGAGTGGGAAAACAGACTCAAGACGCAGAGCCAACACTTTAGACAGCACCTTGACGTCGACATTAAGGAGACTTATCGGACGGCATGAGGAGCAGTCAAGGGGATCTTTGCCTTTCTTCAAAAGTAAGGATATTGACATAAGGTTGGGGGGAGGTTCAATGAATCTAAACTATCATCAAATACAGCTTTAAGTAAGGGCCTCAGTTTTGGAGAACATTTCTTTTAAAATTCTGTGTGGAAGCCATCCGGGCCTGGAGACTTCCCACTTTGCATACATGTAATAGCCTTATTTATTTCATCTAAAGTGATGGGGTTATTTAAGGATCCTCTATAATCTTGACATAAGGTTGGGGGGAGGTTCAATGAATCTAAACTATCATCAAATACGGCTTTAAGTAAGGGCCTCAGTTTTGGAGAACATTTCTTTTAAAATTCTGTGTGGAAGCCATCCGGGCCTGGAGACTTCCCACTTTGCATACATGTAATAGCCATGTTTATTTCATCTAAAGTGATGGGGTTATTTAAGGATCCTCTATAATCTTCTCTCACAGTGGGGATATCCAGGCATTCAAACTATCCAATAACCCCAGATCAGTGGGGTGTTCGGATGTATATAGGTTAGAATAAAACAGAACATACTGTTGATATCCAAAGGGTCTGAAAGTAAGCCTGTCTCTGAGTTGATTTGGTCAATTACATGTGTTGCAAATGTTTGTCTCAGAATATGTGCCAGAGCTCTACTTGATTTCTCTCCATGCTCATAAGATGTGTGCTCTGCCTTTAGGAGAGCCTGTTCTGCCTGCCCAGTTGAGAGCCTGTTGAATTCAGCCTGATGCATCATGCGTTCTTTATACAGCTCTGGAGTAGGAGAAATAGCGTAAACTCCATCGGCTTCTGAGATTAGCTTCGACAGTTGTGTTTTCTAGCCATCCGTAATTTATGAATGGAGGCATTATAGGAAATAATCTGCCCCTCAAATAGGCCTTAAGGGTCCCCCATAGCAAAGATGGGGATGTCTCATCATTCGAGTTTGTTTCCAAAAACATGTCTTTATGCGTATTAACAAAAGTAACAAAAGACTCGTCGGACAAAAGGAGGGAGTTTAGTCTCCATCTGAATGTACTTGATCTGCGGTTGGGGAAGACCAATCTCAGTGTGGAAATGGTCAGATATCACTATACTATTATAATCACACCACGTACCAAAGGGAGTAAGGGAGTAAGGAAAAAATGATCTATGCGTGAAAAAGTATGATGGACAGGTGAAAAGTAAGAATATTCTCTCTTAGTAGGGTACAGAAATTGCCATGGGTCAGATTATCGCACAGGACTCCAAAAAACTCTTTATGCAGATCTGCCCAATAAAGGGTTAATTACGCAATTAAAATTGCCAGATCAGATTAGTTGGTGGGAGTCTAAGAGTGGTATAGTTAACAGAAATTGGTTCATAAAGGTAAGATCATCCTAGTTTGGTGCATAAACATTGTGTCACAGATACGTTATGAAGTTTACCAACCACGATAATAAAGCGTCCATTAGGATCCGAAATGGTTTCAGACAACACAAATGGTATTGATTTACGAATCAAGATTGCAGCCCTCCTGGCCTTACTCTGAAAGCGTGAGTGGTATACCTGCCCAACCCAACCCCTCCTCAGGCCAATGTAGTCTGAGCTACGCATATGCGTCTCAGTAAGGAAGGCTATTTTTAAATGCTTTAGATGGGCAAGTACCCTAGTACGTTTAATAGGATGATTAAGTCCCTTCACATTCCAATTAGTAAAGTTAGTTGACTGCCCACTCCCCCAAGAGGGTGTGCCTGAATTAACCATGGCTGTCTAAGTACATATTAAACAGGCATAACATTGTGTCTATCAAGTAGAATAACAGGTGGACTCTGTGACTCTGGCAAGGATTACATAAAAAGGAGGGAAAACAAGTACAAGTGGATGGAGACAGAAACAACAGAGAAAACAAAATCACAACGTTCAACAAGAAAAACATACTTCCCCCCCACCCCCCAGTACAACCCCAAACCCCCCACCCCCCAGTACAACCCCAAACCCCCACCCCCAGCACAACCCCAAACCCCCACCCCCAGCACAACCCCAAACCCCCCACCCCCCAGTACAACCCCAAACAAAGTGCATGAACCCCAGGGCAAAAAAAGCCCACTCACTAGCTTGGGTCTCTGGCTAAAACTTAACCAACCCAAAGCTCAGCAGACAACACAAGTAAAACATTTAACTGTGCAAAACACCATGTGCAATAAAAATAGCATGGTAGTATATACTGAGGTATAATGATTTGTAAGGAGAACGAGAGATACACACTTTATCTTCTTCTTCTTTCGTGTAACGTCAGATGTCCAACTCGGTGTCGTGTAGCCATGCTCGCATCTCTGGTCCTAGGTCGAAGAGGCTGGCTTCCGAGGGTGGTCTATATAAGGGGCAGATGGTGATTATATGGTCGGCGGTCTGGTCAGGGTCACCGCACTCGCATGCCGCACTGTCCGCCAAGCCCCACGTCTTCATTGATGTTTTAAAGCGACCGACCCCAGTTCGTAGACGATTCAGTGTGGTCCATTGCCGGCGTGGTAGGTCGTCTCCTCCAATGGCGCCATCTCCTGGGTCCCAGATGTAACAGTGGATTCGGGAGGGCCCGGCTGACTCCCACTCCTGCTTCCAAGCTGCTGCCAACCATGCATCTCTGGAGATGTCCTCAGAGGTGGAGTTGAGCATCTCTTGTGCTGCCTTGTTGTAGGGGTGGCGGGACTTGAGTCTGCTTGGAGGTGCTGGTGTTATTGTGGTGTTGTGCAGGATGTGCCAGTCATACTTTTGTGCCTTCCTGGCCAGGGCGAGGGTGGCAGCCTCCCGTCGGAGGCCGGCCGGTGCTATTCCCGCGAGGACTGGCAAGAGGGACACAGGGGTAGGCTTTAAGCATCCAGTTATTATTCGGAGGGAGGTATTGATAGCCACGTCGACCTTTCTCGCATGAGGGCTTCTGCTCCAGACTGGGGCGCAGTATTCCGCTGCAGAGAAGACCAGGGCTTGGGTGGATATTCGCAGCGTCTTAGAGGAGGCTCCCCAGGTTGTTCCAGCGAGGCGGCAGATCAGCGCGACCCTGGATGTCACCTTGGCCTTGACTTCTTCCAGGTGTTGTTTGAAGGATAATGTCCGATCCAGACGCACTCCAAGATACTTCGGGGCTTGCTGGACCTCCAGACATTTGTTGTCGACGTGGACATGAAGTTCCCTCCTGGCTTCTCTGGTGCTAAGGTGGTATGCCGCTGCGACTGATTTTCCGACGCTGAGCTGTAGACGCCACCTTCGAAGGTATGCTACCAGTGTGCCCATGTCTTCGTTAAGCCCCTCTTCCATCGTCTTCCACGTTGGTCGGCTCAGCATGATGGCAAGATCGTCTGCGTAGCCATACTGGATACTGTATCAGGTAGGTCGTGGATGTAAACATTGAACAGCATCGGCGAGAGAACAGACCCCTGCGGTACCCCGTTCTTCAGTCTTCTGAGCCTACTGCACTGGCCACTGCTGGTCTGGAGGATGAAGCTGCGGTTGGAAAGTGTCTCCATGATGAACTTCACCATGTGGCGGTCCGGTATTGTCCTCAGCAGCTTCAGGTGGAGTCCCCGGTGCCACACGGTGTCATATGCAGCAGTCAGATCCAGGTACACTACCCCAGCTTTCTCATTGTTCTGGAAGCTGTCCTCGATGTCCTGACAGAGTAGTGTTACCTGGTCTGCTGTTGATCTTCCATGACGGAAACCAGCTTGTTCCCGTGGGAGCTGTGAGTCCACCACTGGCTCGATGCGGCTATGGATCATCCTCTCCAAGATCTTAAATGGGACACAGAGCAACGAGATGTGTCTGTATGACTTGGGGTCTTCTGCAGGTTTATTTGGCTTCGGCAGAGCTATGACAGAGGCACGGCGCCAAGTCTTTGGGAGCTTTAATCTCTGGTAGCATGATGTATAGAAAGCACAGAGCCAGCCAGATGTTGTTGTGCTCTGGTGGATGACGAACTCCGGGTGGATGTTGTCACGGCCAGGGGATTTGCCTGGCTTGAGCTTGCTCATGGCCTCACTGAGTTCCTCTGCTGTGAATTCTCCCGAGAGGTTGGAATCGACACTGGCCGCTCCTGAGATGCAAGACACCTCACGCGATGTCAGTCGGGCAAAGTCTTTGTCAGCATCCGGGAAGCGGCCATTCTTCAGGAGCTGAGATGCGATGGCGTTTGCTGTGACTGGGCAGCTGTGGGGTGTTGTATTTCTGCCTGTGAGCTGGTTGATGGTCTGCCACGCCTTGCGACTAGAATGGGTGAAGTCGATTGATTCAACGACTTCTGTCCATCTGGCCCTGCGGGTGATATCCAGCTTCTGGAGCAGTGCTGCTGCAGTCACATCCACCTCTTCTCTGGAGCTAGCCCTCTGGTGGTCACACAGAAGGCGGCTGCATTCCACGTGGGATGGTCTTCTTTGACGCACCCAGGAGGACCTGGCAGTAGGCTGCATAGGCCGCATCCAGGTCGGCTGTGTCTGGGTCTGGCAGGCCAGCTGACCTTCTTTCAGTCTCCTCAGCATACGACTCCCAGTTGGCCTTTCGGAAGTTCCATCGCTTGACGGGTTTCCCTGGTACCGGTTCCACCAGTGATGGGACTTTAATGATGGATGGTCGGTGGTGTGAGCGGGGAAACCTGTCCAGGACGCGTCTCTCCGGTTTCGGGTCGTTACTGTGGCAGATGGCGAAGGCCAGGTCCGGGTTGGTGGAGGTATTCCAGCATGCAGAGAAGAAGGTTGGAGGCTCCTTGGGGTCATACAGCAGCAGAGCATCAGTGTTGGAGGCCCATTCACTCAGCGCCACTCCATTAGGTGTTGTGTGGTTGTAACCCCAGTCTGTGTGCTGACAGTTGAAGTCACCTGCATAGATGGCGGGTGCAGTTATTGATGGGAGTGACGTCGCGGACAGCTCTGATGGTGGGGGCTTGTATACGTTGACGACTGATGTTTCCTGGATTTTAGTAACCAGCCACTCGATGTTAGAGCCTGGTGGGGATTGGCTACTGGCTGACCAGTTTATTTCAGTCCGGACGAACGTTGCCACACCGTGTTGCTTGCTGTAGATGGACCCAGCGAGATGGAACCCAGGGATCTTGAGGATGTTGTCTGATGTGCAGTGTGTCTCCTGCAGGAGCAGAACCGCTGCCCCGTTGGAATCAGCCAGGTGACGTAGGACTTCGAGTTTGGCGGTTGTTAGGCCCTCGACATTGAGTTGAAGCACTGACAGGCCTGGGTTTTGGACGGTCGGGATGACTGCCCGTCCGCCGATCCTAAGCCTGCCAGCTCGACGTTTGGTTGGCGACATTAGTATCACAAGTTGGTCTTGCACCATTTCTTGTTACTTGCGGAGGAGGCCACGTGGAGGCTGTCGTCTTCTTCTCCAACACACTTTATGTTATTAAATAACACAAAAGCCTACCTAACATAAAAGGTACAACATACCATGTGGCACACAAATAAGAAAGTAGTGCAAGTAAGTGTGACAGAAGGAGAACAAACTTAAATAACCACTTGATGATACTGACATAAACATAGTAGCCTATATTGTATAATCAATTGTTTAAAAAAATTATGAACTATATTTATAGAATTGTGAAGTGTATTTATAATACAGGAAAACAAGTAAGCAAATCAATAAATTAAAACTATTAATTTCAATCAAACTTATTTCAGCCCATTGGTGGCTGAGGAGAGCATATAACTGCTTGGTGCCACCTACTGGACACCGCTACACATAGGCCTGAACATTCACACAACTGTCAATGATCAAAACAAGTTAAATGCTTAAACCACAACAACTTACAAGCTATTGCATTGGTCTCGAACAATCATTCCCTGATATCTGGTCACGGTGATGATATAATGTTATTTTGTACATAAGACATGGCCAGTTCAGGATCCTTAAGGGATTTTTCTTTTCCCTTAAACGTGATCCGAAGTCTAGCCGGAAAGCGGAGGCCAAATTTGACGTCTGGAATATTTTGAAGTAGCCGCTTCACGTCAACAAAAGCAGCTCGCTTCTTGGAGACCTCTGGAGCAAAATCTGGAAAAATGTACACTTGTTTATCCTTTTAAAATAGCTGCTTCTTCTGACTAGAAAGGCGAAGAATGCAATCCTTGATGTCTCCATGATGCACTCGAATTACGAACTCCCTGGGCCTCTCTCCTTCTCTGGGTTTGGGTGCCAGTGCGTGATGCCCGCGGTTCAAGCGTGGAATATCCTCAAGCTCCAGTATCTCCTTCAGCACCGTCGTGCAGAACTGCCGTGGGTTATTTCCTTCATTACCTTCCTCAATTCCAACTAGGCGGACATTCTGGCGACGACTACGGCCTTCCAAATCCAAGCATTTGTTAATCAAACGAGACACCTCCGACTTTAGACCCTTCACCGTAGCTTCGAGGACCATGACCGACGAGCTTCATTCCGTGGCAGAATGTTCTAGGTCAGCATTCTGCGCACTAGCAGAATGTAGAGAGCTGATGGTCGTGTGCAGCTCTTGACGGATGTAAACTATTTTTGTATTTGTATTGCATTTTATATGTATTGCATTTAAGTATTTTCTTGGTGTTTTACACACTAAAATAAATAAAAGTTGCCTGAAGAGCTCCGGACTTCGCCGCCTCACATGTTGAACGTCAACCGGAAGTCCGTATCGTGAACTTTTAAGGCTGGTGTACCGATGCAAAATCGGAGAACCTTACCATCCCTCCATCCTGTGGGGCGTCTCTTAATTTCTAAATGTTATTACGTGTGTTAGGAGTTCAGAGCTGTTGCCAACGGCGATGCTGAAAACTCATCCAGCGTTTTAGCTTTGTAACAAACAAACAAACAAATATCGTAATTTATTCGCTAGCGTTGACATCGGTCCAAGAATCATGATGACACTGGAAATAAATTGTCTGTGATAAAAAAGAATATCCACCTTTCAAAACACTTATCCTTGGATTTTTTGGTCAAAGGGGGAAAACAGTGAAAAAGCCTTGAGGAGGAGGAGGGCTAAAGTTGTTTACCGCAGGTCATTTGATCCAGGATCCAAACAGCCTCCTCGCTAACAAACCCCAGACCACTTGACCCGCATTAGCAGTGACAAGCTACCATTCTTTTCACCAAGCGAGTGTGTGATGAGACAGTGATCCATCCATAGCCTCCCCTCCTATAGCTCTGGGCCTCACCTCACTAGAGGCTCCTCTGAAACACCTCTTGTGTTCAACGCTGCAGACTAATCTTCACCCTGACTTCTCCTCTCTGACCCTCAGGGGAAGAGAAAAGGCTGTTTGTTAAATGAGGAAAAAATGGATTAGCTGATGACGGTAATCAGAAAATCGATTTTATTTTCCCTTTTTTCATTCTTTCTTTTTTCCTTTCTTTCTTCGTTTCTTTCTTTTTGTTGTTGTTTTGTTTTCACGGGGCCTTGATCAGCCTTATTGATTGGTTAATATTGGTTTATTCTTCATGCATGAATGAGACTAAAGAAACCAATGCACCACACAGCCTCTAAAACCCAATTACAGCGGCACAACAAATGTTGATGTCATCACCATTTTGGAGAACCTACTCGGTTTGATCCAGTAAACTAAACTAGTTCTAGTTCCCCATTGGTAAAACAGACACTCATGCAGATGCACCGGCTCTGCTGCTGCTTGCTTACGACCCTCTCGCTGTCGCTGATGTGTCAGAGCTCTCAGCCAATCAGCTAAATAGACCAATTCCAGCGGAGTGTATGTTGCGTTCCAGACAACTCATCAGTCTTTGATTTCAGAATTCAAACTTCCGACCTCAAAGCGCTCCTGGTGAATGACGCCAAACGTTACAAAATGAAAGCATGGCTGACCGTGACAGGGTGGTGTTCCTTTGGCCTTGTGATTAGACAATTTAACTCCACTCTCAGACGCAATTATACTAAATTATATTTTAATAATTTTACACCAGTTCTATGCTTGGAATATGTATATAAAAACTACATCACAGCCTCATCCAAATAAAGACTAGCCTACAAATACATCCTACCCTCCTCCCCTATTAATTGGCATGTACAAAAGAGGAAATACATGACATGACATTGATAACAAAAGTACATGTAAAATTATATAAATGATAGTATGAACTGATAGAAGTATTAGTATTATTGACTCCCAATGAGTGCCGCCATTGCGATGTGACATCAGAAACTAAAGTCGGTACTGTACTCTGATTTGGCCCCGAGTTCAAAAGTAGAAAGTTCCACTTCCCACTCCTAGTAGAAGGTTGGGAATTGTTTCTTACGAGTTGTATTTAGTCCTGAACATGAACTCTCCGTCTCTAAGCGGAGAGTTCATGCTCACATTTCACGCAGAACAAATACCCCACAGATATAAAACCTCATTTCATCCCATCTGTCTCCTTCCTGAGATGATTCAGGGTGAATTGGGCCGGCTTTATGTCAGCTTTGCTCTCCGTTTACATTCAAACCGCTTGTTTCTTCTGTGAGCCTGAATATTTGTGCTCTTGCACTTTATTACAAGGAAGCCCTGAGATATGAGCGCTGCAGGAGTAGCAGGGAAATGGATCAATTATAGCCCTACCCCCCCCTCACACACATACACACACACACACACACACACACACACACACACACACACACACACACACCACACACACCACACACACACACACACCCACACACTCACACACACACACACACACACACACACACACACACACACACACACACACACACACACACATACCCACACCCACACACATACCCACACCCCCACACACACACACACACACACACACACACACACACACAAAACATTTTTTTCTCTCTGTCTCTCTCTCGCTCCTTATCTCTCTCTCTCTCTCTCTCTCTCTCTCTCTCTCTCTCTCTCTCTCTCTCTCTCTCTCTCTCTCTCTCTCTCTCTCTCTCTCGCTCTCACGTTCAGCCCCGGGGGTAGGTGAAATGCAATTGGCCACAAAAGGCTGTGAGAGATATACTGTATACTGGATATACTTGTGTTTGACTGCAGTACAACAACAACAACAACAAGCTCCGCTCAACTTCTGCCAGGCGACTTGTTCGACCTTCATTAATGTCACCAAATGTGCTCGTCCAAGACCCAGCTCTTCACGGCTCTGGCTCCACAGTGGTGGAATGAACTCCCGTCTCATGTCAGGACGGCAGAGTCCCTCGCCAACTTCCGCAAGAGACTCAAGACCCACCTGTTCAGAGTCCACCTGGAATCTCCTTGAACCCTCCTTCTCCTTTGTGAAACCCCTAAACTTGCTTAAGTCCTGACATTAATAGCTCTTAGCATGTTGTATATGTTAGCAAGTGTATATCCTTAATGTTGATAACACGCTCTTATCACAGCTACTTAAGCAGGTGACCTGGCAGTACGAAATTGTGTTATGTTTGCGTACCCCAGTGTTATGCTATTGTCTACTTCAACTAATGTACACCTTGTAAGTCGCTTTGGATAAAAGCGTCTGCCAAATGCCCTAAATGTAAATGTAATGTAACAACAACAGTGTGTCTGCTTTCTTTTAGAGACAGGGGGGTCCTTCCTTCTCCGCAGACCTTAAATTCGGTTCATTTAACACTTAACATAGACAATAATTGTTCACACAAATCAATCTTTGTTCAACAACAAAATTTCCAGTGCCAGTTGTTAGTTGTTTAATTGTGGGATGGGCTATGTGTTTGTGTGTGATTGTATGTGTGCGACTGTGTGTGTGTGTGTGTGTGTTTGTGTTTGTGTGTGATTGTATGTGTGTGTGTGTGTGTGTGTGTATGTGTGACTGTGTGTGTGTGTGTGTGTGTGTGTGTGTATGTTGGGTTATGTGTGTGTGTGTGTGTGTGTGTGTGTGACTGTGTGTGTGTGTGTGTGTGTGTGTGTGTGTGTGATAGTTTGTCATCCGGAGCAAGGCAGTGAATCTAATTGAGTTTGGCCTGTATGTCCTACTACTCTCTCTCTGTCTCTGGTCTCTCTCCTGAAGCCTCAGCAGGTGAATGGGCCGGACACCTTCTGGACCGCTTTGTGTCACATCTCTGGGAGCCAGAGTTTGATCTGTTTCTCTGATCATGATATTTTGTTCTTTTGGGGATTTTAATTCATGCTTGTTTTTCTTCCTTTGTGTGTTGCAAAGAACATGATGATAAATACGGTTTGTAGGCTGTGACTGAGTGCCCAGTGGCCAGTTGGAGTGTGTGTGTGTATGTGTGTGTGTGTGTGTGTGTGTGTGTGTGTGTGTGTGTGTGTTTGGGAACGGGTTTGTGTGTGTGTGTGTGTGTCTGGGTGCGCGTGTGTGTGTGTGTGTGTGTGGTGTGTGTGGTGTGTGTGTGTGTGTGCTTGGGAACGGGTTTGTGTGTGTGTGTGTGTGTGTGTGTGTGTGTCTGGGTGCGCGTGTGTGTGTGTGTGTGTGTGTGTGTGTGTGTGTGTGTGTGTGTGTGTGTTTGGGAACGGGTTTGTGTGTGTGTGTGTGTGTGTGTCTGGGTGCGCGTGTGTGTGTGTGTGTGTGTGTGTGTGTGTGTGTGTGTGTGTGTGTGCTTGCCTGTGCGTGTGTGTGCGTGTGTGTATGTGTGCACGTGTGCGTGTGTATGTGAGAGAGAATGAAAGCAAGCAGCAAAATAAAGCAAGCAAGTCTAGAGTTGAGATGAGCCAACAGACGGAGAGCAATTCCTATAATGCTGGAATACGCTTTAAGAGGTGAGGATAAGGAGATTATCAGTTAAATGAACACTACAACTGACAGAGGGCCCGACTATGTGGAAAGAGAGGAGAGGAGGGAGACAGGGAGAGAGAGAGCCAGCAAGTAAATGGGAGGGGTGAGGAGAATGAGGGGATGAAGTGTGGATTTATATATTTATTATTTAGTGGTATACCGACTATCGATGTTCTGGTCCCATCACTGATACACTGTGATGCTCCAATGACAACAATGCACAGTGCACACACAAATTTGCGTACACACACGCACACACACACACACACACACACACACACAAGCTAGGGTTTCCGCTAGGATTTTTTTAGATTTTATTTTACCGGACAAATTCGAAACTTACCGGTCATGTTTCAAAAACAGTCTATATTACAAACGCAACTATAATGTACACCTAGATTGACGAAATAATGATAAAGACCTCAAATAAATGTGACTATTTAATTAACAACAAAAAAAACGATTGAGCAAAACCTCGTTAGCCGCAAAAATCTATTTCAAAACACCTGTAACATCTGTAGTGTCACGAATGGGATTGTTCGGTGGGACCCAGAACGCAGACCAAGACAGTGGAGCTATAACATAAAGCTTTATTTAAAGCAACACAAAACAACTCAAATACAACACAAGAGAGTGATCAGGGACAGACCAGGGGTCTGGGTACCGGGAGGTCGATCCGCGGAGAACCGGCAGGTAGTAGACCGGCGAGTAGTCCGGGACAGGGGGAGGAGTCTGGGTACCGGGAGGTCGAGTAGCGACAGGTACCAGACAGGCGGGTGACGCGGGATAGGTACAGGATCTGGATCTCCGGGACATCAGCGTGGCGATTCCGTCCAGAATGTCCGATGTACATGAACAACGTGTGACGTGCGGTACGACCTAACGCCGGGGTAACGGATAGCCAGGGTCTATAGACCCCAGGTGAGAGGATCAGCAATCCGCCACGCAATTGCCGACAGGTGTGTGTGTGCGCCGCCAGCGCACGTGGCTTGGCCACGCCCCCTGTTCAGCGACGTCGCTTGACGTCATGAGAGGAGCGGCAGCTGATTGGTCACTTCATTCGGTCACCCTTCCGGGGGGGAGGGGCAGTAATAAAGCTGTAAAAACTCAAATGTCCAGATCTAAGTTTAGTATGAGCATTATTACCGGACATTTTGACCGGCAGGTTTTTAAATTACCGTTTTTTTATCATTTTTACCCGCTAAAAACCGGTAAATACCGGCTAACGGAAACCATGACACGCACATGTGTGGATACAAACATATCCATACACACGCACACACAGACACACACACACACACTCACATTCAGGTATACATACAGTACATACACATACACAAACACACACACACACACACATCACCCCACACCACCCACCCCCTTACCCTTCATATACACACACATGCGTACACACACACACACACACACATACAAACATACACACACAAACACACAAAAACCAACACACACACACACGCAGTGCTGTAGTCATGCTGTATGTAGCGTAGTGCTGTAGCGATGCTGTATGTAGCGTAGTGCTGTAGTGATGCTGTATGCTTAGTGCTGTAGCGATGCTGTATGTAGCGTAGTGCTGTAGTGATGCTGTATGTAGCGTAGTGCTGTAGTCATGCTGTATGTAGTGTAGTGCTGTAGTCATGCTGTATGTAGCGTAGTGCTGTAGTCATGCTGTATGTAGCGTAGTGCTGTAGTCATGCTGTATGTAGCGTAGTGCTGTAGTGATGCTGTATGCTTAGTGCTGTAGCGATGCTGTATGTAGCATAGTGCTGTAGTTATGCTGTATGTAGCGTAGTGCTGTAGTCATGCTGTATGTAGCGTAGTGCTGTAGTCATGCTGTATGTAGTGTAGTGCTGTAGTCATGCTGTATGTAGCGTAGTGCTGTAGTCATGCTGTATGTAGCGTAGTGCTGTAGTGATGCTGTATGTAGCGTAGTGCTGTAGTGATGCTGTATGTAGCGTAGTGCTGTAGTGATGCTGTATGTAGCGTAGTGCTGTAGTGATGCTGTATGTAGCGTAGTGCTGTAGTCATGCTGTATGTAGCGTAGTGCTGTAGTCATGCTGTATGTAGTGTAGTGCTGTAGTCATGCTGTATGTAGCGTAGTGCTGTAGTCATGCTGTATGTAGCGTAGTGCTGTAGTCATGCTGTATGTAGCGTAGTGCTGTAGTGATGCTGTATGTAGCGTAGTGCTGTAGTGATGCTGTATGTAGCGTAGTGCTGTAGTGATGCTGTATGTAGCGTAGTGCTGTAGTCATGCTGTATGTAGCGTAGTGCTGTAGTCATGCTGTATGTAGTGTAGTGCTGTAGTCATGCTGTATGTAGCGTAGTGCTGTAGTCATGCTGTATGTAGCGTAGTGCTGTAGTGATGCTGTATGCTTAGTGCTGTAGCGATGCTGTATGTAGCGTAGTGCTGTAGTGATGCTGTATGTAGCGTAGTGCTGTAGTCATGCTGTATGTAGCGTAGTGCTGTAGTCATGCTGTATGTAGTGTAGTGCTGTAGTCATGCTGTATGTAGCGTAGTGCTGTAGTCATGCTGTATGTAGCGTAGTGCTGTAGTCATGCTGTATGTAGCGTAGTGCTGTAGTGATGCTGTATGTAGCGTAGTGCTGTAGTGATGCTGTATGTAGCGTAGTGCTGTAGTCATGCTGTATGTAGCGTAGTGCTGTAGTCATGCTGTATGTAGCATAGTGCTGTAGCGATGCTGTATGTAGCGTAGTGCTGTAGCGATGCTGTATGTAGCGTAGTGCTGTAGTCATGCTGTATGTAACGTAGTGCTGTAGCGATGCTGTATGTAGCGTAGTGCTGTAGTCATGCTGTATGTAGCGTAGTTCTGTAGTCATGCTGTATGTAGCGTAGTGCTGTGGCGATGCTGTATGTAGCGTAGTGCTGTAGTGATGCTGTATGTAGCGTAGTGCTGTAGTCATGCTGTATGTAGCGTAGTGCTGTAGTCATGCTGTATGTAGCGTAGTGCTGTAGTCATGCTGTATGTAGCGTAGTGCTGTAGTCATGCTGTATGTAGCGTAGTGCTGTAGTCATGCTGTATGTAGCGTAGTGCTGTATGTAGCGTAGTGCTGTAGTCATGCTGTATGTAGCGTAGTGCTGTAGTCATGCTGTATGTAGCGTAGTGCTGTAGCGATGCTGTATGTAGCGTAGTGCTGTAGCGATGCTGTATGTAGCGTAGTGCTGTAGTGATGCTGTATGTAGCGTAGTGCTGTAGTCATGCTGTATGTAGCGTAGTGCTGTAGTCATGCTGTATGTAGCGCAGTGCTGTAGTCATGCTGTATGTAGCGTAGTGCTGTAGCGATGCTGTATGTAGCGTAGTGCTGTAGTGATGCTGTATGTAGTGTAGTGCTGTAGTCATGCTGTATGTAGCGTAGTGCTGTAGTGATGCTGTATGTAGTGTAGTGCTGTCGTCATGCTGTATGTAGCGTAGTGCTGTAGTGATGCTGTATGCATCGTGGTCCTCCCTTCTGATCAAAGCAGAACCACAGAGACTTCATTATTCAGAGTCCTCTGTAGGACCACTGTTTGAGGTCCCCACCTAAAGCCCTCTCTCTCTCTCTCTCTCTCTCTCTCTCTCTCTAGCGGGGGGGGGGGTCTCTAAAATATGTATTTGTCTTTTTGTATTAATGTTCTTTCCATATCATATGATATCATTTGGTTGGTTCATTATCCCGTTACCTCCGGCTAAGAGGCATCTCCAGCTCATCAGAGGAACTGTGTGATGTATTGTTTCTGATGTATTGCATTGTTTCTCTTTGGATTTTTGGATGTTATTCATATAATGCGCATTATATATGTATTTTAGAGCCACTGCTTCAATGCAGGCAAATCAAAAATTAAGGCATTAATGGTTCCCATTAGAGCATTTGCATTTCTAACTTTTTGCAAACTGTGTGTGTGTGTGTCTGTCTGTCTGTCTGTCTGTCTGTCTGTGTGTGTGTGTGTAGGTCTGCCTGTTTCTGTGTGTGTGTGTGCGTGTGCGTATGTACATACACACACAACAACACACAGAACGGATATGCACATATATGTGCATATCCGTTTCTGTGTGTTTGTTTGTGTGTGTGTATGTGTGTGTGTTAATTAGATTAATTTGATTGCCAATACTTTGGGAGCGTTCCATTTAGCATGGGAGCGTTCCATTTTGACCCAATTTGTGAGTTTGTGGGGAGATAAGCGAGTGAAAGGATGTATGTTGTCTTGCGTGGTGGGATCGGGGCCCGGTGGATCTGCAGGGGTCTGAAGGGTCTGAATGGAGCTCTCACTCCCCTCAAGGACAAATCCATATGGCCACGAGCCAACATTTAAAGGTAAATGATAGTCTGCACCTTTGGCAACAAAACAAAAAATCAATATGAATGAAAGACTTACAGGCTTACAGCGGAGGACGTATTGAAGCAAAGCTG
The DNA here is from genome assembly GCA_027704905.1 of Muraenolepis orangiensis. Taxonomy (NCBI): domain Eukaryota; kingdom Metazoa; phylum Chordata; class Actinopteri; order Gadiformes; family Muraenolepididae; genus Muraenolepis; species Muraenolepis orangiensis. The sequence continues at coordinate 13,055,411 of CM051001.1, forward strand.
GCCGACAAATGGAAGTATCTTTGTTTGTCTGTACAATATTTGAAGATACTTTTGAAGATATTTTTTCTGTAAACTAAAAGCAGAGCAGTATTTCGTATATTCATATTGAAGATACGTATTTTTTTGGTGAAATGAACAAAATTCTGTAAACGAAAAGCAGAGCAGTATTTCATATATTAACACGCCAACACGTAAGTGTCTATTCTGGGCTCCCCTGACAACCAGGACACAATGAGAATGTTGTTTTAATGTTTATTGTAGAGTTGGAACATGGTTTGCAGGCAAAGCAGGTGGTTAGTAAGTGCTGACATGTCAGAGCTCTTCCCGGAGTGCGTGTGGTGATGGCTGGTTTATCCTGTGGTCCTTGATTATTCAACGCACCACAGGTGTGCAGCCTCACCAGCCCCAGACTCTAATCAGCTGCTTCAACCAGACTCTAATCAGTCTAAGTGGGGCCAGGTGAGGCTGCTTCTACCACACACACTCCACAGCACCACGTGTCGGATGGTGGTGGTCAGAAAACCGACAGCTTCTTGCTTGGTTTGTTGTCTTGATATCAGACCGTTTCTACGTCCTTTGACTTTCAACTCTGGACGCTTTCCCAAGGCTGCTGAATAACCCCCACCCCAGCCAGGTGTGTGAGGGAGCAGGCAGAGATCAAGGCAGAGTGTGTGTGTGTGGTGTGGGTGTGTGTGTGTGGTGTGTGTGTGTGTGTGTGTGGTGTGGTGTGGTGTGTGTCCTGGTCCCAGGTACAGTCCTGGCTGAACTCTGAATGACCCCGGTCTTACTGCAGGTCAGAATAAGGACAGCTGTGTCAGTGTGTGTCAGTGTGTGTGTGTTCTCTCATTTAGTTCAGTAAAATATATGCCAAATATAATGAAACTAGATTGAGTTTGTGCCAAAGCAAGTTTTGGGAGGGAGCAGGCGGAGGGATTTGATCGAAAGCACAGACTTTAAAAAATAAGATGAATTCAGATACTGGGAGAGATTAATGTTATTTCTGTCAGAACCTTCTTAGTCAGAACCACCCCCCCCCCCACACACACACACACACACATACACAATGACATATGCACACAATGACAGATAGCTTTAATTTAATTTAGAGTGCCAGAGAACATCCAACTCACACTATTAAAAGACGGCCAATGGCCGTCTTTTAATAGAGGCCAACGCCAGCCACCCCTTCTTCTGCAAACAGAACAGTTAAGAGGTAGAACAGAGAGAGAGCGAGAGAGAGAGAGAGAGAGAGAGAGAGAGAGAGAGAGAGAGAGAGAGAGAGAGAGAGAGAGAGAGAGAGAGAGAGAGAGAGAGAGAGAAAATTGTAATCCTCTTTTCCTGCTCCTGTTTTTTTCATTCTCCCTTTCACCTCAAAGAAAGGGTTGATACATAATTAGGTCTGTGTGTGTGCATGTGTGTATGTATGTGTACACGTGTGCCCATGCACACACACACACACACACACACGCATACACACACAGCAAAAGTTTCACTGTCATAAGGACGTAAGGTGTGCCAGTTTGTTTCCTATAGGGAGCTCCAGTGTACCAAACAGATTTTGATATATTTTGCATATTACTGCAAAGGCGGAACATGACGACAAGAGCATTTAATTATTCATGTTGAAAGAGCGGGGAAAGTTAAGAGTGATCTGGGGAGGCTGGTCCTCGGCCCGCCGGTCTGAGTCTGACACATGAGGGGCCCAGCTACGAGGCTCCAGAGGGGGACGCTTTACCCTGGAAAACTATGGATTGAATCTGGAATGTTTTACATTGGAGATTTACATGATTTGAAGCGATATGATATGTTCATATGTGGGAGAAACCACTCGGGTGGAGGGAGTGGGGGACCGAGGGGGATTTATGAACACCAGATTGTACCTTGGTTCTTTAAGGTCTCTGAAGGTGGGTCCTCTTGTTGTTTTCTAACAGATTTCAGATGACTCAGATTTGGTTTATTTGTCACATGTATAATAATACATCACTCGACCAAGATGGCGGCGCGTAAACATCACGATGCCCAGCGTCTGACCAGCTTTTGCAAATTAGCTGTAATATACCTAATAATTCTTACTCTGTTCACACAGAACAGTCTTGCTTTTATAAGGTACATCTGACACGATGTTTTTGAAATTGGATTACATCATTCTGGCAACTTAATTGGCGATCTTCAACTCCACGCTGAAACTCTGGTGAATCTCAGCCCAGCACGGCCGGCTGACCGGACTCATCGCCCGCAGAGAAAAAGTAAAAACAGGAGAGGAAGCCGTGGAGGGCTAGGTGCTAGGCTAAGAGCTAACCCACATCGCCCGTCGCTACCCAGCGTTTTCCTCGCCAACGTACGATCTCTGGTGAATAAAATGATGATTTTCACAGAAACATGGCTTAACAGCGGAATCTCTGACAGTGCTCCACACCGACATCGACTCCTACGCCTCCTCTGCTTTGGATTACATCAACTCCAGCATTGACACTGTCACCACCCTCAAACCGAGGTCCTTACTGACATTTTCAACTTTTCACTAGCTCAGGCAGTTATCCCAGTGTGCTTTAAAACCACCTCCATTGTGCCAGTGCCAAAACACTCCTCTGCAGTGAGCCTCAACGACTTCCGCCCTGGTGGCGTTGTGCGCTGACAACAACCTGGCCCTCAACACCAAGAAGACCAAGGAGCTGATCGTCGACTTCAGGAAGACCAGAGCTGGCGCACACGCCCCCATTCTCATCAACGGAGCAGAGGTTGAGCGTGTCTCCAGCTTCAAATTCCTGGGGGTCCACATCTCCGAGGGAGATCTGGGGTCCTCAATACTGCCTCACTGGTAAAGAAGCCTCACCAGCGTCTCTTCTTCCTGAGGAGACTGAGGAAAGCCCACCTGTCACCTCAGATTCTGGTGAACTTTTACCGGTGTGCTATTGAAAGCATCCTCACCAACTGCATCACAGTGTGGTACGGAAACTGCACTGTTTCCGACCGGAAAGGCTGCAGAGGGTGGTGAAAACCGCCCAACGCATTGTTGGATTACCCCTCCCTGCAATAAACACTACCCACCGCAAACGGTGTCTGAGGAAGGCACAAAAAATTGTGGATGACCCTCTCACCCCAACCGTGGACTGTTTGCCCTCCTCCCCTCCAGGAGGCGCTATAGAAACCTTTGTTCCAAGTCAAGCAGGCTTAGGAACAGCTTCTTCCCCTCAGCTGTCATCTCCTTGAACTCTGCACCACGAAGACAGCCGCCCCCCCCCCCTGCGCCACACCCCTGCTGCCCCCCCCCTGCCGCCCCGCCCCTGCCCCACACCTCTACTCAACACCTATAATAATAATCACCGCCAATGTCTTTGACTTTGGTAACTGAAAAAGAAAAAAGAAAAAAGAACTGTAAAAACAAACTGTATCACAACTACCTACCTCTCTATAGTTTACATATTTATTAATAAGATACCTGGTTACTGTACCTGCCATATATATTTAAACTCAGTGTTGATAGAACTGCTCCTACTCCTGTATATACATTTATATATGCCATACATTTATATATGCTCACTTGTATATACATTTACATTTATATATATTTATCCTGCTTTCAATAACTGCATACCCTGATCACTACTTGATAAATACTCACTTACCTGTATATATATATATATACCTGTATATATGTATATGTGTATATATATATATATATATATATATACACGTAAGTATATATATATATATACACGTAAGTATATATATATATATACCTATTATTATGCTCATATCCCATTTTATACCTAGTAGACTGTCTTTTAACCTGTCATTTTAAACTGTATATTATATTACCATGCACTTTACTGCAACATTTTCACTCTGGTTAGATGCTAAATGATTTTCGCTGTACTGTACTTGTGCTGTGCAATGACAATAAATTAGAATCTAATCTAATCCAATCTAATCTAAAAATACTAATACTAATAAGGTACAGTGTACAATGTGCAGTGAACTGTTGTTACCAGCTCAAAAAGTTACAGAATTTACAAATTGTACAGATATAGTAAAATACAAGAGAATACACACGTTTACATATTCACTTAATAGCGGAATTTATGGATCTGTCACTAAAAACAATACAGTATAATTATAATTATAAAGTAATTGTAAAATGTGTGATATGTCATGTGTAGTGCAGATAGTCCAGTTCTAACACCCAACCATACGTCTAGATTGCTACAAATACAGAATGTGTATTTTAAGAAAACAGGTGTGTTGGTTCTTCGCATTGACGCTTTAAGGGAATTTGAATCGATTTTATTTTGAATTTGTATAAATTATTGTATTGCAATATGTGTGTGCTCGATATGTGTGTGATGTGAGTGTGTGGCCATGCGTGGGCCAGAGACAGGTGTGATGGAGAGAGACAGACAGACGCACACAGGTGTGATGGAGAGAGACAGACAGACGCACACAGGTGTGATGGAGAGAGACAGACAGACGCACACAGGCGTGATGGAGAGAGACAGACAGACGCACACAGGTGTGATTGACAGAGACAGACAGACGCACACAGGTGTGATGGAGAGAGACAGACAGACACACACAGGTGTGATGGAGAGAGACAGACAGACGCACAAAGGTGTGATGGAGAGAGACAGACAGACACACACAGGTGTGATGGAGAGAGACAGACAGACGCACACAGGTGTGATGGAGAGAGACAGACAGACACACACAGGTGTGATGGAGAGAGACAGACAGACGCACACAGTTGTGATGGAGAGAGACAGACAGACACACACAGGTGTGATGGAGAGAGACAGACAGACGCACAAAGGTGTGATTGACAGAGACAGACAGACGCACACAGGTGTGATGGAGAGAGACAGACAGACACACACAGGTGTGATGGAGAGAGACAGACAGACGCACACAGGTGTGATGGAGAGAGACAGACAGACGCACACAGGTGTGATGGAGAGAGACAGACAGACGCACACAGGTGTGATTGACAGAGACAGACAGACGCACACAGGTGTGATGGAGAGAGACAGGCAGACGCACACAGGT
>CM051001.1:13062950-13067950 GCA_027704905.1 Muraenolepis orangiensis
AAGCTATCTCTGAGTCTATTTGTACGGCACTTGATACTGAGGTATCGCCTGCCTGAAGGTAAAAGTGAAAACAGTTCAAGGCTGGGGTGGGCATTGTCTTTTATGATGCGTTTGGCCTTGGCCACGGTCCGCTTGTATATATCCAGGAGGGAGGGGAGCTCACCTCCAACGATATACTGGGCCGTCTGCACCACCCTTTGAAGCGCTCTGCGCTCGAGTGCGGTGCAGTTCCCGTACCAGGCGGTGATACACCCTATAAGAACACTCGCCGGTATAGAATGTTCTCAGGATAAGGGGGCCCATGCTGAATTTCCTCAGACGCCTGAGGAAATACAGGCGTTGTTGGGCCCTTTTCACCACGTGTGTGGTGTGCGTGGACCATGTGAGGTCCTCAGAGATGTGCACGCCGAGGAACTTGAAGCTGCTGACCCTCTCTACTGCAACACCGTCGATGGAGATAGGGCCGTGCTCTCCTCTTCCTGTAGTCCACGATCAGCTCCTTGGTCTTCTTGACATTGAGGGAGAGGCTGTTCTCCTGGCACCACTGCTCCAGCGATCCAACCTCCTCCCTGTAGGCTGTCTCGTCTTCGCCGGCGATCAGGCCCATCACTGTCGTGTCATCAGCAAACTTGATGATGACGTTGGAGCTGTGCATAGCCATGCAGTCGTGGGTGTAGAGGGAGTAGAGGAGAGGTCTCAGCACGCATTCCTGGGGGGCTCCCGTGTTGAGGGTCAGTGGCTCTGAGGTGGTGCTGCCCATCTTCAGGGGGGGGTTGCAGGTCTATAGTCATTCAGGCATGTTACCTTGGATTGTTTAGGGACAGGCACGATGGTGGACATCTTGAAGACCGCGGGAACAACAGCCTGGGACAGGGAGAGGTTGAAGATGTCTGCAAAGACTCCTGCCAACTGGTCTGCGTATGCTCTGAGGACGCGGCCCGGGATGTCGTCGGGGCCTGCCGCCTTACGGATGTTCAACCGCTTGAAGGTGCGGCGCACATCCGCCTCCGAGATATTCAGCAGGCTGGTCTCCTTCGGAGGGCTGCCGTTCACGTCGAACCGAGCAAAAAAAGTATTTAGCTCTCCTGGGAGGGAGGTAGAGGAGTTCTCTACACAACTGGTTCTCCCTCTGCAGTTTGTTATCGTCTGTAGCCCCTGCCACATACCCCTCACGTTGTGGCTCTTGAATTTCTCCTCCACTCTGTCCTTACTGTCCTATACTCCCGCTTGGCAGAGACGATGGTCTTACGGAGGTCGTAGCGGGCTATCGTATATTCCTCCATATTCCCGGAGCCAAAGGCAGCGTTACGCGTGTGAAGGGCAGCACGAACTTCGCCGTTAATCCACGGTTTCTGGTTGGGGTATATCCAAACCAACTTAGTCAGAACAACGTCATCTATGTAGCTATGTAGGTGTAGCAGTGGTCGAGGATCCGCTCACCCTGTGTGTTGCTCGTTATGTGTTGGTAGAACTTCGGGAGAACCTTCTTCAGGTTCGCCTTGTTGAAGTCCCCCGCCACGATGAGCAGCCTCAGGGTGTGCCGACTCCTGTTCGCTGATAGCCCCATGCAGTTCCTTCAGCGCTGTGTCCGTGTTGGCTTGTGGGGGAATGTAAACAGCGGTCACGGTTACCGCTGTAAACTCCCGAGGTAGCCAGTATGGACAGCACATAAGCATCATGTACTCCATGTCCGGGGAACAGAAAGACTTGAGGGGATGTACATGACTTTGGTTGCACCAAGATCTGTTTATCATGAGACATACCCCCCCTCCGCGATCTTTACTGGAGAGAGCCATTGTTCTGTCCGCCCGGTGGACGGAAAATCCTGTCGGCTCGATAGCTGCGTCGGTAACCCCCTCCGACATTCATGTCTCCGTAAGGCAGATGATACAATTGTCCTTAGTTTCCCAGTGGAATTGAATACAAGCCTGTAGCTTGCTTAACTTATTGTCCAGAGACTGTACATTAGCCAGTAGAATGGTGGGTAGTTGGGGGCGATCGGATCAACATCTCAGCCTGACTAGCATACGGCGCCATACTCCTCACACTCCTCATGAGTAAAGCTTCTAGTTAGTTAGCTAGCCGTTCGGTCAAAGCGCCTGGGTCCTCGCTAACGCTAGGGCTAGCCCGCTGGGGTTCGTCCATCCTAACGGGTTTACTGGAGGGGCGGGGCTTCTCCTCATTTAGCGGATTAGCGGTTATCCCGGCAAATGGGACGACAGGCCGGCTGTCTGGTTCCTAACCACCGTGTCAGGGGAATAAATGTGACACACTGTCGTTTGCAATTACCGTGTCCAGCCATGTTGAGCTAACTAATGTTAGCTCTAAGTGGCGTGGATGGATAGATGCGCACACACAAACACACACTCCTCTCTCTCTCTCTCTCTCTCTCTCTCTCTCATCTCTCTCTCTCTCTCTCTCTCTCTCTCTCTCTCTCTCTCTCTCTCTCTCTCTCTCTCTCTCTCTCTCGTGGATGTTAGAGCAGATTTCAGGCTCTGAATTAGTCATGTACAACGCATGCTTATTAAGGTCAGTACAGACCCGCCTGCCGTGAGGAGATGCCGCCCGCCATCACAGCCAATCACGTGCAGTGATTGGTGCAACCTCAGCTGTCCATCTTCTATTAAGTCCAATTAGAGGAGCGGTGGATTCCATGTTGGCTGTTTGATGGAAATGAAAATCCAGATTGTTTGGAGTAGAGGGAAATATTGATACCCGTCTGGTCAGCTGAAACATTTCGGAAAACTGATTCTGATATTTCGGACATTTGATTAAAACATATATGTATGAACAAGAAAGCACAGAGAGACGAGAGAGAGAGAGAGAGAGAGAGAGAGAGAGAGAGAGAGAGAGAGAGAGAGAGAGAGAGAGAGAGAGAGAGAGAGAGAGAGAGAGAGATAACCCATTAGATCAATAAACAGCTGTTAATTGATGTCTGGCCATAGACTCTTCTCTGGAGAGCTACAAGTGTGTGTTTGTGCGAGAGAGAGAAAGAGAGAGAGAGAGAGACCTTAGGTTGATACCGATCAATCATCTCTTGCCCCATGCACATGCCGTGGCAAAGGGTGTGTGTGTGTGTGGGGGGGGGGGGGGGGGGCTGTGTGACCGTGGGCCACCCGGTAATGAGCAGCAATATGGTCGCTCCCAAATTATCTGTCCCCCTCTGCAACATTAAAATGTCACAGGTCCGACCGTTAATAGTGTCCCCGCTGTGCTTCGGGAGGTTGACCTTTCACACCTGTTCCTCCCCAGCTAAAAATGTCTCCAAGAACTACAAAAATGAACCCCACCCACTAGCCACCTAAATGTGTTTGAATCTCAACCAAGCAAAGAGTCCTTTGATTCATTCAATACCTTACATTTAACAATTTTCTTTACAAAGTTTTTCTTTGAAATATATACTTTTATTAGCTTAAAACATAATTTTTTTAATTACAAAAAAACGTTTTTTACTGAAACACAAAGTGTTTTAGCCCATATCTGAGTTTGGTTTTTAGCCACACCCAGAAAGTGACGGTGAAGTGATGGTGAGGAGTTAAGTCTCATTGGTATCAAACCAATATGACTAAGTAAGTCTGAAAAACAGTGTGTAACTTTAAGAATTGTCACGACACTTAAACTCTGCAATTAAGTCAGCTTTTTGGGTTTAAATTCAAAATAATAAGTTGTTATGTGTGTACATCTGTCCAAAGCTGTGTTTGCTAGCTATGTGCTTTCTACCGTTTATAAGTTATGCTCAAAATGATCTTAGATTGTCACTCAAATGGAATGTTCAATCATTTATTTTAAGAAAACATACTTAAGGCAATGTTTTTGTGATTATTATTTAATCAAGTTCTAAAAACATGTAGCTAATGCTAATTTATATTTGAAATTGCAGAGTAAATAAGGGATAAAGAAACACAGGAGACCAACATGAGGCTGACAGATTACAGACAGCATGAAGAATAGTTAAGGAAGGAAAGAGAAAGAAACCAGAAGGGAAGAAGGAATGTTTAAATGTATCAGAGATTTATCTAACAGGGAGCAAAGGAAGGTTAGAACATCGTGGAGGAAAAGACAACAACACAGGGCGTTAAAAGACAAGACATCAGACCAGCTAAGAACTAAGCACAGAGTTGCTGCTCATATCTAAAATATCTTCTTTTTAACAATTCACTTATGGACCAGATGCAGAAATCATACCAGAGCAAGTCACTCACACACACACACACACACACACACCACATCATCCTTCAGTCACTTTTATGTCATTTTTTATTGTGTATAGTATTGTTCATAATATTGTACATTAGAAGTTCATACTGTGGGAGAGAATGGGGAGTAAGAATTCCATTGCACTTGTTGCAAATGGCAAGAAAGAATGGTACCTTGTGTCTTCAATAATAAATTACTGCATTTTATGCCGCCATTAAAACTTTTGTCTTTGTAATATACTAAACATAAGGCATTTAATGAGTAAAGGAAAGTAAAAGGAAGTAAATACTGTAGCCACTACCGAAACAGTGATTTAGTTCCTTCTTCTTGAAATGTTTTAGAGGGAGATTGGAAGGGGAAGTGGAAGCACAATCTTACAGGTAACAGGTAAATATAATAATTGTTATTACACTATATTGTAATAAAAATTGTGATATTAATCATATATTTTTGGGGAGATGAAAAACCTTCCAAAAGAGTCTGAAAATACTATCAAAAAATCTACGGTTTCTTCCTAGATAATTGTACCTTACATTAGCCTTAATATATATATACAGTATATATGGAAAAAGTTTTAAGAAGAAAACATACAAATTTCAAAATGTTCCATCTGTCACTTTGAACCCATTGGGTAGAAAGGCCCGTACCTCCACTGTATCTGAAACCTTCTCTGTTATCCACAGACCCTTCTCTAACTGTGGCTTTGAACCCATTGGGTAGAAAGGCCCGTACCTCCACTGTAACTGAAACCTTCTCTGTTATCCACAGACCCTTCTCTAACTGTGGCTTTGAACCCATTGGGT
>CM051001.1:13072950-13075450 GCA_027704905.1 Muraenolepis orangiensis
TGGTGTAGTAAAATATGAAAAAAAAGGACAGCAAAGTAGGTGATAGATGGTAAGAACATCTGTTGAATTTGCAACAAGATTTAAAATAATTTAAAGTGCCAGTAGTGCAGCAGCATCATGAATACAGTAGCAGTACAGTGCAGTAACTGTGATGAGTCTCCTCCTAGCAAAAACTGTCGAGGTGTCCTTGAGCAAGACACCCTAACCTGGCATGACTTGGCATGACTTGTAAAGCGCTTTGGATAAAAGCGCAATATAAAAAGCCGCCATTTACATACTGTATGTAAATGGCTGGTGCAAGTTTTCAGAACACTAACGCCAAGAATCCTCTTTAAGCTCCTTCTAAACAAGTGACAATGGTACAGGTACAATGAGGATGGAGAGAACCATCTGGAGAAAGAGCAGGGAGTATTAACAGACTTCAGGAGCCCTGGTGGCGGCGGTTGCTTTGCTCCCAGGGATTCACTCCTCAGGACACAGATCTCATTAGCCCTGGGCTCAGGCATTCAGGTCCACAGGTTTGTAGAGTGTAGACTGTGGACCTGGATTCGTATTGTAATGTGTGGGAAAACCCTCCAAGAGATGGAGACACTGCAGGGGTTACATCATTGTCGCCGTGTCAAAAAATAGCTTCTTGACTGTAAAATAAATCATCCATGGAAATGGATGATCTCTCTGTGCAATTGGTTTCTCTGCATTTAACCCATCCTTATTGTAGGTGTAATATCCAAACGTCTGTGAGTTTTTGAACACCCTTGAAGCCAGAGTAGGTGAATAATGGGAGTCTTGAACGCGAACGACAGGACCACGTGTATAGTTTACCATTTAATTAATAAAAGAAAAACATAACATGTCAAATCGCTCGTCGCACGGTCAAAAACTATGACGCTACTATCTACGCTGGTTCCATTCAAAAAACTCCCGCTGCCTTCTACCCAGCTGATATAAGTGGTCACATGACAGTTCCGGTCTATCAAAATAAAGAAATGTTTTTATCACATATTGTCTCATTGTCTCTTTTTAAACAAACAAAGTCTTATCAAATCATGAAATCATGACAAATCTTTTTAAACTATAGACTATTAAACTATTATCAAATTGAAATATCAAAACATGAATATAGGACATATTAATGAACCAATTCCTAAATTGGCTCCTACACTAATAATAGGAGCAGTGGGCAGCTATTGTATATACAGCTGCCCGGAGGAGCAGTCTAGAGATCTGGTGCCTTGCTCAAGGACACCTCGGCAGTGCTCACCTTTTACCCCAAGTACCAGTTCCTACTCCGTACCATTTCGGGGACTTGAACCGGCGACCCTCCCGGTTCCCAAGCCAAGTCCCAAGAAACTAAGCTGCTGCCGTGCTTATTGCATTATAACTACAAACATACCACTATGAACAGTAAAACGGTATAAAGATAAATATGAAGTGTGTAGTGTGGTACAGATGTCCGGTGGCTGTGGACGGGGTGGTGCCCAGTGAGTGTCGTGTAGGTGAGAATGATCCAGGGCCAGCCGTATGGTTCCTTCACCAGGAGATCTAAAGGTCTAATAGCGCTGGACCGCCCCGTGCTGCTGCTGCAGCCTCCCCAGCCACACAGGGACTTGGCGTTCTCCTCCACAGCCCACCTCCCTTTGGACGTTCCAATTGGATGTCTCTTTATCAGCTGTCCACCACTTGACGTTACCTCCGCTGGTGACGCCAGGCTCCAGATGCTATCTTTCTCTGGCACTTCTTTCTATGAGGGGGGGGGGGGGGGGGGGTCAAGCTGTTCCGACTGCACACGAGAACACACACAGCACACACACACACACACACACACACACACACACACACACATACACATACACATACACACCATGCTTGCACACACACACACACCATGCATACACACATACACCATGCATGCACACAAACACACACACACACACACACACAGCAAGTACAATATAATGCTTTCTCCCCCATTCCTTCCCGCAGTGTGAATTTAAACACATATCATATTCTCTATTTGAAGATGAAGAGAAGCAGCGGGGGAGGAAGGAGGGAGAGAAGGTGGGAGACATCAACACATGGGAGTCTGGAGTCTGAGGACGGCGTGAATCAAGGGAAGCCATTACAGCTCTCCACTCTGCTGCCATTCCTTTTTAATGACCACTCCTCACATTTACCATCAAACATCACGCCTGTGCTTCTATGACCCGGAGATTCATGGTGTTATGGTGACCCTAAATTAGCCTGTGTGAGGGGGAGAGACCCCTTCCCCCTCCCCAATCCCCCCCCTCCCATACAATTTCTCTTTCTAGTGTTTCCGTAAACGGATTAAACCAATTTCATTCTCATTTCCTTCTAACGACCTCTCAGAGAGAGAGCGGCGCCGGTTCCCTCCTCAGTGATGTGAACGCGCTCAGATGAAATGATTTGTTTGTTCCCGCCGTGAGGAGGTGGGTTCGGTTACCACGGCCACCGGGCTGGTAAATATAATTCTGTTGATCAG
>CM051001.1:13077950-13080450 GCA_027704905.1 Muraenolepis orangiensis
ACAATGATCAACTATCAGTTATAACCTGTGTGTGTGTGTGTGTGTGTGTGTGTGTGTGTGTGTGTGTGTGTGTGTGTGTGTGTGTGTGTGTGTGTGTGTGTGTGTGTGTGTGAGTGCGTGTGTGTGTGTGTGTATGGGTAACCCAGGATCACTTTGAAAAGGAGGCTGAGCAATCATTAAAAACATTATTTAAAAATGAACAATGATCAATTCCAGTTTCAGTTTTGAAAATGTGTTCACAAAAGTCATCTGAAGGACTTTTGGCCAGACCCTGAGAAGAAGGCTATTCTGATCAGTTTTTTCTGTAGTAGTATACAGAATGTTGTCGTCTTCTGAAGAAACACCGACTGTGTTTTCCTCCTGACCTCTCCTGACTCATCGCTCCCATCTGCTCTCTGCCCCCCCCCCCCCCCCCCTCTCCTCTTGTCTTGCCGAGGCAGACATGACTGCATCACTGTGTGACAGCGCTCCCCTTGCTTTACTATTGCTTTATGTACGTAAGTCAGGCCCCGCGAGACCAGAGCAGCTGAGCTCCTAACGGCTGACAATGTCTTCTGAAGAGTGGGGAGGGGGGATCAAAACATTCCCCTAGCTGTCCTCTTTCTCCCCACACACACATCATTCCCTCTCTCACAGAGCATCTCTGGGTCAGCAGACTATCTATATATCTAGCAACCACATGTATCAAACCAAATCTATCTAAATATCTATCTATAAATATATCTTTTTATCTGTCTGTCTCTTTCTATCTATATATATATATGTATATGTCTGTCCTTCTGTCTGTCTGTCTGTCGCTGTCTGTCTGTCTGTCTGTCTGTCTGTCTGTCTCTTTCTATCAATATATCCATCTATATATCTATCTATAATAATAATAATAAAACTCCATTGTATTGTAGGTGCCTTTCATGACACCCAAGGACACCGTACAATTTGTTAAATGAAGAAGCAACAGAACATAATAAAAACACAAACAGGACATCATGGAGCAGTCAATTGAGGTGTACACAAATGATGAGGACAGGTTATCCAGGAGAAACAGAAGATGGGGAGCACTACAGTGAGGAGGCTGATTGGGTGAACAGTTGGGTTTTTAGTTGGGATTTGAATCTGGTAATAGTGTCAGACTGTCGGATGTGCGGGGCAGGGAGTTCCAGAGTCTGGGAGCAGTGCAGCTAAAAGCCTGAGATCCCATGGTGACGAGGCGTGGGGCGGGGACGATTAGCAGAGGATGTGCGGAGGGAGCGAGAGGGGGTGTACTCCTGAAAAAGGTCAGCCAGATAGGGGGGTGGGGGGGTCCAGGTTATGTAGGGCTTTGTAAGTGAGCAGTAGGTTTTTGAAGTTGATATGGGATTGAACATGGAGCCAATGCAGTTGGATGAGGATGGGGGTGATGTGTTCAGAGGACTTGTTGCAGGTGATGATCCGGGCTGCAGAGTTCGGTATGATTTGAAGTTTATTGATGAGTTTGGTGGGAATGCCTGAGAGAATGGCATTACAGTAGTAGTAGGATGTGACGAATGCGTGGACCAGGACTTCAGTGTTTGATTTAGACAGGGATGGGCGGAGTCTGGAGATGTTGCGTATGTGGAAGAAAGCAGTCCGGGTGATGTTATTTATGTGAGGTGCAAATGAGAGGGAGCTGCCAAGGATGACACCAAGGCTCTTAACTTGGCCGGAGAAGGGAATGGAGTATCCATCAATGATGAGGTTGGAGGCAGGGGAGGATGGAGTTTTGGAGAGGGTGGTTTTGGTGTATACGAGCAGGGCTTTGGTTTTGCTGCCGTTGAGTTTCAGGAAGTTGCTGCTCATCCAGCTCCTGATGTCCTGGATGCAGTTGGTGAGAGAGGTTGGGGGGGGGCAGTGTTGGGTTTGCTGGAAATGTAAACCTGTGTATCATCGGCATGGCAGTGGAAATGGACATTATGATGACGGATGATATTGCCAAGGGAGAGAAGGTAAATTATGAACAGGAGTGGACCCAGTACTGACCCCTGAGGGACACCATGTGAGACAGTGGAGCAACTTGACTGGTGGGTGCTGAGTCGGACATATTGTTTTCTGTCTGTGAGGTTGGATGAAAAAAATGAAAGTGCAGTACCAGTGAGTAGTGGGTGGGAGATGGTGTCAAAGGCAGCTGTGAGGTCGAGAAGGATGAGGATGGTGAGCAGTCCAGAGTCAGCTGCACGGAGGAGGTCGTTGGTGATTTTTACCAGGGCTGTTTCAGTGCTGTGTTTTGAGCTGAAATCAGATTGGAAGGGTTCATGTAGGTTGTTTTTGTCAAGGTGTTGGTGAAGTTTGCCAACAACCACTCTTTCAAAGGTTTTTGAGACGAAGGAGAGGTGAGAGATGGGCCTGTAGTTGTTCAGCTCATCTCGGTCAGCACAAGGTTTTTTGAGGGTTGGTGTTATTGCAACAGTTTTGAGGTTTAGCGGTACAGTTCCAGTTGTGAGGGATGAGTTAATTATTCTTGTGATCAAGGGAGAAGTAGAGGGCACAC
>CM051001.1:13085450-13087950 GCA_027704905.1 Muraenolepis orangiensis
CTCTCTGCCTTTATCATTCTCTCCATCCTCTCCCATGCCTCTCCTCCTCCTCCTCCCCTCCTCCTCCTCCTCCTCCTCCTCCTTCTCTTCTGTTCTACTGTTCTGCCCTCCTCTACCTCCCCTCACTACACACACACACACACCCCTCCCCCGCTTGGCTGCCAGAGCCCTGACACCTTTCCTCCTTAATAAGGTCCCTCTCTCTCTCTCTCTCTCTCTCTCTCTCTCTCTCTCTCTCTCCTCTCTCTCTCTCTCTCTCTCTCTCTCTCTCTCTCTCTCTCTCTCTCTCTCTCTCTCTCTCTCTCTCGCCCTCCCAGTATGACATTCTAATTAGGGCCTGGTGTCCGTCATTGTATCCGGGTCTCTTATTGACACACACATGCATGGACACGGTCACACAGAGATGCCAAAATGGCCAACATGGCCATGTGCACACACACACACACACACACACAAGCACACACACACATGCCCGTGGTGACAGGCCAAGCAGCCTCTTTTCTCTAAGGGAGTGTCCAACTGGATGCTATTTCTGCCCTGGCCACATGACACCTACCTACAGACAGAGGGTGTGTGTGTGTGTGTGTGTGTGTGTGTGTGTGTGTGTGTGTGTGTGTGTGTGTGTGTGTGTGTGTGTGTGTGTGTGTGTGTGTGTGTGTGTGTGTGTGCCAGTGTAGGTGGGGGGTTATATACTCAAAGAGCTCCTGTATAAATCATCTGGCCTCTATCCTTGGACCACGTCCAAGTGCTTAGGAAGAAAAGTCAATCTTATCGATCTTTCTAAGCACACACACACACACATGTGTGACCTTTGACGTTATTTCACCGGGCCGTCGTCCCTTAGTCCTGGACTTGCTGCATGCGTTTCACATTCGTCAAAAAAAAGGGTAAAAGCGCCCATGTATGCATATAACGAGAGGTTTCAAATTAAAACATAGGTTCAACTTTCTATTTCATTGATGTCTGGTCCATCCATGGATCCTTCTGTCTTCCCTACCATCCACACACCTTCATATGAAGACATTCAATGAATGCATGACCACTGACTGCTCTGTAAGT
Source organism: Muraenolepis orangiensis (assembly GCA_027704905.1). Classification (NCBI taxonomy): domain Eukaryota; kingdom Metazoa; phylum Chordata; class Actinopteri; order Gadiformes; family Muraenolepididae; genus Muraenolepis; species Muraenolepis orangiensis. Next base: position 13,086,510 of record CM051001.1, read on the forward strand.
CTCTCCTTCCATCCCTCCCTTTCTTCCTCCGTCCCTCCCTCTCTCTCTCTTAACCTCTCCCTTGCTCTCCCTCTGCCTCCCTCCCTCTCTCTCCTTATCTCTCTCTCTTTCCCTCCTTCTCTCTCTATTTCTCTCCCTCTCCCTCCCTCTTTCTCTCTCTCTCTCCCTCTCTCAATCTCTCCCTCATTCCCTCTCTATATCTCTCACTCCGTCCTCCCTTCCCTCTCGATACCTCTCTTTCCCTTCCTCCCTCCCTCCCTCTCTCCCTCCCTCCCTCCCTCCTTCCCTCTCCCTCTCTCTTTCATTCCCCTCCCTCCCTCTTTTGCTCCCTCCTTTTCTCTCTCCATCCCTCACTCACTCTCTATATCTCTCTCTATATATCTTTCTCTCTCTCTATCTCTCTCTCTCTCTCTCTCTTTCTCTCTCTCTACCTCCCTCTGTCCATCCGCCATCTGTCCATCTGTCCGTCCACTCGTGTGTCTCCACCATATGCTTGTCAGCGGTGATAGATGTCCTTGTGTGATGAGATGTCTGCGGCGCCTCTGTTGAGCTAACTATCCGTGAGTGTGGGGTCAAGGGAGATCGGTGGGCTCTATCTCTATCTCTATTATCTCTCCCCCCCCCCCCACCCGCCCTCTCTCTCACCCTCACTCTATCCCACTCTCACTCTCCCACTCTCTCACTCCCACCACCACGTGTCTCTCGTATTGCTCATAGTATGCTATTGTTCTCTTCTCTCGTATCTGTCATTCCCCTCCTAGGTTATATTTAGCTGCTGAATGGGGAATCTTTTCCACCTCGATATGTGAAACAGAATCAGAATCTAAATCAGAATCAGAATCAGAATCAGAATCAGAATCAGAATGCCTTTATTGTCATTGTATTGAGTGAGGTACTTTAGACATGTTGTTCTTACGTTGTACCACCAAGTACCACAACATTGTGAAGCAATCCTCGCGGTCAGTCTTTTGCAAACAGCAATTGAAAATATGAATTAAGAAATAAACTATATAAAATAAAGAAGTTATTCCTGCAATTGCTATATCCAATCGTATATATATACATATTACAGTGGCCCTCTGTAAAGTAGTGCACATTAGAAATATATACATACAAAGGTGTGGTGGAATGTTAACAAGAAGTAAGTATTGTAGTATTGCTGCAATGTAGTATTATAGTGACACAGAACAGTCAGTCAGTGCTGTTGATGTGTTTTCTAAAGGTCCCTTCTGTCTGATTTGATGCTGCCAATCAAGTGGCCTTCAGTGCATTGTGCTGGGAGGCCATGGGGTGAGATCTGTGCAAATCACACACAAACTCTCTCTGGGTGGTGAGAGATAGTTTTTTTGGTTTCTGTTTAGGTGAAGTGAACCGATAGTGGCACTGTAAGGGAGACAGCTGAAGGCAGAAGATGTTGTGCCCCCCCAACGCTCTAATCGAT
>CM051001.1:13092950-13100450 GCA_027704905.1 Muraenolepis orangiensis
TTAGGAGATATGATCAGTGTGGAGCATGTATCTGCGAGGTGAACATAGCAAGCAGAGATGAGATGCTGTGCTGAGGGTACAGTGTGATCTATCTAACAGGTGCTCCTGGTCAAGGAGCAAAGATACAAAGATATATTTCCACAGGAATAATATTGCCAGACAGCCTGAGAAGTATTTCCTTCATCAAAGTGATACGATGCTTACTCCCTGCAACTCTCTGATCTCTTGCCTTGCCAAGGTCACCTGTATATCTCTCTAATTCCTTCAGGCTGTGTCTCTTAAGTGTGCTGCAAGTCAGCAAGTCAGTGGCCCCAAAATCTGAGCATGGCTAAAATGATCTTCTTTTACTTGCCTCCCTGAACCTATTAGGTCAAAAGAGGCTGCTTAAGAGGCTGGCAATTACCATCTTCTCTGGGTATTTCCGCCTCCTAAAGTGAATTACGAGCGGTACTGTGAGCATTTCTTCAGCTTTGATTGCCGGCTGGGCGAGGTGTTTCTGATCACAGTACTGTATGTAGCAGAGTATTTAATTTGCTTTAAACTGTATTTACCAAGCCTGGGCCCGTAGAGTATCCAGTGTTTCTCTTTAGCAGCGCTTATGCTCAGCACCCTGACGTCACAAAGGCCTAAGAAGCCTGTATGTGAGCGGAGGGAGGATGTGCAAACTCCATACACGCAACACGCCTCTTTCACATTCATCACAAACAGAGATGACTTTGATGAACTTCACGTGTGGACATTTGTACAAATAGACATTTGTACTAAAATAAAATGAACCGCTGCTATCCCCTCTCCTCTTCAATGCGGCCTGAAGGGATAGGGCAATTCACACACCTTTGTGTGACTATAGTGTATAGCCCAGGCCTGAGTTTGTGTGACATTACTGCAGCAGTTACAGACACGGCCGTGTGTGAATGTGTCACGCTGTATCCGGCCCAGTAGGTAATGACACAATCACACCCGCTGTTACATCCTCCCATTCAACTAAACCACTGTATGTATCCCCAAAGAAATCCATTGAATTATAAATTGGTAAGTGGTATTATTTTTATGTGTGAGTAGCGATCGTTATCGCCCTACAGATAATACCACCATCCCCACGGAACCCTCATGCGACTGCATCAGTGTGCAGTCGTGTGCAGCATCCAACAACAAGCAATTGTGTTTGAATTGTATTGACCTGCCAGCAAGATTGCTGCTGACTCCGCGTTTGTGTGTCTGTGTGTGTGAATGTGTGTGTGTCTGTGCATGTGTGTGCATGCATGTGTGTCTATGTGTGTGTGTGTGTGCATGCGTGCACGTGTGTCTGTGCGTGTGTGCATGCGTGTGTGTCTGTGCATGTGTGTGCATGCGTGCGAGTGTGTCTGTGTGTGTGTGTGCATGCGTGTGTGTCTGTGCATGCGTGTGTATGCGTGTGTCAGTGCGTGTGTGTGCATGCGTGTGTGATGGTCCTATGTATCTCTAGCTGCGTCCAGGTGTGAACATGGCGCCCGCTGGCTGGGATGTATCTCCCTGTATTAGCGGTGTAATTCCAGGCGCCCTGCAGCAGTCCCTGCCCAGGTTGAGGGAGGGTAATTGCATGGAGGGGGCTGCGCCTGATTTATAGACGGGGAGAAGACAGTCGGAGACAGGTTGCTTATTAAGATGAATTATTCTTCAATTTTGCTAATTGGAATGTGCTTTCCGAGATCCCCTCTTGAATATAAAAAGTGCTCTCACTGTGATGATTTTGACCGATCGTGATTGTAGTTTGGCTGTTTGAGCAATGATGCTAACGCCATAGATGTCAGGAACACATGGGAACCCTAGACTGACAGTGCACACATGCACACACACACACACACACACACAAACACATATACATACACACACACAAACACACACACACACATGCACACAGACAGACACACACACACAATCCACACACACACACACACACACACACACACACACACACACGCACACACACACACGCACACACACACACACACATGCACACAGACACACACACACACACTCAAACTCTCAAATCTGGAATGTTGTACATTTTCCGAAGAGAGAAAAACATAGGACTTTACATGTGTACAAACACATACACACACACACACACACACACTCAAACTCTCATGGCAGCCTTTTTGCCATGACAACAGATAACATGCAACTGTGCTGAATATTATGAAGAAAGCTAAATAGCACATGTATTTATGTTTTAAGACAAAAAGTATTCTTGTGATGCTATCTTTGTGGCATATGGTGTTGCATCATGTCATTTGTTAATAACCAAAAGCTGTATTTTTGGGGGATTTAACAGTTTTTCTCAGTCGCTTTGATATTTGGCATTTCTATAACATTTAAGCAAAACAGAAAGGGCATTTCTCAAAAGTATTTGTACAAACAGCACCACACACACACAATGGATTACCTGCAAAAGCCCGTAACTTGCTGAAAATCCTTAGTTTATCTCTTCAAAAGTCTAAATTGATCAGTCAGTAAACATGACCAGAATACCATGTGTTCTAAACAAGATGGTGAAAATGCTTAGCCATGTTGTCAATATAACTTACTTAAAAAGTACTTTAAGTACTTTCTGATGTTATCTTTGGCTTTGGTTTTGATGACAATGATTGAAAATACACGACATGTTCTCCCAACATTCGGCCCCAGCCTTCGACCAGCCTCTGCCGTTGTGAGGCCACGATTGAGAATGTGGTCCGGCGCTGCGGCCCGTATTTCAGGGGGAATGCGACTCTGTACTTGGCCTTTGTCTGCCTCTTCTGCCTCTTCATTTGTTTAGCCTCCCTCCTCTTCCACCTCTTCTTCTTCTTTGACCCTGGGTCAGGAGTTTTGTTCTGTTTCTATTTGCCTGCCAATTGAAGGTTTTTGCGATGCACCTCTGAGCTGTTACAGAGAACCGGCTGATCCCCGGTTAATTTAATGTCTCACAAATTCCCCTTCAGTAGTGAAAGTAGTCAAGCTTAACCTGAGAGTAATCAATAATCAGAAACACACAATTCAGGACACATTTACCGAAAAGTTTAATCAAAATGGTAAAGAATATATGACATATTATGACAACTGCTTCAACCATTCTGCATCTAATGACAAATGCAATGAACCAGTGCCTGGATGTTTTAATATAGGTTAGACAATTCAACAGAGAACCATCTGCCAAAGCATCTGCAATGTGTTCAACAGAATGAGAAATTGTTTTTCTTGGTGGTGCACAAGTGACTGGATGATGGGCGGGTTGCACAAGCAGTTTGGAGGATTTCAGTCCTGATCTGAGAAATGTGCCAAAGGGACAGAGAAAAACTGTCATAGGGTCATGTGAAAAACATTGTGGTGTTGGATGAGGGCTGGAAGACCTGCTGCAGAATTAACATTCACATTGGACTACGAGAGAGGGAGTAGGGAGTAGGGAACGAGGGAAGGATTTCACTATATAGTCCTCTACATTGAACAACTAGAGAGAGAGTAGGGAATGAGGAAAGGATTTCACTATATAGTGTTCTACATTGAACTACTAGAGAGGGAGTAGGGAATGAGGGAAGGATATCACTCTATAGTCCTCTACATTGAACAACTAGATAGGGAGTAGGGAATGAGGGAAGGATATCACTCTATAGTCCTCTACATTGAACAACTAGAGAGGGAGTAGGGAATGAGGGAAGGATTTCACTCTATAGTCCTCTACATTGAACAACTAGAGAGGGAGTAGGGAATGAGGGAAGGATTTCACTATATAGTCCTCTACATTGAACTACTAGAGAGGGAGTAGGGAACGAGGGAACGATTTCACTCTATAGTCCTCTACATTGAACTACTAGAGAGGGAGTAGGGAATGAGGGAAGGATTTCACTATATAGTCCTCTACATTGAACTACTAGAGAGGGAGTAGGGAATGAGGGAAGGATTTCACTATATATTCCTCTACATTGAACTACTAGAGGGAGTAGGGAATGAGGGAAGGATTTCACTATATAGTCCTCTACATTGAACTACTAGAGAGGGAGTAGGGAATGAGGGAAGGATTTCACTATATAGTCCTCTACATTGAACTACTAGAGAGGGAGTAGGGAACGAGGGAAGGATTTCACTATATAGTCCTCTACATTGAACTACTAGAGAGGGAGTAGGGAATGAGTGAAGGATTTCACTATATTGTCCTCTACTTTGAACTACTAGAGAGGGAGTAGGGAACGAGGGAAGGATTTCACTATATAGTCCTCTACATTGAACTACTAGAGAGGGAGTAGGGAACGAGGGAAGGATTTCACTATACAGTCCTCTACATTGAACTACTAGAGAGGGAGTAGGGAGTAGGGAATGAGGGAAGGATTTTTGACTCCAGCCACTAGAGGCAGCTAACGGGAAAACGTACATACGGCTGATTTAATGTTTCTGTGTGCGTGTGTGTGTGTGTGTGTGTGTGTGTGTGTGTGTGTGTTTGGCCTTCTGCAGGAACTCCACATACTGCATGAAGGTGTCCATGTCCATGACGGTGGTGGACAGCGACGAGGGCCGCTGCTTCAGCAGCCAGATCCGCCACCTCGAGAAGGCTGAGATCACCCGCAGCAAAATGATCACCTGCCCCGACATCACAGACTACATGGCCCCCTACAAGCAGCCCACCATGACCTGGTACAAGGTGAGACAGAGAGAGAGAGAGAGAGAGAGAGAGAGAGAGAGAGAGAGAGGGGGGGGGGGGGGTGGGGGGGGGGAGAGAGAGAGGAGAGAGAGAGAGAGAGAGGGGGGGGGGGGTGGGGGGGGGGAAGAGAGAGAGAGAGAGAGAGAGAGAGAGAGATTGGCGACATATTGTCATCGATCCTTTAAAACTGGGACATTTTGCACCAATCAAACAAGCATATTGTGTCCATTACTCCCACCCATGTTAGTTTTGGGCCAATAGAAACTCTGACAGCGACGGGAGACATAAGCGCTTCATGCGTCTTCAGGTGCGAGCGAAGCCATGAAGCCAATCAAGCTAAAGTGACATCTGATTAAAAATCACCCGGAATATATTTATATTTAATATAAAGGACAAAACTAAATAATGTTTCTGTCAAAATTTCCTTAATTTCCCTCGGGATAAATAAAGTTATCTTGAATCTTGAATCTTGAAAAAGCGCGAAGATATATCCACAAAAAACATGGGCTTTATTACTATGATTTGTTCTGTAATGCTGTTATGATAACTTATGATAACTGTTATAGCAATAGGTTCATTATTTGAAAGTTAAAGCACTCAATTTATAAAAATGATGCCATGTCTTTTCATTGTTCATAGTTATAGGACCAAGTTGTGTTACTGTTAATCTTGGTACAGTTCATGTTGTTATTGTTCATAGTCATAGGACTAAGTATTATTACTGATCATCTTGTTACTGGTAACTGCTTTTAGAATCAATTACTTGAAAAGTAGAAATGCTATCAAGTTGAGTCAAAATGCAATTGGCATCTAAGACTACAAATGGTAGTCAGCGTATGTTTACAGATGTTTGAGAACCCCTGTGTGTCAGCAAGCCCATTTTCATCCACTTCTTCTTCCTCTCCTCCTCCTCCTCCTCCTCCTCCTCCTCCTCCTCCGCCTCTTCCTCCTCCTCCTCCTCCTCCTCCTCCTCCTCAGGAGTGTGAGCGGGTGGAGTGGCGCAGCAGCATGGTGGTCAACACCTCCCACATCTGGATCCCAGAGGTGGAGGAGGGCGACGGGGGAAACTACACCTGTGAGCTCCAGTACGGCTCCAGGCTGGTGCGCAGGACCACCCAGCTCAAAGTCACAGGTAGGCTGGGTGGGGGGTGGATGGGTGGGTTCCTGGTGGGGTGCCTGGGTGGGGTGGAGTGAATGGTGGATCGCATACATGCTTGAATTGATGGGGAGCTTTGGCACCACAATGGGATAAATGGATTATGGAGCAATACGTTGATTTGTGAATGAGGGATGATGGATGGTGGATGAATGATGGATGAACAGATGATGGATAGATGGATGGCGGATGGAGACACATGTCTACATGAGGGACGTGGAGGATGAGGTGATATCTGGATGGGCGTTGTGATGCTGAAATCTCAAAGTATGATTGTATGAATTGATATAAAAATATGTTTATCTTCTTACCCCCACCTCCCCGCCCCCTCCTCGCGATGTGGATAAATGAGCAACTTGCTAATTGGAGAAACTGACGTTTTTGACGTTAAGCAAAACAAACTATTTTCCCCGTTTGGGCTCAGAATATGAAATATGCATACGTGGAAACCGAGATTTAGATTGTGCCTGAAGGAGAGCAGATGTTTATATTAGCATTTGGTAGCAAACAGCTAAAGTTCTCTGTGGTATAAACATGGGAGAGAGGTGGCTTGTATCTTATGGGTGTGCGCGTGTGTCTGTATGTGTGTTTGCGTGTATGCGTAAGTGTGTGTGTATCCGTGCATGTGTGCATGTGTGTGTGTGTGTGTGTGTGTGTGTGTGTGTGTGCGTGTGTTTGTGTGTGTGTGTATGTGTATGTGTATACACATGCTACATTTTGGCACAGGGTGATGAATGTACATCCACTGGGTGTAAGCAGTGACTAACCATGTTTATTTTCTCTAAAATGTATGCATCCACACACACACACACACACACACACACACACACACACACACACAAACACTCTGAAGACACACACACATACACACACACACACAAACAAACACTCTGAAGACACACACACACACACAAACAAACACTCTGAAGACACACACACACACACAAACAAATACTCTGAAGACACACACACACACAAACAACACTCTGAAGACACACACACACACACAAACAAATACTCTGAAGACACACACACACACAAACAAACACTCTGAAGACACACACACACACACACACACACACACAAACAAACACTCTGAAGACACACACACACACACACTCACTGACTCTCTCCCTTTCCTAAATGGATCAGCATGGTTCCGAGCATTGGGCCGTCCTCAACAGGCTCATGGGTTAAGCTTCATGTCCACAGATGACTAAACCTGGTGGTTATGGGCCAGATCAGGATCTGAATCTGGATCGAGGGGACGATTAAGGTGTGGCGGAGGTATGTGCTCTACTGAGGGCACTCTGGTTGTTGTTGTTGTTTCTGTAGAGGAACCCAATTATAAATGTCACTGAACTGGACTGAGACATCTCAGACAATGAGTGTGTGCACAAAAAACTGTGTGTGTGTGCCTGTATCCAAATAGATAGATAGCTGTGTGTGTATAATCTAAATCTGAAGGATTTTGAATCCTCTTTATAGGTCACATACATGTACACACACATTGAAATTAGTTTCTGCATTTAACCCATCCTAGTATTAGGAGCAGTGGGCAGCTATTGTATATACAGCTGCCCAGGGAGCAGTGTAGGGGTCTGGTGCCTTGCTCAATGGCACCTCGGCAGTGCCCAGGTGTTTCAGGGACTTGAACCGGTGACCTTCCGGTTCCCTAAGCCAAGTCCCAACA
>CM051001.1:13107950-13117950 GCA_027704905.1 Muraenolepis orangiensis
AGGATGATGGGTAGTGATTACCATATAATCAGTCATATTAAAGTGTGAGTGAACCCCCTGTTTCAGCTCCAATTTGCTGACACTATGAGATCTGAAAAATGTGTTTTGGGTTTTAGAGTTTGAGGAAGGGGGGGGGGGGGGGGGGGGGGGGGGGTGACATCCGCATGGTTACGACCAACTTACTTTTGAATACATCATTTTTTAAGCTAGTATCATGTGTACATTATAATTAGGGGAGGCAGAAGCTCTGGAAGTAGAGCAGTCATATGTCAACTGGAAGGTTGCGGCTCCTCCTAGCAAAAACTGTCGAGGTGTACCTGACAGACCCTAACCCTAACTGCTCCCGACATGCTGGCTGTCTCCTTGCATGGCTGACTAAATGTGTGTATGAATGGATGAATGTGAGGCATGACTTGTAAAGCGCTTTGGATAAAAGCGCTATATATAAGGCAGTCCATTTACCATTTATCATTTAATGAGCGATGGATGTTGTGTATGAAACGTGGCAAACACCACAGCGTTATGTCTGAAGTGTCCCGAGAAGCGTAACCCTCTCCCAGACGGATCAGCTTACACCGCTGCCCAGACATCCACACAAGCGTGGTGCTAGTGTCTGTGTGTCCCTTCGTGGTGGCTTCCAGAAAGGCGGAGATGGTTGGTGGAGAAAGCACCCATCACCCGATTTCTCTAAATGTCTTATTTTCTCGACAGTGACCAAAATTAGCATAGGTTACTTTGTTGGAGATCATATATTACCAATATATTACCATGGTTGAAAAAAAAGATTTTGGGGTTCACTGCTTTTCACTAATCATCGCACTGTTGGTTGGATCAAATAGTTTCATAATTCAATTTGGGTTGAGGTTTTAAAATACTTTTGATTTATTATTTAAAGTCTGATAGCAGACAAGTTTAATTCTGTCTGGGCATTTCACCTCATATTTGTTTTTCTACCAATAATGTTTGCTTGAGGGTTAAATAATACTTTGTCAAATGAAATGAACATTGATCAATTCCCTTCCATTTTACCAGCACTCAATTTTCACCAGCAAAAGTCATCGTTTCGTGTCATATGGCCGACTTGTAGTTCTCTGGTCATGTTGTAGCACCAGTTTATATTCTATATCTACTTCCAGTGGAATAATACTGCTTTAACACCTATCACAAACTCGTCGAGCACTCGAGGCCAGAAGGTAGCTAGGGGCAGGGGTGGGCTGCACAGCCAAACATGCGTCTTGCCCACACAATCAAAAGTTAGGAACATTTTGTTCAACCAACTAAAATAATAGCACAGAACATACCAGTACCATTTCTAACTTCTGACTATTTTTGTCTCGTTCAGGATCTGAAGCTTGCTAAAGGTGTTGCTGACAACTATGAACTCTGTAACTAAAAGGGCTGCAGGTCAATTAAGATTTGAGGAAGCGCAATCCACCCTAACTGGCCCTGCCAGCACTAGTAGACTGTACCAAGGTTAAGACTGGCCCCCTGTAGCAACACACAGCTCTTTCTGTTGAGTAGAATATTTCCGTAAGGACATGTGAAACAAGGTCTGCCCCTTTCAGTTTTTGTTTTCTGGCCCAGGCTCTGTGGTGTCTCCTCCCAGAAATTCTGCTGTCGCTGTATCCGAGATTAAGGAAACTCCTAACATCAGTGGTATTCTGTACATAAGAAGTGAATTATCATGTTTCTTAGACTTTCTTAGTGTTTCGTCGGAGAGTATGGCACCGTACGAGATGGCTGCCGTGTTTTACGAGTTCCCGCACGACTACGCAGTTTTTTGTTATTATTCTTTTATCGCGACTATCTTGTTCAGAAAGTTAGCAGCACGTTAATTTATGACTTTTGCACACTTCTGGAGATCTGATCGACAGTCTCTCGCCGCCTGCCGGAGTTTTTTCATTCTTTCGACTCGGACGTCCCGCCCGAAGTCACAGCTGGATTATCTCCGACCATCTTTTGCACGATTACACGCAAGCGTCGCAGGAAGAAGCGAGGGAACCGATCGCCCCCCACTACCCATCATTCTACTGGCTAATGTACAGTCTCTGGACAATAAGTTAAGTTAAATTCCACCGGGAAACTAAGGACATCTGTATCATCTGACAATGCCCACCCCGCCACCAACTGTACACACTGTTACCGTCAGGTAGGCGATACCGCAGTATCAAGTGCCGCACAAATAGACTCAGAGATAGCTTCCACAGTCAGGCCATCAGGCTGCTGAACAAGGGTGTATAGCATATAACAATGTACATTTTATTACATTGATTTATATATATATATTGCTCTTTTACCGACATATTGCATTTTTATATATTTAACTCATACTGTTTTGTACTTTTTTACTTTGTTTTGTCGTCGGGTATTGCACATAAGATTTTCACTCATTGCTTATACTTGTAAACTGTGTAAACTGTGAAGTGACAATAAACTTGACTTGACTTAACAGTCCCCAGAAGTGGCTCCATGCATACTGCATGTCATCTAAAATGCCGTAGGTCAGGAACAAACTCAACCAGGATTCATAAATAAAGTGTGTGCACAGTGCTTTTTGTTCCTCTCCTTCGGGTTAGCAATCTGCAAAAGACATTCACGATTATAGTCCTGCTTTTACAGCTTGAATCCTAAAATATATTGAAACATGTTGGAGCCATTCTAGACAATTTAATTTGATAATCGGAATATGTTAAAGATATATTTTGAGTTATAGTTGAAGGTTTGATTTATTTAATATATTATTTAAAACCTTTATACCTTTAAAAAAAATAAAATAATTGCATTATGTTACGCATTAATATAATAATCACTTTACTCATCGCTTGGCACAGTGTGGCACTTTGTTTGTTTTATTTCTTGGAAGTCAACCAGAGTTCCTACTAAGGGTTAACAGAATAGAGGGTTGTGTTCTAACCCTTGGCCCCCTGACAAACAGCGTGTGCCCTGCTCCTCCTTGCAGGCTCCTTGAAGGGGAACAGTTGTTATTCTAAAGTGGCTTCAGGCGTGTCAGAGTGGACGCTGCTGCTCATTCCTCAGGTTAGCTCTTGCCAATGGGCCGCTGTTTCCTATTCCATTGCCGTCCGTGGAGCTGCCCGTGGGCTAAATGAGGGCATTACCTCAGGGGTTGCAGGTGCTGGCGGACACATTGTGGCTTCAGCGGCCCCGAGCATTCAGGGAGCATTCAGGGCTTGGGGGAAGCAGAAAGGCATTAAGGTCGCCCGGATGGTTGATTTGAAATAATGGGGCGGACGTTCACTCAACCTGTCAGCCTGGAAGTTACACCCATTTTTTGGGGGATTTTTTGTGGCGAGAGAGAACTGGTTCAAATAGATTCACCTCGTCTCATCATCTCTTTTGTCTTGTTGGGATTGGACACACACACACACACACACACACACACACACACACACACAATGAAATGAGTTTCTCTGCATTTAACCCATCCTAGTATTAGGAGCAGTGGGCAGCTAATGTTTATATACAGCGCCCGGGGAGCAGTGTAGGGGTCTGGTGTCTTGCTCAAGGGCACCTCGGCAGTGCCAAGTAGGTCTACCAGTTCTCACTCCGTACTTGGTCTGTTCGGGGACTTCAATCGGCAACCCTCTGGTTCCCAAGCCAGATCCCAATAGACTGAGCTACTGCCGCTCCCAAACCAAAGGAGGCTAAAATGCCATACCAAACCATAATATATGGAGTTTTCGATAAAAGATGAATTTAGGTTTGTCCATGTGGATTTGATTATGACAATAGTGGTAAACGGACGGCATTTATATAGCACTTGACAAACCAGAGGAGGCGGAGTCAGACATGATGCAAGCTGACAGCTAGCACATCAGGAGCCATAAGGGTTAGGGTGTCTTGCTCAAGGAAACCTTGACACTTTTGCTAAGAGGAGCCGGGGGATCGAACCAGGAACCTTCCTGTTGTCAGACAAACACTCTCCCTCCTGAGCTACTGCAGTTTCCCTGACAATTATTATAGTCGGATTATACCGTCCTTCCTGATGCTGGCTGTGTGTGTGTGTGTGTGTGTGTGTGTGTGTGTGTGTGTGTGTGTGTGTGTGTGTGTGTGTGTGTGTGTGCGTGCGTGCGTGCGTGCGTGCGTGTGCGTGTGTGTGTGTGTGTCTCTCGGTCGCCCTAGGTGGCTACAACTAAGTACTAGTGAAAAAATGGCCTCTGGAAAGGTAAAATACATGCCCCCTGCCAACCATAGTGTGTGTGTGTGTGTGTGTGTGTGGTGGGGGGGGGGGGGGGTGTGTGTGTGTGTGTGTGTGTGTGTGTGTGTGTGTGTGTGTGTGTGTGTGTGTGTGTGTGTGTGCGTGTGTGTGTCCTATTCTATGCTGCTGGCTCTAACTGCAGATGGGCCTGCCATGACATCTCCTCCATCCAAACCATCGTCAACACCGTCCCTTGGCTACTCTTTATAATGTCTAATCTCTCTCTCTCTCTCTCTCTCTCTCTCTCTCTCTCTCTCTCTCTCTCTCTCTCTCTCTCTCTCTCTCTCTCTCTCTCTCTCTCTCTCTCTCTCTCCTCCTGTCCTTACTCCCCCCTCTCTCTCTCTCTCTCTCTCTCTCTCTCTCTCTCTCTCTCTCTCTCTCCTCTCTCTCTCTCTCTCTCTCTCTCCGTCTGACGCCTCTCGACAAAAACAACATTTCAAACTTCTGTGAATGTTTAAAAGCCCATTTAGGGGTAAGATGGATTCAGCGGGTGAAGTAGTGTGTGTTTGTGTGTGTGTGTGTGTGTGTGGCTGCGTGTGTGTGTGTGTGTTGTGTTTTTAGAACCTCTTGCTGTCATTACACATTAGCACCTGTGCATGAAGAGCTACGGAATGTTCCGCCACATGTCTGTCTGAAACCCCGCCGCTAGTTCTTCTCTTTCCTCGTCGCTCCACTTTTAAAGTTTCAATTAGCCTTGCTTGGCTTGTGGCGACGCTGTTACCAAAAGCTTCCACCTTGATTCTTATATCTAAAAAACCCAGACTTGAATTTCTGTTTGGTTAGCTTTCTCTGTTTTGATGCCTGGTTTCCCTCACGCCTGGTTTCCCTCACGCCTGGTTTCCCTCACGCCTGGTTTCCCCCACGCCTGGTTTCCCTCACGCCTGGTTTCCCTCACGCCTGGTTTCCCCCACGCCTGGTTTCCCTCACGCCTGGTTTCCCTCACGCCTGGTTTCCCTCACGCCTGGTTTCCCCCACGCCTGGTTTCCCTCACGCCTGGTTTCCCTCACACCTGGTTTCCCTGCTCATCGATGCACATCAGCACCGCTGATTCGACTCATCACTTGTTCCTCCCGCTTGTTGTTTTTCTCTGTCTCTTCGTTAGTGAGCGGATGCTAATTGGCAGACGCTTTGCTGAGCGGTTCACTCGATATTCCAGGAAAACGAATTAAAAGACTTGAGAGGACTGGACAACCTTCTTCATCTTGTCTCTGAACTGAACGGATGGACGGGGGCTGTGGGCGCCGTCTCACTATCTCCCAGAGAATCCGACCGCAGCCTGCAGTTTGTGATGTCTGCCTGTCTGTCTGTCTGTCTGTCTGTCTGTCTGTCTGTCTGTCTGTCTGTCTGTTTGTCTGTCTGCCTGTCTGTCTGTCTGTCTGTCTGTCTGTCTGTCTGTCTGTCTGTCTGTCTGTCTGTCTGTCTGTCTGTCTGCCTGCCTGTCTGTCTGTATGCCTGCCTGCCTGTCTGTCTGTCTGTCTGTCTGTCTGTCTGTCTGTCCGCACCGCTCTTTTCCAGCCTGTCAGTTATGATGAGAGGGATCTGCTATCCTGGGGACTGGACTGGAGGTAGCGGAGGACAGTCTTGGAGGTAGATTTGTGACTGTATTAGCAGCTCATGGTGAACACACTCTCTCATGGTGATCATGCTCTCATGAACACACTCTCTCATGGTGAACACTCTCATGGTGAACATGCTCTCATGGTGAACATGATATTTCATGGTGAAATGACTCTCATGGGGAAGGTACTGTCAGGGTGAACATAGTCTCACATCTCTCCTTCATGTCTGTTCTGGTTGGTTACTCGCCTGGCTTCTATGCTAAGTGACCACAGAATTACATGCTTTGAACTTGCTGTGTGTGTGTGTGTGTGTGTGTGTGTGTGTGTGTGTGTGTGTGTGTGTGTGTGTGTGTGTGTGTGTGTGTGTGTGTGTGTGTGTGTGGGGGGGGTGTGTGTGTGTGGGTGAGTCTATGGCAGATACAGCAGTAATGACCAACCCCCTTCATGGCTGTTAATCACATATAGCATGCACAACTACATACTTATACACAGACACACACATATACATACTTAAACATGCACACACACACACACACACACTTTGATTTGAATTTTTTGAACAGACAGACCACAAGAGAGAGAGAGAGAGAGAGAGAGAGAGAGAGAGAGGAGAGAGAGAGAGAGAGAGAGAGAGAGAGAGAGAGAGAGACCTAGGCCATGAGAGCAAGAGAGCGAGAGGGAGGGGTATGTAATTCAATCAGAGTATGTAGTGGATGTGGTTAAAATGGTTGAATGTTTTCAATTTGACAGGGATGCCTATTCCTGTAACCTAGATCCATCACTGGTCTCCTCTCTCTCTCTCTCTCTCTCTCTCTCTCTCTCTCTCTCTCTCTCTCTCTCTCTCTCTCTCTCTCTCTCTCTCTCTCTCTCTCTCTCTCTCTCTCTCTCTCTCTCTCTCACACACACACCACACTGTTACGGCCCCCATGTCTGTGTGCAGTCTGTCCCTGTTTTGGTTCCTCTGTCTCCTTCAGGTGGTGCTTGTTGTGTGTCCTGGTCTCCCCCCCCTCCATGAGTCCTGTCCAATCAACCCCCAGCAATCACCCATCATCATCGTCACCTGTATCATTCCCAGCATGTCTCCCAGTCCTATAAAAACGGCATTATTTGAGTCTGTGTGGAGCAGGTGAGGTGGGGGTCTGGTAACTATTGCTGAGTGTGTTGAATCTTTGACTGCTTGTAGGATTGTAGATGTTTTTGTTTGTTCCAGACGTTTGTTGGAAAGTCCTGTTTTTGGTTTGGTTGCCTATTGCTGTTTGTTTACCCGTTATTTTGCTTCCCTGGGAGAAGGGCTAGGTAAGATTCCCATGGGTTTACATACTGCACTTCGGTAACTTGATGTATATACACACTGGGTATGAAGTGAACGTGTCACCCTGTTTTTTATGAAGCAGACAGTTTAGGTTCCTGGATAGTTTAGATAGTTAGATTAAATAGGGGTTAGTTTGGTAGATTAGAGGTTATAGGGAAGTTCAGGGGTTTTATTTTCTTTTGTGTATGGCACCGTTCACTCGGTCCTTCTCCCTCCCTTGCTGTGTTTGTTATTATTATTATTATTATAATATTGCTGTAACCTCGATTCTTGTTTTTGATCTAATTTGTGTGCCACTCAATAAACCCTTGTTTCCACCAACATTGTCATTATATGATTTGACAGTGTATGTATAGGCACGCTGTTGCGTCCTCCTACCCTTTATAACATCAGATAGTGGAGGAACGTAACACAATCACATGCACACACCCACCGACCCCTGGGCTTTCCAATGAATAATAATCTTCCGTATATCCCAATGTTTTATTGCATGTGCGCATTCAGCCACACACACGCACACACACACAAAGACAGACGTAATTTCCTTTGCATTTATTCATCCGGTCCATCAGGCAGAATCAGTCATAGTCATCGCGTTTGGTTTTAAGTTCACTTTTCTAGTAAAAAAGTGATTACTTCTAGGTTTGTTTTGGGATGATTATTATTATAATTTTTTTCTGGTGACTGTATTACAGTCCACAGGTTCATATCAGGGAATATTCATTAGCATTACAATTGTCCTCTTTCCGAGGTGTTTCATTTGCTCTGGGGATATTGACATAGACTCAAAGTGTCTCTCTCGCTCTCCGCCGCCTGCTTCCTTCTCAGTCTACATCCAGACTCAGCATAACGGTCACCTACGGTTACGCTGGGTTATCCATGCAGGCATACAAGAACCGGATTAAGAATCTGTCTTTCTGACCGTGAATTAGAATTTATTTGGAAGTGAAACTAAAACTAAAAGGGGAGCAGAGTGTGGAGGCTGCTGAACGGGGGGAGAACTTACGTTCTAACTTTAACTGCTGCTCGGCAAGGCTTAGTATTACATTTACATTTACATTTAGGGCATTTGGCAGACGTTTTTATCCAAAGCGACTTACAAGGTGTACATTAGTTGAAGCAGACAATAGCATAACACTGAGGTACGCGAACATAAAAATACAGCAGTTCACAAGTATTCATATTAACAAGATGAATAACACAATTTAGTACTGCCAGGTCACCTGCTAAAGTAGCTGTGATAAGAGCGTGTTATCAACATTAAGGATATACACTTGCTAACATATACAACATGCTAAGAGCTATTAATGTCAGGACTTAAGCAAGTTTAGGGGTTTCACAAAGGAGAAGGAGGGTTCAAGGAGAGTCCAGGTGGACTCTGAACAGGTGGGTCTTGAGTCTCTTGCGGAAGCTGGCGAGGGACTCTGCCGTCCTGACATGAGACGGGAGTTCATTCCACCACTGTGGAGCCAGAGCCGTGAAGAGCTGGGTCTTGGACGAGCGATGTTTGGTTGTCATCAGTGAAGGTCGAACAAGTCGCCTGGCAGAAGTTGAGCGGAGCACTCTGGCTGGGATGTAGGGTTTGACCAACGCCTGGAGGTAGGCTGGGGCAGTTCCATTGACTGCCCTAAAGGTCAGCACCAGAGTCTTGAATTTGATGCAAGCATTTACCGGAAGCCAGTGGAGATCGCGGAAGAGAGGGGTCACGTGGGAGAATTTCGGTAGGTTGAATACCAGGCGTGCTGCTGCGTTCTGGATGCGTTGGAGGGGCTTGGTTGCAGAGGCGGGGAGTCCCGCCAGGAGAGAGTTGCAGTAGTCGAGGCGGGTGATGACGAGCGCTTGGACCAGGATCTGCGCCGCTTCACGTGTGAGGAAGGGCCGGATCCTGCGGATGTTGTAGAGGGCAATTCTGCAAGATCGGGCCACCGCGGTGACGTTGGCATTGCAGGACAGCTGGTCATCTACCACCACACCAAGGTCTCTTGTTGTGGTTGAGGGGGAGACTTGGGTGTTCTCGATGGTGACCAGTAGGTCCATCTGAGGGCAGTCTTTCCCCGGTATGAAGAGGAGCTCAGTCTTGTCAAGGTTGAGCTTCAGGTGGTTGGCGGCTGTCCATCTGCTGATGTCGGCCAGGCATTTAGAGATGCGTGTTGCGATTTGGGTTTCTGAGGGGGGAAAGGAGAGAAACAGTTGAGTGTCATCTGCATAGCAGTGATAGGAGAAGCCATGAGATGTGATTACAGAGCCTAGCGATTTAGTGTAAAGAGAAAACAGAAGGGGTCCCAATACTGAGCCTTGGGGGACTCCGGTGTCCAGGGTGCAGGGTCTGGACAGGGAACCGTTCCATGTGACCTGATAAGTGCGATCTGCAAGGTAGGAGGTGAACCAGGATAACGCAGTTCCAGCGATTCCAAGCTCGGCGAGAGTGGAGAGGAGGATCTGGTGGTTCACTGTGTCGAACGCCGCAGACAGGTCGAGAAGCATCAGTACCGATGAGAGGGACGAGCTTCTGGCATCACGAAGAGACTCTGTCACTGCGAGCAGTGCCGTCTCCGTGGAGTGCGCAGCCTTGAAGCCTGACTGGTGAGGGTCGAGGAGGTTGTTCTGGGAGAGATAGGAAGAAAGTTGTGAGGAGACAGCCCGTTCAAGGGTTTTGGACAGGAATGATAGGAGAGATACCGGTCTGTAGTTTTGGACATCAGTGGTGTCTAGGGATGGTTTCTTGAGGAGCGGCTTGATTCTGGCAGTCTTGAAGGCTGCGGAAACAGGCCTGCCTCAAGGGAGATGTTGATTTGGGATGTAAGGAAGGGAAGGATATCGCCCGAGATGTCCTGGAGAAGAGAGGAAGGGATTGGGTCGAGGGGGCAGGTGGTAGGGTGGTTAGATGTCACCAGTTTGTTCATCAGGGGAGAG
>CM051001.1:13125450-13155450 GCA_027704905.1 Muraenolepis orangiensis
CTCTGGTTAGATGCCAACTTATTTTCGCTTTACTGTACCTGACAATGACAATCAATCTGAATCAAATCGAATTGAATCGAATCGAATCGAATCAAATCAAATCTAATCTAATTTAATCAAATCTAGTCTAATCTAATCTAATATAATATAATTTAATCTAATATAATCTAACATAGTTTGCAACTTGTCCTTTTTGCAACCCAACTCAATCAGTGACTAAAGTTTGACATTGTTCTTCCAATGCGATCAACATCAACATCTCAACATGTTCATAGGACATCCCTCCTGGTGGAGGGAGCTGAATGCTGCATGGCCCTGAGATCCTCTGAGAGAGTGGTAGTATGGATCCCCCAGGAGCACAGACCGTCACCCCGGGGTCCTGAGTGGCTCAGTGATTTCCTCTTTCTGTCAGCTGTTCAATCAGCCTCTCGTGGCCTCGATACCTCAGATAGCCCAATGACAAGGAGACACAGCGGGGGTCCATAAAACCCTCCTGGCATCACTCAGTTTAATGCGTGTGTGTGTACGTTTCTTGGGTCTCCCAAGTGCCTCTGTTTTAACATCTGTATCTCTGTCCGTTTTTCACCAGCCGACAGCTCAGCTGGAGAATGATTCAGATCGAATGGTTGATTATTTTACCGCAAAACCAAACCTCACCTCAACTAAACTCCCTCAGCGATATTCCACCTGTCCTGTTCCCATTACCTTTCTTTTAGCTATTTCATGTTGAGATTTGACAGTTGCAGACAAGAGTATGTGTGTGTTTGGTGTGTGTGTGTGTGTGTGTGTGTGTGTGTGTGTGTGTGTGTGTGTGTGTGTGTGTGTGTGCGTGTGTGTGTGTGTGTGTGTGTGTGTGTGTGTGTGTGTGTGTGTGTGTGTGTGTGTGTGCGTGTGTGTGTGTGAGAGTATGTGCGTGTGGTGTGTGTGTGTCTGTGTGTGTTTGGTGTGCGTGCGTGTTTGTGTGTGTGTGTGTGTGTGCGTAAGCGTGTGTGTGGGAGTGTGTGTGTGTGTGTGTGCCTGTGTGTGTGTGTGTGTGTGTGTGTGTGTGTGTGTGTGTATGTGTGTGTGGGAGCGTGTGTGTTCTTTCAACTGACTCCACCACCTGTCACATCTCGCCGTGTCTTGCGGTGCACTACTACTGCTCCATCCTTAAATCCCCACCTGCGTCTGGCCCCTCCCCCTCCACCACCACCGGATCACCTGGTCTGGCCCCTCCCCCTCCCCCTCTACCACCACCTGATCACCTGCGTCTGGCCCCTCCCCCTCCCCCTCTACCACCACCTGATCACCTGCGTCTGGCCCCTCCCCCTCTACCACCACCTGATCACCTGCTGTCCCCGACTACGTCTCTGCCTGCCCCTGTCTGTGTGTGTGATATTGTAATAAATATGTGTGCTGCATTTGGGTCCAATCCTAATCCATGACATATCCGCCACTGAGGGTGTGTGTGTGTGTGTGTGTGTGTGTGTGTGTGTGTGTGTGTGTGTGTGTGTGTGTGTGTGTGTGTGTGTGTGTGTGTGTGTGTGTGTGTGTGTGCGCGTGGGAGCATGCACACATGTGTCTCTGTGTGATCAGCGTGCACATAGTCTCATCCGCCATGTGGAACAGAGAGAGCATTTGGACATCTAGTAGAACATGAACATGACGCCATCTGTCCACACACACATACACACACAAACACACACACAGACCCTTGCACACACACACAGACACACTTGCACACACGGACACACTTGCACACACACACGCACACAAACACATACACACACACACACACACACACATATACACACACACACACTATGGTGGTGACAGTGTTCTAACCAGCTACGACGGGTGGACAATTATATGTAGGATCTCTTAAGTGCTGTAAAATTGCTAAATGTATGCCCCCCCCCCCCTTCTCCTATCCTATTTATATTCTGCTAAACACAGGAGCAAAGCCAGCTGATGGAAAACACAGAGATATAGGTTGTTTGGGGATAAAGAGTTGAATAGATGGTTAGAGATGAGGATTGAGATAGTGAAGAAATGACTGTTCATACAGATAGGAAGACAGTGGATTGAGTGAAGGGGGGGAGAGAGGAGCACCTCTACTGCAGATGAAAAGGAGAGAGAGAAGGGTGGGTGAGGAAGAGATGGAGAGAGAGGAGGGTAGGTGAGAAAGAGATGAAGAGAGGAGAGTAGGTGAGGAAGAAATGGAGAGAGAGAGAGAGGAGGGTAGGTAAGAAAGAGAGGAGGAGATGGGGAGAGAGAAGGGTAGGTGAGGTAGAGATGGAGAGAGTGGAGGGTAGGTGAGCAAGAGAGGAAGAGATGGAGAGAGAGGAGGGTAGGTGAGGAAGAGAGGAAGAGAGGAAGAGATGGAGAGAGAGAGGAGGGTAGGTGAGGAAGTGAGGTAGAGATGGAGAGAGAGGAGGGTAGGTGAGGAAGAGAGGAAGATATGGAGAGAGAGAGGAGGGTAGGTGAGGAAGTGAGGTAGCGATGGAGAGAGAGGAGGGTAGGTGAGGATGTGAGGTAGAGATGGAGAGAGAGGAGGGTAGGTGAGGAAGTGAGGGAGAGATGGAGAGAGAGGAGGGGAGGTGAGGAAGAGAGGAAGAGATGGAGAGAGAGGAGGGTAGGTGAGGAAGTGAGGTAGAGATGGAGAGAGAGGAGGGTAGGTGAGGAAGAGAGGGAGAGATTGAGATAGAGGAGAGTAGATGAGGAAGAGAGGAAGAGATGGAGAGAGAGGAGGGTGGGTGAGGAAGAGAGGTAGAGATGGAGAGAGGAGGGTAGGTGAGGAAGAGAGGTAGAGATGGAGAGAGGAGGGTAGGTGAGGAAGTGAGGTAGAGATGGAGAGAGAGGAGGGGAGGTGAGGAAGAGAGGAAGAGATGGAGAGAGGAGGGTAGGTGAGGAAGAGAGGTAGAGATGGAGAGAGAGGAGGGTAGGTGAGGAAGAGAGGAAGAGATGGAGAGAGGAGGGTAGGTGAGGAAGAGAGGAAGAGATGGAGAGAGGAGGGTAGGTGAGGTAGAGATGGAGAGAGAGGAGGGTAGGTGAGGAAGTGAGGTAGAGATGGAGAGAGAGGAGGGTAGGTGAGGAAGAGAGGAAGAGATGGAGAGAGGAGGGTAGGTGAGGAAGAGAGGAAGAGATGGAGAGAGGAGGGTAGGAGTGAGGTAGAGATGGAGAGAGAGGAGGGTAGGTGAGAAGAGAGAGGAGGAGATATGATGAGAGAGATAGAGAGGTGGTAGGTGAGGAAGAGATGGAGGAGAGAGGGAAGGGTGGGTGAGGAAGAAAGGAAGAAATGGAGAGAGAGGAGGGCAAATGAGGAAGAGATGGAAAGAGAGAGAGATAGAGAGAAGTGTAGGTGAGGAAGAGAGGGGTAGAGATGGAGAGAGAGAATGTGTCCTTATTTGTTTAGTAAGCTTACTTGCTTTTAGTTAATTAACCAGGCACCTTGAGTATATATGTCCACAATTAAGTTCTCCTTGGTATGTTAAGGAGCACGTTGTTCCTCGGTTTAGTAGTGCACCATTGTTTCTACTGAAGAGTGTACCTATTGTATATAGTATACTACTGAAGAGTATACCTATTGTATATAGTATACTACTGAAGAGTGTACCTATGGTATATAGTATACTACTGAAGAGTATACCTATTGTATATAGTAGACTACTGAAGAGTATACCTGTAGTTATTGCTGTGGTTGTTGTTATTATTATTATTATCACAGTGCTCAGAGGAACACCAGATTCAGTCAAGCTTGTTAATCTGTGGATAGTTGGATGAATTGATGCGGATGACAGATCTACTGCAAAAAATCGAGCAAAGCTCCTGAACACTGTCTGAAATGCTAATGTCTGCCTGTCAGTTTTCTGTGTTGTGGACCACGTCAGGAGAAACTCAGCACTCATCGAAGCATAAAAAGGTCAGTCGTACGTCCAGGAAATCAAATCAATCCTCAATCAATTTGCTCTCACCAAGGAGACCCAGTGTGAAAACCCCACGCTGGGATGCATGTAGAGATGGATTGGAATTGAGATTGTTGAAAGGTTGTTTGGTGGTTTGTTTGTTTAAAAGACAAAGGAAGAAAAACTTAAGTCACCACTAATAGCCACTTGGATTCTAAATCTATGCAGTCCTCCATGCCTTAAGCTTATTTTGTTGTGTTCCTCTGCTATGTACTGCAATTAGTCCGTTGACCAGCCTGGGGGCCCAGCGCTAGACCATGTGATACCACACAGTGTTCATTCAAAGAACACACCGCTCTGGGTGTGAGTGTGAGTCTCACTCCGCCCTTCTGGTGAGGTAAGATCAGGCCAAAAGTACACTTTACAATATCAGGTTATGCAAGCATGCATCCATGCTGCCGATGACATCTGACAAGGAGACCAATCACAGCAAACTCCCCCTGTATGTGTGTGTGTGTGTGTGTGTGTGTGTGTGTGTGTGTGTGTGTGTGTGTGTGTGTGTGTGTGTGTGTGTGTGTGTGTGTGTGTGTGTGTGTGTGTGTGTGTGTGTGTGTGTGTGTGTGCCTGTGTGTAATTGCATGTGCACAAGTGTGGGCCTGTGTCAATACAAATGTGATCCGTGTGCAGATGCTAAATAAACATTAATCTCTCCTCTGAGCCTCTGAGCCTCTGAGTCTCTGAGCCTCTGAGCCTCTGAGCTGTCTTTAAAAGTTCAGTGTGTTCTTTAAAATGACACTGAGATCAATCTGGCAGGACGATGAACTTATCACGCTATCACCGAAGCACATGAGCAAGGGAGCGGACACACACAGTCACACACATACGCTACCTGAGGTCTGTGAACTCCCACTGACGTGAGCACCTCCTCCTCCACCTCCTCCTCCTCCTCCTGCTCCTCCTCCTCCTCCTCCTCCTCCTCCTCCTCCTCCTCCTCCTCCTCCTCCTCCTGCTCCAAGTGAGCAGTAGTAGCCTGTTAATCCTCTCCATCCGCCAGGGAGCTAGCCTCTAACCTCAACGCACCATGTGGGTCCCCACCATCTCCCCCTCTCTCTCTCTCTCTCTCCTCTCTCTCTCTCTCTCTCTCTCTCTCTCTCTCTCTCTCTCTCTCTCTCTCTCTCTCTCTCTCTCTCTCTCTCTCTCTCTCTCTCTCTATGTCTCTCTCTATGTCTCTCTTGCTCTCTCTCTCTCTGTCGCTTTTCACTTTTGCTCTCGATCCCTCCCGCTTGTATCTGTCCTTTTGTCATTCCCCAGTTCAGTTTTCTAAAAAGTCCTATATATATATATATATATATATATATATATATAGTTTCACAGTGAAGCCTCACCGTGGATCCAACACAGTCCACAGTCAACATCTCCCAGTTAACCGAGGAAGAGACCAGAAATATCCTCATTTAACCCTTAAAACGCTCACTCCCTCCCCCCCCACGTGGGGGGGGGGGGGGGGGGGGGGAGTGAATTGCATACGAGTCGTTTTCGAAGCTTCAAACAGGGGAGGAAGAGAGAGGAGGAGAGAGGAGGAGAGAGGAGGGGAGAGGAGGAGAGATGAGAGGAGGAGAGATGAGAGGAGGAGAGATGAGGAGAGATAAGAGGAGGAGAGATGAAAGGAGGAGAGAAGAGAGGAGGAGAGGGTAGAAAAGCGGAGGGAAGTAGAGAGGAGGAGAGAGGAGGAGAGAAGAGAGGAGGAGAGATGAAAGGAGGAGAGAAGAGAGGAGGAGAGGGTAGAAAAGCGGAGGGGAGGATAGAGGAGGAGAGATGAGAGGAGGAGAGATGAGAGGAGGAGAGAGGAGGAGAGAAGAGATGAGGAGAGATGAAAGGAGGAGAGAAGAGAGGAGGAGAGGGTAGAAAAGCGGAGGGAAGTAGAGAGGAGGAGAGAGGAGGAGAGAAGAGAGGAGGAGAGGGTAGAAAAGCGGAGGGGAGGATAGAGGAGGAGAGAGGAGGAGAGAAGAGATGAGGAGAGATGAAAGGAGGAGAGAAGAGAGGAGGAGAGGGTAGAAAAGCAGAGGGGAGGAAAAGGTAGGAGAGAGGAGGAGAAAGGAGGGGATAGGAGGGAAGGAGAGAGGAGGAGAGAGGAGAGGATGAGAGAGGAGGAGAGAGGAGGGGTGAGGAGAGATTAGGAAGCATTAGAAAGGGTTACTTGCCAAAAACTTTAACGTTACTTGCATCGTTTTTTCGATGCTTCAAACGATGGTTTGGACTAGACAAAAAAAACAGCGGTTAGAAGTAATGGCGGTGGAGACGTAACCCACCCTTGGAGCTGCTGGATTTCAGTAGGTTGGTGTCCGACGGCACTCTCCATCTCTCTCTCTCTCTCTCTCTCTCTCTCTCTCTCTCTCTCTCTCTCTCTCTCTCTCTCTCTCTCTCTCTCTCTCTCTCTCTCTCTCTCTCTTCGTCTCTCTTCGTCTCTATCTGTGTCTCAAGTGCCCCCTTTAGAGGCTTTTATCCAATTGAAACAAGTGCTGATCTACATTTGAGCAGATGGCGCACAACTCCGTCTTTAGGATGTTGTAAATTTAGACCCCCCCCCACCCCCCCGCTGAGAGTCACTTCCAGTTAGCTGTGAGTGGCTAGCGGCGGTGGCCTGGCTCTGGTTCAGAACCCGACCAGACGCACACTCGCCTCCTGCCAAGCTGAGGGATGCTCTGTTTTACAGCTCATGACAAATTGACAATCCTTTGGGACATCAAATCATGACCCAACGCCAAATGTCAACACTACTTAAAATATATTGTTTTGATATGGATTTTTAAATGTGTTAATAGCTTTCTCTCTCTCTCTCTCTCTCTCTCTCTCTCTCTCTCTCTCTCTCTCTCTCTCTCTCTCTCTCTCTCTCTCTCTCTCTCTCTCTCTCTCTCTCTCTCTCCCCCCCCACAGCTCTCCAGACCAGCCAGCCTCCCAGGGTGCTGTTCCCCCCCCAGAGACAGGATACGTACATAGAAGTCACCCCAGGTAAGACCACCACACCTCCATGTCCTCCTTCTGTTCTGTCTTTAGATCCTTCTGTCCTTTCTATTCCTTCCCTTTGTGTGTATCTATTCATCTCTTTTGCGTCTTGATTTTAAAACCAATTTGTTCACACCATTTCCATTCTCTTTACTCATGTTTCCATTTATGAACACATGAATTGCTTGGTGACCTGCTGGTTTTTTTGGTGTAGAAACCTACGTCACTGAACCTTCAGAGGTCCTTCATCTCCTCAGTGTTGTTTCCACTGTGAACCTTATCAGAATCACAATCAGAATGCTTTTATTGTCATTGTACAAGTACAACACAATTGTCTAGCAATCCTCAAGACACTCCTAAAAACAACAATTGAAATATATTAATTATTCAAATAACTATAGCTGTAGCTATAGCTGTCCATATATTTGTCAATATAAAAACGGTATATTTATATATTCGTCGTTTGGCCCTTTATACACAGTAGTGCAAATTAGAAATTAATATCCATACAAAATTGCAATGTGATGTTCCATGTAACTAGGTATGTAGTATTGATGCAATACAGTGTTGTAGTTACGCAGACCGTCCAGCAACAGTCCAACAGTACAGTATTGTGGTTACACAGAACTGTCAGTGTTTGACACTGTTCAGTTTACATATGGCACTGGTGTAGTGTGGTTAGGGCTGTGAACGTCATGCAGTGTGGTTAGGGCTGTGAACGTCATGCAGTGTGGTTAGGGCTGTGAACCCCATGCAGTGTGGGTTAGGGCTGTGAACGTCATGCAGTGTGGTTAGGGCTGTGAACCCCATGCAGTGTGGTTAGGGCTGTGAACCCCATGCAGTGTGGGTTAGGGCTGTGAACGTCATGCAGTGTGGTTAGGGCTGTGAACCCCATGCAGTGTGGGTTAGGGCTGTGAAACCCATGCAGTGTGGTTAGGGCTGTGAACCCCATGCAGTGTGGTTAGGGCTGTGAACCCATGCAGTGTGGTTAGGGCTGTGAACCCCATGCAGTGTGGTTAGGGCTGTGAACCTCATGCATTGTGGTTAGGGCTGTGAACCCATGTAGTGTGGTTAGGGCTGTGAACCCCATGCAGTGTGGTTAGGGCTGTGAAACCCATGCAATGTGGTTAATATTTATATTTATACCCTATTCAAATTGCATGAGGACCAAATACTTTAATACAGAGTGCAGAGTAACCACAGATCTCTCTTTCAGTTATATTTGTATTAGTGGTGTAGGTATACAGTACAATACACATTTTATCCAAAACACCCCATGATTAAAGAATAATACAATAAGATATAATAATAATAATAATAACTTTATTTATATAGCACTTTTCATACAAGATGCAGCCCAAAGTGCTTCACATTACATGATAAAAGAAAGATAAAACAATGAATAATAACAGATTAAGGAAAAGAACATAAAGTAAACACATAGTCTAAAATCACAAGCAAAGAAAATGGATAAAATCAATGAGTAAAAATAAATAAAATAAAAAAGAGTTGCTAATTAAAAGCAATATTAAAAAGGTATGTTTTCAACTGTCGTTTAAAGATGTCCACTGAGCCAGCCTCTCTAATATTTTTTGGGATTGTGTTCCACAGCTGTGGTGCATAGAAATTAAAAGCAGATGCCCCAATTTTCCCTTTGGGCACCCCAGGAACCTTTAAAAGAGCAGCTGTGGAGGACCTTAGGGCTCGTGAGGGGACATAAAAAGACAGGAGATCAGAAATGTACGAGGGTGCTAAATTGTTAAGAGCTTTAAAAACAAGAAGAAGGACTTTAAAATCAATTCTAAAAGATACAGGGAGCCAATGCAATGCAGCTAAAACTGGAGTAATATGCTCTCTCTTCCTTGTTTTTGTTAAAAGTCTAGCAGCAGAGTTCTGAATTAGCTGTAGCTTGTCTATTGATTTTTTAGGAAGACCAGTAAAAAGAGCATTGCAGTAGTCCAATCTACTTGAAATAAAAGCATGTATCAACTTCTCAGCATCCTGTTGGGTTAAAAACAGTCGAACCTTAGCAATATTTCGTAGATGGAAAAAGGCAGTTTTGGTCACCTTATTTATGTGGGTATTAAAACTTAGATCGGAGTCTAAAATTACACCTAAGCTAGTTACTTCAGATTTATTCTGGCGAGCCAAACTTCCTAACCCATT
Organism: Muraenolepis orangiensis; assembly: GCA_027704905.1. Taxonomy (NCBI): domain Eukaryota; kingdom Metazoa; phylum Chordata; class Actinopteri; order Gadiformes; family Muraenolepididae; genus Muraenolepis; species Muraenolepis orangiensis. The sequence goes on from CM051001.1 coordinate 13,134,504, forward strand.
AAAAAGTGATTCCCTTTTGGCTTTAGGGCCTACTAAAAGTATTTCTGTTTTGTCTTCATTAAGTTTTAAAAAATTATCGCTCATCCATTGATCAATTGCAGACAGACAGGTAGTCAAGGAGCATAAAGCATTTGGATCATTTGGCTCAACAGAGATATACAATTGTGTGTCGTCAGCATAGCTATGGAAATCAACATTGTGTTTTCTGATAACGTCTCCTAGAGGTAACATGTATAATGAAAACAGAAGGGGACCAAGACAGCTTCCCTGTGCAACACCAAAGGACATGTCATGTTTCTCGGATACAAAGTCACCCAAACTAACATAAAAATTTCTCTCTGTAAAATATGTTCGAAACCAGTTTAATGCACATTCAGATAATCCAACCCAGTTTTCCAATCTGTGAATTAGTATGCTATGGTCAAGTGTATCAAATGCAGCGCTCAAGTCCAAAAGGATAAGAACTGAGACCCTGCCATCAGCAACACTAAGTCTAAGATCGTTTGTTACTTTAATCAGAGCCGTTTCTGTACTATGATTAGATCTAAAACCGGACTGGAATTTCTCTAAGATACCATTTTCATTTAAAAAGTTATTTAATTGATTAAAAACTACTTTTTCAAGTATCTTACTCATAAAAGGTAAGTTGGAAATAGGCCTATAATTACTTAAGGCATTATAATCTAAATTTGATTTTTTTAATAGCGGTTTCACAACAGCCGTTTTGTATGCATTGGGAAAAATTCCAGTCTCGAGGGATGTATTAATTATTTTAAGAACTGATTCAGAGAGACTATTAAAAACATTTTTAAAAAACTTTGTGGGGACAGGGTCAAGACTACAAGTTGAAGATTTACTCTGTGTTACAATTTTATGAAGTTCTGGTTCAGAAATGTTACTAAAATTCATTAGCGCGCAACAGTGTCCAGTGCTCTGCTCACGTTACTATTAAAAGCATCAACCATTTCGTTTACAGAGTGGTGTACAGTACAAGGAACAAATGAGTTTGCAAGTTCAGAGAATTTTGTTTCCGCTGTTGTATCTAAATACCTTTTTTGAATAGTAAATTCTCTTTTGTTACTAAGTGTACCTAATCGAGCATCAAAGAATACACAGTAATGATCAGAAACAGTAATGTCAGACACTAAAACATTCTCAATATTGATCCCTAGTGATATTACCAAATCAAGTGTGTTACCCAATTGATGGGTAGATTCCGTAACTATCATACGATATATATATATCATACGAGAGAGCTTCCCCAAAGTGTAATAGTCGTTTTAATGGGGATATTCGTGGTTATACAACCACAACATGGTTAGACAGGCTGTTAGAGGCAGTGGACGCTTACTAGTACAAGAGCAACACGAGAAGAAGCTTTTTATTTTCCTATAATTGCCGGTAAGGCAGTGGAACAAAGGGCAGCAAGTGTAAATAAGGAGGTCATTACATTAGATCTGCATATGCCTCTCTCTCTCTCTCTCTGAGTCTGCTACTGGTGTTGCATGTGTGTATGTGTGTGTTGATGTGGCTGTGTGTGTGTGTGTGTATGGCTGTGTGTCTATTCATTCCAGCTTGATGGTGTAACAGATAGACCCTAAGGCCTATGTCCACTGATTACAGCAGGAGCACTTTTAATGAGTACCACAAAGTCTCACACACAACACACAGACACATACCTGCAGCAATACAAAATTAGACCATTGCACAGCAAGAGACCTGACAAGGTCTGGATACACCTGCATGTGCACACACACACACACACACACACCCACACACACACAATTACGTCCCATTGTCTAGGTATTTTGCAACGTAATAAACTATGCCAACTGGTGAACTTAGACCAAGACAACCAATAAAGATAAATGATTATTGTGACCAAAGAGACAAAGGGGAGAGACGACCAAAGAAAGCAAAGAAAACAACAGAAGTTTCAACTAAACTAAACTAGCAGTATAGTCGTTCTATCAACTAGACTAACTAAAAACTACAAGTGGGGGTACGCATATAGACTATACATATGTATACCCATGGGCAGCTCTAACTCTATAAACCCTTGCCTCCAGAGATATAATGATCAGTAAGGTAACACAGAATTAACACGGCAACTGTAAACAAAGGCCAACCGTACCCAGCGTGTTTGCAAACACAACAACATCATATCAGGTTGTTTGTGTAGTAGAATCAGTGTGTGTGTGTGTGTGTGTGTGTGTGTGTGTGCGTGTGTGTGTTTGTGTGTGTAACACAATGTCCATATTGTCCGAGCAAGCCCCTGTGTGCAACTGATTCTCTCTGCTTCAAAGCTTCAGCAGCTGCACTGCTCCATCCAGTACAGTTAAACAGAGGGTCCCATTGGCACGCCGTCTCTCTCTAAAACTAAACTAAAGCTCATAGAGACGGAAGAGCCAGTGAACCCTCTCTCTGGGGGATATGGCCAAGGTACTGCATGGCCAGGACGGTGTAGTTGTGGATGTGTAGTGCTATGTGCAGAGTCACTGTTCATTGGAACAGCTCAACACAATCTAAATCCAAATCTGCATCTGGAGGATTGATCTTCTTTATTGGTCACATACATACATACACATGTACACACACAGAGTGAAATGGGTTTCTCTGCATTAACCCATCCTAGTATGAGGAGCAGTGGGCAGCTATTGTATATACAGCTGCCAGGGGAGCAGTGTAGGGGTCTGGTGCCTTGCTCAAGGGCACCTCAGCAGTGCCCAGGTGTTTCGGGGACTCGAACTGGTGACCTTCCAGTTCCCAAGCCCCAAGTTCTAACAGACTGATCTACTGCCACCCATATTTTCTTATAGTCATCCAAGCAGACGTTTGTCGGGAAGGACGACTGAACTCTTTAAGACTTTTTAAAAATATGTGATTTTAACATAAGCCCTGAGCTCCCACTGCTGTTACTCTGAGTTGTCATTTTGAATATCTCTCTCTGTGTGTGTGTGTCTTTCTCTCTCTCTCTCTCTCTCTCTCTCTCTCTCTCTCTCTCTCTCTCTCTCTCTCTCTCTCTCTCTCTCTCTCTCTCTCTCTCTCTCTCTCTCTCTCTCTCTCTCTCTCTCTCTCTCTCTCTCTCTCTCACATGGACAGCCTGCATATGGGTGTGGGAGTACAGTACATTGGAGCCCTGTTTGTGCCTCTCCCTGTTGTGTATTTTGCATGTGTCTGATCTCCAGGGTATCTAGCGGCCTTTTACACCTCTTAACAGTTTTCACATCTTTCCATGGGCGGACGAGGAGCAGAGAGTTCCTCGAGTGGAAAGGTTTGTTCGCAGCACTTCTGCTGTCACTTTCTCCTCTGCGTGATGGAGGGCAGCAGGTCACTCACACTCACACTCAAACGGCTACCAAACAACCCCTGTGTAGCTCGCCCTTTCTAAAGCAAAGCCCATAGATAGTAGCCACGCCTTAAAATAACGACCTAGGGAAGGGCAACGGGGGTCCTGAAGTTATATAAACAGATCCTATTTATTTGGGTACATTGTTCATAACCTGTAGATTGGTTTGCATCAGATGAGACTTCTTCGTTAGGTCAAACACATGCGATGACATGCAAAACCTCTCATTGGCTGATAGCTGGTGTGGATCTCTAATCTAAATCTGGTGGATTGAATCCTAAATCTCAGGATTGAATCCTAAATCTGGAGGATTTGAATCCCCTTTATTGGTCACATACATGTACACACACAGTGGAATGTTTATAGTATATAGTAGTGTTGTAGTATAGTATAGTAGTATAGTGTTGTAGGAAATTCATAGTGCGGGCCGAAATGGCGAGTAAGCATTCCATTGTACTGGCAAATGAAAATCTAGAATCTTGAATGGTGAATGTGACACACCTGTGCTCCTTGGATGAAAGTCAGATCCCTATTCAGATCCAGATGTGGTTTATTAGTCCCATGTATAATAAGGTTCAGTGTACAATGTGCAGTGAAATGTTATCCCCCTCCCCTACTCCCCCTCCTCCCCTACTACCCCTCCTGGGTTTTAAAGTGTGTGTATGTGTGGAGTTTGGGGTGGTGGTGCTGCTGCTTTGTTTATCAGTTCTATACTACTATACTATAGTTAGTCAAAACTATAGCACCAGCATGTACAGTATCCTTGTTTATAGTTGTATGTATTATTGAACACTTCACACACTGTAAAAGGACGTGATGTTAAAAGCGATGTACTCCACTGACTTGTGGAGAACCTCCGACCAGCACACGACGTGTCCCTCATCCCTCCAGTGAGACGACTCAAAGTATTCTGAGACTAAACCCTCATGGCCACTTAATTAACCTGAGCAGCTCCGTCTCACACGTATCTCCAACCTCCCTTATCTCATTGCATCTGTTCATTTAGAAAGTTTGCTAACGAGGCCAGCTCCCCCCCCTCCCTCCCCCCCCCCCCCCCCCCGGCAATCAAATGTCAGGTGAGAAGCCTGGGGGAGTGGTTAATTAGAGTTTGAGGAAATTACCATATATGGATTCTTCTTCTTCTTTTTCGGTCTGCTTTTTGTTAGATGTACGGTAGGTAATGCTAGGATTTATTGTTATCTCTACTCTGGGAAATTAAGTTTTACCTTTCTCAGACTGCAAGTGGTGTGTGTGTGTGTGTGTGTGTGTGTGTGTGTGTGTGTGTGTGTGTGTGTGTGTGTGTGTGTGTGTGTGTGTGTGTGTGTGTGTGTGTGTGTGTGTGTGTGTGTGTGTGTGTGTGTGCGTCAGTATGTGTATATGTATTTGTATGGGTATCTGTATGTGTGTGTGTGTATGTGTCTATGTGTGTGCATTTCAGTGTGTTTGTGTGTGTGTGTGTGTGTGTGTGTGTGTGTGTGTGTGTGTGTGTGTGTGTGTGTGTTGTGTGTTTGCGTGTGCATCTGCATGCATATGTAATCGACCCACCCAAAAAAACATTAAATATATCCAAATTTATGCACAAACACTCCCACGTAATTATGTACATAAAGTAAGGATAATGTTCTGTGTGTGTGTGTGTGTGTGAGTGAGTGTGTGAGGGAAACGGTTGGCAGAGCAAAAACAAATACGACAAAGTTGCCATGACAGGCCCGAAGGTTATTGGGGATAATCAGAAATCTCCCGCTTCCAGACGGCTTCATTTCCTGTTTGACAGGAAGTTGAGCCGATCGGTGGTCCTCGCTGATGATTCTTTGTCTCATCATTTGGAACCAATCTAAACGGTGCAGCAGGTCTGCACGGATTCCTCCGTCTCTCTCTAATAACGCTGGAAATCTCCCCCGGTGGCTCTTGCGGTAGATATTGTGTAGTGAGTGTCTCATGTAGCGGTACTGAACGTCTCATGTAGCGGTACTGAGCGTCTCATGTAGCGGTACTGAACGTCTCATGTAGCGGTACTGAACGTCTCATGTAGCGGTACTGAACGTCTCATGTAGCGGTACTGAGCGTCTCATGTAGCGGTACTGAACGTCTCATGTAGCGGTACTGAGCGTCTCATGTAGCGGTACTGAACGTCTCATGTAGCGGTACTGAACGTCTCATGTAGCGGTACTGAACGTCTCATGTAGCGGTACTGAACGTCTCATGTAGCGGTACTGAACGCCTCATGTAGCGGTACTGAACGTCTCATGTAGCGGTACTGAGCGTCTCATGTAGCGGTACTGAACGTCTCATGTAGCGGTACTGGACGTCTCATGTAGCGGTACTGAGCGCCTCATGTAGCGGTACTGAACGTCTCATGTAGCGGTACTGGACGTCTCATGTAGCGGTACTGGACGTCTCATGTAGCGGTACTGGACGTCTCATGTAGCGGTACTGGACGTCTCATGTAGCGGTACTGGACGTCTCATGTAGCGGTACTGGACGTCTCATGTAGCGGTACTGAACGTCTCATGTAGCGGTACTGAACGTCTCATGTAGCGGTACTGAACGTCTCATGTAGCGGTACTGAACGTCTCATGTAGCGGTACTGAACGTCTCATGTAGCGGTACTGAACGTCTCATGTAGCGGTACTGAGCGTCTCATGTAGCGGTACTGAACGTCTCATGTAGCGGTACTGAACGTCTCATGTAGCGGTACTGAACGTCTCATGTAGCGGTACTGAGCGTCTCATGTAGCGGTACTGAACGTCTCATGTAGCGGTACTGAGCGTCTCATGTAGCGGTACTGAACGTCTCATGTAGCGGTACTGAACGTCTCATGTAGCGGTACTGAACGTCTCATGTAGCGGTACTGAACGTCTCATGTAGCGGTACTGAACGTCTCATGTAGCGGTACTGAGCGTCTCATGTAGCGGTACTGAACGTCTCATGTAGCGGTACTGAACGTCTCATGTAGCGGTACTGAGCGTCTCATGTAGCGGTACTGAACGTCTCATGTAGCGGTACTGAGCGTCTCATGTAGCGGTACTGAGCGTCTCATGTAGCGGTACTGAACGTCTCATGTAGCGGTACTGAACGTCTCATGTAGCGGTACTGAACGTCAGGCAGGACGGGAGGCTTCTAAGCTCCACCGTACCAGAGGAGGAAGGAGAGCGGTGACAGCAGGGATAGATAGAGAGACACATTTCTGATGAATCTGATCCCAGTGTTCCATTATTTCAATTGTAGAAGGTTTTTCTTCCTTGTGACCACTCAGCGAACTCTCGGATACAGATCTAGCATCGGGGAAAGTAATACAAACATGCCTGCAGAGGTACACACACACACACACACACACACACACACACACACACACACACACACACACACACACACACACACACACACACACACACACACATAGACAGGGACAATGAACACTATTCACTTACACACAGACAAAGGAACAACCCAACAGAGACCACCCGTACAGCATCAGACAGCGTTCAGGAGACATGGAGCCTCGTTGGCGCTGATGACTTGTGTGTGGATGAGAACGGCGTGTGATGTGTAGTGGATGTGTTACATCTCTCACAATGAACCATTTAACCAATAGAAATGCAGATGTGGGTTAAAAAGCGACAGCTGAGCTGTCGCTTTTGGGTGTGTGTGTGTGTGTGTGTGTGTGTGTGTGTGTGTGTGTGTGTGTGTGTGTGTGTGTGTGTGTGTGTGAGAGAGAGAGAGAGAGAGAGAGAGAGAGAGAGAGAGAGAGAGAGAGAGAGAGAGAGAGAGAGCACCATCTGGGTTGCCATGTGCAGCTGGGTTTTCTTGGAGCTCCATCCCCAAAACTCAGATCAGCTGTTACCAAGACACACACACACACACACACACACACACACACACACACCACACACACACACACACACACACACACACACACACACACACACACACACACACACACACACACACACACACACACACACACACACACACACAAGCCTTCTGGAACAGCATGCCAACGAGGTCCCTGAAATGTGGGGGTGCATGTCAATTTCAATAGTTCAAGTGCTGTTAACAAGCAATGCATACATGCACACCCACGCACCCACCCATGCACGCACATACACACATACACACACACACACATACTCACACACACACACACACAAACGCACACCCATGCAAGCACCCACACACACACACACACACACTCTTACACGGATATACTGACAAAAACTCTTTCGCGTTTACAGATTGTGCCTTAGCGATGGCCCGCCCTGACGAAGCCATCGTCATGATAATATTGTGGTCGATCATAATCAGCTACTAATTGACTGCCTAACGAGGAAGCACTCGGAACGCTCATTACTGCACCATCGTCATCGTCAGTGATAGCTGTAATCAAAGCCGGTGGCTCCGTCAAGGTCTCAGCAGGGTGGGCTGTGTGTGTGTGTGTGTGTGTGTGTGTGTGTGTGTGTGTGTGTGTGTGTGTGTGTGTGTGTGTGTGTGTGTGTGTGTGTGTGTGTGTGTGTGTGTGTGTGTGTGTGTGTGTGTGTGTCTTTTGTACGGTGGGTGTCAATATGTGTATACACTCTTGGAATTCATTATCGCCATTACTACAAAGCCTAACAGCAGTAACATTGCAAAGAGTACAACTAACAAAGCTGGCTTTAAGGTGGCTTTTAACTGACCAGCCAAATGGTAGTAGTTATATAAGTGATATTGCACTTATTGTGCATGTAATCATGAGGTCATTCTTATGCCATCACTGCTGACTGCAAAAATGTAGCCACGACATTTCCTTAATGGTTCTAATAGCAATGCAAGAGCAAAGTGCAGTTTACTACAAAGTTGTTGTGTTTTCTATAAACTAAAAAACTATTATTATTTATATATATTTATATATTTATATATTACGATTATATATTTAAATAAATATTATTGTTATGTTGCCGCTGCTCCTTTGCGTAGAAAGGAGCCAGTTGAGGTGGTTCGGGCATCTAGTAAGGACGCTTCCTGGTTGCCTCCCGAGGGAGGTTTTCCAGGCACATGCAGCTGGGAGGAGGAGACCACGTACCAAGGTACAGGTGGGGTGGTTACATCTCCATGCTGGCCTGGGAACGCCCTGGGATCCCCCAGTCAGAGCTGGTCGATGTTCCCCAGGGAGAGGGATGTTTGGAGTCCCCTAGTGGAGCTGCTACCTCTGTGGCCCGACACGGATAAGCGGTAGAAGATGGATGGATGTATGGATTTAATTGTTAAGTTGTATTTAACAGTATTTATCGAACTCAAATACTTATGGATTTCTGCATGTGATTTGTGCAAATTGAAAATTGTTGGCTTGATATTATGAAGTGAATTGTCCTTAATAAATTAAACATATTTACTGATTCACCTATCTGGATAATCATTTTCCATTCAATTACACTTCCTGTTACTTCACAATCCTGAATGTTGTAGTTATCACAATTAGTGTACAGTATTTTCTTTAAACATAATTTTAACTTTTAGCAATTTATCAAGAAGTTGTTTTTCTTGTTGTTATCACTAAGTTTGGGGGGGGGGGAATTGCTCCCCCAGGTGTCCTCACAAGGCACTCCAGGTCCACCCAAAAGAGGCTTGTTGGCTGTGTGGCTGGCTCTGCCTATGCTTATTTTGGTGGTCAATTCTAGGGGGGGTAAAAAAATAATTGTTAGAAGTGTCTACACACACATGTTACTGCTTCTGTGTTCATTTTCAAACAGGGCCATTTAGGCTGGCCTTTATTATTTTTTTCCAATTCTTCCAAAGGCTGTCAATGTATCGTCAGCACACTCACTTTGTAGCTCTACTTGTCCTTCTGTGTTGTCATCATTTACAAAATGACACACACACACACACACATGCGCACGCACACACATGCGCACGCACACGACACACACACCACACACACACACACACACACACACACACACACACACACACAACACACAACACACACACACACACACACACACACACACACACACCACACACACGGCTACAAGAAAGTGCATCTTTTAATTTTGCAATAAATTTACCCTTAAAACTTTGTTCCCGTGTGTGTGTGTGTGTTTGTGTGTGTGTGTGTGTATATGTCTGTGTGTGTGTGTGTGTGTGTGTCTGTGTATATTGTGCGTGTGTGTGTGTATGTGTGTGTGTGTGTATGTGTGTGCGTGCATGCGTGTGTCCTGTGTATGTGTGTGTGTGTTTGTGTGTGTGTGTGTGTGTGTGTGTGTGTGCGGTGTGTGCGGTGTGTGTGTGTGTGTGTGTGTGTGTGTGTGTGTGTGTGTGTGCGTGCATGCGTGTGTCCCTGTGTATGTGTGTGTGTGTGTGTGTGTGTGTGTGTGTGTGTGTGTGTGTGTGTGTGTGTGTGTTGTGTGTGTGTGTGTGTGTGTGTGTGTGTGTGTGTGTGTGTGTGTGTGTGTGTGTGTGTGTGTGTGTGTGTGTGTGTGTGTGGTGTGTGTGTGTGTGTGTGTGTGTGTGTGTGCACAGGCATGCCTCTGAGTCTGGACTGCAAGGCTTTCTTCGGCTACAGCGGGGAGAGCAGAAGGCCTATCATCTACTGGACCAGAGGAGAGAGGTTTGTGGAGGAGCTGGCAGGACACATTAAAGAGAGTGAAGTCAGGTGAGCGTCTGTCTGTCTGCCTGCCTGCCTGCCCGTCCGTCCGTCTGTCCCTGTTGTTGTTCCCTTATGAATTATGCATGCCGGTCACGCGTTAAGCTTAGCCGTGGAGCACCCCTGCCTAGACGAGTTAAACGTAATGGGGTGGGGGCTGTGGATGCTGCGTGGCGCCTGACAAAGGTTTAGAGGACGGCGCTAGAAGTGATAGTCTAACGCACGCCAGCAGGTGGTGCTGTGCAGTGGTAAACCTCACTCCCTGAGGGCTAAATAGACGTTCTAGCGATGAAGCTAGGGCCCGTGGGTTTTAGCTTCTCACGTTAGAACTTTGCCTCTCATGCCGGAGGTCGTCAGTTGGAGCCCAGTGCGGGACACTGACTGTTACATTGGTGCCGTGACCCGATTCAGAGTGAGGTTTAGGGGGGGATGAGTGTAATAAACACCAGCAGGTGGCGCTGTGCAGTGGTAAACCTCACTCCCCGACAGACTTCTACCCATGAAACTAGGGCCCGTGGGTTTCAGCTCTCACGTCAGAACGTCGCCTTTCATGCTGGAGGTCTTCAGTTGGAGCCCATTGATGGACACTGGACTGTTTCCACAGCACTGTATGTGGCGGCGTGAGTTTCAGTGAAAATTTAGTTGAGTGTCAGATGTCGCGGGACAGCATCGCAGATGAGGGGCCGGGGGTTCCACCTGCAGGCCGGTGTCGTTCAGAAGGTCCTTGAGGGTTGCTGGTTCCACACCTTTTATTCCGACACACACAACAAGAGGACCCCCCCCCCCCCCCCTTTGGGAGAGCGCATCCCTCCGCCACACTAAAAAGTCTCCTGGAAATCCGGATTCAGATCAGATGAGGATCTGCGCCAAAATGTACGCTAAACCTTTGACTTGGACAATAGATCAGCCCCACATTCATTAGTTCATAGGTTCACAGATCAGCCCAGGTTGGTACAGTCCACCGGGGAGGCTGGAAGGCTGATCTATCCATCATACATCTGGGTGGTGGACACTCCAAAGTCCGGGTGGTTAAACAGATTTTTCTTCTTCTCAAAAGATCTTCAAAACTATACTTTTCAGACGCAATCTGACTGCAAAATCAGTGGCGAACGTGGTTTCGAAGGTTTTTCTTCAAGATTTCTCCAACTCCATGTTGGATGAATGGGTAAATAATAGGCACATAGACACAGTTCACATAGACACAGTTCAGACGGAGTCTATGTCCGCTCAATGTATTATTCTGTTGATCCCAAGAGAGTGAGAGAATGGCTGAAAAATACAGTTGAACATAACCTAGTCTGTACGGGTTAGAAGGTCAAAGGGCCGGACTGGGAGGTTTCGCTCAGTGCATGAGGTTAGCTTAGACACGCTGTCTCTCAGAGCCAGGTCAAAATAATGAGTCCTGATTCATATGTTATTCAACAGCTTTTGGTGCCAAAGGAATTAAAGGTCTGTCCTATACAGACTGTCCCAAATATAGGCCGGTTGAGTGCAGGAATTGAAGCAAATTAATATATTATAAATTTGAATTGTTCCTTCTGCACGATGAGCAAATCTAATCGAATCTGAGCTATTATTTATCCAAACTACTTTTTAACTAAACCAGAAACAGAGATTTAACCTGCATTCATTTTGTCACTGCCACCATCATTTTGGTAGAATGAATTAGCTTTGCGGATTTCTCAACAGACCAAACTGATTTCGAGAGAATAAATCCCTGGCTTGATTGAGCCGTGGATGGATGGCTTTTTCATTCTTAGGGCAAATATTTTTTGGGCTGCAGTGAAAAAGTGATTAAGTGTGTTTTATGTATTTGGAATTAACTTGTATATTATGCCTCTCCGGGAACCATCACCTTATCGTGGTGGAGAGGTTTGGGTGTCCCTGTGAACCTGAGAGCTGTGTTGTCTGGAGCCTAGTGCTCCTGGTAGGGTCTCCCATGGCAGATTGGTCTCAGGGGAGGGGCCAGACTAAGAATGGTTCAAAGACCCTAATGGACAAACAAACAAGAAGAAGTGATGTTACCCTGCCCGGAGGAAGCCCGGGGCCCCTTTCCGGAGCCAGACCCGGAAAGGGCCCGTCAGCGAGCGCCTGGTGGCCGGGATAGCCACGGAGCCCGGTCGGGCATAGCCCGAAAAAGCAATGTGGCCACTTCTCCTTCCCGCGGACCCACCACCTACGGGAAGAACCGCTGGGGTCGGGTGCACTGCCAGTTAGGTGGCAGTGAAGGCAGGGGGCCTCGACGGACCAAACCCAGTCAACAGAGACTGGCTTTGGGGACGTGGAATGTCACCTCTCTGGTGGGGAAGGAGCCTGAGCTTGTGCGGGAGGTGGAGCGCTACCAATTAGATCTGGTGGGGCTTACCTCTACGCACAGCACTGGCTCTGGAACAAAACTCCTGGATAGGGGTTGGACTCTTTCCTTCTCTGGAGTTGCTCAGGGTGTGAGGCGCCGGGCGGGTGTGGGGATACTCACAAGTCCCCGGCTGAGTGCCGCTTTGTTGGAGTTTACACCGGTGGACGAGAGGGTCGCCTCCCTACGCCTTAGGGTCATGGGAGGGAAAACTCTGACTGTTGTTTGTGCCTATGCACCAAACAACAGTTCGGAATATCCCGCCTTCTTGCACACCCTGGATGGAGTCCCTGCATGGGGCTCCTGAAGAGGACTCTATAGTCCTCCTGGGAGACTTCAACGCACACGTGGGTAACGATGGGGAAACTTGGAGAGGCGTGTTGGGGATGAACGGCCTACCTGATCTGAACCGGAGTGGGGTTTTGTTATTGGATTTCTGTGCTAGTCATGGATTGGCCATAACAAACACCATGTTCAAACATAAGGATGCTCATAAGTGTACATGGTACCAGAGTACCTTAGCTCGAAGGTCAATGATCTATTTTGTTATCGTGTCATCTGGCCTGAGGCCGCATGTTTTGGACACTCGGGTGAAGAGAGGGGCAGAGCTGTCAACCGATCACCATCTGGTGGTGAGTTGGGTAAGACGGCGGGGGAAGCCTCTGGACAGACCTGGTAAGCCCAAACGTGTAGTGCGGGTGAACTGGGAACGTCTGGTGGATGCCCCTGTCCGGGAGACCTTCAACTCCCACCTCCGGCAGAATTTTTCGGGCATCTCTGTGGAGGCTGGGGGCATTGAGCCAGAGTGGTCATTGTTCAAAGCTTCTATTGCCGAAGCTGCGGTTGAGAGCTGTGGCCTCAAGGTCATTGGTGCCTCAAGGGGCGGCAACCCTCGGACTTCGTGGTGGACACAGGTGGTCAGGGAAGCCGTCCGGCTGAAGAAGGAGGCCTTCCGGGCTATGTTAGCCTGTGAGACTCCGGACTCAATTACGAGGTATCGACAGGCCAAGAGGACGGCAGCCTCGGCTGTAGCGGAGGCAAAGCAGCGGGTGTGGGAGGAATTCGGAGAAGCCATGGAGAAGGACTTTCAGTCGGCACCAAAGCGTTTCTGGCAAACAATCCGGCGCCTCAGGAGGGGGAAGCGTGGATCCATCCAAGCTGTGTACAGTAAGGGTGGGACATTGCTGACCTCAACTGAGGAGGTGATCGGGCGGTGGAAACAACACTTTGAGGAACTTCTTAACCCAACTACACCCTCAATGGTAGAGACATGGATGAGGATGAAGGATGGCAAACATCAATCTCCCTAGAGGAAGTCACTGCGGTAGTCAAACATCTCCGCAGTGGCAAAGCCCCAGGGGTTGATGAGATCCGTCCAGAAATGCTAAAGGCTCTGGGTGTTGAGGGGCTGTCATGGATGACACGTCTTTTCAACATTGCGTGGAAGTCTGGGACAGTGCCTGAGGAGTGGCAAACGGGGGTGGTGGTACCCCTGTTCAAAAAGGGTGACCAGAGGGTGTGCCAATTACAGGGGTATCACATTACTCAGCCTCCCTGGGAAAGTCTACTCCAAGGTGCTGGAAAGGAGGGTTCGGCAGATAGTCGAACCTCAGATTGAAGAGGAACAATGCGGATTCCGCCCTGGTCGTGGAACAACGGACCAGCTTTTCACTCTTGCAAGGATCCTGGAGGGGGCTTGGGAGTATGCCCATCCGGTCTACATGTGTTTTGTGGATTTGGAGAAGGCATATGATCGGGTCCCTCGGGAAATACTGTGGGGGGTGCTGCGGGAGTATGGGGTGCGGGGATCACTGTTGAGGGCCATCCAATCTCTGTACTGCCAAAGCAAGAGCTGTGTCCGGATTCTCGGTAGTAAGTCAGGCCTGTTCCCAGTGGGTGTTGGCCTCCGCCAGGGCTGCGCTTTGTCACCCATCCTGTTTGTGATTTTCATGGACCAGATTTCAAGGCGTAGTCATGGAGGGGAGGGGTTTCAGTATGGTGGGCTCAGGATTGAATCTCTGCTGTTTGCAGATGATGTGGTCCTGTTTGTGTCATCAGTATGTGACCTTCAGCACTCACTGGATCGGTTTGCAGCAGAATGTGAAGCGGCTGGGATGAGGATCAGCACCTCCAAATCTGAGGCCATGGTTCTTAGCAGGAAACCGGTGGATTGTCTACTCCAAGTAGGGAGGGAGTGCTTATCCCAAGTGAAGGAGTTCAAGTATCTCGGGGTCTTGTTCTCGAGTGAGGGGAGGATGGAGCGTGAGATTGACAGGAGAATAGGTGCAGCGGGAGCGGTATTGGGTGAACTTTGGCGCACCGTTGTAACCAAAAGAGAGCTGAGCCATAAGGCAAAGCTCTCGATCTACCGATCAGTCTTCGTTCCTACCCTCACCTATGGCCATGAACAATGGGTAATGACCGAAAGGACGAGATCGCGAATACAAGCGGCCGAAATGAGTTTCCTCAGGAGGGTGGCTGGTATCTCCCTGAGGGATAGGGTGAGAAGCTCAGTCACTCGTGAGAGACTCGGAGTAGAGCCGCTGCTCCTTCGCGTAGAAAGGAGCCAGTTGAGGTGGTTCGGGCATCTAGTAAGGATGCTTCCTGGTCGCCTCCCGAGGGAGGTTTTCCAGGCACATCCAACTGGGAAGAGACCACGGGGCAGACCGAGGTACAGGTGGGGTGATTACATCTCCACACTGGCCTGGGAACGCCTTGGGATCCCCCAGTCAGAGCTAGTCGATGTTGCCAGGGAGAGGGAAGTTTGGAGTCCCCTGCTGAAGCTGCTACCTCCGCGACCCGATTACGGATAAGCGGGAGAAGATGAATCGATGGATAAATAATTATATTATATTTTATATATATATATATATATATATATAAATATATAAATATATTAGCCGCTTCTAATCACAGGTGGTGTGCATGCCTTGCCTTCTAATTCACCTGATTTAACTTTAAAAGTTCCTCAGGTCAATTTGATGTAGTCTCTCCCAGCGCTGGTAGCTCACGTTCTCCCATGAACACACACACACACACACACACACACACACACACACACACACACACACACACACATGCACGCACACGCACACACACACGCACACAAGAGAAAAATCTACTCATGTCAAATGTAAAACCGCTCATACTTTCCTCAAAGAAACTAAGGGAGCTAATAAAGAGCCAGGAGAACAAGGCACTGGCTCTGAAGTAAAAAGCACAGGGCATTAAGCTGGTGGCAGGCGGGACCACCGTGAATAAAACCATAGAGCAGCTGTGATACTATGGTTATTCCTGAGATATATGTGGAAATAGGGCGGCAGTAGAATAAGGAAGGAACAGCAGCAATAGGACTGTAGATCAGGACACTGAGCGTTGTTATTATCGGCTACAGAGGAATAAATAGGACTCGCAAGAATTCATTATTTCAAAGGTCATTGGAGACAAAAACAAAAACAAAAATAAAAAGTCACACAGAGAAACCCAAAGGAAGAAAAAAAATAATTAGCAGTCTCAAAACACACGTAAAAAATGATCTTTGTTTTTATTTTCCGGTGTTTCTCAGAGCGATGGCTCCGGCATTCCACTAAATCTGAGAGGAAGGAAGTAGGGGGCTTGGTTTGGTTTGAATGGAACGAGCATTTAGGTGTCAGCGTAAGGTGGCTGCTTACCAGTGGTTAGTTTGACCTTGAGGAGAGTGTGTGTGTGGGGGAGGAACAGGTAGCAGGAGCCTTAAGGTTTAGAGGTGTGTTTTTTCACCGTGACATGGGGGCCACTTAGCAATGCAGGCGTCACCAGGCACACACACACACACACACACACACACACACACACACACACACACACACACACACACACACACAGGGTGTAAGAATCCAGAATAAGGACCCTATCCACCAGCCAACGGTGGATAGATTTGACCATTTGGCAGGTACTAATTAAATACGGACTGGATCGTTCTAGACCCTGCACACACACACACACACACACACACACACACACACACACTCACACACACACACACACACACACACACACACACACACACACACACACACACACACACACACACACACACACACACACACACACACACACACACACACACACACACACAGGGACACGCTCACACAGACAGGCAAACACACACACACACAGGGACACACACAGGCGCACATGCACATACACACACACACAGGCCCACATGCACACACACACACACACACACACACACACACACACACACACACACATACACACATACACACATACACACATATACACATATACACATACACACATACACACATACAGGCACACATGCACACACACACACACATACAGGCGCACACACACACACACAGGCCCACATGCCCACACACACACACACACACACACACATACAAACACACACACACACACACATACAAACACACACACACACACACACACACACACACACACACACAGTGTTTTGGACTCCAATATGAGTTAGATTAGGGGGAGTGTTTTCTTTGGTTGATGATTGAAAACCGTATTCATTGTTGTCCATCAAACACAGTTTCCCTGTCCATGGTGCTGTTCTCTCTGCTCTCCAAATACTCAAAGACACACTCTCCTGGTGAGATATGAGAGGAAAGACGTCTCTTTAAATCACTGGCTTTGATGGACACTTTAAAGACGACCGTTTCAATTGTCATTCAGAGCACATCTCACTTTGTTCGTAGCGTGTGCTTTCAAGAACAAGAGGATATTGGGAGGAATGATGCACTCCACTGCGCTCCACTTGAGGGTTTGACTGAATGATGCAAAAGTGACATTAGCCCGTTCACGTGATGATGAATGGAGGCATGTTTGAATACTTTCAATCAAAGTGCTAAGCTTCAAGCGGGGAGTTAACAATATCACGTCATTACAATATTACTCGGAGATCAAGGGGGCTAGGTTAATAAGATGTGAAAAGTTGTTGTCTGGGAATGCTTTGTTATAAAATAGGTGAATAAAATACGATTTACATGACATTGCATTACATTACAATCACTTAGCAAACGCTTTTGTCCACAGCGACTTACAATAAGGTCATTCAACAGGTAGACAAGAGAACTACTAGTCACCAGAAATCATAAGTGCATTTTCTTCCTAACAAGCCATAATAATATAATATATACATACATATACACATACTGTATATAATAACATAATATATAATACATTAAGTTAAAATAAGGTCATTAACCACTCACCAGTAGGTTAGAAAACTACCAGTCACCAGTAGTCATAAGTACATTACCTTCCTAACAAGCATCCAAGAGCGGACCAGTACTAAAGTACAATACGACAATAGAGCTAACAATTGGCTAACAATAGAACTAAAAAGCAAACAAGTACTTTGTACTGAGCCCAGATGTGATGGTGTCTTTATAAGCGATCCACTGATCCACTTAACGTCCATCTCTTCTGTGTCCCCTCCATGCAGCCTCCTAAAGGAGTACCTGGGGGAGAAGGAGGTGCAGCTCTCCCTGACCTTCGACGAGGTGGAGGAGGCCGACCTGGGGAACTACTCCTGTCACGTGGAGAACCATATCGGCAAGCGCAGCGGGAACGCCATACTGCATAAGAAAGGTAGGGGGCACTGTCTGACTGACTGTCTGACTGACAGACATACTGCCTGACTGCTTGTCTGTCTGTCTGACTGACTGACTGCCTGTCTGTCTGACTGACTGCCAGACAGACTGCCTGTCTGACTGACTGTCTGTCTGACTAACTGTCTGACTGACTCTCTGACTGTCTGTCTGTCTGTCTGTCTGTCTGTCTGACAATCTGTTTGTCTGTCTCTCTGTCACCACCCTCTCACCATTACACCATCTTAACATATATTCCAAATTAGATGTTAATTTAATAAATCCATTTTTAAATCCATCACTAAAGGAACAACCACTAAACATATGTACATTGAAATATATCCTTTTAAATCTGTCTTTTTGCAGATTGTGAATTATTGAGATCGGGTTCTAATTTTAATGTTAATGCTCGTGCTAGTGTGTTCCGGCTAAAACCCAGACATGAGTTACTTAAGACAACCGGTCGGAGTGAATGTAGATCAAGGCTTGTTGCCTGCGGGCAGGAGAGCGCACTGAGAGTAATCCCAGTTAAAACACCACCCTGTGTCGTCCACATGGAAACAGAGAGTCAGTCGGAGTCTGAGGGATGGATTAATGAACTCCTAACCCAGGCTATGTTATGCCTCTCTCTCTCTCTCTTGGACCAGCTGCTGGGTCTCATAATTGAATTTCTTTCTCTAAATAAACGGCGGCAGAAAGCATGAAAGCAGAATGCCTGAGGGGCCCTGCACGGCCCCTGGTGATGTCACGCCGCGGATGAAAGACTTAGCGCTAAAACACACACGCGTGTTTATCCACAGCATGTTGACACAAGGTACTAGGAACACAAACACACACACACACACACACGCACGCTCTCTCAGTCAGCCCTAGGCACACAAACACACACGCAGGCTTTCTCAGAGTCCTACACACACACACACAAACACACACACACACACACACACACACACACACACTCTCTCTCTCAATCAGCCCTAGGCACACACACACACACACACGCAAGCTTTCTCAGTCACTGCTACACACACTCACACACACTCAGTTACCCTTACACACACAAACACACACTCTTAGTCAGCCCTACGCACACACACACACACACACACACACACACACACACACACACACACACACACACACACACACACACATATATATACATATATATACATATGTAAATGGTAATAACTTGTTTGGATAATAAACATTGTTCAGGTATTTCATCCGCTCTTACCCTCCAGCTCCACAGTCTGGTGCAACACAAGGAAACAGAGCCAAGACACTGCTAGTCAGACCTTTCACCACCGTCCGCACCACTCTTTGAAGCGCTGTGCGCTCGAGTGCGGTGCAGTTCCCGTACCAGGCGGTGATACACCCTGTAAGAACACTCTCGATGGTGCCGGTATAGAATGTTCTCAGGATGCGGGGGCCAATTGCTGAATTTCCTCAGACGCCTGAGGAAATACAGGCGTTGTTGGGCCCTTTTCACCAAGTGTGTGGTGTGCGTGGACCATGTGAGGTCCTCGGAGATGTGCACGCCGAGGAACTTGAAGCTGCTGACCCTCTCTACTGCAACACCGTCGATGGAGATAGGGCTATGCTCTCCTCTCTGCTTCCTGTAGTCCATGATCAGCTTCTTGGTCTTCTTGACGTTGAGGGCGAGGCTGTTCTCCTGGCACCACTGCTCCAGCGATCCAACCTCCTCCCTGTCCCTGTCTCGTCGTCGCCGGCAATCAGGCCCATCACTGTCGTGTCGTCAGCAAACTTGATGATGACGTTGGAGCTGTGCATAGCCATGCAGTCGTGGGTATAGAGGGAGTAGAGGAGAGGGCTCAGCACGCATCCCTGGGGGGCTCCCGTGTTGAGGGTCAGTGGCTCTGAGGTGGTGCTGCCCATCCTCACCACCTGGCGGTGGTCCGACAGGAGGTCCAGTATCCAGCTGCACGTGGATGGGGGCACGCCTAGACCTCTAAGCTTGGTGTCGAGCTTGGCAGGAACTATCGTGTTGAACGCTGAGCTGTAGTCCACAAACAGCATTCGCACGTAACAGTTCTTTCCCTCCAGGTGGGAAAGGGCAGTGTGGAGGGCCATGGCAATTGCGTCGTCTGTGGATCTGTTTTGACGATAGGCAAATTGCCATGGGTCCAGCGTGGCAGGTAACACGGAGCAAATAAAGTCCTTGGCCAACCTCTCGAAGCATTTGCTGACAATCGAGGTGAGGGCTACAGGTCTATAGTCATTCAGGCATGTTACCTTGGGTTGTTTAGGGACAGGCACGATGGTGGAAATCTTGAAGACCGTGGGAACAACAGCCTGAGACAGGGAAGTCCCCTGCCACGATGAGAGCAGACTCATACAGTTCCTTCAGCCCTGTGTCCGTGTTGGCTTGTGGGGGAACACACGCACATGCACACACACACACGCATTGACACGTGCACACGTGCGCACGTGTCAATGCCTAGTCTACTGTGTCAGAATGAGGACAGATGGAACTGGAAGGTCGCCGCTTAACACTGTAATCACCTGTCTGTCTGTGTTTGTGTGTGTGTGTGTGTGTGTATGTGTGTGTGTGTGTGTGTGTGTGTGTGTGTGTGTGTGTGTGTGTGTGTGTGTGTGTGTGTGTGTGGGAGAGAGAGAGAGAGAGAGAGAGAGAGAGAGAGAGAGAGAGAGAGAGAGAGAGAGAGAGAGTGTGTGTGTCCCGGCTCCTTCCTAGCCATACAAGGAGACAGCCAGCTGGTCAGAAGCAGTTAGGGTTCAGGGGTGTCTTGCTCAGGGACACCTCCACACAGGTGAATTGAACCAGCAACTAACATTCAGGTTGCCTGACAAGTGACGGAGTATGGATAGAAAATAACATACTCGATTGATCCCAGACAGTCTTCCACCGTAAACCAAGCTTCGGATTTGACCTATTGACCGTCAATTTTGTGGGCATTAGCAGTTTTCAGTATTGAACTAACGTCTGGCTATTGTGGCAGTCTCTGCTTCCACACACTCATTTG